>CM018040.1:25441488-26047655 GCA_008638375.1 Nyssa sinensis
CGGGCTGATTTACTTATAGATTCCAATAGCTAAGATTGGGGTGATCCCTCCATCCTAGGTTATACGTGTCCGAATAGGGATCATACTTCCTTTGTGGTTATCCAAGAAAACCACTCGTCGCATTCACTTGCTCAATGGGCTCCTCTTGAAGAGTTGGGCACATATCGGTTGGTTGCCCTACTATCAAACAAATCCCACAAGCCTTTCACCGTTTACATATTACCTACAGCCATTTGACGAACAAGAGAATTTAGACTCGCAATTTGTTGTTCAGGGGAGGAAATATTTACCTCATTAGCATGCTTAGATGAAAGGTCAAGCCTACTGCCAAATTATTGAGAATTGGCTGCTATATTTGTGATCAAGTTTCTTATGGCCTTGGGAGTTTTATCCACCAAAGCTCCTCCATTAGCAGCATCAATCATGCTCCTATCCGTGGGTAGAAGGCCCTCATAAAATATTGGATAAGTAGCTATTCACTAATTTGACGATGGGGGCAACTTGCACATAATTTCTTGAAACGTTCCCAGTATTCGTGTAGGGACTCTCCGTTATGCTGTCTTACACCACAAATTTCTTTTCGAATGTTTGCCACCCTTGAAGATAGGAAATATTTCTCCAAAAACAACCTCTTCATCTCATTCCATGTGGTAATACTCCCGGAAGGTAGATAATAGAGCCAATCCTTCAAAGAAAATGGAAAGACTCTTAATTTAATTTGTTCTTCAGTCACTCCCGTATGTCTCATACTCGTGCATACCCCATGAAACTTCTTTAGATGCTTGGGAGGATCTTCACCTGCAAGGCCATGAAAAGTGGGCAAGAGATGTATTAGTCCAGATTTTAATTCAAAAGTAGTAGTAGCATATGAATTAGGAAATGTTATGCATAAAGGTTGTTGATTCAAATCAGTGGCGGGAAGCTCTTTCAAAGTTTGATTTCCAGCCATGGCTTCCTCCTCTTCTAATCAGAATTGCTATCAAATAAGGAATTAAGAGCTAGATCGTTCTCTTCAAAATTTCTCCGAGCTTCCCTCCTTAACATGCGCAAAGTTCTCTCTATTTCTGGATCGTAATACAAATCACCTTGATTAGAAGATCAAGTTATACTGATAAACAATCAAGGAAACTCTAATAAATTATGAAAAACAAATCAGGAAAAATTTAGAGTAATGAAAATAAAATAAAAAATAAAAAATAAAAAATAAAAATAAAATAAAATCCAAAAATTCTATGCTAAAACACAAATCACCTTGATTTTTTTTTCTTTTTAAATTTCAAGAACGAAAAGAAAGACTGTTGGCAGCAAGGTCTTATCCTTAAGATTCATATAAGAAAAGAGTTCCAAACCTTTATGCATGCACCTCTGCACAAGTGATATAGGATTTGATTGGATTTTCTTTTCCTTTTCCAGTGTAGTAATAAGATCTTTTCCTCACTCCATGCTTGAAAGGAAGGGTTAGGACCTAACCTACTCTTTTAGAATCACTTCTCCGTTCCAGGGCTCACCTTCGCTTTTCTTATTATGCTACCTAACTCTAGCGGTAGATAGGAGCCAATATGGGATCCTTTCTACAGTCAGGTTCCCTAGTCGCTTTGATATCTGATATATTAAGAAAGCCCTTTCTTTAGTTGGAATTGACTTTTAGCCAATTGCAGCTTTTTTTCTTCGAAAATTTCAAGAACAAAATAAGGATCACAAGAAGCACAAAAATCAACTAGAAAAACTCCCCAGCAACAACGCCGAAATTTGGTGTGCTATCGCAGGCAACTAAAAAAATAAAACCTAAACTCCTAAAAATATATGTAGTAGTGCGACTAAGGATCGTTCCCACAGAGAGTATCTCGTCTAGTTTTATGCTATGCGAACAAGGATGGAGGAGGTTTAGTATAACGAAAACAATTTTAAGAAAAACAACTAAGGAACAATTCAAATTAAAGTATCGAAATCAATCAAAAGAACAAAAAAATTGGTCTAAGTTGACATCCACCATCAGAATTTTACAACTAATCATCGATGCAAATATATATATATATATATATATATATATCAATTCACACTTTGAATATTCACCGTTAGAACTATTTTCCTATCTTTCCCTAGTTGCAGTTAATTAGAAAACAAGCGATCTAATTAACCCTAACTACTAAACAACCCAAGACAAGCGCTAAAGGTTTAATCTAGTAGCAGCCTTAAGAATTAGAAAGATCGATGAAGCTAAACAACACAAGCACAAACGGTTGTATTTAATTTAGTCGAACGTTCTTCCTAAGATCTAATAATTTCTGATACAGCAAATCATTAAATCGTAGTTGCTTCACAAATTAGAGGGATCAAACAATTACGGATTTCATATCTAACCTAGTAGTAGATTGCAATGAATAATAAAATAGTAGGCCCCTAGTAATTAAACGAGACAATTATGAAAATAAGCACAGAAGAACATCCGATACTTGAAGCATAAATTAAACAATAAAAATAAATTAGATCTCACAGTTTTATTGATTCTGAGGCTTCCGTTTCCTTCGACCAATTATAAAAATTTAGCCATGCACAGCCATGAAAACTTGAAGGAAAAGTTAGAGAAGAAAAGAGGAGAGAGAGGCGTGCCTATGAGAAATCTGATCTCCTCCTCCTTTTACACATTAATTGAGAATTAGAAGCCTACTAAAACTCCTAAAGATATTCTAAATATTATCCTAAAATAAAAATATCCAAATCTAGCTAATTAAGGAAAATATTAAAAATAATATAAAGTCCTAATATAACTAGGAAAGTGGTATTTTCAGCTGAAATTTTCATGCACCATCTCTGGAAACTTCCAAAAATAAATCGTGTGGACCCGCGCATTAGAATTTCGCGCAGCTAAGAAATGTTTCAAAATGTCCGCAGTGCAGGTATAGCGAATTCAAGCCCGATTGTGACCTTGATGCAGCCAGTATCTCTCAAAACTTAAAACATGAAAGTTGTATAAATATTTCTTGGAATTCCATAGCATCTTGAATCATCTCAATCGGAGCTCGGATGAGAGAGTTATGCCCATATTACGAAGTAATGTTGAAACTATCCAGAATCGCCCAATTAGCTTCGTTTTGCACTCAGCGCCTCTATTTGCATTGTAAATCAAAATATAAGAATAATGAGTATATTTAGGCATCAAATAAGTATAAAAGACTAAACATTAAGAGATAAAAATATGACATTTTGCATTCTTATCAATCCCCATATGGATGGTACCATAGGGGTGTACCGGTTGCACGTTAGGCAACTCCTCGTTGTGGGATCCTCCACCTGTGGTGGTGGCGAGAGGTTGAGGTCCTCTATAAACAGCGTTAGTAGGAGGAGGATGACTGTTTCGCTGGTTCTGAGCCAGTGAAGCTAGTGCCTGTGACATAGCTGTGAGTAGTTCCTACATCTGATCGGACTGCCATTGAATCCGATCAAGTTGTTGTTGCAAATGGACGGTGTTTGTCCCATTCCTCATCTAGCAAAAGGCCAATTTTGAGGATTTTGTGAGTTATTTCTAGGAAAAAGTTTAGGAGCCATCGATTTTCTTAAGAAAAAGATGATAGTTTATTTTTGTTGGTGAAAAATAATGAGAACGATCGTCGTTCCCACAGACGGTGCCAAACTAATGTTGCTCTTTTCTAGTCAAAAAGGCTTCCCATCCTTAGCAACCTGTCAAGAACTTGGGATCAGAGGGTCACCAGAAAAGTTTCGGTTGTAGCCGCTATGATGATGAAGTCAGTAAATAAATTAAAACAGTAATTCAAAAGTAGAATTGAACATAAATTGAAAGCATACCTTATAACCTTATTTATAAGTTGTAGATCTCTTAAGTTGAGTAGGATTAGGAGTTGTGAGAATAGGGATTTGAAGATATCTTAAAGATAGTAGTTGTCATATTGAACTATGTTTCCTTATTCTGAGGTTGATAGGATATGGAAAATGGTGATAAGTTCTAAACCCATTACCTTTGAACCCTCCGTGCCTGTTTGATCTAGATAAAACAACCCTCCTATGGTCTGTACCTTGAAAAACTCATTACAGACACGTGTCACGCCCAGAATATGGTTATCAAATTATAGCATATCATTAGGATAGCAATTTCAATTATTTTCATTTCCTATTACTATATGTGCTTAGAGTTTTGTACCAATTTTTTTTTTTTTTTTGCTCGATATTATTCAATTATGTAACAATTCTATTATTATTTAGCATTTATACCTCTCCTAGCGGAAAATTATACAATTTTGTATTAACAAAAAATAGATATTGTTGGAAACAAAGGCATTAAAAAGAGTTGAATACATATTTTATATATTTATTAGAGATTTTTTAATAATTATATTAATTAGAACTCTTATTGTATAAACTGTTTCAATATTGTTTTAAATCAATAAACATTTTATTTAATTTTTTTTTTTTACATCTTAAAAAAATTTCATTTAAAATTATCATTTTAGACATTGTTTTAAGTCGACTTTACAGCACTATTTATATGTCACTCTCAATCTTAGCATCAAATTTTATCCATCACCACCTCCTCCTCCGTCGCCGCTACCACAACTCTCATTATTCGAACTCCAATTTTAAAGTGCCTAATTTCAAATTCACCCAAATGTAATAAGTAACAATATTACTGTATATTATCTCAAAATATAAATTGGGCACCTGATTTCAATTATAGGAATGAAAATAATTTTTTAAACATTTGATAAAGAAAAATATAGACTTTGGGTCATAGAAGTATTTTTGAGTGTGTTTGACATGTCATGTGCTAATGTACCTTTTTAATAACACTCTATCACATATATTATGTCTCACTAAAAAATATAAGTTATATCATTCATGGTAGGATACCATTAGATGAATAGATTGTCACCTTATTGTACCGGACTCATTTAAAAAAATTTCATCCAAGTAACGCATCCTATCCAACTAAGACATGACTCTTAGCTTCCAATGATTCATGTACTTAACTCATTGACGATCAACAAATAATTTTTTTATTTTTTAAGGAAAATACTAAAGAGTTGTTAAAATAAAATTTTTAATCTAAAATTTTATGATAATTTTTTTCTATTTAAAAGATCTAAAAAAAAATTAAATGCAAAAAGTTCAATGGTTAATTTCTATCTTAACATTGTTAAAAAATATTGCTAATTAGAGTAAAATAACATTTAAGATATGTTTAAAAAGAATATTAAATAATTCATAAAATAAATTTTGTAATCCCAAAAAAATATAACATTTTTTATTTGTCTTGAAGACCTAAAAAAAAATTTTACTTCATAAAATGTTATTATTTTTTTAGATTGACAAATTTGTTATATATATTTTTTTGGTAAGTAAATAAATTTATAAAAGAAAAGGAGAAAAGGTACAAAATCAAGAGGGCATACCCTCGAACAAGCTAAAGGGAGGGAAGGACTACTACAGGCAGAAGAACTCCCAACCCAAAGCCACAAGAACTAAACAAAAGAAATACAAGAACAAGAGGGCATACCCTCAAAGACAAACAATAATGAGAACATTACATATTAAAAATGCTACTTGGGAGAGACCAATTGCTTTGAAGATGTCTGTTGGAGTTAGTGTTTGCAATCCCTTTTGAGGTAGCGAGCCTGCCACGGATCATATCCTGAGCTTTAGCAATGATAGCCTGGGAGTTTTCTTTAAAGTGATGAATAATCTACTATTCCTTTCCCTCCAAATGGTATAGACTGTGCATGCTAGGGTAAGCTTGCCTATAGTAGAAGAGAATACCTTACCCTTAAAGGTATTGCTAGCCCAAAGAACAATCTGCTGCCAATCTCTTGAAGGGCATCGGAACCCACATAAGGAGAGCAAATGAGACCATATGATGGAAGAGAAGGAGCAAGAGAAGAACAAATGATTGTGACTCTCAGCCTCGCGCATACAAAGAAGGCATTTGGAATCAATGCCAACCTGGGAAAAGAAGAGATAGTCCTTGGTATTAAGGCTGTTCCGAATGGCCAACCAAAGAATAAACCCAGCCCTGGGTAAGGCTTTAGGGTGCCAGACAAGCTTCCACCAATGAACCAGGGGTTTACGGCAGTGCAGAAGATCCCAAGCTGAGGCGATGGAGAAATCCTCATCGGGGGAGGGTAACCAAATAGCCTTGTCTTCCCGTTGGGGGTAAGGATGAGGTTTGTTGGGCATACCATTTTTAAGTTCAAGTAAATGAGGAGAGTTAGCTATAGGCCAGTTCCAATGATGATCCAAGATGATGGAGCTAACTTTAGCCTGTCTTCCCAGACCCGAATCGTAGATAACTCTATCCCCCATATTATCGAATATGGTGCCATTGGGGAGCCAGTAATCAAACCAAAGAGATGCAAAGAGGCCATTACCAAGAGAAATTTTGATGCTAGATTTGAACAAAGATCTGAATTGAAGCATTTTCCTCCAAGTCCAAGAGCAAGATTAGGGACACTTGACCTCCCAAAAGCTCTTGCCTTTCAGCAAGTTAATACGAATCCAAAGAACCTAAGGGGAATGAGAAGGATTTTGAAACATGGCCCATATAAGCTTCCCTATAGCTGCTTTATTCCAATCAGAAAGTTTCTTTATCCCAAGACCCCCTTCATTTCTAGGACACGTAATATCATCCCATGCAAATTTCGAGCCGGATGAGGTGAGATGGTTACCACTCCAAAGGAACGACCTCATTGCTTGCTCAATTTGATTAACCACTTTCTTGGGAAGAATGAAATGGGAGGACCAGTAACTTGAATGCTGAACAGCACTGATTTGATAAGTTGAAGCCGTCCTGCATAAGAAAGGGATTTGGTAGACCAATGGGTAATTTTCCCAATGATACAATGAACCAATGATTTGCAATCCTGGGCTTTCAGCTTGGTGGAGATCAAAGGGACACCAAGGTAACGGATAGGAAGGGATCCTTCGGGGAAACCAATATGCTCCGTGATACAATGCCTGAGGGTGCAATCCACCCCAGATAGGAAGATGTTGCTTTTGGAGGCATTGTTGAGGAGGCCAGAAAAGGTAGCAAATGTGTCAAGACCGTCCTTGAGAATAGAGGCTGAAAGGAGATCACCATGATAGAAAAGCATAATATCATCAGCGAAGCAAAGATGAGTGCGCTTGGTTTTATGGCATCTTCAATGAAGCTTGAATTGAGGAACAGCTGATTTCTGGTGGAGAATTAAAGAGAGCACATCCATAGCAAGCACAAAAAGATAGGGGGAAAGAGGATCACCCTGTCTTAACCCTTTAGCTCCATGGAAGAAACCTTCAAGCTCGCCATTAATAGCAACTGAGAAACGGGCAGTAGAGATGCAGTAGTGAATCCAATCAATAAAAGGCTGAGGAAATCCCATGATGCTCATAGTATCAATAAGAAACTCCCAGCGTACCGAATCAAAGGCCTTCTTAAGATCAACCTTCATAGTACAACGCGGAGAACCTGAATTCTTCTGGTAATTGTGCATGAGCTCTTGAGCAAGAAGGATGTTGTCACTAATTTTCCTCCTATGAATAAAAGCGGATTGAGCCGGGTTAATAAGACTAGGGAGAACACTCTTGAGCCGGTTGGCTAGAATTTTGGAGATGGCTTTGTAGATAGTGTTGCAACAGGATATAGGCCGATAGTCATGGATAGATGAGGGATTAGGAACCTTGGGGATAAGGACAATGGCAGTAGAATTGATCTCTTTGAGTATGGATCTGGAAGAGAAAAATTCAGAAATAGCAGCAATGACCTCGGTTTTGACAATACTCCAAACTTTTTGAAAGAAAAAGCCATTGAACCCATCCGGCCCAGGAGCTTTATTAGGATGGAGGCTGAATAGAGCTTCTTGGATTTCAGTTTCAGAGACAGGACATTGGAGAGCTGTGAGGGAGTCATTGGGCAGACGCTTTGTGATAAAGCCTGCAAGAGCTTGCTTCCCAGGGTAAGGAATAGAACTTTCAGTACCGAGGAGATCATGATAATAGTTGACAATGGTACTCTTGATCTCCTTAATGTCCTCAATTCGATTACCAGAAGCATCAAGAAGGCTGACAATCTTATTACGGTTTCTTCTGCTATTCACTGATTTGAAAAAGAAGGAAGTGTTTTGATCACCTTCGGTAAGCCATTGAACACGAGATTTTTGCTTGGCAAGGCTCTCCTTACTGGAGAGGATAGAATAATAAAGATGGCGAGCTTCTTTTTCCTCCTGGATGAGCCTACTAGACCCTGGATTCTGCTCAAGAAGAATTTGGATGTCATGAAGCTTAGAGCGGGCTTCTTGGGCTCTTGAGGAAATGTTCTTGAATTTATTTTGGTTAAATTCCTTAAGGGCATACTTAACTTTCTTTAGTTTCTGGCAGTAGATGAACATAGCTGTGCCTTGGATAGCAGAATTCCATGCCCGTTCAATAGTAGGAAGAAAATCATCATCGTCGGCCCAAAAATTGAAGAATTTAAAAGGATTCTTGCTTTTTTTCAGAGGGATGCCTGATCTAACTATAACTGGGGAATGATCAGATAATCCAGGGGGAAGAAATTCAGCCTCCGCAGAAGGAAATGAGGTGAGCCATTCTTGGTTAACTAGGGCTCTATCAAGCTTCCTTTGAATGGTGAGGGGAGCTGCCTGGCCATTGCACCAGGTGAAGAATTGGCCAGTAAATCGCAAGTCCTTAAGCTCAGAGTTCATAAAGCATTTGTTGCAATCATCCATAACAGGGGGCCAATCTGATCTGCCACCTTTCTTTTCATGAGGGAAACGAATGGCATTGAAATCGCCAAGCAGAAGCCATGGGACATCCTTGGAAATGGAGGCTTGGAGAGAAATGTTGTAATATCCCGACCCGGGATACCGGGTCACATGACACGTATTACGAGGGAAAGAAATTATATATATATATAATTAATTACTTATTTAATTAATTAATTAATTATAAGAAATGGATGTATATATGTATTAATTAAATGTATATATATATATATATATTAAATGAATGAAATAGGAAAATGTTAAAAGGTAAAAAGTGAAAAAGTGTGAATGTGTGTGTGTGTGTCGGCTGGTGTGTGTGTCTTGTATATATGTGTATATGTATATATATGTATATATTATATGTATAAATATCTATGAAAATTAAATGCAAAGAAGAAAAGAGAAAAAGTAGAATTTATGAGATGGGAAGTCTAGAGTAAGGCTATGAAATTAGAGAGAGAGAGAGAGAGAGAGAAGGGTCGGTCACCTTCTCTTTAAATGGCCAAGCATGCAAACCATGCTTTCTCCTTGCAAAAGAAACCAAAAGAAGAAGAAGTAAGGAGAATAGAGAGAGAATTTGAAGTCGAACCAGAGAGAAATCAGGTGTAAACAGGTAAAGTTTCCAATTTTTACATTTTTCTCTCTCTAAAAGTTTGATTGATTAGAACTGTTTTAAGTTGTTTATATACGTAGGATATGTTATATACATGTTTAGAAGTGTAATAAGCATGAAATTTAAGCTTTAAAACACCTAAAAACACCTAACGCAGAAGCATCCTCCATTGATGACCTTGCATGAAGCAGGTCTGATCCGAGGGAAACCAAACTTGGTTTGGTGTATAAGGACCTCTAGTAGACCCTACAAGCATGTGAAAAACCCACGTGCGCGACCAAGACTCAAAAGAACCGACCCTCAATTGTCTAGTTACAGGTTACGGGTTTACACCCTAACCCTTGAAACTCAAGATTAAATCCATTTCTTTAAACGAAAACTGAAACCCCTTCAACTAAGGAACGAAACAAACCAAGCCTCATCAAAAATGGTCAAGAAACGAGTATGAACCGAGGCTAATACAGGTTTAGCTATCGCGACCAAAACCGAAACTTTGAGCCATATTCGAAGCTTCAAATCAATGCTAAAACATGTATTTAGATGTTAGGAAGTGATTGGGAAGGAAAGCAGAAAAAATAGAAGAGTAAAACGTCACGAAATAGAAGAAAAAGGAAAACTGGAATTAGGGTTTTCAGAGGGGGTCTCGTGGGGAAGATGAAGACGAGTCAACTCGTTTTTAAAAATGGGGCTGAGTTGACTCGGACAGGTGGCAGCCTCTGGGCTTGCCACCGATTAAATGCAACGACGCCGTTTTGAGTGTCGGTTTAAATTAAATGGGATCTAGGGCTGACGTCATGATGACGTCAGCCACATGTAATAAACCGGATAGACCGGTTGGGTTACAACTGAACCAGACCGGTTCACTTGGTTTGAGACCGAACCCTTTGGTTTTCAAGTTATTTAAAATAAAATAAAACCAATACTTTCCTTAATTACGGATTGACCCCAGAACTTCTGGATAATCCTACTGTTGCCCAATTTATGGAAGCTTTATGCATTTAGACCCCTGGAAAAATAATTAAATAATTAATTTAATTATTTAATAAATAAAGTAAAATGACTATTTTGCCCTTGGGTCATAAATAGAGTAAACGAAGTCCAAATTAAGCATATAAATAGTGTATTTTTACTATTTTGGACATTCTGAGATCAATGGTAGGGTCCGTTTTACGAGACGGGGCCCGAAAAATAAAGACACGTAAGGGGTAAATGACCAAAATACCCCTTGACCAAAATTTAACAAGTTATTAGTGTACTCTTACTATCTCGGACCTTCTGAGTCCAATGGTAAGGTCCACGACACAAGATGAGGTCCCGAACATAAAGACACATAAGGGGGTAAAATGACCAAATTACCCCTGGTGCCCCTAAAGCCAAAATGAAATCAGAGAAGGCCTAAATTGACTTTCTTTGACATTCCGGACTCAATAATGGAGTCCGAATTACGAAACGAAGTACAGGAAAATATGACACGTAAAACGATAAATGACCATTTTGCCCTTTTACATATAAAAGTCCAAATTGAATTCTTGGAAAGCCTAAACCGACTTTCTTGGACACTCCGGACTCAATAGTAGAGTCTATTCGACCTAAAGAAATGTCTAAAATAAAAAGACATAAAATTTGATGAATAGCATCTGTTGGATGACTATGAACTGAAATAATGCCAAAGTACTAATACTAAGGCATGTACGAGAAACGAAATACGAAAAGACACGAAACGTAAACATGTCAAATAAATAACTTTAAATTAAAGTTAATGGAACACCCAGAAGAGTATAAATTGAAGTAGATTCAATTTCTAACACATTAAATTGTGTCATAGGTTAAGAATACGAGTTACGTTAAGTACATATGAATTTATGAAATCATTGTAGGATCTAATACGATTTAAGCATAAGTTAAGGAATATCAAGATGATATTACAATGAATGTGAAGTTGATGAGATATTTATGAATTGTTCTTAGGAACTACAAGGAAAGTGGGAAAGCGCATTATTAGCACTAACCCTAAAGAACCAAGGTGAGTAACCCTGTGTTTGAATTGGAGATTTAACTCTATGAATTTGACAAGGTTTTAAGTTTAAAGATATGAAGCATTTGAAATTTCAAATTCAGTATTTACATGATTCAGTTTTTAATTGTTCTATTTTATAACCCCATTGTGACATGCTTAGTGATTGGTTTCTGCAACAGTTTTTCCTTCAAATACTTTTCAGCATGTCTAGTTAAAATGCAATTATTGTTAAATATTATGAATTTGCTTATTTCAAGTATACGAATGTTTATTACGAATTTATGAAAAGTATCTATGAGACAAGTCACATGATAAATGTTTTATAAGATGAATGGTGCATAAGCACTTAGACAAGATTCTGAGTTTTCAGTTGCCCTATAAAATAGGCAGGATTTTGGGTTTTACGGAACTCAATTGCCCTGTAAAATGCCCGGTAGCAGGATCTAATCCCCCAGGCAGATGAGATATCTCCATTTATAAGTAAGATGGGAGTCCGGTTCTGTAATACCCTGACCTAAATTTCAACTGAGTGGGCCATGTAAACCGAGCCGTTAGGGTTTTCTGTCTTAATATTAAATGAAATGAACGGTCTGAAATCTCAATAGTGTCAGAGGTACGGATAATGCCCGAGCGATGCCCAAGCAAGCCATGAACGGATACCGAAATTTAGATAAAAATATAAAATAAATAAAATGAAATAAAAAGAAAATAAAAGGGAAATAAAAGTTGAAGAATAAAATAAAAACAAAATAAAAATCCATTTATATAAGTATATATATTTGTACCAATGTATGTGTCACAAATATATATATATATATATATACATATTAAAAGGTATATGTGCATGGGTAGATAATCAATTGGATAAGTATCTATAAGATATGATAAGGATCTTGGGGATTTAAATTTAAAAAAAAAAAAAAAGATGATGAGATTGATTAGGATTTGGAAAAAAAAAAAAAAGAGAAGAAATTTCCATGAAAGTGAATGGGAGAGAAAAGAATATATAGATATATATATATATATAAATATATATATTTATGTGCGTGGTAGATACATATATATATATATATAATATAAAATAAAAATAGTCAATAAAGGGGGCGTGATTTAAGGGAATGGAGAAACAAATTGTAACCGAGAGAGAGAGGGGCGGCAATTACTAGAAGCAGTAACAGAAGAGTTTTGGGTTTTAAAAAAAAAAGAAAAAAAGAGATAAGGCTGAGGGAATCAGGAAAAGAAAAAAAAAAGAGAAAAGAAAACAAGGAAACGGATGGGAGAGGATTATGGTGCAGCAGCTGAACGGTCGAGAGAGAGAGAGAGACAGAGAAAGAGAGAGACATTTTAAATTGGAAGCCATGCGTTAGAAACTGAAGACAAAAAAAAAATAAAAATGAAAGAGCAACGCACTGCTCTTTGCCAAGGATTGAACATATATGAACAACATATTGGAAAAATTGAAGCCGAGAATCACAATCTCAAAACAAAAGCAATTTTGGAAGAGAGACTGCGAGCAGACGTTAGACGTTGAAAGAAAGAAGAAAGTGAGAGAATCGGCTATTCGGGTTCTTTTGAGAATGAGATCTCTACTCTAAAGTCCCAGATTCTTTTATTGCAGCAAAAAGGACCGCAAGCTCAAGAAATGGACAGCGAAGTATTGCTCCTTCGCACGCATGTTTCTGAAAGGGAAACAAAAAATAAATTGGCTTAAGGAGCTTCTTGAGAGAGAGAATAAGGGCAGATTCCGAGAGAAAAAAAAACTCTGAGGCAAGGAAGAAGAAAGCTAATGAATCATGGGAAATTGTAAAGGAAGAAGCAGAAGGGTGAAGAGAAAAGAAGAGAAGAAAAACAGAGGCAAAGAGGAGGAGCCGATCCCAGGGGTGCGCAACAGGGTACGATACTGAACTTTAGTCTTGGATTTTTAGAAGCATAAATGATTAGATTGATTGTATGATTTCATAAAGCATAGAAATTGGTTTAGATTGCAAATTGGAATCAAGAAAAACAACCCAGAAATGAGAGGAAAACGGAACTTACAGGAAAGAAAAAAAAAAAAACCAGAACATGTTGCGGCTGAGTTTTGTGATTTTATTTTGGCCAAACCGGGTCGGGTCTGACCCGACCCACCCATTCAGATGACTGCCCAACACTTGTACTTTATGGGTAAATTTTTGAATTTGAGTTTAGATAGTGTTTGGTTAGAAAGGAGAGCTATCCAATGGTTGGGTTAAACTTGAACAGGAAATGAAAAAAAGAAATAATAACGAGGAATGAAAAATTTGTATGTGCAGTGAATTGAACCTGTGACCAAAGGAAAAAGGGGAAAAAGCTTAGCCACTGTGCCACCAAGGCACATGTGGTCTGTTTGGACTCAAATACGATATGTATTAGCTATATTAATTAATTTAAATAAGTGATTTAAATTAATAAATTTTAAATTTAATTCCGAGGCTTAAATTAGTCGAATGAATAATGAAAACTTACTATTTTGGATCCTCTGAATTTAATGGTGAGGTCCGTTTTACGAGACGGAGTTCCGAAAAAAAAAAATAACCGTAGAATGCCAAAATGACCAAAATGCCCCTACGTCGAAGGTAAGTCAAACGGACTCCGATTTAGTTAAGTAAATAGTGAGTTTTTATTAATTCAAACCTACTGGACTCAACGGTGAAGTCCAAATTATGAAAACAGAACCAAAAAGTAGAGACACGTAAATGACCATTTTGCCCTTGGGTAAATTAAGTTTAAAATGGAAATCGTAAAGCATAAATTAGTACGGGAGGTATTTAGAGTAACGAGGCATAAATTCGGTAAATTATATGAAAGCTGAAACGTGTTTATTGATTTATAGGCAAGTCAAAAGGAAAGGAGGAAGTCACGGGATATTAAGACATTGATAAGGTAAGTGGATTCCTATCTTTGATACGTGGTTTCCAAGCCACGTTCTTTCTATTACTGCCAATCTTGTACTCTTATATGTACTCACTGTCATTGTTTCCCACCATGGATATTGCTCTACCTGGTGGATGCCTATTGGTTGATGTTGCATGATTCATTCATTTCATTGATATCCATTTACTGTATGTTATGTTATGATGTTCCATGTTTTGTACGTTCATATGGAATACTATATAATCTTAATTTATGTTAAGTGCCGGGTTTTGTGCTCAGTCACATTACCTATCTGATGCTATCTGATTGACTGGGACCTACGGGTCAATTTATGGGACCTACGGGTCAATTTATGGGACCTACGGGTCAAAAAGGACATATGGCAATTATGGCGTTTTTACGCATTAAAGATAATGGGCATTTTATATGCATTTATGTTAATGGGGGGTATGCCGGGCCCCAAATGACCGAGGGTCTGCCAAACCCTGAACAGAGTAAAGGCATCATCCATGTTAATTGATATAGTTCTATGTTGATTGGTTTTGATTTATTGGACTTGATTGTGACCGTTTCATTGTGGCAGTATTTATGTTGATTGTGTTTATCGAGCCTATTCTATATTCATGCTACACTGTTACTCTTGACGGTTATTGTACGTTGTCATTCATTGGTTACTCTTGACTATTATTGTACCTTGTCATTCATTGGCCATTGTGGCATTTTACAGTTGACTGGAATCGTTATCATGACTGGCTATCATGTTACCTTGACTTGTAATCATTTATGTCATCCCCACCCGTATTGGGGATAGGCTTCTACTTACTGAGTTTGTAGCTCACCCCTTACTAAATTTTTCAAGTGAGAATGTGACAGAACCATAGTAGGAGATCAGGAGCTTAAGGAGACAGTTGAGGAGCATAAGAGTAATGAATGAAGTCTCTCCCATGTACTCACCACCTAAGAGTGGTTTAGGATCAGTTTATTGTTAGTTTGAAGTTTAGTCTTTGAACAATAATTGTAATAAAGCTTCCGCACTTTAATGTCATGTCTATATTATTTACTGTTATCATTGATAAAAGAATGGAAAAAGTAGGGACGGCCATTGGGTCGGCCCCACGATACGAGATCCGTATAGGGTGGGTTTCGGGTCGTGATAGGTTCGAAACGGATTCCACTAATGAAAGTGATAAGATGACAAATGATTTGAAAATGGAAGCAGGTTTTACCCTCATTTTCAATATGCATATGTTTTGAGTTTTATATACTCTATTTAAGAAATACATGTTATGTTATATGTTTTGAAGTTCATGAGTATAAGTATAGCTTGAATACTTTAATTGTTTCCAAGCTATTGTTTTACGAAATGCATATGTTTTGAGTTATATACTCTATTTGACAAAGTATGAGTTTAGCTTGAATACTTTAAATGTTTCAAAGCTACATGATTTAAGGAATGCATATATTCTGTATTCAAAGTATACGAACAATTGGCGGTGATTATTTTACAAACTCTTATGTACTAAACCACTGCTAATTGAAAACCCCATGACGAATACTGGAATTGCTCACAAGCTTAGATTAGCTTACCCGGACTTTGTTCGGACCCCCCTTTCAGGTAATTAGCAGCAGTCTTGACTTGAGGACGTTGATGATGAATCTGCTGATTTTGGGAAGATATGTTTAAGTAGTTTCTATTGGGAAACCTATGAACTCTAGTAATACATTTTGTATCAGTAGATAATGTAAGAATATGTATTCAGCCCTCAGGGCAACTGAACATGTATTGTATTAATGTTATAAGTCTTTAAGTTTTAGTTATACTCTGAATGTGTAACCATGTATGCTATGTATGGAGTAGCAGTATCGGACGGATGTGCATAATTTAAAAATGAGAAAAGAAAAAGAAAAAGTTTTCACGCTTCCGCAAAACGTATGTTGCACATCTATTCGATACCGCTGCATATGCGAGCCTTGTCTCGGGGCCCTCGGGTCTCGGGGTGGCGGTCGCGATCCGGTAATCCGCTTAGGGTGGGTTTCGGGTCGTGACAGATGTTACTCCATAAGTCATTCCGATGAATTGGAGAGTTGGAACCATAAATAACAGAGATGGCAATGGGAGAATTGGTGGCTCTAACTGTAGCATTGCAGTGAATGGCTTGAGCATTGGCACAAGAAGAGTGAATCTGCAAAATAGAGTTATTCCATCCTATCCAAATTCTCCCAGAGGAAGCATGAGAATAGTTATGTAAAAAAGACCATCCAGGAATGAGAGAGTTAGAAATAGGGTCTTTAGAACCTACCTTAACTTTAGTCTCAACAATACCAATGAAACAAAGAGAATAATCACGAGCAAAGGATCGGATTTCACGCTGCTTTGAGGGGCTGTTCAATCCCCGTATATTCCAACAAGCAAAGTTCATGGAGAATAGGAGAGGAGGTTGGGATCTGGTGTCCCTTTTTTCCTTAAAAGCCTTCTCTGCCGCCTTTGCTTCTTGAGCTGATTTCGTGTGTAATTACTTCTAGTGTCAACCTCATCTACTTTGGTGATTCTGTCCACTAAAGAATTAGATTCAGGAGAAGCTGTTGAATCAGAATAGTGATCTGCGGATGGACTGCTGTCGTCTGGAAGAGGCCTGCTGGAATTAGCTTTATTTGGGGACAACAGAAACTCAGTACCTTCATTGTGGAGGAGGAGACTTGGATGCTGATTAGAAGTCATGACCATAACTTGACTTGTGGGGTTCTGATGAGAATCACGTTGCAGAAGTTTGGAGTACCAAAAAGTGACAGCCCAACCCGAGCTTGACATGTGTCTAAGTTCTTTATGTGCAGGTTAGGAAGTGACGGAACAGTTCAGATCTGACGGTTGCAGACCTCCCTTACCAGGCAACTAGTTCAAAGGGTACCGAGCTTATCACTGCGTTGTCTACCCTACCGACCTCAAAAAAAGGAAACAAAATGCGATATGGAAGCTACCACTTTAAGATATATTCCAATCCCTATCTTCACGGAGATCAAAACGGAAATTGTCATCTCTTGATGACTATAAATCCCAAATTTCATGACTTCAAATCCTAACCAATCTAGGAGGCAAACGCCGTATAAATACAGCCCCAAGGTACATCTTTTAATTTACAATCGATTGCATTATTTCAAAGTTTATTCTCTTCTACTTTCACTGACTTCATCATCGGAGAGGCTACCGTCGGAGACAACCCAGTGGCCCTTTGATCATTTTTCTGAGTTTGTGATAGGCGACGAGGAGCAGAGCCCCACTGGTCAAAAAGTGCAGCATTAATTTGGCGCCGTCTGTGAGAAATGACAATCGTTCCTATAAAGTTTTTTAGTTAGAAGCAACTTTTTCAACATGGCTCCTAACATTTGTCCAAGCCAGAGTTCCTAAAACCCCTAAAACCAACCTTCGACGGAGAGAGAAAAGGGGGAACTCCTGATCATGTACAGCAGCAGCTTGACCAGATTCAACGATAGTCTGATCTAATGCAGGAGCAACTCCTTGCCATATCCCAAGTTTTGGCTTCTTTGACCTAAAACCTACAAAGCAATCCAATCCACCTTCCTCCAAGTGTACCTAATGAAGGGATTCAACCTCCTGTTACCACCACGGGCGGAGGACCTCCTAATGTAGAGAACCCCAACGTGTAACTAGTGCACCCCCATGGTACTATTCATATAAGGGGTGACCCCTTGCCATCACACATCCGTGGAGGAGGGATGCCTACTTCCAATCTTACAGTTCATTACTACAGCAGGATAAGGATTCTAACTCCATCGACCTCAGGGGCCAATCCAGTGCCGCTGGAGTTTCAATCGCCGCAGGTACCAGTTCCCCCAGTCCAAGAAGGGCAATGCCCCTACCACTACTAGGCAAGGTCACCTTCTGCACATTGGAACTGAGGTTGCAAAGCAAGGGCAGCATCAGTCAGCTCCACCCAGAATGCCTCAAAGTATGGAGGAAGTAGTAGATTGCATGGAACAAATCACCCTCGCTCAGGAGATTCACCACTCCGTTCACCCCCGCCATAATGGCGACCCAAAAAATTTATGGTCCCAAAGTTCACCTTGTATGAAGGATCAGAAGATCCCAGGGACTAGCTCTCCCATTATTAGCATACGATAGCTCTGTATGAGGCTACTAATGCCTTCATGTGTCGTACATTCGTGACAAGCCTCAAGGGTACCGCTCTGAAGTGGTTCTACAGCCTTTCTCAAAAGTCAGTCATCAACTTTTACGAACTCAGCAGGTGGTTCATTGACCGGTTCCTAACCAGCAAAAGGTTGAGGAAGGGTCTAGAATTTCTGCTAACAATAAAGCAACATGAGAGGGAATCATTTAGGGAATACATTGCTCGCTTCAATTTCAAGCTCATAGGGGTAACGAATTGTAGTTTAAGCTTCTTAGTAGCGGCCCTCAACGCTGGCCTGGGCACTAGATGATTCCAGGACTCTTTGACAAAGAATCCCCCTATTGACATGGCATCACTTATGGAGTGGGCACGAAAGTACATAAACTTGGGGGATACGAAGATGTCTTTCCGAAAGGCTAAAAGACAAGCTCAGAAAGATGACCTTACCCAGAAGAGGGATTCCAGTACCACCAAGAAGAGGGGTAGAAGGCTTGACAAGAAGATGGCACCCAGATCCTAGAACAATCCCCAACTCTAGAAGGTACAGAATATTCACACCTCTGAATGCCTCCTTTACTTACATACTCTAACAGGTATAGATATGTAAAGACTTGAGGTGACCAGAAGCATTGAAGAGCAGTCCTGATTCCAGATATCACAGCAAATACTGTGACTTCCACGAAGATCACGGGTATACCACCGATAAATGTAGAGCCCTCAAATAAGAAATTAAACAACTTATCCGGAGGGGGTGTTTAAGGGAATTCATCCGACAGGACGAGAGGCAAAACCCCAAAAATGATAGGCCACAACAAAGGAGACAAGAGCAGTGGCGTAAACAAAGGGAGGCTCAAAACGAACAGCCATACCAGAATAATCAAGTCATCTTCGTCCTCCATCCCGACAATTCATTGGCTAGAACGTCCAACAGAGCTAAGAAGCACTATGCTCGAGAAGCAAAGGCAAAACCCAATGTCCTCCAGATCATTACCATTACGAAAAGGCCAAGGCCTGTCCCGCAAATCCAGTTCTCAGAGCTGGATCTCGTCAGGGTACACTGTTCTCACAATGACGCCCTCATCGTCTCACTTAAAGTTACAAATTTTAAAATCATAAGGGTGTTTATGGACACAGGGAGTTCCACCAACGTGCTATTTTACGAGCCTTTTCGGCACATGAAGCTCAATACTAGTGATCTTAAGGCCACCACTGCTGTAATGGCAGGATTCAATGGGAACCTTAGCACCCCAATGGGCAAGGTAGACCTCCCAACCATAGTAGGGGAGGGGGACGCTCAGAAGACACTGATATCTAAATACATGGTCCTAGACTCCAAGTCTCCCTACAACATCATCATAGAAAGACCATAGCTCCATCAGATGGGGGTGGTCACCTCGACCTTCCATCAATGCCTGAAATATATCCAAAATGACAAGGTCTGCACCATTAGGGGCTATCAACCGACAGCCCGGGAGTGCCACGTTTGGCATTGAAAGAAAAAGCTCACAAATAGCAATCACAGTAACCTCGGAAGGAAGGAAGTCCTTAATCTTTTGAACTTTATGAGACTGAGGAGTGCCTCTCCTAGATTGACGAGCCATTAAGCCCTAGGGGAAGAGATAGCCTGGCCAAACCAATGCAAGAGCCCGTCAAGGTATTGGTGAGTTCTGAAAAAGGGGAGCGCTACGTATAACTTGGCATAGATTTTTCCCCATCCGAGAAGAAAGAGATCGTTGAGTTCCTGAAAAATAATCTGTTAGTCTTTACATGGGAAACAAAGGACATGGAAGGGATAGACCCTAATCTCATTTCCCACAAGCTAATGACTGATCCAGACCACCCTCTAGTGAGACAGAAGAGGAGAACCTTCGCCTCTGAGTGGCACAAGATCATTAATAAAGAAGTCTAAAGGCTACTGGACGCTAGGATAATAAGGAAGGTGTTTTATCCAAAATGGCTCGCCAATATAGTCCTTGCCAAGAAGAAGAATGGCAAATGAAAGGTTTGCGTCGATTATAAGGACCTCAACAAAGCCTGTCCTAAAGACAGTTTTCCTCTCCCAAGAATCGATCAGTTGGTTGATGTGACTGTAGGATACGAATTGATGAGCTTCATGGATGCATATTCGGGGTACAACCAAATTCAGATATACCCTCCAGACTAGGAAAAGATAGCTTTCATATTCGAACGAGGTCTTTATTGCTATAAAGTGATGCCGTTTGGTTTGAAGAATGTCGGTGCCACCTACCAACAGCTAGTGAACAAAATGTTTGACTTCTTGATCGATAGCACGATGGAGGTCTATATAGAAGATATGTTGGTCAAGAGCCTAAAGAAGAATGACCATATCCAGCACTTGAGTCAGACATTCAGCATACTAAAGTAGGACAAGATGAAGTTAAACCCCTCGAAGTGTACCATCGGGATCATTAGGGGGAAATTCTTGGGTTTCTTGGTCTCTTAGAGGGGAATTGAGGGAGACCCCTCACAAATTAAAACCTTGGTTGAGCTGGAATCATCGAGGACTAAGAAAGACATCCAGCCCCTAAACAAAAGAGTAGCAAATCTAAACCGGTTCATTTCCAGATCTACCAACCGGTGCCTCCCGTTCTTCGAAGCCTTGAGGGGGAATAAAGGCCTTGAGTGGACCCCTGAATGCTAGAAGGCCTTCCACGAGTTAAAGCAATACATGGCTTCCACCGAATGAATCTCAACAGATAAGACAGTTACCTTGGGATTCAAAGCTTCAAATAACGAGGCCGAGTACGAAGCACTCATCCTCGGTATGAAGTCGGCCCTAGATTGCAAAGTTCAGAACCTTGAAGCATATTCAGACTCTGAACTAGTGATAGGCCAAGTCTTGGGGGAATTCTCTGCCAAGGATGACAGAATGATTAAATGTTCCAAGTTGGTGGATTTATTAAAAACGTCCTTTTAGAAATTCACCATTTAGAAAATTGATAGAGGCCAGAACTCCAGAGCTGATGCCTTGGAAAACATTACCTTCCATTTCACATCAGAAAAAGATTCCACGGTAAGGATCTCTTATCAACCGAAGTTGAGCATCAAGGAAGTTCAGTCTGCCCAAACTTCTGAACAACACCAAAACTAGATGACACCCATCATCCAGTACATAAAGGACGGGCTACTCCCAGAGGATAAGAACCAGGCCTGAAGGATTCAAATTAGGGCAGCTCAGTATTTGATCCAAAATGAAAAACTTTACCGAAGATCCTACACTCAACCACTCTTGAAATGTTTATCCCCAGAGGAGTCCCAATACATCCTTACTGAAATTCATGAAAGAATCTGTGGAAACCATAATTGCGACAGGACCATAGCCCACCAAGCTCTGACTCAAGGCTATTACTAGCCAAGCATGCTAAAACACGCCAAGGAATACATCCAGAGGTGTGATAAGTTCCAGCGCTTCACCTCGTATTAGCATCAGCCTCGCCACGAGCTTATCCTTATTGCCAGTCCTTGGCCCTTCGCTTAGTGGTGAATGGACATTGTGGGACCATTGTCGAGGGCCCCACAAAACAGGAGATACTTACTTATTGCCATAGATTACTTCTCCAAATGGGTAGAACTTGAGCCTTCGACTCACATTACCGAAGTAGATGTTAAAAACTTCACATGAAAGAATATAGCCTGTAGGTTCGGTATACCCCACGTTATCATCTCCGACAATGGTACGTAGTTTGCCAGAAAGGTGTTCGAGAGGTTCTGTAAGGACCTGCGCATCAGCCACCACTTCTCCTCACTAGGGCATCCCGGACCAATAGGCAATCTGAAGTCACCAACCGCACAATTCTGGATGCCATTAAGAAAAGATTGGAACAAGCCAAAGGAAAGTGGGTTGAAGAGCTCCTTGGAGTGCTCTAGGCCTACCGAATCACAAGAAGAGCTCCGACCGCAAAGACACCATTTTCACTTGTATATAGTACCGAGGCGGTCATCTTAGTCGAAATTGGCATGCCAACACTGAGGTTGGATACTTTTGACCAAACAACCAATGATCATCATATTGCAAAAAATCTTGACCTGCTCAAAGAAAAAAAAAGAGCAAGCCAGGATTAAGATTGAAGCATATCAACGAAAGATGGCTGAGAACTTTAGTCAAGGGTTGAGGACCCTAAATTTCCACCTCAATGATCTCGTTCTGGAGGGTATTTTCGAACACCAAAGATCCCACTATGGGAAAGTTCTCTCCTAATTGGGAAGGGCCCTACAAGGTTGTCAAAATCGTTAGGCCCACAACCTACTGGTTGGAGGGCGTAATCGGGAAGCCTGTGCCTAGGCCTTGGAATATTGAGCACCTAAGAAAATATTATCAATAAAATCCTCCATTTCTCTTAAAGCATTTCCAACTCAATGTACAGACCTAAAGTTTGGTCCATCTCATTAACCCTTATGAGCCTTGTAACCATTACTAGTGCTTCACGCTTGGTTCAACTCAATGTACAGACCCAAGGTCTGGTCCATCTCATTAACCCCTATAAGCCTTGTAACCACTATAAGTGCTTTAGGCTTGGTTCAGCTCAATGTATAGACCCAAAATCGGGTCCATCTCATTAACCCCTATAAGCATTGTAACCATTACAAGTGCTTTAGGCTTGGTTTAACTCAATGTACAGACCCAAGGTCTGGTCCATTTCATTAACCCTTATAAAACTTGTAACCACTACAGGCGCTTTGGGCTTGGTTCATCTCAACGTATGGGCCCAAGGTTTGGTCTATCTCATTAACCCCTATAAACCTTGTAGCCACTACAAGTGCTTTAGGCTTGGTTCAACTCAACGTACGGACCCAAGGTCTAGTCCATCTCATTAACCCCTATAAGCCTTGTAACCAGTACAAGTGCTTTAGGCTTGGTTCAACTAAATGTACAGACCCAAGGTCCGGTCCATCTCATAGACTCCTGAAGTCTTGTTCATATTACAAGTACCTTAGGCTTGGTCTATTAATGCCCAGACCCTTAGGTCTAGTCCATTTCAACGACCCCTAAAAATCCTTGTATCCATTACAAATGCTATAGGCTTGTTTGACTTCAATGTATAGATCCCCAAGTCTGGTCCATTCTCTCAGCCATTTCTCAAGTTTTTCAGATCTAAATGTTCATCTTGACTTTATTGCAAGCATCTCAGGTCTGAAGGAAAGTTCCTAACTCAACCATGTTTCAGGTATATTTTATCTTGACTTAATTGCAAGTTTTTCAAGCCTAAAGTTTTTTTCCTAATACACTTAAAAGTATTTCAGGATTGAAACCTTCATAGCGATTCAATTATGAATGGTTTGAAGGTGTGAAGGCTTTGTCTTAATTCAGTTATTAAGGTCTAAAGGAATTATCTTAATCAATTGCATATCTGACTTAAGTGCAAGTATTTCAGCTCTGGATAATACTCTTTCTTTCAAAATTAATCACAAGGAATTGAGATAAAATAGAGTCATTCATTGATAAAATCTAGAAGGGCAAGAGAATACAGTGGTATAATATATATATATATATATATATTAAAGGAAAACATCCCATTTAGGGGTCTACAGCAGCAAGGGCGGCTGCTTCTATAGGATCAGCTAGAAGGGCCTCTAAGGGGCTCGATTCTGGATCATCTACCTGCACCTCATCCACCCCCGAGATATTAAGGTCAGGGTAGAGCTTCAAGATCTTTTTACGGAAGAGTTTATACCCATGATCCACGAATTCACATCCCAACTGATTCAGCTCTTCTCTGAGCTCTTTCTCGGCCTCATTCTTAGCTGCCACCCTAGCAGCCTCGACGTTAGAGGCTAACTTCAGAACTGCTACAGCCTCTACCTCTTCCTTTTCTTTCTTCAAGGCCTCTAGATCAGAGGCTAAGTTATTCTTCTATGACTCCAAAATAGCCACATTACTCCAAGCTTCCTTATACTTTTCCTTAAAGGAAAGGGAGGCAGAACGGGTTGTTTCGAGTTGGAGGCAAGCCTCGTCCAGCTCAGAATGAAGTTTGTCTTCCCTCTCATAATCTTCAAGGAAGTCCATAATTGTGTCCATGGCATAGACAGCCTGCAAAAAACCAAGCACAAAGCTCAAACCACTCAGAACAGAAGTAAAAAAAGGAAAGAAAGAAGTTTTCTCAAGTAAAAGAGTCCTTACCCTTATGTGAGAGACCAGGAGGTCTTTGGTAATTCGACGGGGTTTTAAACCCTTGAAGCATTCAGAAGAGGAGGCCCACGCCTCCTCATAGGCCCTCGTAATCGTGGCTTCCCCATTCTTGACCGAAGCAATGCTAGGGAGAACCAAGCACACCTTCATCTTGCCACGGGGGACCGAACTTGCAGAGGGGGCAGCAAGTGGCGGCACCTCCTCCCGAGTGACTGGCATGGCCAGCTCTTCTGAAACTGTTCGCTCCAAAGAGCTGGCACCCATTTCGGTCTTCCTCTTCTTTTGAGGAAGGGGAGGAACAATAGAACTGGAGGCTTTCCTAGACTTCTTCAAGCCCGACGTCTAGCTTGAGAGCACGAATTTTTTCAAGGCGCCCGACTTGTTCTTGACCAAATTCACCTCCATGAAGTTCGGAAGTGTCAAGATCCAGTCGTGAGGTCAATCTATAGGGTTCAAGGGCCGTCGGAACTTTTCTTAAAGCTCGAGAGTGAAGACAGACCTCCTTCAAGCCTTCTTATCTGTAACAAAAGACAAAAAAGAGCACATTGTTAGACAGAACTAAAAAGATAATGTCACAACTAAATTCCAAAGGTCTGTAGGCTTACCCTTGAAGCTAGTGTACCGAGGGAAAAACACTCATCCGTTCCTCATAATCTTCTTATTCCCAGCCTCCGTTGACAAAGAAGTACCACTTCTTCCACGTCTTGTTGGAAGTGGGTACTGGGATTAGGGGCTTGAATCTCTTGTCAAAGGACATATAGTGTTGCCCCTCTAACCTGAGGTACTTCATATCCATGTTACTCCGAATAAGGTCCAGATCTACCTCAACCCCATTCTTATGACCTAACACTAGGAAGGCTATAAGTTTCCTCCAGCTGTTGATATTCAGCTCAGCAGAGCAGATCTTGAACCAGTAAAAGAATTCATTTAAGAGACCCCGTAGGCAAAAATGCACACCAACCTCAAATCACTTAAGGTAAGCGCATATTTCCCCCCTCTCAATGTCTGAGGGACGATCTAGCTTCTTAGGGACTCTATAAACCACATTCTGTGGGAAATCAAAGTGCTTTTGAGGGAATTTAACATCTCCTCAGTCATAGCACTCTCTCCTTCCTCCCTCAGAGATTAGTCCGATGTGCCGACTTTCCTATCCCTAGATTCGAGGCGCACTTCAAGAAGCAGCACCTTCGAATCACTACTGGATGAATCATGACCCATTTCCTTAAATAGGAGTGCCCTATCACTGCCTACCTCTACAATATCCCTACTTTCCACTCTATTGTCAGAGTTTGTACCAGAGGTTGACATGACGGAAATAGAAACAGAAAAAAAATCAGAAAAGGGAGGAATAAAGAGGAAAGACGACAAAGAAAGAGAGATAGAGAAGAAAAAGTTACCGCTTGCTAGAGAAAGAAGCTCAAGTAGCAGAGGGCTTCTCTGGTAGACCGGAAATCGCAAAGTCTCAACTTTTCTTCTCACAATAAGCTTTAAAGTAGTGTAAACCTTAAAAAATGATGACTCCAACTGTTTATAAGACTCTATAAGGCGTCATTTAATGCGTCAAATCTCGAGTGATGGTTAGATAATGATAACCTCGATTACCGAAATGATGGCCCAAGTAATGATTATGCCGTAACTGCTCCATTAAAAGCTGTTTTCTCATAATATGGAGCAGCGTATTAATGAGAACATGCGTGACCCTTCAAAAACCTTAGCCTTAGTTCTGAATGGGTCCCATAGAACTAAGGCTTAGGGGGGATTAGGTGATGTACCAAAAAGCGACAGCCCAACCCAAGCTTGACACATGTCTAAGTTCTTTATGTGCAGGTCAGGAAGTGACGAAGCAGTTTAGATCTAATGGTTGCGGACCTCCCCTACCGGGCAGCTAGTTCAGAGGGTACCGAGCTTATCACCGCCTTGTCTACCCTACCGACCTCAAAATAAGGAAACAGGAAGCGATATGGAAGCTGCCACTTTAGGATATATTCCAATCCCTATCTTCATGGAGATCAGAACGAAAATTGCCATCTTTTGATGACTATGAATCCCGAATTTCATGGCTTCAAATCCTAACCAATCTACGAGGCAAACACCCTATAAATACAGCCCCAAGGTACGCCTTTTAATTTACAATCAATTGCATTCTTTCAAAGTTTATTCTCTTTTACTTTCGCTGACTTTGTCATCGGAGTGGCGACCGTTGGAGCCAACCCACTGGCCCTTTGATCCTTTTTCTAAGTTTGTGACAGGTGACGAGGAGCGGAGCCTCACTGGTCAGAAAGTGCAGCATCATATATGTTTATATTATTTTTTTTCTAAAATGTATCTTAAAAATTATTTTAGTTTAATCACTAATATTTTTTAACAGTATTGAGATAAAAGTTAACAATTAGACTTTTTTGTATTAAAAGTTTCATTTTGAAATTTTTTCGTTAGAAAAAATGTATAGATTTTTTGGATTAAAAATCTTATTTTAAGCACTTTTTAGTTTTTTTTTTTTTTTTAATAATTTCTCAATTTTGTTAGACTAGTCACTTTCTGCTCATGATGTAATATGTAAATTTCATATATAAGTTGTAAACCTGTCAAATTGAATTTAGAACTTTCAAATTTAAAACACGTCTCTCAATTTAACTTATCCACCATTACACATTATCAATAGGTAATTATTATTTTTTTGTTAGAATTACTTTTTTTTCATCTCTTGCCAGTCAATGATGTAGCAGCCTCGTGTTTTTCTTTTCTTTTATTTTTTTCCCCATAATAATGAATTGTCTCAACTCTTTCTAAAATTTCAGATACATGCACTTTTCTCAAATAAGATGAGAGGTCGAGCATAAGACCTCAGAAGTATTATTACACTCTAAAATTGACTACGAGAAAGAACTAACCCTTTGATTGACAAACACAAGGTTGGCAAGCACAACCACTCCCGGCGGTAATGCAAGATGACTATATAATATTAATGTTTTCTTCCTTTTTTTTCGATTTAAATTTAGTGGTCCCTAGTGGAAAATACCTCTCACCCTATAAACAAGTCAAACAATTTAGCCTTGATTATAATTCTTTACTCACATGTTACATATTTCATAGCACCAGCCCCACCCAATCTTGTACTATGCAACTGTACCTTCCTTTTTTTTTTTTCGACTATTCATATAATTGAAAGCTCACCTCCAAATGATCCAACAAAAAAAGAATTATGTCACTCTACAATGACCATTTAACAACATTAGTGGGCATATGATTATGAAATGTACAATAATCCCCGGTTATATAAACATCTCAAAAAGCTTCCTTGTTTTTATCTTTGCCATTTAAGAGATTTTTTTGTTCCAACTCTTTTATAAATATATATAAAACCACATTTATATTCTTGGTTCTTGATCTCGTCCCACTCCACCTAGATTTACTCCAACTCTTATTCCATTTATATTTTCTGACCCTACCGCAAATCCTGAATTTTTTTTTTTCAAAAATAAGTTAAAACTTTTTCTTGATAAGTAAATTAAATATGTATTATAAAAATAACCAAACATAAAAAAATAGTATGAATTTAATATAAGAAACCTTAAAACTCATTTTATATAGTATGATTTATTAGTGTACTTCAGAGATAAAATGTAAAAAGATTTAATATATAAACGGGATGAGATTGGGGTGGGGTGACCATACCCCGACCCTGTCCCGAACTCAAAAGAATTTTTAAAATCTTACTCTAACCCCACCCCGATTTCATTTATGAACACTTTATGCCCCTCCCATTAAAAATGGGATAAGTTAATTTGTCATCTCTAAATCCAACAAAAAGAACTAGAGTAAATTACACTAACCTCTTCTAAGATTTTTGACAATTACACTGATACCTTACGAAGTTTTTTTAAATTACACAAACTTTCTCTACTTTACCTGATAATATACAAATACTCTTTTCAGTCAATTTTTTCTTCAAGATGAAAATTTTGCCCCTTTCATGTGTTATTTTTCATAATTTTTTAAAATTTAATCAATATTTTTCATTTTCCAAATAAATATTAATAAAAACCTTAAATTTATTTTTATATTAAAAAATTATTTACCTTAAATTTATTTTTATATAAAGTTAAAAAAATATCTTTCAAAAAAGTTAGTAAAATGGTCAAAATTGAAAGTAAATAAATAAATAAATAAAATAAGTTATTTTGTTATTTTCATTAAAAAAAATTAATTAGAGAAGAGTATTTGTAGTTTATCAATAAAAATATAAGAAATTGATATAATTATTAAAAATCTTAGAAACTATCAGTTTAATTTAACTAAAGAAATATGATAAATGCTGGTGCCTAGTGGGCATATGATTATGAAATGTAGTATAATCCCCATTTATATAAACATCTTAGAAAGCTTCTTTTGTTTTTATCTTTTCCTTTTAAGTGAAATTTCTGTTTTATATATATTTCTTACATTTGGGTGTGTATTTATTGCTCCAATTGACATATTGGGGATTGCAGTATGAAGAACCATAATAGCCTAACTGGCCTTTTGTTGTCAATGAAAATATCATTCAGCTGTGCAAGGATGACAGTTTTGTTGAGCAATCAATTGTTTAAAAATATAAAAATTCTAGGTTAAAAACATTAGCATCATTTACACAGAAAATTAAATTAGATTAAAAAGGAAATATACTAAGCATCCGAAGGGCATATCTGACTTTTCAACTTGATTTTTGTCCTGTGTGATAACGATGCTACCCTATAGCGTGTTGGGAAGAAAGGGAAATAATAAAGAAAAATAAAAATAAAAAAGTAAAGAAATTAGAAAAGTGACTCCCACGGAAAATTGGCGGTTGCTGATTCAATGTACAACTGTTGTCCGTCCCATATGAAAGCGATGGTGTTCCTATTTTTAAAATTGTTGGGCAATATAAAATTCTGCTAAAAAGTATTTGTTATAGAATATAAAATTAAAAAGCGTAATCAGGAAATGAGAACAGAAGATAAAAAATTATTGAAAGGACTGATACAAGTCTTGTTTTCAAGCCTTTCACAGCGTAACAGATTAGTGGGGATTGGTACGTTGTTACTTCGATTTATAAGTTTTGTTAGCAGGGTAGATTTTATTTTTTATAAAAATTTCTCATGTAAAATCTTGTATCATTTTTACTTGAATGTGTTCAAAATTATTATATTTTATATTTTAATTTATTTAAGTATTTTATCATATATTTAATAAGAGTTTAAAATTAAATACTATTTAAACAATTAATTATATCACTTTAAGATCATAATTTATGTCTAATTAATTAAAAATAATAATTTAAAACTGATATATCATAATTTGTCATAAGTACTCAAAGAATGACATGTGTCTACAAGAAGTTTTTCACTATACAAATCATAAGATGACTTTTTCATCCAACCTATCAACACACAAGAGTTCAAAGGCAAGATGTCCCGAGCTAGTCACCGTCTTCTATGAGTTATCGACTTCATAATAAAGAAAACAAAGTTTTACATGAAATTTACTATCTACGGATGATATACCATAAAATGATAGTCTAACCCAAGATTAAGACGTGTCTATGAGCTCTTTTAGGTGCAGGTCAGGAAATAACATAGGACTATTCAGACCTCAGGACCTTGAAGATCTAGACGTCCCTTGGTCAAGAGAGCGCAGACCTTTCCTTTAGGACAGTGAGTTCAGAGTACGTACCTAGAGGGTTCTCGAGCTAATCACCGTCTAATGTGCCCTACCGACCTTAGAATAAGAAAACAGAATACGACATGGAAACTGCCATTATCAGATATCTTTTGATCCCTACTTTTGAAGAGATCAGAGTTTAATATGGCAACTGCCATCTTCAGATATCATCAAATCTTGAACTTTAGGACTCCAAGTCCGAATCAACTTAGGAGGTCCGCAACCTATAAATACAACCCTAAGGTGCGCTTTTTCATTACAGTCAATTAATCTCCTTCAACTACAGTCTCTCTTTTATTTTACTCACTTTATCATCGGAGCGGCTGCCACCGGAGCCAACACAGTGGCCCTTTGATCTCTCTTTTCAAGTTCTTGACAGGCGAAGCGGAACACCCATTGATCAGAAAGTGTAACATCAGCTTGGCACCGTTTGTGGGAAATGACAAACGTTCTTGCTAATTTTCTTTGTCAAAAACAATTCTACTATCCTCGAGAAACCATAGCTCCCAATCTTCATCCAAGGAAAAGTTCTAAAAACCCTCGAAACCAGCCTTCTACTAGAAGAGGAAAGGGGCAAACTTTCGATCACATCCAACAACAGATCGATCGGATCCAATGACAGTCTGATCTAATGCAAGAGCAGCTTCTCGCCATGTCCCAAGCCTTGGCCTCCATAGCCTAAAACCAGCAAAGCAATCCCATTCATCCTCCTACAAGTGCGGCTAATGAAGGGGTTCGACCTTTTGCTACCACCACGGGCGGGGGACCTCTTAATAAGGAGACCCAAACGTACAGTTGGTACACCTCCATGGTACCACTCACATAGGGCGGTGATCCCCAACCATCAACTACAGCAAGGAGAGGGATGCCTGCGTTTTATCTCGCTGTCCATTATCAAACCAGGACAAGGATCCCAACTCTAGGAACTTTCGGGGGCCAATCCCACGCCGCCTGAGTTTCAGCCTCCACCGGCACCAGTCCCCCCAGTCTATGGAGGGCAATGCCCCCTACCGCTACTGGGAAAAATCATCCCCTGCATATTGGGACCAAGGTTGCAAGACAAGGCCAACAACAACCAGTTCTGCCTAGAGTTCCTCAAAGGATGGAGCAAATAGCAGATTCCGTGGAGCAAACCATCTTCACCAAAAGGACCCACATCCCTCCAGAGTAGGATAAACTAGCAAAGCTGCTCAGAAGGTTCGCCACGCCGTTCACTCCTGCCATAATAGCGGAGGAGCGCCCCAAGAAATTTGTTATCCCGAAGTTGACCTTGTATGACAAGTTTGAGAATCTTGGGGACCATCTCTCCCACTATCAGCATACGATGGCCCAACATGGGGCCATCAATGCCTTCATGTGCGGTACCTTAATGACAAGCCTCAACGGTACCGCTCTAAAGTGGTTTCACAGCCTTTCTCAAGAGTTGATCATCAACTTCTATGAGCTCAACAGGAGGTTCCTTGATTGGTTCTTGACCAACAAGAAGTTGAGAAAGGGTCCAGAATACCTGCTCACCATAAAGTAAGCCAAAGGGGAACCGCTTTGGGAGTACATCGCTCGATTCAATACCGAGCTCACGGAGATAACAGACTGTAGTCTGAACTTCCTAGTGGCAGCCCTCACTTCTTGATGTGAACGCGTTAGATCGAAATCCCTTAAATCCACAATCAAATTGAAACTTACCCAAGAAAGCCAAGAATCAAGTCAAGATGATCTAGACCCATTGAAATCTTGTTTCAAGAACCTAGATTGGATAAGAATGCCACAAAGGGTTTGCCTTTGATAAGTTTTTAGTTCAATCAAGAGCAAGTAAAGAAAACTGAAAATTCTTTCTAAAGAAAGCTTCATTCATGTTCAACTACCTCCAAATTGTGGCTACAAGTCTTTTTAAATCCCTTCATGAAACTCAAGGGCCGAATAAGGCCTACATTAATTAAAAGACATGGGCTGAACATCTTCATGCCCAAACATCCTAAACTACACGACAATAGCTAATAAAAGAAACCCATTTAATGAATTAAATAGGCCCGAACGCTTATAACCATAGAAACATAAAATGGGCCCACAAGCCTATACTAATGAAATAAAAAGTCTACACAAAACCACTAGGCTATGTCGCCCCCCTCTATATCTTGTATCACATGGATTAAAGCTAGTTCTTTTTCTTTCAAGCCCATCTTGAATGTTGGGGTTTGCTCGATGAATTTGCAAACTCGGCTCAAGTGGATTGCACCAATCCTTGCATTGCTTCTCTGATCTTCTTACCTCTTGACCTTATAATTGGCCCATCTAGAACTTATCAGGGATCTTTAAGACTCGGTCCACCATGGTGCCCATCATTCCCCCCCTTCTCAAAAGGATTCGACCTCGAATCGTCACCTGCATCAAAGGGAGAAAGATCAGAAACATTGAAAGTAGCAGCGACATTATATTTACCTAGAAGATCCACTTTATAAGCATTATCATTAATTTTCTCAAGGATTTGGAAAGGTCTATCTCCTCGAGGATGCAATTTAGTTCTTCTATGGGTTGGGAATCTTTCTTTGCTCATGTGAACCCAAACTCAATCTCCTAGTTCAAAGATGACACGCCCTCGCCCTTTATTGGCTTGGGTAGCAAACTTTTCATTCTTCTACACAATTTGAAGCCGTACCATTTCATGAACTGACTTCACCAATTTGGCCTTCCTGTGTCCATCCAAACTACTTCTTTCATCAATAGGTAAAGGCATCAAATCTAAAGGAGTAGTGGCTTCAAACCATAATTAATTTCAAAGAGAGAATAAGAAGTAGTAGTATGCATAGTCCTATTTTATCCAAATTCTATAAATGGCAAATTGTCCTTCCAAAATTTTAAATTCTTTTGAATGACAGTGCGTAAGAGTTGAGTTAGAGTCCTGTTGACTACTTCAGTCTGTCCGTCAGTCTATGGATGACAAGTAGTGGAAAATAAAAGTTTAGTACCTAATGTTTTCTTCACCAAACCTTCCAAAAGTAGCTAAGGAATTTAACATCCTCATCAGAAATAATACTCCTAGGTACACCATGGATTCGCATAATTTTCTCGAAAAACAAATCAGCTATATTTGTGGTATCATCTGTTTTATGGCATGGAATGAAATACGCCATTTACTAAATCTGTCCACTACCACAAAAATAGAATCTCTACCCTTTTTGTCCTAGGCAGCCCCAAAACAAAGTCCATAGATATGTTTACCCATGGCTCACTAGGAATGGGTAAGGGTGTATAAAACCCATGTGGTAAAACCTTAGATTTGGCCTTTCTACATGTAATGCACCTACCACATATTCAAGTGACGTCTCTTCTCATCCTAAACTACACGACTATAGCTAATAAAAGTAACCCACTTAATGAATTAAATAGGCTCGAATGCCTAGAATCATAGAAACATAAAATGGGCGCACAAGCCTATACTAATGAAATAAAAAGTCTACACAAAACCACTAGGCTATACAGCCCCCCTCTGTAGCTTGTATCACATAGATTAAAGCTGGTTCTTCTTCTTTCAAGCCCATCTTGAATGGTGGGGTCTTGCTCGATGAATTTGCAAACTCGGCCCAAGTGGATTGCACCAATCCTTGCATTGCTTCCTTGATCTTCTTAGCTTTTGACCTTATGATTGGCCCATTTAGAACTTAGAAGGGATCTTTATGACTTGGTCCACCCTGGTGCCCATCATTCCCCCCTCCTCAAAAGGATTAGACCTCGAATCGTCACTTGCATCAAAGGGCGAAAATCAGAAACATTGAAAGTAACAGAGACAATATACTCACTTGGAAGATCCACTTAATAAGCATTATTATTAATTTTCTCAAGAATTTGGAAAAGTCTTTCTCCTCGAGGATGCAATTTAGCTCTTCTATGGGCTGGGAATCATTCTTTGCTCATGTGAACCCAAACTCAATCTCCTGGTTCAAAGATGACACGCCTTCGCCCTTTATTGGCTTGGGTAGCAAACTTTTCATTCTTCTACGCAATTGGAGGTCGTAGCATTTCATGAATTAACTCCACCAATTCGGCCTTCCTGTTTCCATCCAAACTACTTCTTTTACCAATAGGTAAAGGCATCAAATCTAAAGGAGTTGTGGCTTAAAACCATAATTAATTTCAAAGAGAGAATAAGAAGTAGTAGTATGCATAGACCTATTTTATCCAAATTCGTTAAATGGCAAATTGTCCTTCCAAAATTTTAAATTCTTTTGAATGACAGTGCGTAAGACTTGACTTAGAATCCTGTAAACTACTTCAGTCTGTCCGTCAGCCTATAGACGACAAGTAGTGGAAAATAAAAGTTTAGTACCTAATATTTTTCTTCACAGAACCTTCCAAAAGTAGCTAAGGAATTGAACATCCTCATCAGAAATAATACTCCAAGGTACACTATTTCCTTGAAAAATAAATCAGCTTTGTTTGTGGCATCATCTGTTTTATGGCATGGAATGAAATGTGCCATATTACTAAATCTGTCCACTACCACAAAAACAGAATCTCTACCCTTTTTTGCCCTAGGCAGCCGCAAAACAAAGTCCATAGATATGTCTACCCAAGGCTCACTAAGAACGGGTAATGGTGTATACAACCCATGTGTTAAAACCTTAGATTTGGCCTTTCTACATGTAATGCACCTACCACATATTCGAGTGACGTCTCTTCTCATCCTAAACTACACGACTATAGCTAATAAAAGAAACCCACTTAATGAATTAAATAGGCTCGAGCGCCTATAACCATAGATATATAAAATGGGCCCACAAGCCTATACTAATGAAATAAAAAGTTCTACACAAAACGAATAGGCTATACAATCCCCTCTGTAGCTTGTATCACAGGGATTAAAGCTAGTTCTTCTTCTTTCAAGCCCAGCTTGAATGTTGGGGTCTTGCTCGATGAATTTGCAAACTCGGCCCAAATGGATTGCACCAATCCTGGCATTGCTTCCTTGATCTTCTTAGCTCTTGACCTTATGATTGGCCCATCTAGAACTTAGAAGGGATCTTTAAGACTTGGTCCGCCATGGTGCCCATCATTCCCCACTCCTCAAAAGGATTAGAGCTCGAATCGTCACCTGTATCAAAGGGAGAAAGGTCATAAACATTGAAAGTAACAGAGACAATATACTCACCTGGAAAATCCACTTTATAAGCATTATTATGAATTTTCTCAAGAATTTGGAATGGTCTTTCTCTTCAAGGATGCAATTTAGTTCTTCTATGGGCTTGGAATCTTTCTTTACTCATGTGAACCCAACTCAATCTCCTGGTTCAAAGATGACACGCCTTCGCCCTTTATTGGCTTGGGTAGCAAACTTTTCATTCTTCTACACAATTTGAGGTCGTACCTTTCATGAATTCACTCCACCAATTCGGCCTTCCTATTTCCATACAAACTACTTCTTTTATCAATAGGTAAAGGCATCAAATCTACAGGAGTTGTGGCTTAAAACCATAATTAATTTCAAAGGGAGAATAAGAAGTAGTAGTATGCATAGTCCTATTTTATCCAAATTCGTTAAATGGAAAATTATCCTTCCAAAATTTTAAATTCTTTTGAATGGCAGTGCGTAAGAGTTGACTCAGAATCCTGTTGACTACTTCAGTCTATCCGTCAGTCTATGGTTGACAAGTAGTGGAAAATAAAAGTTTAGTATCTAATTGTTTTCTTCACAGAACCTTCCAAAAGTAGCTAAGGAATTTAACATCCTCATCAGAAATAATACTCCTAGGTACACTATAGAGTCATACTATTTCCTTGAAAAATAAATCAGCTTTGTTTCTGGTATCATCTGTTTTATGGAATGGAGTGAAATATGCCATTTTTCTAAATCTGTCCACTACCACAAAAACAGAATCTCTACCCTTTTTTTACCCTAGGCAGTCGCAAAACAAAGTCCATAGATATGTCTACCCAAGGCTCACTAGGAACGGGTAAGGGTGTATATAACCCATGTGGTAAAACCTTAGATTTGGCCATTCTACATGTAATGCACCTACCACATATTTGAGTGACGTCTCTTCTCATCCTAAACTACACGACTATAGCTAATAAAAGAAACCCACTTAATGAATTAAATAGGCTCGAGTGCCTATAACCATAGATTCATAAAATGGGCCCACAAGCCTATACAAATGAAATAAAAAGTCTACACAAAACGAATAGGCTATACAATCCCCTCTGTAGCTTGTATCACATGGATTAAAGCTGGTTCTTCTTCTTTCAAGCCCATCTTGAATGTTGGGGTCTAACTCGATGAATTTGCAAACTTGGCCCAAGTGGATTGCACCAATCCTGGCATTGCTTCCTTGATCTTCTTAGCTCTTGACCTTATGATTGGCCCATCTAGAACTTAAAAGAGATCTTTAAGACTTGGTCCACCATGGTGCCCATCATTCCCCCCCTCCTCAAAAGGATTAGAGCTCGAATCGTCACCTGTATCAAAGGGAGAAAGATCAGAAACATTGAAAGTAATAGAGACAATATACTTACCTAAAAGATCCACTTTATAAGCATTATTATGAATTTTCTCAAGAATTTGGAATGGTCTTTCTCCTCGAGGATGCAATTTAGTTCTTCTATGGGCTGGGAATCTTTCTTTGCTCATGTGAACCCAAACTCAATCTCCTGGTTCAAAGATGACACGCCTTTGCCCTTTATTGGCTTGGGTAGCAAACTTTTCATTCTTCTACGCAATTTGAGGTCGTACCATTTCATGAATTAACTCCACCAATTCGGCCTTCCTGTTTCCATCCAAACTACTTCTTTCATCAATAGGTAAAGGCATTAAATCTAAAGGAGTTGTGGCTTAAAACCATAATTAATTTCAAAGGGAGAATAAGAAGTAGTAGTATGCATAGTCCTATTTTATCCAAATTCGTTAAATGGCAAATTGTCCTTCCAAAATTTTAAATTCTTTTGAATGACAGTGTATAAGAGTTGAGTTAGAATCCTGTTCACTACTTCAGTCTGTCCGTCAGTCTATGGATGACAAGTAGTGGAAAATAAAAGTTTAGTACCTAATTGTTTTCTTCACAGAACCTTCCAAAAGTAGCTAAGGAATTTAACATCCTCATCAGAAATAATACTCCTAGGTACACTATGGAGTCGCACTATTTCCTTGAAAAATAAATCATCTTTGTTTCTGGCATCATCTGTTTTGTGGCATGGAGTGAAATGTGCCATTTTACTAAATCTGTCCACTACCACAAAAACAGAATCTCTACCCTTTTTTGCCGTAGGCAGCCGCAAAACAAAGTCCATAGGTATGTCTACCCAAGGCTTACTAGGAACGGGTAAGGGTGTATACAACCCATGTGGTAAAACTTTAGATTTGGCCTTTCTACATGTAATGCACATACCACATATTCAAGTGACGTCTCTTCTCATCCTAAACTACACGACTATAGCTAATAAAAGAAACCCACTTAATGAATTAAATAGGCTGGAATGCCTATAACTTTAGATACATAAAATGGGCCTACAAGCCTGTACTAATGAAATAAAAAGTTTACACAAAACCACTAGGCTCTACCGCCCCCCTCTGTAGCTTGTATCACAGGGATTAAAGCAAGTTTTTCTTCTTTCAAGCCCATCTTGAATGCTGGGGTCTTGCTCGATGAATTTGCAAACTCGGCCCAAGTGGATTGCACTAAACCTTGCATTGCTTCCTTGATCTTCTTAGCTCTTGACCTTTTGATTGGCCCATCTAGAACTTAGAAGGGATTTTTAAGACTTGGTCCACCATGGTGCCCATCATTCCCCCCTCCTCAAAAGGATTAGGCCTCGAATTGTCACCTGTATCAAAGGGAGAAAGATCAGAAACATTGAAAGTAACAAAGACATTAGACTCACCTGGAAGATCCACTTTATAAACATTATTATTAATTTTCTCAAGAATTTGGAAAGGTCTTTCTCCTCGGGGATGCAATTTCGTTCTTCTATGGGCTGGGAATCATTCTTTGCTCATGTGAACCCAAACTCAATCTCCTGGTTCAAAGATGACACGCCTTCACCCTTTATTGGCTTGGGTAGCAAACTTTTCATTCTTCTGCGCAATTTGAAGTTGTACCATTTCATGAATTAACTCCCCCAATTCGGCCTTCCTATGTCCATCCAAACTTCTTCTTTCATCAATAGGGAAATGCATCAAATCTAAAGGTAGAAGTGGCTTAAAACCATAAACATTTTCAAAGGCAAAATAAGAAGTAGTAGTATGCATAGTCCTATTTTATGCAAATTCTATAAATGACAAATTGTCCTCCCAAGTTTTTAAATTCTTTTAAATGATAGTGCGTAAGAGTTGACTTAGAGTCCTGTTGACTACTTCAGTTTGTGCATGACAAGCAATGGAAAATAAAAGTTTGGTACCTAATTTTTTTCTCCAGAAAACCTTCCAAAAGTAGCTGGGGAATTTAACATGCCTATCAGAAGTAATACTCCTAGGTACACTATGGAGTCACACTATTTCCATGAAATACAAATCAGCCATGTTTGTGGCATCATCTGTTTTATGGCATGGAATGAAATGTGCCATTTTACTAAATTTGTCCATTACCACAAAAATAGAATCTCTACCCTTTTTGCCCTAGGCAGCCCCAAAACAAAGTTCTTAGATATGTCTACCTATGGCTCACTAGGAACGGGTAAGGGTGTATACAACCCATGTGGTAAAACCTTAGATTTGGCCTTTCTACATGTAATGCACCTACCACATATTCAAGTGACGTCTCTTCTCATTCTAAACTACATGACTATAGCTAATAAAAGAAACCCACTTAATGAATTAAATAGTCTCGAACACCTATAACCATAGAAACATCAAATGGGCCCACAAGCCTACACTAATGAAATAAAAAGTCTACACAAAACCACTAGGCTATACCGCCCCCCTCTGTAGCTTGTATCACAAGGATTAAAGTTGGTTCTTCTTCTTTCAAGCCCATCATGAATGTTGGGGTCTTGCTCGATGAATTTGCAAACTCGGCCCAAGTGGATTGCACCAATCCTTGCATTACTTCCTTGATCTTCTTAGCTCTTGACCTTATAGTTGGCCCACCTAGATCTTAGAAGGGATCTTTAAGACTTGGTCCACCATGGTGCCCATCATTCCCCCCCTCCTTAAAAGGATTCAACCTCGAATCGTCACTTGCATCAGAGGGAGAAAGATCAGAAACATTGAAAGTAACAGAGACATTATATTCACCTAGAAGATCACTTTATAAGCATTATTATTAATTTTCTCACGAATTTGGAAAGGTCTTTCTCCTCGTGGATGCAATTTAGTTCTTTTATGGGCTGGGAATCTTTCTTTGCTCATGTGAACCCAAACTCAATCTCCTGGTTCAAAGATGACACACCTTCGCCCTTTATTGGCTTGGGTAGCAAATTTTCATTCTTCTGCGCAATTTTAAGCCGTACCCTTTCATGAATAAACTCCACCTATTCGGCCTTCCTGTGTCTATCCAAACTACTTCTTTCATCAATTGGTAAAGGCATCAAATCTAAAGGAGTAAGTGGCTTAAAACCAAAAACATTTTCAAATGAAGAATAAGAAGTAGTAGTTTGCACAGTCATATTTTATGCAAATTCTATAAATGACAGATAGTCCTCCCAAGTTTTTAAATTCTTTTGAATGACAATGTGTAAGAGTTGAGTTAGAGTCTTGTCGACTACTTGAGTCTGTCCGTGAGTCTATGGATGACAAGTAGTGGAAAATTAAAGTTTGGTACCTAATTTTTTTCTCCACAAAACCTTCCAAAAGTGGCTAAGGAATTTAACATGCCTATTTGAAATAATACTCCTAGGTACACTATGGAGTCGCACTATTTCCTTGAAAAATAAATCAGCTTTGTTTGTGGCATCATCTGTTTTATGGCATGGAGTGAAATGTGCCATTTTACTAAATCTGTCCACTACCACAAAAACATAATCTCTACCCTTTTTTGCCCTAGGCAGCCGCAAAACAAAGTCCATAGGTATGTCTACCCAAGGCTCACTAGGAACGGGTAAGGGTGTATACAACCCATGTGGTAAAACCTTAGATTTGGCCTTTCTACATGTAATGCACCTACGACATATTCGAGTGACGTCACTTCTCATCCTAAACTACACGACTATAACTAATAAAAGAAACCCACTTAATGAATTAAATTGGCTCGAAGGCCTATAACTATAGAAACATAAAATGGGCCCACAAGCTTATACTAATTAAATAAAAAGAGTACACAGATCCATTAGGCTCTACCGCCCCCCTCTGTAGCTTGTATCACATGGATTAAAGCTGGTTCTTCTTCTTTCAAGCCCATTTTGAATGTTGGGGTCTTGCTCGATGAATTTGCAAACTCGGCCCAAGTGGATTGCACCAATCCTTGCATTGCTTCCTTGATCTTCTTAGCTCTTGACCTTATGATTGGCCCATCTAGAACATAGAAGGGATCTTTAAGACTTGGTCCACCATGGTGCCCATCATTCCATCCTCCTTAAAAGGATTAGGCCTCGAATCGTCACCTGCATCAAAGGGAGAAAGATCAGAAACATTCAAAGTAACAAAGACATTATACTCACCTAGAAGATCCACTTTATAAGCATTATTATTAATTTTCTAAAGAATTTGGAAAGGTATTTCTCCTCGAGGATGCAATTTAGTTCTTCGATGGGCTGGGAATCATTCTTTGCTCATGTGAACCCAAACTCAATCCCCTGGTTCAAAGATGACACACCTTCGCCCTTTATTGGCTTGGGTAGCAAACTTTTCATTCTTCTGCACAATTTGAAGTCATACCACTTCATGAATTAATTCCACCAATTCGGCCTTCCTGTGTCCATCCAAACTACTTCTTTCATCAATAGGTAAAGGCATCAAATCTAAAGGAGTAAGTGGCTTAAAACCATAAACATTTTCAAAGGGAAAAATAAGAAGTAGTTGTATGCGTAGTCCTATTTTATGAAAATTCTATAAATGACAAATAGTCCTATTTTATGAAAATTCTATAAATGACAAATAGTCCTCCCATGTTTTTAAATTCTTTTGAATGACAGTGTGTAAGAGTTGAGTTAGAGTCCTGTTGACTACTTCAGTCTGTCCGTCTGTCTGTGGATGACAAGCAGTGGAAAAAAAAGTTTGGTACCTAATTTTTTTCTCCAGAAAACCATCCAAAAGTAGCTAAGGAATTTGACATCCCTATCAAAAATAATACTCCTAGGTACACCATTGAGTCACACTATTTCCTTGAAAAATAAATCAACTATGTTTGTGGCATCATCTGTTTTATGGCATGGAATGAAATGTGCCATTTTACTAAATCTGTCCACTACCACAAAAATAGAATCTCTACCCTTTTTTGTCCTAGGCAGCCCTAAAACAAAGTCCATAGATATGTCTACCAGTGGCTCACTAGGAACGAGTAAGGGTGTATACAACCCATGTGGTAAAACCTGAGATTTGGCCTTTTTACATGTAAAACACGTACCACATATTCGAGTGAGGTCTCTTCTCATCCTAGGCCAAAAGAAATGGTCATGTAAGATTTCTATAGTTTTCCTGACACCAAAGTGCCACATTAATCCCTTACCGTGTGCCTCACGCACGAAAATTCTCCATTGAACAATTTTGGCACACACAATTTGCTTTCTTTAAACAAATAATCATCATGCTTGTAAAACTTACCAAATGTCGCTTGATCACACACCATATACACATCAGAAAAAATCAGCGTCATTGGCATACACGTCTTTCACATATTTAAACCCAAGCATTTTAGCACTTATAAAAGTATGAAGTACATGCCTCCATGATAAAGCATCAGCAACAATGTTCTCCTTACCTTTCTTGTAACAGATGACATAAGGAAAGGTCCTGATGCATTCCATCCATCTAGCATGTCTCTTATTTAATTTACCTTGACCGTTGAGATGCTTCAATGATTCATGATCGGTGTGGATCACGAACTCCTTAGGACAAAGGTAGTGCTGAAACGTCTTTAGAGCGCAAATAAGAGCATAAAGTTCTTTATCATAAATAGGGTAATTCAAGGCCACCCCACTTAGCTTATCGCTGAAGAAGGTTATGGGCCACCTAACCTGCATCAAAACGGCTCCAATTCCTATTCCTGAGGCATCACATTCAATCTCAAAAGTTTTGTTAAAATCAGGTAATGCTAATACAGGTGCAGAACATAATCATTCTTTAATATTAGCAAATGCATTCGCTTGATCAATCCCCCAATGAAATCCAACATTCTTTTTAATTATTTCAGTGAGTGGTGCAGTAATGGTGCTAAAATCATTAACAAAACGCCTATAAAAACTAGCTAAATCATGAAAGCTTCTTACCTCAATGATGCCTTTAGGCGTTGACCACTCCTTGATGGCCTTGACTTTCTCTTCATCCACCTCAATACCTTTTGTACTAACAACATAACCAAGAAAAATAACTTTTTCCATACAAAAGGTACATTTCTTAAAATTAGCCTACAACTTTTCACATTTCAACACATTCAACACACATCTCAAATTCTCAATATGTTCATCTAAGTTCTTGCTATACACTAGGATATCATCAAAGTACACAACCCAAAATTTGCCTAGGAACGAACGTAATACATGGTTCATTAATTTTATGAAAGTACTAGGCGCATTTGTAAGTCCAAATGGCATAACCAACCATTCATAAAGTCCATATTTAGTGTAATACCCCGACCCGAGAATGCCGGGTAATAAAACACGTTTTACGAGGCTATGGAAAATGAGTGTAAAATAAATTAATTTAACATAATTAATTTATTAAATGGAATATTAATTATATGTAATATAAATTATGAAGATAATTATAAAATATAATAATACTAATAATAATGACAAAAAAAAAAGAGGAAAGATGTGTATGTGTATGTGTGACCAAATATGCATGTGTGTATATATATATATATATATGTTTAAATGATAAATGAATATATATATATAGGGATGAACAGTGCATGTGTGTGTGTGTCACGTGCATGTGTGTGTGTGTTGTGTTATATATATGTACATATATATATATATATTAATACTTTATAAACCATTAGGTGAGGGAAAGCATGGTGAAAGGGAAAGAAGTATGGGCAAGGTCAGAAAATATGAGTGTGTAAGTGTATAAGGCAGGCCAACAGTGGAAAAAAGGTAGAGAGAGAGAGAGAAAGTGGGGCTAGTGAGAGAAACATATATATATATATATATATACACAAGAAAAATCTTCACCCATGACACGGACAGAGAGAGAGAGAGAGAGAGAAGAAAACTTAGGAGGAGAAGAAGGAAGGGAAAAGGGAAACAGTGAAGGAAGGAGACTCACAAACCGAGGGAACCAAAGTACAGGTAAGAGTTTTTGTTTCTGTTTCAAAATTTTATAGCATGATTCGATTAAGTTTGAACATAGGACCTTAAAGAGCATGTCATGAGGTTTCAAACCCAACAAAAATCATAGAAAACCATGTAAAAATGAGGGAGAAAACCTAGTTGCAGGTTGAAAGATAAATTCGGATTTTCTATATTTCATGTGTAAAAACTTGATTTAGCCATCTAAGAATAATGGTATGAAGTGCAGGCAACCTTTAGGTGAAGAAATGAGAAAAAATGGTAAGGAAATAGGATAAGAAAAGTAGGAAAATGTACTCGCCGGAAACTGGGCACAGTGGCCGGAAAACCGAAAATGGATCTTGAAAACCGTAGCAACCGAGGCCCAAAGCTAGTTTAAATTAGCTATTAAAACGTTAGGATAATTTTGGTTGAAAAAAATTGAAGTTTTGACGTGAAAATGAAGCAAAACAACGGCTGGTCCGTTTTTCCGGTGACCGGCGCTAGTTAGACCAACCGGAGAAGACGACCGGATTATCGGGAGAGAGACCGGGTTAAAACAGAACCGGGTTCGGGTCTGGACCGGGTCGGGACCCGACCGAATTAAAAGGGGCTTGACACGTCGTCGTTTGAGTTGAAATTTTAAAAAATGGTTTGGGGTTGTATGGCTACAGGGGCAATAAATTGGAATTGGGATTTGGTTTAACCAAACCGTGGATAAGGGGAATAGGAGGAGCATCTTGTTCCGGTTCTGTAGGCAAGTCTGAACCGGTCGGTTTAGCAGAAGGGTAAACCGGTTTAGGGTTTTTGGTCTTGAACCCATTGGTTCAGACCGGAACTAAGGGAAATTATAAAGTGACCCCAACAGTTTACCCTAATTCAAATCTGGCCCAAAATTTTGAAAATAAATTTCAAATGTACCCCTGATAAATAATAAAATAATAAAATTAATTAATTAAATAATTTATTAAATAGGGGAAATTACCATTCTACCCGTAAGTCACGAATAAGTCAAACGAAGTCCAAATTAAGTAAATAAATAGTGAATTTTTACTATTTCAAACATTCTGAGACTAATGGTAGGGTCCGTTTTACGAGACGGAGCCCAAAAAATAAAGACACGTAACGGGGTAAATGACCAAAATACCCCTTGTCCAAAAATTAACAAGTTATTAGTGCAATCTTACTATCTCGGACCTTCTGAGTCCAATGGTGAGGTCCACGACACGAGATGAGGTCCCGAACACAAAGACACGTAAGGGGATAAAATGACCAAATTACTCTTAGCACCTCTAAAGCCAAAATGAAATCAAAGAAGGTCTAAATTGACTTTCTTTGACATCTCGGACTCAATAATGGAGTCCAAATTATGAAACGAAGTACGAAAAATGTGACACGTAAAACGATAAATGACCATTCTGCCCTTTTACATATAAAAGTCCGAATTAAATTCTAAGAAAGCCTAAACTGACTTTCTTCGACGCTCTGGACCCAATGGTAAAGTCCATTCGATCAAAAGAAGTGTCTAAGATAAAAAGACATAAAATTTGATGAATAGCATCAGTCAGATGACTATAATTAAAACATTGCCGAAGTATTAAACTGAGGCAAATACGGAAAAATAAAGTACGAGAAGACGCGACGCGTTAACATGTGAAGCAAATGACTTTAAATTGAAGTTAATGGAGCTACCAGAAGAGTTTAAGTTGAAATAAATTAAGTTTCTAACACATTAAATTGTGTCGTAGGTTAAAGTACGAGTTTAATTAAGTACGTGCGAAGTTATAGGATGTTAGTAAATCGACTAGGATAAAATACGAACTAAGCATAAATTAAGAAGCATCAGTAGGTGATATTGCAGTAATGTGAAGTTAATGAGATTGTTATGGATTGTTCTTAGGAATTATGGAGGAAGTGGGAAAGCGCATTTTTAGCCCTAACCCTAAAGGACCGAGGTGAGTAACCCTGTATTCGAATTGGAGATTTAACTCCATATATTGAAGAAGTTTTAAGTTCAAGTTATTGCAGCCTTTGAATATCAAATTCAGTCTTTATATGATTCCATTCTTTTAAAATATTCTGTTACGGCATGCTTTATAAATGTTTTAAATTCAGCTCTTTTCTTGAAAATATTTAGCATGTCTAAATCAAGTGCAAATCCCTTGAATATTCTGAATTTGATTATCACATGTATTTGAAGCTTCATTATAGAAGTTATGCCCTTCATGTTTTAAATACTCATGAAACGTATCTATTGAAGAAGTCACGTGATAAACGTTTTACAAGATAAACGGTACTATGTACCACCCCCTATGATGGTTGAAATCCTTCGGGATTCAACAGTACATGCCCGGTAGAAGGATCTAATCCCCCAGGCAAATGAGATATCTCCATCGACAGCATTGGCAGTAAAACGGGAGTCTGGTTCGAAACAGATTCCACCTAATTAAAGAGAAAAGATGACAAAGTGATTTTGGAAATGAAAGCAGGTTTTACCCTCATTTTCAAAATACATATTTATGTGTTTTAAAGTTTATATACTTTATTAACGAAGTACGAGTTTAGCTTGAACACCTTAATTGTTTCAAAGCTATCTGTTTTATGAAATGCATATGTTTCGAGTTTTATATACTCTATTTAAAGGTTATATGTGATGTTATATGATTTGAAGCTCATAAGTATAAGTACAGCTCGAATACTTTAAATGTTCGAAGCTATCTATTTTAAGAATGCATATATTCTGTGTTCTAAAATGTACAAACAATTGGTAGTGAGTATTTTATAAACTCTCAAGTGATAAACCACTACCAGTTGAAAACCCCATGACGAATGCAGGAATTACTCACAAGCTTTGATTAGCTTATCCGGATTTTATCCGCCCCCCTTTCAGGTGACTAAGGGCAGATCGATTATTGAAGACTATAAGGAGAAACCTAGCTTTTGGGAAGATCTGCTTAAGTAGTTCTTTTGGGAAAAATCACATGAACTTGATTAGTATATTTTGTATTTCCAGACAGTTTAAGGACATGTATTAAGCCCCACGGGGCAGTTGAATTAAGATTTTAATTATGAAGCCTTTTAAGTTTTAGTTACGCTCTGATTTAATATGAATGTATGATTATACATGTATACCGAAATGTGAAGAGCGGCAGTATCGGACGGATGTGCAAATTTTAAAATGAGAAAAGAAAAGAAAAAAAAAAGTTTTTCACGCTTCCGCAACCACATGACGCACATCTATTCGATACCGCTGCCTATGCGAGCCTTCGCCCAAGGGTCCTCGGGCCTGAGGGTGGCGGTCGCGATGCGAAATCCGCACAGGGTGGGTTTCGGGTCGTGACATTTAGTCTTAAAATAAGTTTTTCATTCATCTCCCTCTTTCATTCTAATTTGATGGTATCCACTTTTAAGATCTATTTTACTGAAGATACATGAGTTATGCAATTCATCAAGCATATCATCTAATCTAAGAATGGGATGACGATACTTTACCGTAATATTGTTGACCGCTCTGCAATCAACGTACATCCTCCAAGTCCCATCTTTCTTTGGCACTAGTAGTGCTGGTACTGCACATAGGCTCATGCTCTCTCTCACAGACCCCTTGCTCATCAAATCTTCAACTTGCCTTTGAAGCTTCTTTGTCTCATCTGGATTACTCCTATAGCCTGGTCGGTTTGGAATAACGGCTCTAGGTACGAAATCAATTTGATGTTCAATGCCTCTAATGGGCGATAACCCACTCGACATCTTCTCCGAAAATACATCCTTGAACTCCTGCAACAAAGAAATAGCCAAACTAGAAAGAGATTGGTTAGTTTCATCAAGATTAAGATAAGATTTTTTGTAAACAAGAAAAATCATAGGCTGATCTTCAAACAAAGCCCTCTTAACCTCACTCTCCTTTGCATAAAAACTCATCTTTGTCTCTCTTTTTCTCTCTACAGGTTCTCTTTCTTTTTTCTCTTGTGGCTCCATTCGCTTTTCTTTATTCTCAGCCACCTCTCTATTTTCTTTTCCACTCTCTCTTTTTCTTGAGGTTTCGGCCTCACCCTCATTTTTCTTTTCTCTCATTTTTCTTTCTTGTGTTTCGGCCTCACCTTTTCTTTTTTGCTCAATCTCACTTTTAGCTTCAATTGGTCCTCATAGACTTGTTTTGGGGTTAAAGGAGCAAGCTTGATTATTTTTCTATCCTTTACAAAGTTGTATCTGTTCCTAAACCCATTATGAATCACCTTCTTGTCATACTGCCATAGCCTTCCCAACAAAATATGGCCAGCATGCATAGGAACTACATCACAAAGCACTTCATCACTATACCTCCCATTGATAAAAGTGATCAAAACCTGTTTATTGACCTTGACCTTGACCTCCCCACATTCATTCAACTATTATAACTTATAAGGTCTAGGATGCTTCAGTAAAGGTAAGCTCAACTTTTCAACTGGGGTGGTACTAGCTACATTGTGCAACTTCCCTCGTCTATAATCATACTACACACCTTATGTTTGCATAACATCTAGTATGAAATATGTTCTCTCTCTGCTGCTCCACAGCATATACCTTAATTTGCATATTGAGAGCACGCCCGATAACAAGAGACTCACCTTTTATGGGGTATTCCACTTCATCATCCTCACTAGCATCCTTACTCTCAGTCATCACCTCCTCATTGTCACGCATAACCATTACCCGCCTGTTTGGACATTGAGACATGATGTGTCCTGAAACCAAACATTTAAAACATTTAATATCTCTATTCCTTGAATGTTGGAAATCTACCTTAGGTTTATCCTGGCTAGTTCCCTCATCTTGTCCCTTAGGTGGTTCAACCTTCCCCTTTACTATTGCTCGATCATTTCTATCCCACTTTGGTTTCCAAGAGTGCCAGAAACTGAAGTATACCTTGCTGCCCCCTTTCTTTTTAACTGCCACTCCACCTTCATAGCCATGTGCACCAAGTCTTCTACCTCCACATAATGTTGCAACTCAACTACATTGCCTATGTCCTTATTCAGACCACTTAAAAAGCTGGCCATTGTGGCCTCCTTATCCTCCTCTACATTAGCCCAACTCATAGCCACCTCCATCTTCTTATGGTAATCCTCTACACTCCTAATCCCTTGTGGAAGGTTTTGTAATTTTTGGTAGAGGTCTCTATAGTAGTGGCCAGGTACAAATCTCTACCTCATGAGAGCTTTCAACTCACCCCATATTTCTACAGGTCTCTCATAATTCCTTCTCCTATTGGTCACCAATTGATCCCACCAATTAATTGCATAATCAGTGAACTCAATTGCCGTTAGCTTCACCTTCTTCTCCTCTGAATAATTGTGACAATCAAAAATTAACTCTATTTTCTTCTCTCACTCTAAATAAGCTTCAGGGTCATTCCGACCTTGGAAAGATGGTATTTTCATTTTGATGCTCCCAAGGTTCCTATCCAACCCATCTCGACCCCTTGGATTTCTCCTATGTCTTCTTCCACGCCTACCTCCTCTAGGTTTACCCATTCCACCCATTCCAACTTCAGATGCTATGTCTTCCTTAGCCTCATTATCTTCTTCGTTCTCGTACTCATTTTCAATGCTAGGCTCACGTCTCCTCCTATCTTGCCCACCTTGCAGATTTCTAATCACGACCTCTTGCTGATCCATCCTATCCTTCATCTCCCCCAACACCAAATTCAACCGTTCAAACTGTTGTTGCATGGCCTGCAACACAAAAAATGAATTAGCTGCCTCCTCTTTGGGTGTTGAGTCACTCTTATGAGACATTTTTAATACCCTGCATAACAAGGATATTAGTGGTAAAAAACCTCACACACTCCTTTACGTGTTTACGCTCAAATACTATCACGCCACTCGTGTTTCACTCTTTTGGGCTTTTCCAATACTATTTTCACTCACTCTTGCCTTTTACCTCACCTGTTTTTCCTTTCAGGTTCTTGAAAAACTAGTTGAACTAAATCAAGACACAACCTTGTATTATTCCAACTAGCAATCAATTCAAGAAACAAAAAGGAATAAAATGACACGGATCTCAAGGAATTGTACGAGGAAAAGAGCAATTAGGAAACAAAATACTAAAAATGATATATTCGACCCCTTTGAAGATAAGGATCAATCAACACCAAATCACTTCAAATTTCGGATTGCAAAGTATATCAAACAACCATTTTTGAAAATTTTTTTTACTCTTTTTTTTCATACAGATTCGATCACAAGTAACAACAATAAAAAGATTGATCTGATTTCCACAACAAGGAACCGAAATAGAAGGAATCAAAACAAAGATTATAGATCTAAAAATTATAGATCTGGAATTTAAAGCAAAGATTCGTGTAATCAATTAAAGAATTCGCAGATTTGAATTCTTGAATCAAATACACGGGTAGTCAATTGTGAGAATCATATATTTGAATTCAGACACACAAAATTAACAAGAATGGAGAATGAATCGTAGATCAGAATAGAAAAACCTAAAACACACCTAAGACAAAACCCAAATGCAAGAATTAAAAAGGATAAATCAAACCTGATTTAGAGTCTGAGCTCTGATACCAAATGATGTGAACCCGTGAGATCGATATCCCTTGAACTCACAATCAAATTAAAACTTACCCAAGAAAGCCAAGAATCAAGTCAAGATAATCTAGACCCGTTGAAATCTTATTTCAAGAACCTAGATTGGATGAGAACGCCATAAAGGGTTTGCCTTTGATAAGTTTTTAGTTCAATCAAGAACAAGTAGAGAAAACTAAAAATTCTTTATGAGAAGGCTTCATTCACATTCAACTGCCTCCAAATTGCGGCTACAAGTCTTTTTAAACCCCTCCATGAAACTCTAGAGCCGAATAAGGCCTACATCAATTAAAAGATATGGGCTGAACATCTTCAGGCCCAAACATCCTAACTACACGACTATAGCTAATAAAAGAAACCCACTTAATGAATTAAATAGGCTCGAACGTCTAAAACCATAGAAACATAAATAGGCCCACACGTCTATACTTAATGAAATAAAAAGTCTACACAAAACCACTAAGCTATGCCGCCCCCCTTTGTAGCTTGTATCACATAGATTAAAGCTGGTTCTTCTTCTTTCAAGCCCATCTTGAATGTTGGGATCTTGTTCAATGAATTTGCAAACTTGGCCCAAGTGGATTGCACAATCCTTACATTGCTTCTTAGCTCTTGACGTTGTGATTGACCCATCTGGAACTTGTAAGGGATCCTTAAGACTCACCGTGGTGCCCATCACCTCTGGCTTGGGGCCTGGACACTTTTAGGACTCTTTGACAAAGAAACCCCCTGTTGACATGGCTGCATTTATGAAGCGGGCACGAAAATATATAAACTTGGAGGATACGAAGATGTCTTTCCAAAAGGCCAAAGAACAGGCTCAGAAGGACAACCACACCCAGAAGAGGGACTCCAGCACAACTAAGAAGTGGGTTAGAAGTCCTGACAAGAGGACGACACCCAGAACACAGAGCAACCCTAACTCTGGAAGGTACGGAACATTCACACCTCTGAATGCCTCCCTCACTCACATACTTCGGCAAGTATAAACATGTGAAGACTAGCGGTGGCTAGAACTATTGAAAAGCAGTCTCGACTCCAGGGATGAGAGTAAATATTACAACTTTCATAAAGACCATGGACACACCACCGATGAATGCAGAGCCCTCATACAAGAAATTGAACAACTCATTAAAAGAAGGCATCTGCGGGAGTTCGTCTAACATGATGGGAGGCAAAACCCCACAATTATAGGCCATAGCAAAAAAGACAAGAGTAGAGGCCTGAACAAAAGGAGGCTCGAAATGAACAACCATGCTAGAATAATCAGGTCATCTTTGTCCTTCATGCCGACAACATAATGACAGGGATGTCTAACCTAGCCAGGAAGCGATATGCTCAAGAGGCAAGAGCAGAACTAAGTATCTTTCAGGTCTCTGCCATTGAGAAATATTCGAAGCCCATTGTCATGACTCGAAACCTACCCTGTGCAGATCTCGTATCGCGACCGCCACCCTTCAGCCGAGGCTATGGGGCAAGGCTCACATAAGCAACAGCATCAGACGGCAGTGCGGCCTGTGTTCGCGAAAGCGTGAAAAACTTTTTCTTTTCTTTTCTTATTTAAAATACTTTCGCACATCCATCCAGTACTGCCGCTCTCATAGCGATACACATGATAATAAAATCATAGCATAATAAAGACTTAAAATTTTTATACATATTACATATCCGATTGCCTCTCGGGCTTATATACATATTGTCCAAAATTTACTACATCAAAATTTGACCAACTACGGGTTTTAGTAATTCCAAAAGTCCGTGATCATAATAAAGCCACTAGTCATAATCCCCAAATGGAGCAAGGCTCCCATTCATCATCGATACCAGAAAAAATGTTTGGGAATAGGGTAAGCTTCAAGAAGCCCAGTGAGTAATTCTAGCATTTTTCATGGGGTTTCAATTGGTAGTGGTTTCGTACATGAGAGTTTATAAAAATACTCACTACCAATTGCTCGTATATTTTGAACATAGAGTACATGTATTCTTCATAAATATTGTTTTGAAACATTTAGAGTATTCAAGCTAAACATACATTTCCTTAAATAGAGTATATGCATTTCAAAAACATATAAACATGCATAGTGAAAATGGGGGTAAAACCTGCTTCCATTTTCAGAAAACATTTGTCATCTTTTCTCTTTGATTAGGTGGAATCTGTTTTGAACTAGACTCTCATTTTACTTATACGTGGAGATATCTCATTGCTTGGGGGACTAGATCATGCTACCTGGCATTTCACATGACAGGTCAATTGAGTTCCGAAGAAACCCAAAATCCTGTCTGTGTGCTTATGCACTGTTATCTTGTAAAACATTTATCACATAGCTTTTTCACATAGATACTTTTCATGAGTATTTAAAACATATAACATATAACTTCTGCAATAGGACTTCAAATACTTGGAATAATAAAATTCAGAATATTTAAAGAAATTGGCATTTACTGAAACATGCTAAATATTTCCAAGAAAAAGAACTGTATATAAAAACATTTACTGAGCATGTCATAACAGAATATTTTAAAATAAGAATCGTGTAAAGACTGAATTTGACATTCAAATGCTTCACATAACTTGAACTTAAAACATTATTCAAATCCATGGAGTTAAATCTCCACTTCAAATGCAGGTTACTCACCTTATACTTTTAGGCTGGCTCTACTGCGGTGCCTTTCCTTTCCCTTTTGTAGTTCCTAAGAACAATTCATAAATAATCTATTAACTTCATATGTACTTTAAATATCTCCTATTGATGTTTTTGTTTTATGCTTAGTTCGTATTAAATCCTAACTTTTATCTTAAGCGCAATTCTCTTAACGTATACTCTTCTAGTAGCTTTATTAACTTTTAGGGTTGCTTTCTTAACTTCACATATTTACGCTTCATATTTTTTCGTGCTTCATTTCATAATATGGACCTCACCATTGAGTCCAGAACATTGAAGAAAGTCAATCTAGACCTTCTCGACTTTTTATTTGGCTTTGGGCACGTTAAGGGCAATTTGGTAATTTGTACCTTGTAACGTGCCTTATTTTTTGGAGTCTCGTCTTGTGAAGCGGACCCCTCCATTGGGTTCAGAACATCCAAAATAATAAAATTTGACTATTCATTTGCCTCGTTTGGACTTCGTTCGACTCACTTTTGATTTAGGGGTATTTTTGTAATTTGCTTTTAAAAATTATATTTTATTATTTTATTGTTTGGGCCTTAGTACAATTTTTTAAAACTTCTAGGGTCAGTGTGTAATTCCTAAAAATTCTGGTCTGAACCAGTGGGTTCAAAGTTAGAAACCCTAAACCAGTTCTAAACCTCATTAAACCGACTGGTTTAGTCCAATCCAAGAACTGGAACAAGATAACCAATCCTCTTATTCCCTCCACGGATTGGTTAACCCTTAAACCTAATTTCACATTTTCAAGTTCTGTAACCAAACGGCCCAAATACCATTTAAATTCAAATACTAAACGACACAGTGTTGGATCTGCTGTGTGGTCGGTCGGGTCCTAATCGGACCCGAGCCAGACCCGATCCCATCTTGACCCGAAAGACCCCACCGTTTCTCGATCGTCTTCTTAGGCGACACCTCCGACGCCGGTAACCGAAACAGTATACCAACTCACTGTTTCTTCACTTTTTCTTATGATTTTTATGTCTGATTTTCTCTATTTTTACACCAATCTGTTTCTAAGAATTTAAGAAATCTTTTGGCACCATTTTCATCTTTAAAATATGCAGTTTTTTCAACACCCATGAAATTTTTTCGGCAACTAGTTTTCTAAAATTTCATGCATCTTTTCTCTATTGTTTTAGTTTATTTCTTTCCCGTTCATTTTCTGCATGTAATTAGATTCATATTTATTCATTAAAACTAGTTTTTAACCATAAAACCACAACTTTCATATTTATATTCAAAAACCTGTAAGTTAGTTTTTCTAACTCAATCTGTACCAATTCCCTTCATTCTTTTTGCCATTTGAATCCTTAAATCATGCTTCCTAAGGCCCTCTAGATGTATGTCAAGAATACATTTATTTAACAATATGAAATTTAACACCAACTTACTGTATTTTCTAGATTTTTCTTTTGAATTCTCCTATTGTCCAGCTTCGTTCCTTCTTTCTCCTTTTCTACTTTGCGCTTCAATTTATTTCTCCTCTTTATTTCTTTCTTTTTCTCTCAATTTATTTAACCCACTTGACCGACCTTGGGTCGATGGCTTTTGCCACCTGTTTCATGTTGCATGCAACCCACACAAGCACACATGAACTCTTGTTGCATACAACCTACACACGCACACCTGCACACATGGCTCACTTGACTGACTTTGAGTTGGTGGTATTGCCACCTGCTTCATGTTGCACTCCCACATGACGGCAATTGCGAAACAAGATCCGCACAGAGTGGGTTTCGGGTCGTGACACCCATACCACAAATCTAGTTCTCAAAACTGGATCTCGTGGGGGTACACTGCCCCCACAGTGACACCCTCGTCATCTCACTCAAAATTATAAATTTTGAGATCAGGAGGGTTCTAGTAGACACAGGAAGTTCCATCAATGTGCTATTCTACGAGCCCTTTTAGCACATGAAGCTCAGTATTAACGACATTAAGGCCACCACCACTGTAATGGCAGGATTTAATGGGAACCTCAATACCTTTCTGGGTAAGATAGACTGTAACGCCCCGACCTGATTAATTAATAATTAGTCTACTAATTATTAATTAGAAACAAGATAACAAATAATTAAGAAAATTTATCGGGACTTTCCAGTAAATTACGATGGACTAGTAAAAGGATTAAATACACAAAGAAGCGATGTAATATGTTGATCTAAATTGTTTGGAGCAAAATTCAAAATACCATAATTATGAAATTAAATAGCCTCGGGAACCGCAAGAAAAATGGATACGGTGCAGAACTTGGAATATCGAGGCTAACCTGGGTAGGAAACTACTAGAAGAAATTGCTTCGCAAAAAGGGAAATAAAAAGTAAAAAGGCCAAAATATAAAATTCCGATAACCAAACAAGGCCTTAAATCAAAAACATAGCAAAAAGGCCAAAAATTGCAATGGATAAGTCTTGAACCCTTGACCAAGTGAGGCAAGGTTTTAAAGTCCTAAAATTTTCCACTTGGCCCATTAGCACTTTTGTGCCTTGTTATGCATAAGATATATATATAGATATATATATATATATATGTATATATGTATCATATAGTGCCTAAATTCTTATTATTAAAATGAGGTGGCAACCCCTCATTGGACCACCACACCCACCAATTAGGTTTCATGCAAGTCAAATCAATAATATGTAAAACAAATATATGATATATATAATTGAGTTTGCGTATGTGGAATTGTAAAATCAGAATTCAGAAGTGAAGTGTGTGAGTGGAGAAGTGTATGTGTGCAGTGTATTGCTAAAGAGAGAGCGGGGTGAACTAAAAAGAGAAAAAGAGTGATGTAGAGAGAGAGAGAGGGAAAGGGAAAAGAGAGATGCAAGCCCTGCTTGCATGCATGCTTACTCGACGGATAGAGAGATGAGGAACTGACGGAGTTGTAGAAACCAGAAGAGAGGAGTAGAAGCAAAAAAATGTAAAGAGAAACCGAGAAGGTAAAAAAAAAATTCTCTCTAAATTTTCTTTCTGTGCAAACTGTTTTAGAGCCATATAAGTGCATGCATAAATTTACCTATTAAAACTAGGGTGTAGGCATGTATGAGAGGGCTAAAAAGGGGCTTAAAAAGCCTTTAACTAGGAACAGCTGCCATTGACAGACCATGACAACTGGATTTGATTTGACTAGGGTTAAACCCTGATTGGGCGATAAGGATTAAAGCTAGGGAGAATAAGGTTTACAACGCAATGAAAATCTAGACAAATAACTTAAAGACAAGCCCAAAAATTTGAGTTGCAAGTCGTAGGTTTATAACCCAGCTCCCTCCACAGAGCTTCAAAACTTGCTTTTTGAATGTAGTTTGAAGCCCCATCACTCAAGGATCACAACCAACCAAACCCTATGAAATTTCATGGAGAAATGGCCATTTACTAGCTTAGAAACTGTGAGGTGTGTGAAGTGCCAACCAACCCTTTGAGCCTAATTCGGCCTTCCAAACCAATGCCAAAACTTATAATGGTGATCGAGAAACACATTGGAGCTAAGAGCAGAGAGATTTAATCTCTCAAACTCCACAAAAATTGAAAATAAAAACTGCTGCAACTAGGGCTACAATGACCCTAGCGTTGGGGAAGATGAATAGTGCAGGGTCGGGTCATGGACCGGGTTTCTAGTCGGGCCCCGACCCAACTACGAAATGGTTAAAACCTTTTAACTAAAACTACGACGTTTTAATTAAGAGGATTTTAAACTTAAAATTTAGGGCTGACGTCATCACTATTTCAGCATTACATATTGAACCGGCCAAACCGGTTGGTCTAGTGAAACCCTAGATCGGTTCACTTAAAAACAAAATAAACCCTCTAGTTTATTTTAAATGTTTTAAAGAATTTCGTTTGGACCCCCATGAAATTCTGGAATTTCACTTTGGCCCTAACACTTCCCAAAAACTCTGCTATGGCCTAGAAATTTAAAGAGTTGATTCAAATAAGCCCCTGAAAATTAATAAAATAATTTATTTAATTATTTTATTAATTGAGTGAAATGACTATTTTACCCTTGGACACTAAATGAGTCAAACAAAGTCCAAAATAAATAAATGAATAATGTATTTTTACTGTTTTGGGCATCCCGAACTCAATGGTGGAGTCCAATTGGTGAAACTAAGTCTCAAAAAAAAAAAAAAAACAGACACGTAAAGTATAAATGACTGTATTGCCCCTATCAATACCCAAGGCTAATTAGACATAAAAGATAGTCTATTCTAATTATGTTGGACATTCTGGACTCAACGGTGGAATCTGTATTAGCAAACTAAGCACCGAGAAATGCGACGCATGAAAGAGTAAAACTATCAAAATGCCCCTAGTACAGTACGAAGCCCAAATAAAGTCCAAATTAGACAAAATTGATACCGATGGAAGCCCAAATAATTATGAACTCATATATGTGACCAAATAATGATGCGGGGTCAGAATATTATAAAATATGAAATGACCAAAATACCCCTAAGCATGGTAAATGTAAAGTAAAGGCCGAATAAAGGCCAATCTAATCTAATTAATTAACATGAGCATAATTATAGGGCTAAATAAGACTCCAAAACAGTTTAAGTATAAAATGAGAAATGTTCGATGTGTCTGGATGATCAAAAGCAGATACCAAATGAAGCCCAAAAGACTTAGAACTTTACATATAAGCTATCGGGAATATTCTAAAGACCACGATAGGGTCTAGGGCAAGAATGACAAAATTGCTATTTTACTCCTAAGGTTAAATAAGTGCTTAATTGATAACGAAAGGAGTTCAAATGAAGTAAATTATAAGTCTGAGCGCTAGAAGCCTATTTGCAAAATTTAATAGCATCAGTGGAAACCCAATAGATGGGTAATAGGCCAATAAACCTAATTAGGGGATCTAATAGACTCCTAAGACGATGAACAAGACATGAATGGATGAATTCTAATCTGTCTGTGATTAATGATGATTATTCAGGCTATGCAAGGATATGCCTGAAGTATCTGGAGATTATTAGAGTATTTGTAAATGGGGAATGCAATACTAAGAAATTGAGGTAAGTAACTCTTATGCTTTACTATGGGTTATTCCCAGCCAATCATGTTATTTTTCACATGCTTCCAAATTTGTACTCTATCACTACCTATTGAACTTGATTTCTTCGATTTGATGCCAATCGACTTGTGATCAATTATTCATGCCTGTACTCCGGATTCGGTTTGCTTGCCTATATCTTTTGTGATCTTGATTTGCTGATACTTGAGCATATTTATACCATCATGTATACCATGTCATGATCTTGTAATATATCTTATCGATGGAAATCTTGTTGATCCACACACTTATGTCTCGTTGATTGAAATTTTGGCTATTTCATATGATTGTACATCCCGTGTGAAAATTTATTGATCATAATATTTGGTATGTGCCCGGGGTTATGCTCAGTCATAATGGCCCATCTATTCCCAGATGCGGGGTGGAGCCTTTGGGGTCTGTTGTGTCCTTCGGGACATGTTGTGTCCTTCGGGACCTGTAGTAAAGAGCTCTAGCGCTTTTCAGTAAGCCCGAGGAACTGTGGCGGAATTGAATATGCGTGTTTGGGGGGTTATTCCGGGCCCCGTTTTGTTTACGCATCTGTTTTGTTAGAATTCGATAATGACATTTTTGCATTGTTGAATGATCATATTTTATACCCTGTGAATGATCATATTATCTGCAAGCATGAATTACTTTTGATTGGCTAGCTTATTATTGGTGGCAGTAACTTATTGTGTTGAGTTGGATCTCTTTTAACTGATTCTCTCTTGTATTATTCCTTGTGGGAATAAGCCTTTTTGGACCCTCGGGTCATTGTTATATATCTTGATGACTGGCTATCTGATATCTCTTTATTCTATATTCTTGTGGACTAACCCTGGCCTATGGCAAAGCTGGGAATTTACTTACTGAGCTAAGTTAGCTCACTCCTTATTTATAACCATTTTCAAGTGGCCTATGACGGATGAGATGCAGTGAGATAACTAGTGGAACTAGTGAAGCACAAATGATTCACACTGACGACATGAACTCCAAGTTAAGTTGACTACGTGCTTTGTAAGGTTAAGTTCACAATTTGTATTATAATATTACATCATTAGTGATGAGGTTAGCCTATTACGATGGATCACTATGATTAAGTGGTACTTGGAGATATTCTGATTGTTGATCATTGGAGATAAGTTTGATTAGCTGAATTGTATTGGTATGACTTCCGCTTTAAGTAATTCATTGATATAGAATGGTTGCATTGGAGCATGTATATCGATACTCTAGAGATATTTGGTGACTGATTTTAGACGTGCTCTGATGTGTTTGGATGAGTTACATTTTCAATTTAAAAAGGTTTTAATTTTCGTTGTGTTGACCCTATATTTAGAATGCAATTCATTGTAAAGTTCAGAAGTTGCCTTTGGTTGGTCGCATTGTTGGTGGAAAAAGCAAACAAGGTGGCCAACTGGCATCACGCCCTCGAGATTGGCGTAGGGTGGGTTTCGGGTCGTAACACAGATCTCCCGATCACAGCCGAAGAAGGGGATGCTCAGAAGATGTTTATTTTTGAATACATGATCCAGAACTCCAAGTCCCCCTACAACGTCATCATCGGAAGGCCTTGCCTCTATCAGATGGGAACGATCACCTCGACCCTCCATCAGTGCTTGAAGTACGTCCAGAATGACAAGGTCTACTCCATCAAGGGTTGTCAGCCAACTGCCTGAGAGTTCCGTGCTCTCGTGCTAAAGGAAAAAGTCTTTAAATAGTAATCACAATATCCTCGTGAAGAAGAAAGTTCTGTACCATTCATAATTCATGAGACAGAGGAGTGCCCCTCCAAAATCGAAGAGCCATTAAGCCTTAGGAGAAGAGACAACATGGCCAAACCTATGGTAAATCCTATCAAGGTGCTCGTTAGTTCTGAAAGGGGAGAACAATATCTACAGATTGGCTTAAATCTGTCCCCCTCTGAGTAGAAAAAGATTATTGAATTCCTGAAAGACAACCTATTAGTCTTTGCGTGGGAAATTAAAGACATGGAAGGCCTTCCAAGAGTTAAATCAATGTATAGCCTCCCCCAAGCTCCTTTCTAAACCAATAAAAGGGGAAACACTGCTGCTGTACCTTGCAGTGTCAGAAAGTACTGTCAGCTCGGCACTAGTTAAAGAAGACAAAAGGATTCAAAGGCTGATTTTTTACATCAGCAAAGCACTTCTAGATACCGAGAAGAGATATTCTAAAGTTGAGAAGTTGGCTTTTTCCCTGGTGATGTCCGTTCGAAAGCTTAGACCCTATTTTCAAGCACATCCCATTGAAGTCCCTACATCCTACCCTCTTAAATCAATTTTGCACAAGCCTGAAGTCTCAGGATGACTGGTCAAGTGGTCTATAGAACTGGGAGAATTTGACATATCCTGCATTCCACGAACCTTTATCAAAAGGCAGGCATTGACGAACTTTGTCGCAGAATTTACTCCAGCGTTGCATGATAAAGCTCAAACCAACATGGACACTGTAGTATGGTGACTTTACGCTGACGGGTCATCTACCGACAAAGGCTCAGGTGCGGGCATTGTACTCTAGTCCCCTGATGGAATCATTATTAAAAAAGCAGTTAGCTTGGGATTCAGAACTTTTAACAATGAAGCCGAGTACGAAGCGCTCGTCTCAGGATAATGCTTGCCCTAGAGTGCGAAGCCTAGAACCTTAAAGCATTTTCTGACTCCCAACTTGTGGTAAGCCAGGTCTCGGGGGAATTTTCCACCAAGGATGACCGGATGGTTCAATATTTAGAGCTGGTGGACTTGTTGAAAACCTCCTTCCAAAAATTCACCATCCAAAAAATTGAAAGAGACCAGAACTCCAAAGCTAATGCTTTAGTAAACATGGATTTCCATCTCAAGTTAGAAAGTGATTCAACGGTGAGGGTTTCTTACCAACCGAAGCTGAGCATCGCGGAAGTACAGTCCACCCAAATCTCGGAGCAAACCCAGAGCTGGATGATTTCCATCATCCAGTATATAAAGGAAGGACTGCTTTTAAAGATAAAAACCAAGCCCGAAGGATTCGGATCAAGACAGCTCGGTATTTGAACGAGAAGCTCTACCAAAGATCCTACACTCAACCTTTCCTGAGGTTCCTATCCCTAGAGGAATCCCAAAACGTCCTAGCCGAGATACATAAAAGAATTTGTGGAAACCATAACAACGGCAGGACCATAGCCAACCAAGCTTTGACTTAGGGTTATTATTGGCCAAGCCTGCGGAAGTAGGCCAAAGAATATGTTCAGAGGTGCGACAAGTGCCAACGTTTTGCCTCATACTAGCACTAACCCTATCATGAGCTCGTCCCTATTGCCATTCCTTGGCCCTTCGCTCAATAGGGGATAGACATTATAGGACCGCTGCCAAAAGTCCCACAAAACAGAACATACCTACTTGTTGCCATAGACTATTTCTCCAAATGGGCAGAAGCTGAGCCCTTGACTCATACTACTAAGACGAAGGTAAAAAACTTCATATGGAAGAACATAGTTTGTAGGTTTAGCATCCCCACGTCATCATCTCTGACAATGGTATGCAGTTTTCTGGAAAGGTGTTCGGGAAGTTCTGTGAAGACCTGCACATCAATCATCACTTCTCCTCACCAGGGCATCCCCAAGCTAATGGGCAAGTAGAGGTCACCAACCGCACAATTCTTGATGCCATTAAGACAAGGTTAGAAGAGGCTAAAGTAAGGTGGATTGAAGAGCTCTCCAAAGTACGCTGGGCCTACTGAACCACCAAAAGAACTCCAACTGCAAAAACACCGTTCTCACTTGCATACGGTACTGAGATGGTCATTCCCGTCGAGATCGGCATGCTAACCCTCAGGACGAATGTCTTTGACCAAGAAACCAATGACCAACAACTTGCAGAAAATTTAGATTTGCTTGAAGAAAGACGTGAGCAGGTTAGGATCAAGACTAAAACATACCAGTGGAGAATGACTAACAAGTTCAGTCACGGGTTAAGACTTGTCAACTTCTAGCTCGGGGACCTCATCCTCAAAAAGGAATTCTTGAACACCAAAGATCCCACCATGGGAAAGCTCTCCTCTAATTAGGAAGGGCCCTACAGAGTTACCAAGATTGTCAGGCCCACAACCTATTGGTTGAAAAATGTAACTAGGAAGCCTGTGCCCAAGCCCTATAATGTTGAGCACTTACGAAAGTATTATCAATAAAAGGTTTCTTTTTCTTTTTTAAGTGCTTCCACCTTAATGCACAAACCCCAAGTATGGTCCATCTCAATGTGTAGACTCCAGGTCTAGTCCATTTCAATGACCTTTAAAATCCTTGTATCCATTACAAGTGCTATAGGCTTAGTCCATTTCAATGCACAGACCCCAGGTCTGGTCCATTTCAATGACCCCTAAAAGCCTTATATCTATTACAAGTGCTATAGGCTTGGTCCATCTCAATGCACAGACCACAGGTCTGGTCCATTTCAATGACTCCTAAAAGCCTTATATCCATTAAAAGTGCTATAGGCTTGATCCATCTTAATGCACAGACCACATGTCTGGTCCATTTCAATGACCCCTAAAATCCTTGCATCCATTACAAGTGTTATAAGCTTGGTCCACCTCAATGCACAGACCCCAGGTCTGGTCTATTTCAATGACCCCTAAATGCCTTGTATCCATTACAAGTGCTATAGGCTTGGTCCATCTCAATGCATAGACCCCTAGGTCTGGTCTATTTTAATGCATAGACCCTAGGTTTGGTCAATTTCAATAACCCCTAAAAGCCTTGTATCCATTACAAGTGCTATAAGCTTGGTCCACCTCAATGCACAGACCTCCAAGTCTGGTCCATTTTAATACACAGACCCCCATGTTTGGTCCGTCTGAATACACGACCCCCAAGTCTAGTCCATTCTTTCAACCATTGTAAGTATCTTAGTATTTCAGGTTTGAAGATTATATCTTGACTTAATTGTAAGTATCTCAAGTCTGAAGGTTCGATCTTAACTCAGTCACATTTCAGGTCTAAATATTTTATCTTGACTTAACTACAAGTATTTCAGGTCTGAAGTTTTTGTTATAATTCAATTACAAGTATTTCAAGTCTAAATATTATATCTTGACTTAACTGTAAGTGTTTCAGGTATGAAATCTTCACAGTGATTCAATTACAAGTATTTCAGGTCTGAATATTATATCTTGACTTAACTACAAGTGTTTCAGGTTTGAAATCTTCATAGTGATTCAATTACAAATGATTCAGGTCTAAAGGTATATCTTGACTTAACTGCAAGTGTTTCAAGCTTTATCTTAACTCAGCTATTCAGGTCTGAAGGTTTATCTTGACTTAACTACAAGTGTTTCAGGTCTGAAGGCTTTGTCTTAACTCAATTATTAAGTATTCCAGGTCTGAAGGAATTATCTTAATTCAGTTACATATTCGACTTAAGTATTTCAAGTTTGGATAATACTCTTGCTCTCAAAATTAATCACAAGGAACTGAGATAAATAAAAAGTCTTTCATTAATAAGCCCAGAGGGCAAAAAAAGTACAAATTTACACACAAAAAAAAAAAAAAAAACAGAACAAGATAAAGAAAAAACACCCCATTCAAGGGTCTTCAACAGCAGGGGAAACTTCTTCTATAGGTTCAGCTAGGACAGCCTTCGAGGGGTTCAGCTTTGGATCATCCAACTAAACTTCGTCTACCCCAGATATGTCTAGGTCAGGGTAGAGCTTCTGGATCTTCTTATGATAGCTCGTAACCATAATCCACAAACTCGCCGCCCAACTAGTTCACTTCGTCTCTAAGCTCCTTCACGACCTATTCCCTAGTTGCCTCTTTAGCCACTTACACGTTAGAGGCTAGCTTTAGAGTCGCCGTGGCCTCCACCTCTTCCCTTTCATTCTTTGAGGCTTCCAGCTCAGAAGTCAGAGCATTCTTCTGTGACTCCAAGATGGCCACATTATTTGGAGCCTCTTTATATTTCTCCTTAAATGAGAAGGAGGCAAAACGGGCAGTCCCGAGCTAAAGGCAGGCCTCGTCCAGCTTGGCCTGGAGCTTATCTTCCCTCTCAGACTCCTCAAGGAAGTCCATAATTGCAGCCATAGAATGGACGACTTACAAAAAACAAAGTTCAAACCATTTAGAGCAGAAGCTAAAAAAAGGGGAAAAAATAACGCTGAATGAAGAAGTTCTTACCCTCATGTGGGAGACCAAAAGGTCTCTGGAAATCCTCCGAGGCTTCACGCCTTTGAAGCGTTCAAAGGCAGAAATCCAAGAGTGCTCATAGGCCCTCTTGATAGTGGCCTTCCCGTTCTCTGCCACAATTATGCTAGGAGGTACCGAACTCAGTTCCCCCTTACCACGAGGGGCTGATCGGGCAGGCAGGGCTGGAGGTGGCGACATCTCCTCACAAACAACTGGCGTTGCCAGTTCTCCGGAGACTGTGTGCTCCAGAGAGTTAGAGGCTCCCGCTTCAGTCCTCTTGTTCTTCTGAGGAGGGGGAGGAATGGCAAGATTGGATGCCTTCCCAGCTTTCTTGGGGCCCAGTGTCTAGTTCGCCAGCACTCACTTCTTCAGTGCACTGACTTGCTCTTCACTAGATTAGCCTCCATAAGATTCTAAAGGGTCAATATCTGATCATAAGGTCGGTCTTGGGGGTGCAGAAGTCACCGGTACTTCTCCTGAAGCTCTGGAGTGAAGACCAACCTCCTCCAAGCTTTCTTATCTATAACATAAAAGAGAAAACAATGCAGAGTTAGAAAGAATAAAGGGAGAAAGAGAAAAGTTAGTAACCAAAGTTCTATAGGCTCACCCTTGAAGCCGGTGTGCCGAGGAAAAAAACTCGTCCGGTCTTTATAGTCTTCATGTTCCCAGCTTCTGTTGACGAAAAAGTACCGCTTCTTCCATGTATTGTTGGAAGTGGGTATCGAAGTCAGGGCTTTGAACCTCTTATCAATGAACATGTAGTGTAATCCCTCCGACTTGAGGTACTTCATGTCCATATTGCTCCATACGAGGTCCAGATCTACCTCAACCCCATTTGATGACCTAACAGCAGAAAGGCCATAAGCTGCCTCCAGCTGTTGATATTCAGCTCGATAGGGCAAATCTTAAACCAGTAAAAGAACTTGTTTAAGAAGGGGTGTAAAAGAAAACGCACACTGACCTCGAACTATTCGAGGTAAGCACAAATTTCCCCTCTCTCAATGTCTAAAGGGCAGTCTAATTTCTTAGGGACTCTATAGACCACATTTTTGGGAAAATCAAAATGCGTCTTGAGGGCATCTAGCATGCCCTCAGTCATAGAACTCTTACATTCTCTCTGAGATTGGCCCGATGTATCAACCTCCCTATTTCTAGACTCATGGTACACTTCAACAAGCAGCACCGCTAAATCACTACTGGAGGGGCTACTCATTTCCTTAACTGGAAATGCCCTCTGACTATCTATTTTAACAACTTCTCTATTTCCTATGCTATCGGAAGATGTGTCGGAGGACGACATTGCGGTGAAAACAACAAGAAGGAAATGAAAATATAAAAAAGGAGAAAATAGAAGAACGACGATGAGAAAATAGAATAGAAATTAAGGATATGAAGGTTATTGCTGGCCGGAGAGGGAAGTTCTGGTGACAAAGAAGCTCTCAAGAACACCGAAAATCACATAGGAATTTGTCTCTCTTCTTAACAGCTTCAAAATAGTATAAGCTTTGTAAAGGAATCCGAAAGGAAAGTGAGACTATTTATAAAACTCTAATGGTGTCATTTAATGCCCCAAATCCCAAACAACGGTTGGGTAATAATGGCCTCGATATTACTGAATCGATGACTTAAGTAATGATTGTGCCGTAAATGCTCCATTAACAGTTGTTTTCTTGAAATACGAAATGGTGCATTAATAAGAATACGCATGATCCTTCAGAAATCCTAACCTCAGTTCTGCATGGGTTTTACAGAACTAAGGCTCGGGGGGAGTAGCTGATGTACCATAAAATGATAGTCTAACCCAAGAATGACACGTGTTTATGAGCTCTTTTATGTGCAGGTCAGGAAATGACACAGAACTATTTAGACCTGACAACCCCGAAGATTCATACGTCCCTTGGTTAAGAGGGAGCAGACCTTTTCTCTATAATAGTGAGTTTGAAGTACGTACCTAGAGGGGTCCCGTGCTAATCACCGTCTAACGTGCCCTACCGACCTTGAAATAAGGAAACAAAATGCAACATGGAAACTGCCATTCTCGGATATCTTCCAATCCCTACTTTTGCGGAGAACAGAGTTTAATATGGCAACTGTCATCTTCAGATATCGTCAAATCCCGAACTTTACGACTCCAAATCCGAATCAACTTAGGGGATCTACAGCCTATAAATACAACTCTAAGGTGCCCGTTTTCATTACGGTCAATTAATCTCCTTCAATTGCAGTCTCTCTTTTATTTTACTAAATTTATCATCGAAGCGGCTACCACCAGAGCCAACCTGGTGGCCCTCTGATATATCTTTTCGAGTTCTTGACAGACGACAAAGAATGGAACCCCCATTAATCAGAAAGTGGAACATCAACGGATATTTTCAAATCTCTACTTTCATGACTCTTAATCTTACTCGACTTGGGAAATCTACTATCTATAAATAAGGACATAAGGTACACATTCAATTCATGTTCAATTTTTCTCTTGAATTACTGTCTTTTAATCTTTTACTAACTTTATCATCAGAGCAGCAAGGAATTGTTTTAATAAGAGAAAAGAGTAGCAAGGAATTGTTTCCTTAGTTGGCATTGTTATTCACATTATATAAATTAGTTTTTTCTAAATCAATTTTGATAATAAAATAGAAATTATTTTATAAAATAATAATCTGTTCTTTAAAAAAAAAACAAACAAATAGAAAACATTTTTTCAAAACAAAGCAATATAAGAAAAAAATTTCAAACCAGAAACTAAAATTGAAAAAATAGAAAACTATTTTATAGTGTAAGAGTACACTAATAGAAATATAAACAACAACATTTACAGAATTACAAAAACTGAAACAGTGATTAAGGCTTGTGTTTTACACAATGTCCTCAAGAAGAATTACGTCTCTCGCAGTGGTGCTTACGCACTATTGGTTGTACGTCTCTTAAGATACAATGATCGAGTAAATGCAGATGTTAAACACTTCAACTGCGTGCCTAACAAACCAAAAAAGTGACTTGAATTCTCTCAAACTCTATGAATTACTAACGCATAGAATGTATGAAAAATTCGATGAATGAATGCTAAGTACGGTGGTGTTTATATAGACTACTTCATGCCTATTTGGTACATGTATGAAGCTTTTGTTGCATCTGTTCATGGTGAACAAGCATAGTCGCACCCAATAAAAAAGATGCCTATGCAGTCAAAATTCAAATCGAAGATAATCGCAAAACAACGTCGTTTGGATTTAAACCAAAACCAAACGCAATCACTAAAAGACAACGTTTTGAACTGTTTGTAACAGCGACAAAAACGGCAGCATTTTTAAAAAATATTTAAATAAATTTTCCTAAAAAAATATATACACAACGGACCAAGGCCTAAATCCGAACCAACCCGGTTCAGGACGGGGCGGCAGTGTGCGTGTGTAGTGAACCAAGCATGTGCTAAGTCATTCCCCTTCCACAAAACTTGGGTGCCTCTTAGGATCCAAACCTTCATTCAAGGTAATTATATATATTTTTTAAAAGTCTTGTACCCATCCTTTGTGGGATACAAGTTTTTGTTACAATTTTTTAAGTGGTGATGTTTGGAGAAAATTTTTCATTTACTCTGTAATGGTTTTGACCAACTCAATACATTATCTTAATTTTTTCATAAAGGATAGCACATTTCCATATAAATTCATCAAAATTAATATGTAGAACCCACTTTAATTTTAACACAAAAATAATTAATTATTATACTCAAAAACCTATTTTCCCAGCAGGCATAAAAATTAAAGCTGACAAGAAAATGTGAGCAAAAGTAAGGATAAGTGTTTAACTTTTCATTTTCTTTTTATAATCTCGTTTCAGTATATAGAAAATTTTTCCTTTCATTCATTAAATTCTTGAACCATGCAATGGCTTGGGTATTGCTTGGGGATTAAGAATAATGTCATTATGGAACTAATGACTTTGCATGCCTTGAGAACGATTACTTTGGGGACAATAATTGTGGGACTACTTTATCCCTTAAGCCTTAAGCCACTGCTTCTATCAATAAATTAGGTCACTATATATTCAGCCAACGGAAAATGACCATATGTTTACCTGTCCTAAACGCGGGTTTGGAGACCGGAGCACATTCGAGATGTCAAATTCTCTCATTTTCTAATTTGGTCCCAGTTCAAAGATCAATTCGGTCCAAGTTCACAGATCAACACATGCATACTACGTAGAGAGATGATAATTTATCCCATTTCATTAAAAACCCGTCATATATTTCTCCATTCTAATGGAGCAAATTTGGGGAAGGTATGCCCACCCCGTTACGGTTTGGAGTGAAAGCAGCCTACCCCACCTTGTCCTATTTTACCCCGATTATATAAAATAAAATAATAAATATTATTATTATTCTAATTTCTATTAATATGTATATTTTTTTATTTTAATACATGTAACGTTTTTTTTTTAAATGTGTTAATTATAATTAACTATATAAATTAAATTTAAAATTGATTAGAGACCACGATAGAGATCCTCCCCAAGCTATCTCAGGGTTCAAACCAGTTTTGAAGGAGATTTTTTTTCACGGAATGAGATTAGGAAAAAGGTCCTCCGCCCGATTGCCATTCCTACTTAGGTAAAAAATAAATTTCCTCTCCTATTGTTGTACAGAAAAAAAAAAAAAAAGAGAGTTAGGTTTGGACTAGATGCCGGCATAACTTTTGTTTCCCCTTAATGGCCGTTATACCCAATTTAATGTCCATGTAACACAAATTCAGATGAGAGGGGCTTTTTGCATTTGCTTGATGAGAATTCTTTTCAAGGAAATGTTGTGAATAAATTTTTGGGAGAAATACTAAAGGGTTCTAAAATAAATTTTTTAATTTAAAAATTCCATAATATATTTTTTCTATGTAAAAAGTTCAAAAAAGAAACTTTTAATACAAAAAAATCTAATTGTTAATTTCTATCTTGATACTCTTAAAAAATATTACTAATTATACTAAAATGACATTCAAGATATATTTTAGAAAAAAAAACTATAAAATATATTTTTCAATCCCAAATAATCATAACATTTTGTAAAGTAAAATTTTATTTTTTAGATAAATAAAAAATATTATGTTTTTTTTTTTTGGATTGAAGAATTTATTTTATCTATTATTTAGTGCTTTTTAAAATGTATCTTGAAAGTTATTTTAGTCTAATTAATAATATTTTCTAACAGTGTTAAGATGAAAGTTAATAATTAGATTTTTTTGGATATTTTAGATAGAAAAAATATATCATAGACTTTTTAGATTGAAAAGATTATTTTAAGAACTTTTTAGTATTTTTTCCTAATTTTTTTTAAAATTTGGAGTCTGTATAATTCATCCATTAATGTTGAGGAAATGGTTTTTTTTTTTTTTTAAATTTAAGTTTTAAAAAAGAGTTATGATGGATAATATAACATTACTTTTTAACATATGATGCAAATAAACATGGGATAACATCATAATCTTCAATACTCTTACACTCCACTTAGATTGAGAGATTTGGAAAAAAAAAAGGAAAGGAAAGGGGAAGGAGAGAGATACTATTTTGTATTTGGCTTAAAATTAGAAAAGGAAAGGAAGGGGGGATGGAGGGAGAGGGAGTGGGAGTGGTCTTTTAACTCTTATTTTATTCAATTTACTCTGCTTTCAAAAGTGAACAGAGACGGAAGAAAATGAGTCTTTAATGAAATTTTTATAATACAAATTCTAACATTAAAATTATAAAGGAAAAAATAAGAAAAGGCACCTCTATGTCAGGACATAATAGTAAAAATATATATATTTATTTTATTTTATTTTTTTCTGTTATTCCCAAGTAAGATGAGATAATTATACTCTCATTTTCCTTATTTGTTATCAAACATGAGGAAGAGATTACGTTCTCCTCTCCTCGCCTCCTCTTCCTCATTACTAATGTTATCATCTTTTCTTACTCCTTTATTATGTATCCAAGTATAGTGTCAATCTATTTGCGTTTCATATACAATTTATTTCCTTCATTCAAATTCTATCATTGACTAAAATTCTTCTAATAAAACAAACAAAATCACTTTTGCATAAACCAACAACAATTATAATTATGCCGATTGCTAAACTTGCAAGCGAAGCAAGAGAATGATAGAAGAAAACCCATTTGCAAAACTGCATCATTCCCGAATGGTTTTCGTTTATTTTCGTATCCTTTATTTAATGGATGAAAACCCATTTGCAAAACTGCATTATTCGCTAATGGTTTGCCTGATGCCGAACAAAAAGTACAATATTTATTTTTGTATCCTTTATTTAATCTAATGGAAGCTTTTTCAAACATGGAATCATGATGAACTCAAGCATGGCGGAGGAGATAAAACCGTCAGCGATTAAGAGGTTTTGACAATTAGAGGAGAGACTTAGTTTAATGCTGCTCACTTATACACGTTTGTTTTCTTATGAACTTAAAATTTTGATGTGGCAATTTTTCTTTGGGTGCCTTAAAACTTAACTTTTACTGATGAGCTGTGAAAACTTTAAACTCATTTTTTATTGTTAAGCACAAATAAGTGGTCTCACATGTATTTATTATAAGAGTTGATTTTTGAAAGGTCTCTCAAAATAAATGTCTACAAGCTAAGATTCAATGCAAAAAATTGTAATCCTAAAAGTTTGTAAGTTTTTAATTTGTCTGAGCCCATGTCCAATGTTGTTGATGTGGCGATGTTATATTTTTTAATGACAAATTTACCCTTGCCATTATTCACAAAATTCATCATAATCAAATCATAACCTTCTCTTTGTTTTTTGCAAAAACCCTAACTCCCTTCTCATTCTCTCATGAAATTACTAGATCAACACCAAATTCAGACAATCACACTCATTAGAATCGCATAGAGTTATTACTCACAAAACACGCTTGAAAGCCTCAAGCATATGTTTGCATGAATGTTGAAGAAAGGAGAAGAAGATGGTTGCTTTTAGGCTTGGAAGGGTATCCTTACAAAGAACCATTAATTGTAACTAGGCTTCGAAAAGAACGCACAAAGGGCACAAAAGCTTCTCATCTTGCTCAAGATCAAAGCATTTCTTCCGAAGCTCCAAGGAGGGTTTGGCGGTGATGGAAATGGAGTTCTAGAAAATTAAGAAAAGAGAATTTGGGGATTTTGTAGGAATTTTGGGGTTGAACTTAAATTTATGAAAAATGGGGAGTGAGATAGATATGAAACCAAAGCAATGAAGGTGCACTTCAGAAGAACGTGAGAATATAGGTGTGGATAGAGACAAAGCATTCTAGAGAGAGAAAGTGATGATATTGACAAAGTTATTTCCATGTGATATACCATAAAATGACCACAGTACTCACAACATGATACGTGTCCCCCATAAGTTCACCCTTCTGATCAGTTGGCATGCGGAATACAGAAGTGAGGCATTCTGAGCTGTTTACCACCTTCTATGGCGTACCAACTTTAGAATAACAAAATAGAGCTCTACATGAAAACTATTATCTACAGATATTTTCAAATCCCTACTTTCATGGCTCATAATCCTACTCAATTTAGGAGATCTATAGTTACGCTTTCAATTCGAGTTCAATTCTTCTCTTAAATTACTGTCCTTATTTGGGGGGTCCAATGTATGTCTAGATATCAAGAATTAGACCTAGAGGGTGGGGAGGGGTGCATAGGTATCAATAGAAAATAAAAATTACTTCTTTAACTATGTTAGAATTCACTCGCTAGTGGATACAATCAAATTCAGTAGCATGCAATGATGAACTATGTCAATAATAAATAAAGCAATAGTAAAAATATAGAGATAGTGTACCAAATTTGTTAACGAGTAAACCACCACAGATCAACTGAACTTGCTTTGAAAAACCTCGAGGTGCTAACCTAGATGTGAATCCACTATAAGAGGTTTGATGATTACAGACTCTGTATGACTTAGACTTAGTTCCTTAAGATCGTTCTCATTATTTTACATCAGAAACTAAGCTTCCTTCCTTAAAGAACCAATGGCACCAAACCTTCATCCCAGAAGGAATCCTCAAAATTAGCCTCTTGTTGGAAGAGGAATGGGACAAACACCCGTTCGTCTACAACAGTAGCCTAATCGAATTCAACAACAGTCTGATTAGATGCAGGAACAACTTACAGCTATGTCACAGGCTCTGGCTTTACTGGCTCAAAACTAGCGAAACAACCTTACTCCCCTAACAAATGCTGTTCACAGAGGGACCTCAACCTCCTGCCACCACCACAAGAAGATGATCCCATAATGAGGAGCAGCCCAGTGCACAGCCGGTGCACTCCCATGCTACTGCCTACATAGGGACTAATCCCTAATTGTCGACAGCTTTTAGAAGAGGAATACCATCATTCCGTCCTACCGTCCATTATCAAAGCAGGACAAGAATACCAGTCCTAGTGACCTCTAGAGCCAATCTAGCGCACCAAGGACTTCAGCCTCCCTAAGTCCCACGTCTACAAGTCTTGGGAGAGCAACACCTTTCTACTATAGCAAGATAGATTCCTCCTATGAACCTAGGACTTGGAAACATAGGACAGGACCAACAATAGGCACCAGCAGCACAACAGGACGTACCCAGGGCCCCTTAGGGAGTGGAAGAGATAACTGATTCCCAAGATTAGACGATCTCGACCAAAAAGTTTCACGTCCCTATAGAACAAGATGAGTTAACCAAACTGCTCGGTAGGTTCTCTAAGCCATTTATTCCTGCCATAATGACAGAAGAACGACCTAAAAAGTTTATTATTCCAAAATATACCCTCTACAATTGATCAGAGGATCTTGACAACCAACTATCACACTATCAAAATATAATGGCTCTGCACGGGGCTACCGACGCCTTTATGTGTCGAACCGTTGTAACCAATCTGACGGGTACCGCCCATAAATGGTTTCATAACCTCCTTCAAAACTCGATCAACAATTTTTATGAATTCAGTAGGCTATTTCTTGACTGTTCTTTGACAAGCAGAGAGTTAAGAAAAGGATCAAAATTCTTGCTAACTATTAAGAAAATGAGGGGAGAGCCATTATAAGAGTACGTAGCTCGTTTCAATACCGAGCTCATAGAGATGAATGACTGCAGTTCTAGTTTCTTGGTGGCTGCTCTCACTTCAAGACTAGAACCTGGATGCTTTCAGGACTCTTTAACTAAGAGCCCCCCAGCTGATATGATTGCACTCATAAAGAGAGCACGAATGTATATTAATTTAGAGGACACTAAAGCTTCCTTTCGAAAAATCAGAGAACAAGCTCAGAAAGATGAGCAGGTTTAGAAGAGAGACAACAGGGACAATAAAAAAAAAGAATCAAGAGTCCCAACAAGAGAAAAACATCAAGGGAACAGAACAACTTTAGCCCTAGAAGGTGCAGAGCTTATACCCTATTAAATGCTTCCCTTACTTAGATACTTCAGTAGGTCTAGACCCGTAAAAACTTGAAGTGGCCAGAAGCGCTAAAAAGAAACCCAGACTCTAGGAATCAAAATATGTATTGTGATTTTCACAAAGAACAAAGATACACCACTGAGGAGTGCAGAGCTCTGAAGTAGAAAATAGAGCACATCATCAAGAGGGGATGACTAAGAGAGTTTCTCCACCAAGACGGGAGACAGAACCCTAGAAATGATAGACCCCTTCAAAGGAGACCGGATCAGAGGCCTGAATAGAGGGAAGTTTGAAATGATTAGCAACAATTGAACAATCAGCAGGTGATCTTCGTACTTCATACTAACAACATGATGGTTGGAATGTCTAATCAGGCTAGAAAAAGATACGCTCGGGAAGTAAGGGCAGAGCCCCACGTCATCCATATCTCAACCATTGAGAAAAACATCAAGACGGTACCTCTGATATAATTTTTTAAACTGGACCTTATTGGGATACATTGCCCCCACATTGATGCCCTTGGTATCTCAATCAAAATTGCTAATTTTGAAATCAAAAGGGTTCTTGTGGACATTGGGAACTCACCAATGTTTTATTCTATGAGACTTTCAAACATATGAAGCTCGACTCCAAGGATATCAGAGCTATCCTTATAGTAATGGTGGGATTCAATGGGCACCGGAGTTTCCCAATAGGTAAGATTGATTTGCCAACCACGATAAAGAAAAGGAGGAATAGAAGACCCTGATCTATGAATTTATGATCTTAAATGCGAAATCCCCACTATAATGTTATTATGGGGAGCCCCTGGATCTACTAGATAGGCTCAATTACTTCAACCATCCATTAGTGTCTTAAGTTTATTCATCAAGACAAAATTCTCACCATTAAAGGCTGTTAGCCCACTACTCGGGAGTGCCATGCCTTTGCAATGAAAAAAAGAGCCTCCAAATAACAATTATAGTACCATCCCACAAGGGAAGACTTTTCTACACCAGATCTTCACAATGCCGAAGAATGCCTTTTCGAAATTGAGAAACCATTAAGTGCTAAAGGAAGGGACAACATGGTCAAGCCAATAGAGGAGTCCCTCAAAGTGCTCATAAGTACCAAAGAGGAAGGAAATTTGCGAATTGGCTCGGCTTTGTCTCCCTCAGAGCAAAAAGAAATTGTTAAACTATTGAAAGCTAACCTCTCAATATTCGCTTGGAAGCCTAGATACATGGAGGGAATAGACCCTGACTTCATCTCTCACAAGTTAATAATAGATCCAGATCACCCTTCCGTGAGACAGAATATAAGGACGTTTGATCCAGAACGTCATAAGATCATCAGTGAAGAAGTCTAGAGGTTATTTGGTGCTGGAATGATAAGAGACATATCCTACCCCGAATAGCTCGCCATTACAATATTCGCAAAGAAGAAGAACGAAAAATGGAGAGTTTGCATCAATATACCGACCTCAATAAAGCTTGTCCTAAGGACAACTTCTCTCTCCCCAGAATTGATCAACTCGTGGATGCTATGGTAGGTTGCGAACTCGTGAGCTTTATGGATGCTTACTTTGGGTACAATCAGATCTAAATGTACCTTTTAGACTAGAAAAAAATATCCTTCATATCAAAACAAGGTCTCTATTGTTATAGAGTAATGTCGTTTAGTGTAAAGAATGTTGGGGTAACATATCAAAGAGTTGTGAACAAAATGTTTAGCCTCCAAATTGGAGATATAATGGAGGTCTACATCGACAATAGGCTTGTCAAAAGTGTTCGAAAGATACACCACATCTGACACTTATCCCAGACATTCAGCATCCTGAAGGAACACAAAATGAACTAAACCCATCCAAGTGTACCTTTGAGATTATAGAGGAAAAATTCTTGGAGTTCCTGGTCTCACAAAAGGGAATTGAAGTAGATCATACCTAGATTAAGGCTTTGATTGATCTGGAATCCCTTAGAACTAAGAAAGATATTTAATGACTGAATAGTAGGATAACAACACCAAATAGGTTTATCTTCAAATCTACGGATCGCTGCCTTTCGTTCTTTAAAGTAAGACCCTAGAATGGACCTTTGAATGTGAAGAAACCTTCCAACAACTCAAGGAATACTTAGCCTCTCCCGACTTCTTTTAAAACCAGTACTAGGGGAAACATTGCTCCTGTATTTAGCAGTATTAGAAAGTGCAGTCAGCTCTGCCTTAATTAGGAAAGAAAAAGGGGTTTAGAGACCTATCTTCTATGTCAGCATAGAACGCTTAGACACCGAAATAAGATATTCTGAAATTGAAAAATTGGCTTTAGCCTTGGTGATATCCACTTGGAAGCTCAAGCGATATTTCCAAGCTCATCCCATTGTAATCCCCACATCTTATCTTCTAAAATCATTTCTTCACAAACTTGAAGTCTCAGGACGATTGGTTAAATGGTCAGTAGAATTGGGCGAATTTAACATATATTATGTTTCACAAACTGCCATCAAATCCCAAACATTGACAAATTTTATAGCTAAATTCATTGGAGGACAACACCCAAAAGCTTAGACCCCTACAGACACTCCACCATGGTTACTTTAGACTAATGGGTCTTCTGTAAACAAGGGCTTTGGAACAAGGTTAATACTTCAGTCCCCTGAAGGGATCATAACTGAAAGGGCCATTAGCCTAGGATTTAGAGTCTCTAGCAATAAAGTAGAGTATGAAGCACTTATCCTTGGGTGGAGGTTAGCTTTGGAGTGTGAAGCTTTAGACCTCAACATATTTTCTGACTCCCAACTTGTATTCAATCAAGTTTTAAGAGAATATTCAGCCAAGGATAGCAGAATGATAAGGTATTCAGAGTTAGTGGAGTCATTAAAGAAATCTTTTACAGATTTATCGTTCAGAAGATGGAAATAAATCAAAACTCCAGAGTTGATGCACTAGCAAATATGGCTTCTCACCTAAGGCTAGAAAGGGATTCCAAGGTGAAAATCTCTTACCAATCGAGCCCTAATATTGAGAAACCACAGGCTCTCCAAGTTTTTGAACAGTCTCCTAATTGGATGACTCCCATTATTAAATCATAACAAAGAGACTGCTTCCAGAAGATAAAAACCAAGCTAGAAGGGTCCGAATCAAGGCGGCTCGGTATTTGATTCTTAAGAACAACACTATTAAAGATATTACCTGCACCCCTCCTATTATGCTTGGCTCCAGAGGAAGCCCACTGCGTTCTAGCTGAAATACACAAGGGAATGTGTGGCAACCATAATGGCAAAAGAACCATTGCCTACCGAGCTCTAACTCAGGGCTACTACTGGTCTAGTATGCTAAAATAGGTTAAGGAGTACGCTCAAAAGTGTGATAAATGCCAACATTTTGCTTTCTACCAACACTGGCCTCAACATGAGCTCATCCCCATCGCCAGTCCTTGGCCCCTTACCCAGTGGGACTGGACATCATGGGACCATTGCCAAATGCTCCTCAGAACAAAAGATTCTTGCTGGTCGCTATCGATTACTTTTCAAAATGGATAGAGGCTGAACCACTGACCCATATCACTAAGTTGGAGGTCAAAAATTCACTTGGAAAAACATTGTGTGTAGGTTCGGCATCCTTAAAGTCATTATTTTAGATAATGGGATGCAATTTATAGAAATGGTGTTTGGGAAATTCTATAATGATCTCCATATTAATCATTATTTCTCCTCTCCAAAAGACCCTCAGGCTAACAGGAAAGCTGAGGTCACCAACCGTACCATTCTACAAGTCATAAAAAGGAAGTTAGAAGAGGCCAAAGGGAAGTAGGTCAAAGAGTTCCTTAGAGTCCTCTGGGCCTACCGAACCACTCGGAGGACCCCAACTACTAAAATGCCATTCTCGTTCATTTACGGGACTGAGGCAGTCATTCTTGTTGAGATCAGAATGCCAACCCTCAAGACAGACTTCTTTGATCAAGAAGTAAACAGTTAGAAGCTCGCTGAAAATCTCGATCTTCTAGAAGAAAAATGTGAACAAGCACGGATCAAGACTGAAGCCTATCAACAAAAAATGGACTAAAACTTCAACAAAGGACTGAAACCAATTAATTTTCAGCTTGGAGACCTTGTCCTAAGAAGAGTGTTCCCAAACACTAAAGATCCTACCATGGGAAAACTTTCTCCTAATTGGGAGGGACCTTACAGAGTAACCAAAATTGTTAGACCTACAACTTCTTGGTTCGAAGATTTGGATGGGAGACCTGTACCCAAACCTTGGAATATTGAGCACCTGCATAAGTATTATCAATAAAAATTTCAAGATGTTTTTAGTATTTGTTAAACGCATAGACCCCTAAAAATCTTGTATCATTTACAAGTGTTATAGGTCTGTATACTATTACAGCATTGCCACCAAACCCCTAAAAACCTTGTATCATTTTCAAGTGTTACAGGTCTGGACCCTACTACGGCTTTCCCACCAGACCCCTAAAATCCTTGTATCCTTTACAAGTGTTACAGGTCTATATATTATTGCATCATTGCGCCACTAGACCCCTAAAAACCTTATGTCATTTACAAGTGTTACAAGTCTGTATACTATTGTGGCATTGCCACTAGACCCCTAAAAACCTTGTATCCTTTACAAGTGGTATATGTTTGTATATTATTGAGGCATTGCCACCAGACCCCTAAAAATCTTGTATCCTTTACAAGTGTTATAGGTCTAGACCCTAATGCGCATTGCCACCAGACCCCTAAAAATATTATATTTTATAAGTGGTATAGGTTTGTATGTCTACCATTATGGAATTGCCACCGAACCCCTAAAAATCTTATATTTTATAAGTGCTATAGGTCTGTATGTTCGATTATTCGAATCTCCTAAAAACTTGTACCTTTACAAATATTTTTGGTTTAAATACTATAAGAATTATTTATTTCAACTCATGAGTTCAAAACAGAGTTGGACAAGACACCACTATTGAAAAGACGATCGAAAGATATAGAAAATAAAGATCTTATATATAAGCCCCAAAATGAGGGGGTAGAGAGGAGTACAAGCAGGAAAGAAGAAAAGGCAAAAAAATACAAACAAAAAGAAGTCATCTGAAGCTACTCGTCTACAGGCTCGGTAGCCTCGAGCAGCCTAGCTTGAGGAGGATCTGGAACTAGTTCTTCCTCATCATTAGCATCGAAGGCCTTTATCTTAGTATGGGAGACTGGGATGTCGTTCAGACCAATCAAGTTCAAGTCAAGGCACATCTTTTGGAGTTTCTTCTTGAAGGTTCTATACTCATGTTTGATGAGCTCCCCTCCAGCTCTTGAACTTTGGCCTTCAAGTCTTTCTCAGTCTGGATCGTTGCAGCTTCAATGCTGTCATGAAATTCTTTAGCGGCAGCAGATTCAAAGTCTGCGAACTTCTTCTTCAGTCCCTCCAGTTCTATAACTAATGCATCCTTCCCAGACTCTAGAATAGAGTATGTGTTGGCAACCTCTTTCAACTTCTCCTCAGTAGCAACCACTATTGACTTGTCAGTCCTCAATTGAAGCCTGGTCTCATTAAGCTTGGACTTAAGGTTTTCGATCTGATCTGAATCCTTAGGGCTATCCATTATGGCCGTTAGACTATGAATGGCATGAAGAAACACAAATCCAAGTTAGTATTATAAAAATATGTCTAGAGGATAGATCGAGAAAAGTACAAAGAGACTAAACCTTATGTGAATAGCCGTCAAATCCTTAGCTATTTTCTTGGGTTTTTGCCTAGAGCACTTATTAGAGCTTATAGCCCAAGGGTTTTTGAATGCCTTCTTCATGACATTCGGGTTGGAGTCCTTAGGCATGGGAAAGGCTGCACCAACCTTTCATTTCCCCATTTTCTACCTTTAAGCTACAGGGGCAGGAAGATGGAGAGCCTCCCCAACTAGCGAGTGAGCCAGTTCTTTTTAGTTCGTTTGCTTAGGGAAATCAGAGAGTAGCCTCATTCTCTTCACTTGAAGGAAGGGATTAGCATAAGTGAAAGTTTCCCTGACCTTCTTCTTCTACCTTGGCTTCCATCTAGAGTAGATTGTCTTATTCAGCCCTTCACTCTTATCTTTCACTAGACAAATGTCCATGAGGTTTTTTGGAGTAAGGATGGCCTCATGGGAGCTTTCCTTAGTCTGGAAGAGTTGTTTGTACTTGTCTTGGAGGTATTTTATGAAAATGAACCTCTTTTAAGCAATCTTATCTCCATAGTATTTCTAGAGTAAAATTGGTCAGAAAGAAAATCAAATCAAATAAGGAATAATAAGTTACACAGGGAAATAATCTCACCCTTAAAACAAGTTTTTCTTGGGAAGATGATGGCCTGTATTTCGAAGTCCTCATACTCCCAGCCCCCCTTTACGAAGTACCACTTTTTCCAAGTCTTATTGGAAGAGGGTATAAAGGTGAGGGGTTTGAACCCTTTGTCAAAGGACATGTAGAATATGCCCTTCGACTTTATATATTTCATATCCATGTTACTGCGGATCAAGTGAACATCCACCTCAACCTCATTCAGGTGACCTAAAACTATAATGGCAATTAAATGCCTCCAACTATTAATATTGAGGTTGGCAAGGCACATGTTTAACCACTAAAAGAATTCCCTAATAATATGATGAAACGGGAAGCGTACCCCTACCTCAAATCATTCAAGGCAGGCACGGATCTCACCATTCTGAATGTTAGAAGGACGGTCTATAGGGTCTGGAACCTTACAAAACACATTCACAGGGAAGTCATACTTAACCCTTAGAGTATCTATCATACTCTGAGTTATGGCACTCTCTACCTCCTCTCTCTTACAGGCTCTACCTGGGGTCCTAGCCACTCTATTCCTAGGTTCAATGTGGGCCTCAACTATCATAACTCCTAAACTTGAGGTTAGGCTGCCATAGGGTTCAATTCCTAAACTTTCTGATAAGCTACCAACCTCCAAATGTGAATTGGTTGAGGAATGAGTGAGAAAACTGTAGTTGCAGGTTTAAGTGGGTGAACTATTTTAGGGGTTTTGAGAAGATTTAACCATGAGGAACTGATCCTCTTTGGTTCAAAAAGTGAAGAGAATAAGCATAGGCAAAAACTGTGTGTAAAATGGCACGAAATAGAGAAACTTACCTTCACTGGAAAATCGGTTTCTGCCGGAACAACCACTGTGATGGCTTTGTTCGACAGCCGAAACCCCACCAATTTCATTTTGGAATTTGATATGGAATCCCTTTAAAAATTATAGTCAAGCCCTATTAAGAAAACCAAGAAAAACCATCGTCGGTGAGTCACCATTATCGGAGGAGATGATCGGAGACTCACCAGAAAAGAAGAATAGTGTCGGCTTTAGGGTTAGGGTCAGACCTGACCCACCTGCATGTATGAGATATCCAATACTATGTCATTTTGGTTATGATTTTAAATGGGGATAGGGGTTGCTTGGCAACACGATTAAGAAATTGATTTAAACCCTAAAGTTAAATTGGGATATCCTATCCCTATTTTAAAGCCTTAGCCATTGTTTGTCTATTCCAATTTGAATAATAATTCCTGATTTTACAGATTAACCCAAATGTTTATAAAAGTACACAGGGGCCTTAGATTTATATATAATTATGATGTGACCCGAAAGTAATTTAAATAAAATAATTAATTAAATATTTTAAAGGGTAATTACCAAAATACCCCTAAGTTAAATATGAGTCAAACAGACTCTAATTAAAGTAAATGAATAGTAAATTTTTATTATTTCGGGCATTCCGGACTCAAACGGTGAAGTCCAATTTATGAAAATAGGCCCTAAGAAATAAAGACACGTAAAACTGCGAAATGACCATTTTGCTCTTTTCAATGCAGAAGTCCAAATGGAAATCCGTGAAAGCCTAAACCAACTTTCTTCAATGTCCCAAACTCAATAGTAGAGTCTAAATTAGCAAAAGATATACCTATAGTAATGAGATAAAAAATTGGATGAATAGCATTAAACTGAGACATGTTTACTAATATATAGGGAACTCAAAGGGAAAAGAAAAAGTCACAGAATACTAAACTAGAACGCACTGATAAGGTAAGTAAAACCCAATCTATTACATGTGGTCTTCCAAGCCATGTTCATTCTATTATTGCCAAATTTGTACTCTTGTACGTACCAAATGTTTATTGTTTCCACAATGTGATGTTGTTCTATCTTATAGACGTTTATTGACTGCTATATCATTGATCATTATATTGTACTATACCTTGAAAGGCCTACTGTTATGTTTTTACTAAATAAATGATATTCCATCTTTATACACTCTTATGGAATCATGAATAATCATGATATATTATGAATGCCGAATTTATGCTCAGTCACAATATCCATCCGATGCTTTCTGAGTTGACAAGACCTACGGGTCGAGTTCGTGAACGGACATATGAAAAAGATGGTGTATTTACGCACTAAGTTTTTATGGCATTTTATATGCACTTAATAAGGGGGGTATGCTGGGCCCCAAAAGACCGAGGGTCTGCTAAGCCCTGAACAGAGTAAATGCATCACTTATGTTTCATTGATTTGATTACGTTTATTGGATTCATAGGATGTTGTCATTCCCTATGAATAATTTATGTTGAGAGTTCCCTCATTGATTTCGATTGATTGTTATCGATTTATTGTGGTAGTACATTTATGTTGACTGATTTCTATTATGATTCCATGTTCATGTTATATCCATTACTCATGATTGATTGACGTCTATTATTCATTGGCCATTGTGGCATTTTATCCCTATTGGCTATCACAGCATCTTATCTTATGATTGGCTATCATGTTCACACTCATGTTATCTTGGATTCATATTATTTCTATGTTAACGCTAACTAGTGTCAGAGATGGGAATTTACTTACTGAGTTTCATTAGCTCACTCCGACTTACTTATTTTTTTTTAGGTAGGGACACTGTAAGACCACAATAAGAGTCCAAAAGCATAGCAGAACATTTCAAGGAATGTACTAGTTATGATGTAGATCTCCCATGTATTCCCTACCTAAGGGTGACGTTATGTTGGTTCCTATTTTGACATTGTAGAACCATTCTTTGTATGTAAGACTTCCGCTGATTTACTGTTTAAAGTTTTTGTACATTTCACATTATTACTATGATACATGAATGGAAAAATTAGGGACGGCCACAGGGTCGGCCCCGCAATACGAGAACCGCATAAGGTGGGTTTCGGGTCATGACAACTTGGTATCAGAGCTGAGCCTTAGGTTCTAGTGAGTCATGGGAGACAGGATTAGAATACTAGAACTGTTAAGTCTAAGAATCAGTCGATAGATAATACTCATACTTCTATGTTAGACTATTATGTGGATACTAACTGTTGTCTTATATAAATATTACCTGATTATCTTTTACAGTGATGGTTACTACAAAGAATACATCGATAGATATGGATCGCATAGATTGATTAGAGCGACTGATGGAAAGGGTCATTGAGACTCTACCCCGGAGTCAGGCCAGTACCAGTCAGTCTATATGACAAGAGCAGCTTGTCAACGTGGGTGGCCGATAGGGGAATAAGCGAGATCCGACGATTCTATATAAACAGTTTCACAAAATGAAGCCCTCGACTTTCGATGGTACCCAGGGAGCCATAGTTGCAGAGGAGTGGCTTTTAGATATGAACAAGATTTTTTGCATCCTGACGTGCACTGAGGTCCAGAAAGTGGCATATGCCACATACATGTTCAAGGGAGCTGCACAGAAGTGGTGGCTTCTTGAGGAGTCTAGGGAACCAGACATGGACTGGCAACGATTTACCACGGTCTTCAATGAGAAATACTTCCCTTAGGAAGTGAAAAGCTGAAAGATCGCCTAGTTCATGCTACTACAGTAGGGAGGATTGACACTAGAGCAGTACGAGGCTATGTTCACTGAGTTGGCCAAATTCGCTCTGAATGTCATTAATAACGAGGATCTAAAGGCCCAAAAGTTTGAGGAAGGGCTACAATGGGCCATCAAGGACAGAATCAAGCCCCAACAGTTAACCACTTATAATGGGGTGGTGACCACTGCTAAGATCATTGAGAGGAGCGACAAAGCATTTGCCAAGAGACGAGGGAACCAGAGATCAGGGGGTAGTCAGAACCGGAGGCAAGGGCCTTCATTCTCTAGGCAAGGGTTCACACTCACTAGACCCGAAACTGGATCCTAAGCCACGAGGCCTAGTTAGAGGAGGTCGAGCTACATGGAAGGGGGTGCAGCCAAATGCCCCAACTGTTAGAAGGTTTACAAGGGCCAGTGTCTCAAGGACAACAACGCTTGCTTTTATTGTGGCCAAGTTGGGCATTTTGCAAGGGAGTGTTCTGAGATCAATCCAGCCACGACCAGTGCTGTTTCAATTAGAACACTAGCACCTACAGCCTGTAATACCCTGACCCAAGTTGTAACCGAGCGAGCCATGTAAACCCAAGCCGTTAAGACTTCTGTTATAATATTGAATGAAATTGACGATTTGGAATATCATGAGTTCAAAAGTATGAATAATACTGGGCAATACCTGAGCAAGCCATAAATGAATACCGAAATAAAAATAAATTTTAAAATAAATTAAATAAAATAAAATAGAATAAAAGTAAAATAAAAGGAAAATAAGAAAATCAAAATCAAAATAAATATAAATACAAATATACATATGGAAATGAGTATATACGTGTATATATGTGTAGGTGTATAAATATATATATATATATATATATATATCAATAAATATATATATATGGTAAATAATATATGTGTGTGTGTATATATATATAGTTGACCGTATGGCAGTAATCCCACAAAAAAATAAGGGAACAAGGGGAAATTATGGGAATAGAAAAGGGAAGTCAATGAAATGGAGAGGAAAGAGAATGAGAGAATTAGGGGGATGAGCAGTTATAACTAGGCATGCAACTGCATGCGTGAGAAAAATCAAAAAGGAGAGAACCAGAGGGTGGGAAGAGAAGAAAGAGAAGAAGAAATTGAGGCCAAGAGAAAGGTTCTGAAGTTCAAAAAAGGGGAGTTAGGGCATTTCAGAGGGAGATACCTCAAGAAAGCTTGGAACTAGGTAATTATGTTTTAATTTTTAAAATGCATGAAAGTTAGTTTAAAATAGGGTCTTGTAGAGCATGAAAAATAGGTTATTTAGCAAAAAGAATCAGAAAAAATGATGCAAGGATGAGGGAGAAAGGTGTATTTACAGGTTTTTATGATAATTCAGTTATTATGATTTTATTGCATGAAACTCAGTTTAAATGCTTTGAAATTATTCTTATAAGGTGCAGAAATCATGTAGGGATTATTTTGGGCTTAAAACAGTAGAAAACTACCACAAAAATGGGAAAAATCTCAATCGTCGAACAATCATCTGTCGCCGAAAACGCCATTGTTATGGTAGTTTTTGGCAGCCCAACACTCCACCAAATCTATGTCAAACCATGGATATGAGATCCCCCTTGGAGGTAGATTAAAACCCCACCGAGTAAGTCCAAAAAAACCACTGCCGGTGAGTCGTCATCACCGGAAGAGACGGTTGGAACGTCACTAGAGGAAGCTTGGGGACGATGACTGTGCGGGTCGGGTAGTAATTGGGTTCGGGTCGGGACCCATCCGACCGCACCCATGGACTTAGTGAGACGGCACCATTTAAGGAAATGGGTTCTAAAGGATTAAAAATGTAATTGGGACAGTTTGACTATTTGGTTAGTAAATTGGGTTAATGTTCTGTTTGGGGATAAGGATATTCCACCCCTGTTTTATGCTCAATCCACTGTTTGGTTTGTAATAGTAAAGAAAAAAAATTACGCAGGACCGCTGCCCCACGACTTGAACCCAAGACCTTTGGGAGAATGCTTGAAGAACGGAGCACTTTTCCACTAAGGCACATGTGACCTTTTTGCCACCACATCATATATATTATAGATGTACTTAATTAATTATTACATTAATTTCTTATATGCAAATTAGTCAAATAAATAGTATAAATTTACTATTTGGACCTTCTGGATCCAATGGTGAGATCCGTTTCATGAGACAGAATCCCAAAAAAAAAAATACCTGTAGACACGCCAAAATGACCAAAATACCCCTGAATCAAATGGACTCCGATCGAATTAAGTAAATAGTAAAATTTTATTATTTCAAACCTTCTGGACTCAACAGTGAAGTTCAAATTGTGAAACTAGAATCCAAAAAAATAGAGACACGTAAAATGACCATTTTGCCTTTTTGGTAAAGTAGCTCAAATTGTAAACTGTGAAAGCCTAGACTGATTTTCTTCGACACCCCGGACTCAAGAGTAGAGCCTAAATTAGTAAAAGAGATACTTAGAGTAAGAAAGTGTATAATTTGATAAATGACAATAGAACTGAGACATGTTTATTGATGTATAGGCAAGTCAAAGGGAAAAGAGAAAGTTACGGAATACTAAAGTAGATCGTACGAATTAAAGATAAGTAAACTGCTATCTCTTATACATGGTTTTCCAAGCCACAATCTTTCTATTACTGCCAAAATTTTGTACTCATGTACGTACCCACTGTTATTGTCCCACCATCGATATTGTCCTATTTGGTGGATGCTTATTGACTGTTATCTCCTGATTTCTATGATGTATTATACCTTGAAAGGCCTATTGTTGTATTATTACTGCATGATATTCCATACTTTATGCACTTCTTATGGAATTATGATAGAATCCTGATTTATAATAAAATCCAGATTTTGTGCTCAGTCACAATATCCATTCGATGTTATCTGATTGACAGGACCTACGGGTCGATTAATGGGACCTACGGGTCAAGTCCGTGAACGGACATATGGCAATGATGGCATTTTTACACAGTGAGTTTTAAGGGCATTTTATATGCATTCATGTTAAGAGGGTATGCCAGGCCCCCAAAAAATCGAGGGTCTGCCAAACCCTGAACAGAGTAAATGCATCACTCGTGTTTGACTGTTATGTTGACGCTTATTGGATTTATAGGATGTCTTCATTTCCCTATGAATAGTTCTATGTTGATAGTTTCCTTATTTATTGGACTTGACTGTGACCGAATTATTGTGGCAGTGTATTTATGTTGACTGTGATTATTGGTTTTTTTCCATATTCATGCTATACCATTCCTCAAACTTGTATATTGTGCCTAACTATTCATTGGCCATTGTGGCATTTTTACTGTTAACGACAACTGTTTTCATGATTGGCTATCATGTTTACCTTATGAGTTTCCGACCGTTGAGTTTGAGGGGATAGAAGTGGCTTCTCCGCCCTACTTTGTTTCTTCTATCTAGGCTAGTCGTCTGTTTCGCAAGGGATGCCATGGTTTCTTATGTAGTGTTCAGGACACTGATTCACAACAGCCTATATTAGAGTAGATTCCCATTGCTAGGGAATTCCCTGAGGTATTTCTGGATGATCTTCGAGGAGTGCTTGTGGATAGAGAGATTGAGTTTAGCATTGACATACTGACAGGCACTTCACCTTTATCCAAGACACCCTATAGAATGGCACTAGCAAAACTGAAAGAGTTAAAGCTTCAACAACAAGAACTACTAGACAAGGGTTTCATACGACCCAATTCATCGCCGTGGGGTGCTCCTGTATTATTTGTCAAAAAGAGTGATGGGACCATTAGGCTAAGTATTGATTATCATGAACTGAACAAGGTCACCATCAAGAACAGATATCCACTGCCCAGGATAGATGATTAATTTGATTAACTGAAGGGGGCTTAGGTGGTCTCAAAGATCGACCTGAGGTTCAGTTATCACCAGTTGAAAGTTAGACCCACTGACATTCAAAAGACGGCATTCAGAACACAATATGGACATTGTGAGTTCCTTTTATGCCTTTTGGAGTGACTAATGCCCCAGCTGCATTCATGAGCTTAATAAACAAGGTGTTCAAGCCATACTTAGATGATTTCATGATCGTATTCATCGATGACATCTTTGTTTATTCTAAAAACCAGGAAGAGCACGAGATGCATCTAAAGAAAGTCCTAGAGAAGCTATATGAGCATAAGTTATATGCTAAGCTGAAGAAGTGTGAATTCTGGGTCCTAAGCATTTCATTATTAAGGCATGTGATCAGTAAATACAGGATCTCCATGGACTCCCAAAAGATAGAAGCTATTACTAGTTGGCCATAGCCGACTAATGTCACGGAGGTTAGTAGTTTCATGGGTTTAGCTAGCTACTATAGGAGATTTGTCAAGGACTTCTCCAAGATAACTACACTAATCACCCAGTTGACCCGGAAGAATGTTCCATTCATCTAGATTGAAGAGAGGAGGCAAAGTTTTGAAAAGCTGAAGAACCGACTGATTACAACTCTAATCCTAACAATGCTAGATGGGACAGAGGGTTTTATGATCTACAGTGATGCTTCGCACCAAGGCTTGGGGTGTGTTCTGATGCAGCAGGGAAGGGTAGTGGCTTTTACTTCATGAAAACTAAGGCCATATGAGAAGAACTACCCGACTCACGACCTCGAGCTTGCAGCTATTGTCTTTGCACTTAGAATTTGAAGGCATTATCTATATGGAGCTATATGTGAGATTTTCATCGATCACAAGAGTCTCAAGTACTTGTTTACACAGAAGGAGCTCAATATGCGCCAATGACGTTGGTTGGAGTTGATCAAGGACTACGAGCTCAGTATACAATACCATCTAAGGAAGGTGAATGTAGTAGCTGATGCTCTTAGCAGAAAGTCATTACACTTGTTGACTATACAGAAAGAGTTACTACAGGAGTTAGAGGCAATGGAGATTAAAATGATCCTGCCAGGTTCTTGGGTAATGTGTGCTAACGTCACAATCGGTCTTACGATTGTTGACAAGATCAGGGAATTGCAGACTCATAGCAGGAAGTTAACCAAACTTCGCCAAGAGACTGAGACTGGGGGGAATACAAATTTCACTGTTCGACATGAGGTGTTGTACTATCATGACAGGATCTATATGCCAGATGTACCTGGATCAAGAAAGAGATTCTTGACAAGGCACATAGTTCTAGATTTTCTATATACCCAGGGAATACGAAGATGTACCATAATATGAGGAACACTTACTAGTGGTCAGGGATGAAAAAAGATATAGCTGAGCACATTGCACGATGTATGGAGAGCCAGTCGATCAAGGTTGAGCACTAGAAGTCAGGAGGACTTCTACAGTCACTTCCAATACCAGAATGGAAATGGAAGCATATCACAATGGACTTTGTATTAGGTTTGCCTAAGACACCGAATAGGAATGATTCTATATGGGTGATTGTAGACAGACTAACAAAGACAACCCATTTTCTTGCAACCAAGATGACTCAAACTCCAGAACGACTAGCCATGTTTTATATTAGGGAGATCGTTTGATTACATAGAGTTCCAGTATCCATTGTATCCGACCGAGATCCACGATTTGTGTCTAAGTTCTAGAGGAGTCTATAGAAGGCTATGGGCATAGAGTTAAGTCTTAGCACTGCATACCATCCAGAGACAGACGGACAGTCCGAGAGGACGATACAAACTCTGGAGGACATGTTACGATTTTGTGTCATTGATTTCAGGGAAAGTTAGGAGGATCAACTGCCATTAGTGGAGTTCACTTACAACAACAACTACCAATCCAGTATTGGTATAACACCATATGAGGCACTATATGGCAGGTAGTGTAGATCCCCACCACTACAAGAAAACCTACTATTAGTGGTGTTCATTATTAGTGGCGCACAAAAATCGTTGATAATAGTTTTTATTAGCGACGCACAAATTGGGCGTTGCTAAAGAGTGCAAAAAAAGCGATTTGGCACGCGCGGGAATGTATTAGCGATGCTTCGAAACATTTAGCGACGCCTTTGATCGTCGCCAATAACATGGGAATTTTTGCGATGCACGCCTAAGCGTTGCAAATAATTATGGAATTTTAACGACGCTTGGTTGTGAGTCGCGAATAATCTTTTTTATATTAAAAAAATGTAAAACGGTACCTTTTAGACCTTTAGCGATGCGCAAGATGACTATTAGTGATGCTCTCTGGGCGTCGCTAATAGTCTTATAAAATCCCCAAATCAGATCCCACAATGCGCGATCTCTCTCTCTCAGCTCCTAGAACTGACTCTGCTGCCACCCGTTCGCCGTACTACCACTTTCACCGCCACCCGTTCGCCGCGCTGCCGCTTTCACCACCTCCCGTTCACTACGCCTCCGCTTCCACCGCTAATTTATTGATTGGTCATTTGACAAATATCCATCTTGGTGAGTAATTCAATAGTTCAAATATTATTTTTATTTATCTTTTTGTTGCAAACCTGTTGCCAAAGAACAGTTCTTGTTTTTCAAACCTTCTTTTTGTTTTAGCTCAGAACCTTTTTTTTAATCTTCTGAGTATTTTTTTCCTTGTGTAGCATGATTGGTGGGTCGTTTTCATTTTTTGTTAATATCGGTTGATATTTGAGCCACAATTTATTGATATCAGTTATGCATTGCTTTTGATATGACTTATTTTCATATTTTCTTCTTTTTTATTTTGAAAAATTATATTTGTATTGGGTTTTTGTGAGTGTTTAATTTTTTGGAAAAGAATTTCAACGTGTTGTTGTTGTAATGGGTGTTTTGTATCGTGCATTTTTCCCTATTAGATCTTTTTCTCCCTTTCAGTCATGGTAGTTGGTGTTGGGTTTTGTTTGGTTTAAGCCACATCTTCTGAACTTATTTTATTTCATATTTTGAATTGTATGAAAAGTTTGTCAATCATACAGAGATATGGAAGTAATTATCTTTTTTTGGCTATCCAAATAAATCTTTGTTAGAATGCAAAAATTGAGAATTGGAAAGTCATTTTATTTTTTGATAGTTATTTCATTTGGCTCTAATAATGGCTCCCTTATTAGAGTTGCTCCTAGATCAAAGACAACAAATGAAAATTTAAGGAAAAAAAATCCTTAAAAATGTTAGATTTGCAATAAATTACCCCCCCCCCCCCCCGGCCGGCCAAAAAAATTAAAATTTGTTAGATTTGCATTTAAAGGGACAATATATTACATAGCAATCTAGGAAAAAAATATTTCCCCCCTTTTAGCTTTGTTATTTATGGCTAAGCCAATCCTTGAAAATTAAGTATTCAAAACCACTTTAAAACAAATGTGGAAAAAAATTAATTACAATTAATCAAAGTTTTAAGTATTTAGGAATGATATATAAAACTCCGGCTATAGTACTAATCTTTTGAAAATCTCAACCAAATTAAGAAAAGGGCAAGAAACCAGGGATAATCTTAATTTAAAATTATTTTTTGTTCCCAAGTATAATTGATCAAAAACCTTAAAATGTGGTTTTGGCTGGAAGAATTACTAATTTATCAAAGAATCAAGTAGCATTAACCATGTCTTTGTCAAAACATTAACTATTTATGTCTTTGTTTCTTTATGTGAGTGTGTAATAGAGATGGGTTGATTATTTCTTATACATTTTTTTGTTCAATTTCTTGAAAATTGAAGTATTTTTTTAACTTAATAAAATCACAAAAATACTTAAAGAAAGTCGATAGACTTAATTGAAATCAAATCTCTTTCTTTCCTTACTTTTTTAGAGAAATGTTTAATATGTTAAATTTCTTTTTTATTTTTTATTTTTATTCACTTGTTCACATGTTAAAGGATAATAATTTTTAAATATATTTAACAAACTTTTATATTTTTAGGATTGCATTTGAAGGAAGATGAGATCAAACTTAAACTCATGGTCTCAACTAAATATCATGCCATCATTTTAGGCAAAAAAAGATAATTACTTCCATATCTCTATATCATCCTTAGTTTTAGATCACCTTCTGATTTGGCTGCAAATGAAGCTGAAGTGAGTCTTTTCATAAATTGTTGTGCTGGCCTAATGACCCTATCTTGTGACAACAAGCAAGGGTGGCAAATACCTTGGGCCAACTATAGTGCACTATTTTAGCATAGAAGTAAAACAATAATAAAAAAACTTTCAAGTTGACTAATGAATTTTTTATTTGTTTAGTCCACTTATCTGCTAGTTGAATTGAATTGAAAATCAAATTTTAAAAGAATATGAATGAATGAATGAAGTTGAGATGAAAGGAAGGAAGGTACCCACTTGGGTTTTATATTAATTTAGTTGCTTTTGTGAGGGTCAAATTGATGTAGTCGTCTCCTTGTTTTTAGCTTTTAGTTTTCATTGTTGTCACTCGGCAGTATTATAGTGGCCATTCACTCATAGCAATGTGATTGAATACTGTCAAACCTGCTGACTCAGCGGTGTACGTTATTAGAAATTTTGTTTTGATATTAAAATATAATTACCCCTTTCTCTAAGAAAGTACAAGCATAAATTAGTGTTGATTCCATGAATCAACCCTTTTTTATAATTAAATGATTAAGAAACCAATTATGTAATTGCATTCATGTAAGCCTAGCCCCGTTCGGGAGTCATTTCCATCACATGCGAATCTTGTCGCGAAATTTAATCGCGATTGGGCTCGTGTGTATGAAAATTGATTCTTAAATTGTCCAGAAAGGACAGTTCGGGAATGCATAAATCTACGTTACAATCAATAGCGCATGATCAGAAAGATGTTATATCGTATTGGTTGAATAGAACTGATGTAGAACCAGATCATGTCGTAGCTTCTGACGTCACCAATACCACACAATTATATCCGACGGATGCAACGTTCATTAATGATGATGATGACGAGGAAAGTGATTTTGATGATGACACATTGTTAGAGTATTGTACCAAGAATGAAGAAAATTCAAGTTTAGATGATGATACAAACTCAAATGAATAATTGTAATAGGTGTTACATGTGTTAGTATCAAGTATAATGGATTTCGGCTTTTATAATGTAATGGATATTTAATTTTATGATGTAATGGGTATTCATTTTTACTTCGATCAGGATCTTAAATTTTATGATTAAAAAGAAACAATTTTATTTTTAAACTTTCTTTGTAGATATGGTTGGACCAGGTTCACACAAACACGCAGTTATGTAAGACCCATCGACCCCTTCCCCTTCATCTGCAAGGTCGACCGATCCTGCCATAGATGGTATGCATAGTTTCTATTTTTATTAATGATTATAAATATGGTACTAATTATTTCTATTTTATTTCTTCTAAAGCTTCGGCCACCACCCCTAGACAAGGGAGTGGTAGGTCGAAGAATCGCAGCTTGCAGGTTCAGATGGAGGCAACGGGGGTGCGCGCCTTCGGATTGAGATACCTCTAGGCTTACTGAAGCCCGTTGTTGGGTGGGCACAACAGTTCATCATGGAGGTCGGCATCATTTGCCAGCTATGCCCCACTCCATATTAGGGACTAGAGTTGGGTCACTGACGCGAAGAGACAGGATATTCATGCGCATATCCAGGTATGTCTTTTATTATTGTGTTCAACTAAATTTTAACATATCTAATGTCGTAATGTTTTGACAATGACATGCTTTACAGGAGAAGTTTGACATCGATCTCCACCTATCCTATGTCGCGAAGGCAATGAATCGTTACTTGGGAACCCGTTTCAGGGACTATCGACACAGGCTCCACATGCACTACGAGGCAGTGGTGACAGCAAGTAGAGAGCCTCACGACAGACCCTACAAGGGGGTGGAGGTGGAGGATTGGATGTTACTATGGACCGGTTCGCTAGTGAGGCATTTCAGGTAAAAATTATCAAAATTATTTTTGTTGTATGATAAATCATTGTCATTTATACTAACCTTTATGTCATTTTGGCCAAGTGTAGGAACTTAGCAAGAAAAATAGTAAGAGTAGAAGCAAGCAACAGGTGACCCACTGTGGTGGATCACGATCTTTTGTTCAGTATAGGCATGAGACGGTAAGTTAATACATGTATCAAGTTCTTATTGTATAATCTTTTCATGAAAGTAATCTTCACAAGCTACTGTTTATTTGCTGCAGCGAGACCAGGAGACCGGTGCACCACCTAGCCCTATTGAGTTGTGGCACAGGATGCACTACAATCCCTAGAAAGGTTGGACTGGGCCTGAAGCTCAGCAGCTTTATGTAAGTAATTTATGTATATATACCAGTATTACTAATTTAATATTAATCTAAAATTATAAAAGTAGTAACATATATTTATGTACTTTTATAGGAAGAGATGGTCCAACTGCGTGCTCAGCCGACTCTTGAGGGTGAGCATCTGCCGACCGATGACCAGATACGAGAGACTGTTCTGGGCAAGAGGCGCGGATATGTACGTGGCTTAGAAGTGGGATGGAGCCGACGACATTATCCTCTACCATTGAGAGTAATGCCACTGAGGTAGTTCAATGAGAGTAATGCAGAGCTACGGTAGAAGGTGACGATGCTCAAGGAGCGATATTCCTAGCTAGAGGCTCTTGTGCAGACGATGCTCAGCTAAAAGGGTGGCTCTGTTCAACCGTGGTAAGTTTTTAAAATTATATGCTTTGGTGGATTTATTATTTATAGAAAATGTTACGTAAAAATGAAAAAAATATAGTTGCACGAACTTATTTAATTTCATCGGTTCGAATGACCGTTAAAAAATTTTGCAAGTTTACGTTCCAAAAAGGCCCATTTTAGGGTTTTAACGAACCAAAACACCGGATTACGGCCTACTGACCACGAAACCCCATCACACACCTCCCAAATAATAAAATACTTGCACGAACTTACGCCACTCAGTTCGGATGACCGGTCTGAAACTTTTGCAAGTTTTTGCTCCAAAAAGGCCCATTTTTAGGTTTTGACAAACCAAAACACCGGATATCAACCTAACTACCCTGAAACCCCATCACACACCTTAAAAATGATAAAATAGACTTGCACGAACTTATGCCACTCGGTTCCGATGCCCGGTCTAAAACTTTCGCAAGTTTCTACTCCAAAAAGGCCCATTTTTGGGTTTTGACAGACCAAAACACTGAATATCAGCCTAACTACCCCAAAACCCCATCACACACCTCAAAAATGAAAAAATAGACTTGCACGAACTTACGACACTCGATTCGGATCACCGGTTTGAAACTTATGCAAGTTTTTGCTCCAAAAGGCCCATTTTCGGGTTTTGACAGACCAAAACACCGGATATCGGTGTAACTACCATGAAACCCCATAACACACCTCCCAAATAGTAAAATATACTTGCACGAACTTACACCACTAGGTTTGGATGCCCAGTTTGAAACTTTTGCAACTTTCTACTCCGAAAAGGCCCATTTTGGGGTTTTAACAGACCAAAATGCTGGATATTAGCCTACCAACCCTAAAACCCCATCACACACCTCAAAAATGATAAAATAGACTTGCACAAACTTACGGCACTCGATTCGGATCACCGGTTTGAAACTTATGCAAGTTTCTACTCCAAAAAGGCCCATTTTCAGGTTTTGACGGACCAAAACACTTGATATCGGCCTAAATACCCCAAAACCCCATACACACCTCAAAAATGATAAAATAGACTTGCACGAACTTACGGCACTCGGTTCGGATCATCGATTTGAAACTTATGCAAGTTTCTGCTCCAAAAAGGCCCATTTTTGAGTTTTGACATACCAAAATGCTGGATATCAGCCTACTAACCCTAAAACCCCATCACACACCTCAAAAATGATAAAATAGACTTGCACGAACTTACGGCACTCGATTCGGATCACCGGTTTGAAACTTATACAAGTTTTCGCTCCGAAAGGCCCATTTTTGGGTTTTGACGGACCAAAATTTCGGATATCGTCCTGACTACCACGAAACTCCATCACACACTGCACAAATGATAAAATAGACTTGCATGAACTTACGGCACTCGATTCGGATCACCGGTTTGAAACTTATACAAGTTTTCGCTCCAAAAGGCCCATTTTTGGGTTTTGACGGACCAAAATTTCGGATATCGTCCTGACTACCACGAAACTCCATCACACACTGCACAAATGATAAAATAGACTTGCACGAACTTACGGCACTCGGTTTGGAACACTGGTTTGAAACTTATGCAAGTTTTTGCTCTAAAAAGACCCATTTTTTGGGTTTTGACAGACCAGAACACCGGATATCGGCATAACTACCATGAAACCTCATAAAACACCTCAAAAATGATAAAATAGACTTGCACAAACTTACGGCACTCGGTTCGGATCACTGGTTTGAAACTTATGCAAGTTTTTACTCTAAAAAGGCCCATTTTCAGGTTTTTGACGGACGAAAACACCGGATATCAGCCTAACTACCACAAAACTCCATCACATACCTCAAAAAAATCGCACACTCAGTTCGGATCACCGGTTTAAAACTTATGCAAGTTTTTGATCTAGAAAGGCCCATTTTCGAGTTTTGACAGACCAAAACACCGGATATCGGTGTAACTACCATTAAACCCCATCACACACCTCAAAAATGATAAAATAGACTTGCACAAACTTACGGCACTCAGTTTGGATCACCGATTTGAAACTTATGCAAGTTTCTACTCCAAAAAGGCCTATTTTTGAGTTTTGACAGATCAAAATGCTGGATATCGGCCTACCGACCCCGAAACCCCATCACACACCTCAAAAATGATAAAATAGACTTGCACGAAGTTACGACACTTGATTCGGATCAACGGTTTGAAACTTATGCAAGTTTTTGCTCCGAAAATGCGGGTTTTGGGGTTTTCACGGACTAAAATATTGGATATCTGCCTAACTATCTCGATACCCCATCACACACCTCACAAATAACAAAATATACTACCAAAAACTTAGGGCAATCTATTCGGATTAGTGGTCTGCAACTTATGCTACTTTATGCCGTTCTTACTATTTATACATGGAAAAAAAACAATATATTCACTTTCATATATATTTAATAAGTTTTCTAATATATCATTTGATCTTTATTTCAGATTGATCAGGATTATTGTGCCGGGGTCTTTAGGTCTTGCATCGGGACTGACTATTTTTATCTATTTTTTTTTCATCGACATCTGTAGTTACTTTTTTTGAGACAATTTTTTATTTTTGTATTTATTCTTAAATTGTGCTTTTACAAATGTAACTAATTAATTAGTATAATATATATGAATGTATTTTTCTTTTTCAATATATATTCATTTCAGAATGTTTGGATTTTACTGTATATCAAGATGATGGATATAGGTTTAAACAGGCATAAAACAACAAATAAAACAAATCATGTAGGGAAAAAAAATTAAACTTTTAGCGACACAAAATTCTTTTAGCGACGCATAAAATCTAAGAAATCAATTTATAGCGACGCTTCAAATTTGTCGCTAAAGATTGGCTACACACTATTAGCGACGCACAACAAGCGTCGCTAAAGGTCGGATAAATATACCATTTGCGACGCACACAGTGTGCGTCGCTAAAAGCTACCATTAGCGATGCACACCGAGCATCGCTAATTGTAGCTTTTAGCGACGCACGTTGCGTTCGTGTATAGTATTTACGACGCACCAGTATAGTAGTTGCATTCGTGTATAGTATTTGTATTCGTGTATACACATCCCTTTGCACATAGTATTTGCAACGTAACGCAAAGGGATGTGTGCGTCGCTAATGCTATTAGCGACATGATTACTGTAATATCCCGACCCGGGATACCGGGTCACATGGCACGTATTACGAGAAAAAGAAATTATATATATATATAATTAATTAATTATTAAATTAATTAATTAATTATAGGAAAATGTATAATTATATGTATTAGTTATATATATATGTATATATATATATATATTAAATGAAAGAAATGTGAATAAGTTAAAAAGTAAAAAGGTGACCAAGTGTGAAGGTGTGTGTGTGTCGGCTGGTGTGTGTGTGTGTGTGTCTTGTATATATGTGTATATGTATATATATGTGTATATGTATGTATAAATATCTAGAATCAATTAATGCAAAGTAGGAAAGAGAGAAATCAAATTTATGAGAAGTGAGGGCTAGTGTAGGGCTACAATCAGAAAGTAGAGAGAGAGAGAGAGATAGCTGTAGAGAGAGAGAGAGAGAGGTCGGCTACCTTGTTTTAAAAGCCAAACATGCAAAGCATGTTGTTCTCTCACGAAAGAAACCAAAGAAGAAGAACTGAGGAGATAGAGGAAGAGTTTGGAGCAAGAAAGAAAGAGAAATAGTGGTGAAAGGTGAGAAAAATTCAAGCTTTCAACTTTTTCTCTCTCTAGAATTTCTCTACGTATAAGCTGATTTAAAGTTTCATTTTATGTATATGATATATAGAACATATTTAGACTTGTTTAGCTATGGATTTTGAGCTTCAAAACAACCAAAAACACCTAACCCAAGAACGACAGCCATTGAAGACCTTGCCCATGGCAGGTCTGAACCGAGTCTCTTTAAGCTTGATTTGGCTTATCAAGACTTAAAGTGGACACTATGAGCATGCTAAAAACCTACACCCGCGACCCTGAAGCTCTAAAATCGATCCTCAAATCTCAAAGTGCAGGTTACGGGTATACACCCCAAACCTCTAAACTCATGATTTAAGCCGTTTCTTTAAATGAAAATTGGATCTCCATGAAGAGGGGATCACAACAAGCCAAACCTTATCAAAAATGGTCAAGAAACGAGTGTGAACCGAGGCTAATACAGGTTTAGCTGTCATGTCCAAAACCGAATTGATGAAGGAATTTTAAACTCCAAAACGAATGCCAAACGATTTGTATATACCTTGGGGATAAATTGGGACCAAAACAGTGTAGATTGGCTGTGTATAAATGCACGAAATAGGAAGAAATGGATTTCGGGAATTAGGGTTTTTCAGTCGGTGGAGTGGAGAAGATGAAGACGAGTCAACTCGTTTTTAAAATGGGGCTGAGTTGACTCGGACAGGTCGCAGCCTCTGGGCTTGCCACCGATTTATTGGAACGACGCCGTTTGAGTGTCGGTTTAAATTAAAAGAGACCTAGGGCTGACGTCATCATGACGTCAGCCACATGTAATAAACCGGATAGACCGGTTGGGTTACCCCTGAACCAGACCGGTTCACTTATATTTTAACCGAACCCTTTGGTTTATTTAATTAATTAAAAAATAAAATAAACCAACACTTTATCTATTTACGGATTGACCCCAGAAGTTTTAAAAATGCTACTGTGGCCCAACTGAGGGAAAATTTAAGCATTAAGGCCCCTGAAAAATAATTAAATCTTTAATTTAATTATTTAATAAATAAGGTTAAATTACTATTTTACCCTTGGCTCAAAAATAGGGCAAATGAAGTCCAAATTAAGCTTATGAATAGTGTAATTTTACTATTTTGGACATTCTAAGATCAATGGTAGGGTCCATTTTACGAGACGGAGCCCAGAAAAATAAATACACGTAAGGGGTAAATGACCAAAATACCCCTGACCCAAACTTTACAAGTTATTAGTGTATTCTTACTATCTTGGACCTTCTGAGTCCAATGGTGAGGTCCACAACACGAAATGGAGTCCTGAAAAATAAAGATACGTAAAGGGGTAAAAAGACCAAAATACCCCTGGTACCCCTAAAGCCGAAATGAGATCAGAAAAGGTCTAAATTGACTTTCTTTGACATCCCGGACTCAAAAATGGAGTCCAAATTACGAAACAGAGTATAGAAAAATATGACACGTAAAACGGTAAATGACCATTTTGCCCTTTTACATATAACAGTCCGAATTAAATGATTGGAAAGCCTAAACCGACTTTCTTCGACACTCCGGACTCAATGGTAGAGTCTATTCGACCAAAAGAAATGTCTAAAATAAAAAGACATAAAATTTGATGAATAGCATCTGTTAGATGACTATGAACTGAAATGATGCCAAAGTACTAATACTAAGGCAAGTACGAGAAACGAAATACGAAGAGACACGACACGTAAACATGTCAAATAAATAACTTTAAATTAAAGTTAATGGAACTCCCAGAAGAGTATAAATTGAAATAAATTCAATTTCTAACACGTTAAATTATGTCATAGGTTACAAGTACGAGTTAAATTAAGTACCTAGGAAATTGTGAAATCATTTTAGGATCTAATACGATTTAAGCATAAGTTAAGGAATATCGAGATGATATTACAATGAATGTGAAGTTGATGAGGTGTTTATGAATTGTTCTTAGGAACTACAAGGAAAGTGGGAAAGTGCATTTTAGCACTAACCCTAAAGAATCGAGGTGAGTAACCCTGTGTTTGAATTGGAGATTTAACTCCATGGATTTGAAAAAGTTTTAAGTTCAAAGATGTGAAGTATTTGAAGTTTCAAATTCAGTATTTACATGATTCAGCTTTTAATAGTATTGTTTTATAACTCTATATGACATGCTCAGTGATTGGTATTTATCATGGTTTTCTTAAAACATATTTCTGCATGTCTAAAGTTTTAAATGCCAAATTATATTAAATATCCTGAATTTGATAGTTACAAGTATTTGAAGTCCTATTGTAGCAATTGTACATTTCATGTTTTTAAATATTCATGAAAGTATCTATTGAAGAAGTTATGTGATAAATGTTTTACAAGATAAACGGTACTAAGTACCACCCTATGTGATGTTGAAATCCTTCGGGATTCAACAGTAAATGCCCGGTAGCAGGATCTAATTCCCCAGGCAAATGAGATCGACAGTATTGGCAGTAAAATGGGAGTCTGGTTCGAAACAGATTCCACCTAATTAAAGAGAAAAGATGACAAGTGATTTTGGAAACGGAAGTAGGTTTTACCTTCATTTTCAAATACATATTGATGTGATTTAAGTTATATACTTATCTGATGAAGTACGAGTTTTGCTTGGATACTTTAAATGTTTTCAAGCCATTTGAAATGCATATGTTTTGAGTTATATACTCTATTTATCGAAGTACGAGTTTAGCTTGAATACTTTAAATGTTTCAAAGCTATCTGTTTTAAGAATGCATGTATTTTGTATTCTAAATTGTATAAGCAATTGGCAGTGAATGTTTTACAACTTTTATGTACTAAAAACCACTGCTAATTGAAAACCCCATGACGAACACTGGAATTGCTCACAAGCTTAGATTAGCTTACCCGGACTTTGTTCGGACCCCCCTTTCAGGTAATTAGCAGCAGTCTTGACTCAGGGACGACAATGATGAATCTGCTGATTTTGGGAAGACATGGTTAAATAGTTTCTTTTGATAAAACTATGAACTCTAATACTACTTTTTGTATTAGTAAACATTGTAAGGACATGTAATAAGCCCTCTGGGCAATCGAATATGTATGGTATGAATGTATGAAGTCTTTAAGTTTTTAGTTATACTCTGAAGGTGTAACCATGTAAGCTATGTATGGAAACAGCAGTATCGGACGGATGTGCCTAATTTAAAAATGAGAAAAGAAAAGAAAAAAGTTTTTCACGCTTCCGCAACCATGTGTAGCACATCTATTCGATACCGCTGCAGATGCGAGCCTTGTCTCGGGGCCCTCGGGTCTCGGGGCGGCGATCGCGATCCGTTGATCCGTTTAGGGTGGGTTTCGGGTCGTGACAATTACTTGTGACGTCTTTAGTAACGCCCCTTTGTGTGTCACAAAAGCTCTTTAGCGACGCATTTTGCCATTATAAACGACGTGCGTGTGCGTCGCTAATAGTGCCTTTTACTGTAGTGCACTATGCCAAATGGAGGTAGGTGATAGAAAGTTATTTGGGCCAGAGATAGTGGAACAGACCACTTACATGATCTATCTGATCAGGCAGCATTTGTTGACAACTCAAAGTTGACAGAAGAGTTACGCTGATACTAGGAGACGGGAGTTGGAGTTTACGACAAGTGACTACGTGTTTCTGAAGGTTTCACCAATGAGGGATGTGGTCAGGTTTGGCAAGAGAAAGAAACTAGGGCCACGATACATTGGACCGTTTGAGATTATCGGACGAGTCGAACTAGTGGCATATCAGCTTGCCTTGCCATCTGAGCTAGCACACGTACATGATGTTTTCCATGTTTCTATGTTGAAGAAGTGCATACACAACCCAGATCAAATAGTAGAGCACGAGCCTCTAGATGTTCAAGAGGACTTGAGTTATATTGAGTAGCCGGTACAGATCTTAGACAAATGAGAGCCAGTTCTACGGAACATGTAAAGATCCCAAATTTTGGAATAATTTTTTTTTAATTTAATAAATAAGTGTGTAAATATGAAATGTGTATTGTGTATATGTAGGTATATATATATGGTGGAATATACATGTATATATATAGATTGTGCATGTATGATATGTATGTTGTCCATGTGTACGTGTGTGTATATATATATTGTATGTATTGTATGTATGTATGTGTGGTAAATTATATATATATATATATATGTATATACATATATTAAGGGGGAGTGCAAGACAGCTAGTGTGTGTGTGCTGTTGTGTGTGTGCAAGTGGGTGGCCGAGTGTGTGTGCAGCAGTGTGCTGCTGTGTGTGTGCAAGTGTATGATATAATATATATATATATATGGAAAACCATGCACACAAGCAACATTAAATGCAAAGAGAAAAAGGGGGGAAAGAAGTCAGAAAAAGGGTGTAGGGGTTGAGTGTGTGCAGGTCTGATGTAGAGAGAGAGGGGCAGTTTTGTGTATATAGATATGTACGTGTGTGTGTATGTGACTTGAGGAAAAGCAAGAAGCAAAGAAGGGAAGGGCTGAGTGATTTAGGAAGTTCAGAAAGCAGAGCAAGGAGAGGGAGGTGCCATTGTTGAGGTAAAAACACAAAGCTCTCTATTTTCTCTCTCTAAAATTTCTTTGTATACAAATTGTTTTGAGGTCTGATTTTGCATGCATAAGCCTTGCTGACATTAAAGGGTTATCAGACCTAAGTTTAGAAGGGCAAAAGGGCTTGAGAGACCCTAAACCATGAAGAACCACTGTGAGAGGACCTCTGTGGAAGCAGGTCTGAACCGACCCAAGCCAAACTGATTTTGGCTTGTTGGGACCTGACATAGATACTCTGGGGGTTAGGAAAGTAGTGGCCCGTGACCATGAAGACCAAGTATGGCCATAGAAAATTTGACATACAGGTTTCAAATTTTGGAACCACTCTCACAAAACAACACCAAAATCGAGTTTTGAGAATGGGGGCTTGAACTCCATGACAAATAGGTCACAACAGAAGGAATACCACAAGATTTGGGCCAAAAACAAGCATGTGTGATGGAGTTGTAGGTTCGGTTATCCAATCTTGAACCGAACTCTTGAGCCCGATCTAGTGCTCCAAACGAATGACAAAACTATCCTAGGGCTTCTAGGAATACCTTGGAGTGAGAAATAGGGAAAATGGCCAACCCAAAACCCACGAAATTGAAAAAAAATACAAAGCTGCAACTAGGGCAACACAGTCGAGGAAGAGAGGAAGAAGGTGAACAGGACGGGTCGATTTTGGGTCGGATCCAGTTTCGGGTAGGGACCCGACCCACGCACAAATGGACATAAGTAGGATGGCACCATTTTGTGGGTTATGTTTTAATTTTTTTAAAACAAACTAAAGTTGGGTTGTTTGGACATAGAGATAATCAATTGAAATCATAGGAAAGGATAACCCAACCGTGGATAAGACGCTTAGTGAGGGGTATCTAAAACCGGTTATCTGGACTAGCCTGACCGGCTGGTTCACTATATGTCTAGTCCGGTCAAGGGTTTTGAATTAAAAACCCATGGGTTCACTGTTTAAAATTAAAAGAATTAAACCAGAACTTTAATTAATTACAGTTTGACCCCAATAGTTTTAGAGAATTATGTTCTGGCCTAATTCTTGGAATTTTTATGCAAATACACCCCTGAAAAATAATTAAATAATTTATTTAATTATTTTATTAATTGGATAAAATGATTATTTTACCCTTGGACATTAAATAAGTCAAACGAAGCCCAAAATAAATAAATGAATAGTATATGTCTGCTAATTCGAGCATTCCAGACTCAATGGTGGAGTCTGATTTAGGAAATTAAGTCCCAAAAAAATAAAGACAAGCAAATGATAAATGACTATAATACCCCTAGTGATACCTAGGGCTAATTAAACATAAAAGATAGTCCAATTTAACTATGTCAGACATTCTAGACCTAATAGTGAGGTCCATTTTGTGAACCGAGGTCCCGAAAAATTAGGTATACAATATGTGAAATTACTAAAATGCCCCTGAGCATGGTAAGTGCAAAGTAGAGGACAAATAAAGGCCAATATGATCTAATAAATTGTCCTAAGCACAATTAAGACTCCAGAACAGTCAACATATAAAATAAGAAATGGCCGATGTGTCCCGATGATCAAAAGCAGATACCAAATGAAGTCCAAAAGACTTAGAAAATTATATATAAGATATATGGAATATTCTTAGGACCAAGATAGGGTCCGGGGAAAGATTGACAAAATTACCATTTTACCCTTTTTAGTACAGATGCCCGAATTGAATTTTGCAAAAGCCTAAATCGACTTTGTTCAACGTTCCGAACCTAATGGTGGAGTTTATTTTAGTAAAATAGAAACTCATGAAATAAAAGCATAAAATTTGATGAATAGCATGATTCAAGTAGAGATAGACTGAGTTATGTTGCAATGATTTTAGGAACACCAAAGGGCGAGAATAAGGCGGTCTGACCTTCTACATTATCACTGTTAGTTCAGCTACATAGCGAGCACGTCTTCTTAGTGTTGAGACAAACCCATCAGGTATGATATTTTGCTAAGTAAGAAATAGGATTAAGTTTAGGAGTAATTGCCATGTTGACTTAATGATTCACATAGTTGTTTGATTGTTCATGTGCTTATGTGTTTCTTGTTATCTTTTGAAAGTTTGGTTAAGTGACAGATGTGAATTATGACTGTATGCATATTCCATGTGTTGGCATAGTGTATGATTTATGTTTTTAGAGAATTTTCAAGATGGTGAATATGAAAATCAAGCATGTGATTAAATTGATTATTCATGATATGTAGACTTGTAGAAGAAGCATTGTGATTTAATGTCATTGTCGCTTTAAGTAGAATGTGCATTACTCAAAGCATGCTTCATGTGCTGATAAATTATTTAGTAGAGATTGCATTATCGCATGGTGGAATCAAGGCATATTGGCATAGTGTGATTCCTTGAAAGCATGGTGTAGGTTGAGCACGTGGTGCTGTGCATTATGAGGGTGTAGATCCTGTGGTGAAAAATTCAAAATCAGCCATTGGTACTCGCATGCCAACGAAGTCCGGACCGTGAAGCGAGACATATTGTGGTACTTGTAGACCAACGGGGAAAGACCGTAAAGCGAGACATGGGTGTGGCATGGAGTTTGCATGGGTACGTCACATATACTGTTCATGTACTACATTGATGATATTGGATTGCATATATATATAAATGTACATTTGCACATGCCACGCCTTAATTTTGTTTCTTCTATTAGCATTATATTATACCAGCAGTTGAGCTGACCCATTCGTGGGATACCATATTACAGATGACGCCTGTAATACCCCGACCCAAAATATCAAGTATATGGCATGCATTACGAGATTATAAACAATAGTGTACAAATTCTAAACACAAGAAAATAATTAATTAATTAAAATTAATTAAATATAGGAAGATTAATTATTGATAGAATTAATGGTATATATGTTGACACATGCAATACACACATTAAAGGTGTATTGTGTGTGTATATGGCCAAGTATGTATATGTGTAAGTATATATATATATGTGTGTGTGTATATACATGGTTGTATATAAGAATAATTAAATATATATATATATATGTAGTATATAAATGATACAAATATCCAAAGTGTGTGCAGAAGGGTGAAACTCTGTGTGTGTTGGTTGAGAAGTGTGTGTGTGTCTCCAAGTGTGTTAGTGTCTGTGTGTGTTATATTATATGTATATAATCTACAAATATCACACAAACATTAAATGAAAAGCTAAAATTCTAAAAAGCTGAATTAATTGAGAAAAAGAGAAATTGATGAGAAGTGAAAGGTTGAGGCCATGTGGTCATAAGGAGAGAGAGAGAAGGTCGGTAGATTTGGTTTAAAACCAATACATGCAGTGCATGCTTACTACCTGAAGAAGAAAACTGAAAGAAAAGAACTAAGAAGCTTAAGGGAGAGGGAGAAAAAGATCAGAAGTGAAGGAAGTCAAAAATCACAACCAAAAAGGTGTGAACACATAAAACTTGTCATTTTCTCTCTCTAAAATTTTGATTTAGATATAAACTATTTTGAGTTGTTTATAAACGTATGATGTTTAATATGTGTTTAAGATTGATGAAGCATGAGTTTTAGGTCTTAAAAATACCTTAAAAATGGAAACCCAGAAAGAAATCACCATTGGAGGACCTTGCTTATAGCAGGTCTGGACCAACCCTTGCCAAATCAAGTTTGGCTTATCAAGACTCCAAACAGAGACCAAGAGGGTTTCAAAAACCTTAGTACGCGATCAAGAAGCATAAGGAAAGACCCCCATGAGATGAGTTACAAGTTTCAGGTTTGAAACCCAACCCCTCAAACTCGATGTAAAACTCACCTTTGTGAATGAAAGATGAAACCTTATGGAAAATGAATCACAACAGAACAAACCCCAACAATTTTGCCTCAAAAATGGGCATATACGACTGAATTTTAGGTTTGATTATCAAACCTTTAAACAAACTTTTGAGCTCACTTTGAACTCTAAAATGATTGCCAAGATGACCCTTGATGTTTCAGAAATGGTTTTGAATAAAAACAGAAGGAATTGAACAAGCCAAAGTGCACGAAATAGGAAAATTGAGTTGCAGAAATTAGGGCAATAGGGGTTGATCAGTGGGGAAGACGACGCTGAGTCGACTCGTAACTCGTTTAAAACGGGCGGGGGTGACTCAGACACGTGATGGCCTTGAGGGCTGCCACCGCATTAATGAAGCAACGACGTTTTGGCTAAAGGGTTTTTAAAACCCTGACTGACCGTTTGGTTACACGTATATGAGCCAATTAAATAACCTGTACGCGAGTAGGATATCCTATCCGTGTTTAGAGGCTTATCCGTCTTTTGTTTCAAAGAAAAACAAAAAAAAAATAAGGAACCGCAGTTCTTGAGGTTCAAACGCCCAACGAACCCTATGAAACCAAGGCTTCTTTCCACTGAGACACACATACGTGTGTGACAATATATGGCAAGAATCTATATATATATATATATTACGTAATTAATATATATAAAATCAAAAAAATAAAAAAGGTGCACTGCACCTGGTGGGATTCGAACTGGAGAAAAAGAGGAAAATGTGGCACGTGCTAACCATGAAGACAGGACAATCCCGTGGGATTTAATCCCACAAATAAATATATAATATACATAAATTATATTAAATAAATTAAATAGAAATAAATTAAATAATTAAATTAAATAATGACAAAATGGCCCGTTGTCCAAAATTAACAAGTTATTAGTGTATTCTTACTATCTCGGACCTTCTGAGTCCAATGGTGAGGTCCACGTCACGAGACGAGGTCCCAAAAAATTAAAGACCAAAATGCCCTTACTACTACCAAACCCAAACAGAGTTCTGCGAAAGCCTAAATTGACTTTCTTCGATGCTCCGGACTCAATGGTAGAGTCTATTCGACCAAAATAAATGTCTAAAATAAAAAGACATAAAATTTGATGAATAGCATCAGTCAGGTGGCTATAAAGTATAACATTGCCGAAGTACCTAAAACTAAGGCTCGTATATTGAAATGAAGTACGAAGAAGACACGACACGTAAACATGTGAAGTAAATAAATTAAAGTCAAAATTAATGAAGCTACCAGAAGAGTATAAATTGAAATAAATTAAATTCCTAACACACTAAATTGTGTTGTAGGTTAAGACTACGAGTTAAATTAAGTATATATGAAATTTATAAAATCATTTTTGGATTGATACGACCTAAGCATAAGTTAAGAAGCCTCAGTAGGTGATATTGCAGTGATGTGAAGTTAATGAGACTATATATGAATTGTTCTTAGGAACTACAAAGGAAGTGGGAAAGCGCCAAGGTGAGTAACCCTATGTTTGAAGTGGAGATTTAACTCCACGGATTTGAATGATGTTTAAAGTTTAAGTTATGCGAAGTATTTGAATATTAAATTCAGTCTTTACACGGTTACTATTTTAAAGTATTTCTGATCTCAAAAACTCTATTGTGACATGCTCAGTAAATGGTTTCTATCACAATTCTCTTTTAAAACATGTTTCCGCATGTCTAAGTTTAAAACGCCAAGTCTTGTGAAATTACTCTGAATTTGCCTATATCAAGTATTTAAAGGATTTATTATGAAATTATGTACATCATGTTTTAAATGCTCATACAAGGCATCTATTTGAAGAATCCATGTATTAAATGTATTTAAATGTAAGAAAAGCAGTGCATAAGCACCACGAATTTTATGGGTTTCTTCAGAATTAAAATTATCTAAAATCTAACAGGATTTTGGGTTGTACGGAGCTCATTTGACTGTCAAAAATGCCAGGTAGCAGGATCTAATCCCCCAGGCATAAGATATCTTCATGAAATGTAAAGTGGGAATCTGGTTCGAAACGGATTCTATAAATGAAAAGTGATAAGATGTTATGTTGAAAATGGAAGCAGGTTTTACCCTCATTTTCATCATGCATACGAAATGTTTTGAAGTTATATGTATATGTTTAGCTTGAATACTTTAAATGTTCAAAGCTATATGTTTTAAGAAATGCAATATTCTATGTTTAAAGTATACGAACAATTGGTAGTGACTATCTTACAACTCTTATGTGCTAAACCACTGCCAATTGAAACCCCATGACGAATACTGGAATTGCTCACAAGCTTAGATTAGCTTACCCGAATTTTTATTCGGACCCCCCTTTCAGGTGATTGACAGCAAACTGATTTTGAGGACGTTGATGATGAATCTAGCCATTTTGGGAAGTTATGTTTAAGTAGTTTCTTTGTGAAACCCTATGAACTCTAATAGTACATTTTGTATTAGTAGACAGTGTAAGAATATGTATTAGGCCTCTTGGGGTAGTGGACATGTAACGTTATAAAGTCTTTAAGTTTTTAGTTATGCTCTGAATGTATAATTGTCACATCCCGAACCCCACCCTATGCGGATGTTGAGGACGTGACCGCCAGTCAGTCGCGACGCGACCAACCAAAGGCAAATTCTGAACTTTTCGACGAATTGCACTCCAACTGTAGGGTCAGATGCAGCGGAATTTAAAAATTTTCTTTGTGTCACGGGAATGCAACTCACTTATCCATCATAAGAATATGTATCACAGAGCAAGACTAAATCCAGTCAGTCAACAATTCTAATCTCAGAGCATATCTAAAATCAAGCATATAACAACAGAGCAGATCTAATATCTCTAGAGTACCATTAGTTCCATGAGCCATGTCTATCTAGTGTACATCAATCAAGTCAGTCATAACATACCACTCACCGGAATAACCAGGTTCAATCCACAATAAACTAGTCTCTACAATTCAGTGCCGTCAGATCCTTACTTGCGATGCCACTTGGCCTATTCACGTCATGTCATAGTACCTTCTAATCCAATGGAGGTAATTCCTGAAAAATGTCAAAATAATGAGGTGAGCTTAAATAAGCCCAGTGAGTAACACAGGTTCCCTATCATGGGTTTCAAAACCAGTTTTATGCTTCCAAGGCACATGGATAATTTAGTCATTCCAAAGATAACTATTTTTATAAATCCATTTCATAAACAGTCTAGTACAATAAAACAGAATCGGACAGACAATACAAACGGATCGGAACATGACATAACCAATCGGTCAGAACAATAACTATTGCTAATATATCGGTCAAGACACAGACTCTTCATTAACGGAACGAATCACAATCGGGACTGAGTGGGAACAATAAGTCAGTCAAGATAGGGGCATATTATCAATGGCTAGAACATAGCGGAGTTGAACAAGATCAATCAAGACAAGGCATACCAATAACAGGACGGAAGCATAACGGAACTAGACCATCTATCAATCAGGCCAGACATATCATCAACGGACGGAATATAACAGAATCGAACGGAAACAATACATCAGTCAAGCAAAGGCATATCGCGAACGGATAAAATTATAACGGAATTAAACGGAAACAATACACTAATCAAGACACAGGCAAATCATGAACAGGACACAACATAACGGAACTGGGTAGAAACAATATAACAATCAAGTCAGGGACACATCACTGTCGGAACTAATCATAACTGGACTGAACAATGTTTCAATCAAGACAGACGTATCATCAACGGACAGTACACAACGGAACTGGACCATATATCAATCAAGGCGGACTTAACATCATTAACGGACGGAACATGTCAGAACCGGACGGAACATATCAATCGAGGCAGACATATCATTAACGGACAGCACATAACCGAACTGAACGGAATTCCTAATTCGAAGGACACAAGCACATCACGTGGAATGTGGTACAAAGGGCGTACATTAAGTACATACATTTAAACAATATAGCATTCAGACAGTATACTATACAAAGCGGTACGATACAACAAAATGTTGTTCTTTGCCTATATCACATGGTTTATTTAATCATTTCGGAAATAATGGTTCAATATATCCATTTTATCTCAATAGTTCAAAACGGGCAAAACAGTACGGGATGCTAGCATAGGGATTAGGAATATAGTCAATTATTTAAAAAGACTAAAACCATGTCATAAGTGATATAGTACGAAAAGCATGCATTTAAATAATTGCACTTAAATAATTGCATTCAAAACAGATCAGTAAATCAAGGGACAGTATCAAAACAGTGTCAGAAGTTACTCATAAACTTTTACGCTTATTTCCTTGCATAAATAATCCGATAACCTCCAGGTACGTCAGGCATCTCCATGTATATCCTGAATAATAATCATCAATCACAGACAGATCAGAACTCATCCTTTCAGGTCTCATTCGTCATCTTAGGTATCTATCGGATTACCTAAGATAGCCTAGTAGCCTATCGACCCTCCATTGGGTCTCACCCGAGGCTATTTCATTCTTTAATTAGGCTTAGCAGTTATTAGGATTATATCCTAAGTCATTTAGACTTCAATTGTTATCAGTCAGACACTCATTCAACCTTAGGGGCAAAATGATAATTTTACCATTCTTGTCCCGGACCCTGTCGTGGTCTTCGGAATAGTCTTTATATCTTAAGTACAAAGTTCTACGTCCTTTGGACTCCAATCGGTATCAGTTAGGTCCTCATTTTAACCATAGGGGCAAAATGGTAATTTTGCCATTCTTATCCCGGACCCTGTTATGGTCCTCAAAATATCCCATATATCGCATATATGAAGTTTTAAGTCTTTTAGACTTTAATCGGTATCAGTTGGGTACTTATTTAGTCTTAGGGGCAAAATGGTAATTTTGTCATTTTTGCCCCGGACCCTATCATGGTCCTCAGAACGTCCCATATATCTCATGTATAAATTTGTAAGTCCCTTGGACTTCATTTGGTATCTGCTTTAGATCGTCGGGACACATCGGTCATTTCTCGTTTTACGCGTTGACTTTCTCGAAGTCTTATTTAGCCCTTCAGTGTTCATAATTATCCCTATGACAATTTATCATATCAGTTTGACCTTTATTCGACCTCTACTTTGCACTTACAGTGCTCAGGGGTATTTTGGTCATTTTACGTTTTGTGTAATTCTGACCCCGATTCGTCATCTAATCAAGTATACAGTCTCACCAGTGTCTGGGCTCCTACCGGTATCAGTTTCGTCCCAATCGGACTTTGTTTAGGTCTCGTACGGTATCAGGGGTAATTTGGTAATTTCATGTGTCGTATTTTTCGGCACGTCAGTTCATAAAATGGACCTCACCATTGGGTCCAGAGCGTCCAACATAGTGAAATTGGACTGTCTGTTATGTTTAATCGGCCCTGAGTATCATTAAGGGCAATTCAGTCATTTACACCTACGTGTCTGTATTTTTCAGGACCTCAGTTCATTAAACGGACCTCACCGTTGAGTCCAGAATGCCCGAGATAGTCAAAATAGGCTATCTGATATTTTTATTTGGGTCTGGGTACCATCAGGGGTAGTTCGGTCATTTATCACTTACGGGTCTGTATTTTTCGGGACAGTATTTCCAAAATCGGACTGTACCATTGAGTCCAGAATGCTTGAAATAGTGAAAATACACTATTTATTTAATTTATTTGGACTCCATTTGACATATTTAATGTCTAGGGGTAAAATCGTAATTTTACCTATTTAATAAAATAATAAAATAATTATTTTATTATTTAATTAATTCTTCAGGGGCTTAAATGAAGAAATTTTCCAAAATATGGGCCACTGTGTAATATTACAAAATAGTGGGGGTTAATCCGTAAATTCAGAAAACTATAGGGGTCAAAACATAATTACATAAAAATTAGCGTTTAGACCCTTTGGTTCTAGGGTTCACCAAGTGAACCGGTCCAAATTTCCTCTAAACCATCCGGTCTAGTTACCTTCAGAGAACCGGGATATGATATCCCTCTTATCCCCAATTGGCCCCTATCCGTATTTAGGTTTAATCCAATTCGATGTCAATTTGTTATCACCGTAACCAAACAGGTAGAATTTGATTTCAAAACAAATCAGTTGACACCCAAAACGGTGTAGTTTCAATTAAGCAGTGGCCAGTTCATACGTCGACACGTGTGTGAGTCAGTTCGGTGGGTTTGGACGTGTTGGACGAGTCGACTCGGTCGACTCGTCGTCTTCTTCACCAACCAGTGTACTGTTGCCCTAATTCCCAGTTCCGGTTTCCTCCATTTTCGTGGAGTTTCAGGTAGGTTTTTCAACTGCTTTCGGTTCCAATCAGTCTTTGGGTGTCATGCCATCATTTTGGCATCGGTTTGGTGCCTCGAATCTACAGGTGAAGCTCTGCTTCATCGATTATCATGCAGGTTTTCAGTTCGGTCGTGGGGCCTTATTTCTCAACCAAATCTCACAAGGTTTGGTTCTTTGTGACCATATGTCCATGGGGATCAACATCCCATTTAGCAATTTCAGTTTAAGAGCCTATTTCAGATTTTGGGTTCCATGGCCGAGACCTATAGGTTCGGCTTTGAGGGTCTACCCATGCGAGTTTCAGTCGCGGATGGTGATTTTTAAACACCTAATGGGGTCTAGTTCAGGTTTGGGTAATTCAAATCAAGTTCGGTGGAGGTTGATCAGACCCTATTCAGTGCAGGTCCATTAATGGCAGATTTTGTGTTTTTGCTTGAATTCCAAGCAGTTTGATGGTCCATTTCCAGCCTAAATAACCCAGATCTCATCAACTAGTTAGCATGCATGCAATTCTAGTTCTACAATGCACAAAACAGTACCCAAAACTTCAGATCAAGAATTGAAGCAAATCTTGAAAATATACCTCATAACCGACCACTGTCCATGTTCCCATGCTTCATGGTTCAGTCCTTGGGCACTTCAGAGCTTCAACCATGTCTTAGTTCCCTTTTGGTGCATCTTCTTTCCAACGGGTGACATGCACACACCCACCCACCATGATCAAGACTCATGCAAACCCTCACTTGGCAGCCCTTTCTCTCTCTAGACAATCAGTCTCACGGCCACATGCAAACCTTCAGCTTTGTCACTCTCTCCATTTCTGATTTACACCCAAGACCTCTTTTTGTAACCCAAGTAAATCACCAATTCTTTATGCATAAGGTATATACACTTATACATATATATCACTATATGTAGGTAGGTCAATGAAGTGATTGGGAATCAGAGAATGGAGTAGCTGGTGGGAGATGATGTAACCCATCATTTGGGGTTTGCATGTAACCTCATTGGTTGCTTTGGGTGGCAAGTTGGGGCAATACAAAGATATATACAAATAAGTTGCACATACATGCACAAAGTAATGGGTAGCCTAACTGGTAAGTTTTTGGGAGGAATTTATTCTCTCAAAGGTTAAGGGTTCAATTCCCTTGGCCTCCCATTTGGCCATTTTTCACCATTTTTTCGGTTAAGGCCACGTTTGGTTGCGCAGTAATTCAGTTTCAGTGTTTGCCTCATAACTTTCATTCCGTAATTCCTTTTTCGATGCGGTTTGTTCCGAGAGTTTCATATTTCAGTTATCTACAGTGTCAGAGGTTTCGTGTCATCTATTAGTCTTTCGGGATTTCCGTGGTTAATTAATTCGAATTCCGTCAGTGTTAAATTGACATTATCTCACCTAATTAATGGATAATTAGGTTCGGGTATTATACCCTATTCTCGGACATGTTTAATCATTCTATTGGTCTATCATGACCGTCGGGAGATTAGGGTTAATTCCCTTGATTATTCTCTAAGCCGGTATTAATTAATAATTAATATTTAATTATTAATTATACAGGATCGGGGTGTTACAATAATCATGTGTATCGCAATGTAAAGAGCGGCAGTATTAGGCGAATGTGCAAATTTTAAAATGAGAAAAGAAAGGAAAAAGTTTTTCACGCTTCCGCAAACACATGTTGCACTGCCATTCGATACTCCTGCTTATGTGAGCCTTCACCCTAAGGTCCCCGGACCTGAGGGTGGCGGTCGCGATTCGGGAATCCGCATAGGGTGGGTTTCGGGTCATGGAAACTCCCCTACTACATGAGACTTGATGAGATCTTAACAAGAGAAAGGGAAGGGGACTTGGAATTGTAATTGGCCCTTGGGGCACATTTTGAGATGTAAGGGCTTAAGCCCATAATGACCTGAACAATATGTGTATTGACTGTGCTTTGCCTATTATGTATTGATGAGAATGAATACCTGTCTAATTAAATCCATTAGATTATCTTTCATTTACTTTTCTTTATTGTTTTCCCTCACTCCCCGAGTTTGCAAAAATTCGGGTTGTGACAAAACAAGACCATCCCACTAGTAAAGGTATTATGGAGGAATCATCGACTTGAGGAAGCTACTTAGGAACGAGAAGATGAAATGCGTGCCAAGTATCCTCATTTATTCATGCCATGATATAGCTAAGTTTGGGGGACCAAGCTTATTTAAGTGAGGAGAATGTAACACCCCGACCCGGATTATAACCGAGAAACCCATGTAAACCCGAGCTGTTAGGGTTCAATGTTATAATATCAAACGGAATGGACAGTTTTGGAATGTGAACAATCTCCAATGTATAGACAATGCCCGGGCGATACCCAAGCAAGCCATAAGCAAGCATCGAAGTACGTGTGTGTATGTATACGTATATGTATATATATATATAGGTATGTATACATATATGTATATATATGTAATATAAATTTATATATATAATCATGTATATATATATATATGAATTATTAAACATATATGTAGATATATATATATAACCGTATACATATATATATATATATATATGTGTGTGTGTGTGTGTGGGAGTATATAATATGTTGTATATACAAGGATAATTATAAAATATATACATAATTATGCCTATGTGCAGTATAGGTGAGTATGTGTGAGAAAGTGTGGTTACATATAATATATATATATATATATATATAAGGTACAAAAAATTCAAGGCAACATTAAATGAGGGAGGTTAAGAATTCAGAAGATCAAGTAAAAAAGAAGGGTCCACGAAAGTAGGAAGAAGAGGAAGGAAGACAGAGACAGGGGCGGTGAGTTTTTCTCTATATATGGGTTAGTGTCATTGAGAGAATTCAGAAAAAAAAAAAAAAAAAAAAAAAAGTAAAAGAGAAACTAAGAAGTTAAGGTGAATTATGAAGTTCAGAAGAGAAACTGAAGGAAGAAAGGAGAAGAAGAATGAAGGGAGAAGGAGATACTGCGACTAAATTTAGAAAAAAAAGGTAAGGAGCTTATATTTCTGTTTTGAATTTTAAAAGCATGAATGCATGTCTAAAGCATGAAACCTTAAAGAGCATGAAATATAGAGTTTGTTGCATGTTGAATGGTGTGAATTGGTTGAGGAATAAGTGAGAAAACTGCAGTTGCAAGTTTAAGTGGGTGAGCTATTTTGGGGGTTTTAAAAGGATTTAGCCATGAGGAACTTATCCGCTTTGGTGCAAAAAGTGAATAGAGGAAGCATAGGCAAAAACTATGTAAAATGGTACGAAATAGAGAAATTTACCCTCGTCGAAAAACTAGTTTCTACCGGAACAGCCACTCTGATGGCTTTATTCGACGGCCAAAGCCCAACTAATTCCATTTTGGAATTTGATATGGAATCCCCTTAAAAATTATAGTCGAGCCCCATTAAGAAATCCAAGAAAAACCATCGCTAGTGAGTCACCGTCGCCGGAAGAGATGATTGGAGACTCACCAAAGAAGAAAAATAGTGTCGGGTTTAGGGTTAGGGTTTGGTTCGGGTTTGGGTCAGACCCGACCCACCCACACGTATGAGATATCCAATACTGTGTCGTTTTGGTTATGATTTTAAATAAGGATAAGGGTTGTTTGGCAACACTGTAACACCCCAATTACTTAACCGACATGTTTTGTATATGGGAAACTGTTTTGGGAATGAAATGTCGGGTTTAGCTAATTTAATGTCTATTTTTAATAGTGATAAAACTCGAATTAGCTAATTATGGGAAACTCGAGAAAATAAAAACCGACATTAGACCATAGTCAATGAAAGATATTTTGAGTAGGAAGTGACAGAAAGAAACCGCGCTGAAAAAGGAGTTACGGATTGAAAGTTAAGGCCAAAACAGTGAAACTGGAATTCCGCGACAACCAAACAGGGCCTTAACCAGAAAAATATGAGAAAATGGTCACTTGGGAGGCCAAGGGGAATTGAACCCTTGACCTACCAAGGTAAGCAATTTTGTTCCAAAAAGTTACCAACTAGGCTGTTGGTTACTTTGTGCATATGTACATGCAATATATGTATATAACCAATAATCTTGCCCAAGCCACCACCCAAATTGGCCAATGGCCTTACATGCAAGACTCCCATTATTAGCTTACCTCATTTCCTCTCACATCAGGTTTTCAATCAACCGAGACTCCATTGATATGTATATCTGGATACATATATAAGAGATATCATGATGGTCAAGATACACCCCCATCCACCAACCAAATTGCATGCAAAACCTAAACCATGGTTTTGAAGACAAACCACCTAGCAAGCTGTGTGCTGCCATGTCTTTATATATATATTAGGTTGGTGAATGCATGAGAGGTTTGGAGTGGGAGAAATTCTTAGAGAGAGTGAAAAGCCTTGATACAAGTAAGTATAAGCACTGTGTGTACGGGAAGAAGGAACTGGACATACCTGCAGCAACCGAGGAAGCTCTGAGTTGGGTCGTGACAGAGAGAAAGAGGCACTGTTGAAGGTAAATACCAATTTCCTTCATTTCTTATTTTTGAATTTTAGAACTGTTTGACGGGTTACTAAGGATATAGATTACATGCATGCCTCATTATTGACTCTAGGAACTGTTTTGAGCATACTGTGTGTGATAGAGGTATTGAAATGGTCAAGAACCATGAAAACCGAGGATGACCTCCATTAAAGGACCTTGAAGCACCAGGTCTGATTTGACCGTAACAGTTTTAGATTTGGCATATTGGAACTCAGAATAGACACTAAGGAGACCTCTAAAACCCACCTACTCGACCTTAGAACTCACCACAGCCCATCGAATTTGAGAATAAAGACACGGGTCAAAAATACAATCTGTCAAAACAATCAGCCAAACTAAGATATAAGAACATAGACTCAATCCTTATGATCCGTAGGTCACGAGGCAACAAATTTGGTGTAAAATGGTTGAGAAATGAGGATGCTAGATCGTGTTACAGGTCACAGCTATCGTTTTGAAAACAGAATGGTTTAGAGTGATTCGATGCTTAAAATGGATGCTAAATGATAGACATAACATGCAGAAGCTGATCGGGATCGAAATCACCAAGAAATCCTGTCCAAAATATCACGAATTTGAAAGTGAAAATCTGTAGAAATTAGGGCAACACTGAGGCAGTTAGAAAGGGGATAATTACCATATTACCCCTAGACCTTAAACAAGTCAAACGAAGTCCGAATTTAATAACTGAATAGTGTAATCTTACTATTTCGGGCATTCCGGACTCAATGGTAGAGTCCGATTTGTGAAACCAAGTCCCGAAAAATACAGATATGTAAAGGGTAAATGACCGTACTGCCCCTAATGACACATAGGGCCAAATTACACTGAAAAATAGTCCATTTTAACTATGTTGGACATTCCGGACTCAATGGTGAGGTCCGTAATAGCAAATAAAGTACCGAAGAATACAACATATGAAATTACCAAAATACCCCTGACACTGTACAAGGCCTAAATGAAGTCCGATTAAAACAGAATTAATACCAGTGGTAGACCTGACACCTGTGAGATTGTATACATGACTAAATGACGCATCCGAGACAGAAATTATGCGACGGTAAAATGACCGAAATACCCCTGATATACCCGAACCCAGATTTAAAAGTCGAGAGAGTCTAAATTGACTTTCTTTGACCTTCCGAACTCAATGGTTAGGTCTATATTATGAAAATCAGAACCGATAAATGTGTGAAGACACCGAAACCTTAAGCCAAATGCTTAAGAGGTAAGACCTATGAACTAGCCACTATAAGTTAGTTCCATGAAACCCATCATAGGGTAGACTTACTCAGTCTAAGGTCATGAGTTGATAAATCTTTATAAATTGTTTTAGGCTTAAGGAGAAAAAGAGGAAGGCTCCGTTCATAGCTTCAAACTCAAATATTAAAGGTGAGTAACTTCTGACACTGTTTAGTTACTGCTCCTTGATCTGCTAAATTGTTTCGAATATCATATGTTTTAAATGCAATCGTTTTAAATGCATGCTTTTATCACCGATGACATGGTTTTAGTTTCTTAAATGATTAACTATACTTCTGATTGATATGCTAGCACCCTGAACCGCTTATCTGTTTTGATCTATTGAACTTGACTTGGATTATTGAACTATTAATTCCAAACTGATTTAATTAACCATGTGATTTAAGCAAAGATTGAATTCGAAACTCTTGCCTGGATATCTGTGTTACTCACTGGGCTTTTTAAAGCTCATTCCATTATTTTAATAATTTCAGGGGAACTCTCAGATGGACAGGTTTAGCAGGTTCAGGACTTAGGGGGAAAATTTTGGAGACCCCCAGATAAAATGATAACCCATTTTTGTGAACCTATACCATTTTTGTACTTTTTGTGTAACTGATCAGATTATGACTTTTGTAGTGAAACTGTTTTGTAATCTTGATAAGATAAAACTGACTATGATGTATCCTGAATGCTCTGCCAAGTATATATGTATGCATTCCCTTGTGAAAATTCCGATGCTTAAATTATATATGTCGAATGCATTATGCTTGGGATTTATATCGAAATGGCCTGTGGTTAGGATTACCGTCGGGGTTTTGCTTTAAAAAAAAAACTGATAAAACCCGATGGGTGCCTAACTGGCCTTGTCACGTGCCCCAAATCCGCACAGTGTGGGTCTGGGGGATGTGACAAACACGGTTAAGAAATTGATTTAAACCCTAAAGTTAAATTGGGATATCCTATCCCTATTTTAGAGCCTTAGTCGCTGTTTGTCTATTCTAATTTGGAATAGTAATTCCTGATTTTACAAATTGACCCAGATGTTTATAAAATTACAAAGGGGCCCTAGATTTATATATAATTATGATGTGACCCTAAAGTAATTAAATTAAAATAATTAATTAAATATTTTAAAGAGAAATTACTAAAATGCCCCTAAGTCAAATATTAATCAAACAGACTCCGATTAAAGGAAATGAATAGTGAATTTTTATTATTTCAGGCATTCCAAACTCAACGATGAAGTTCAATTTTTGAAAATAGGCCCCAAGAAATAAAGACACGTAAAAGTGCAAAATAACCATTTTGCCATTTTCAATACAAAAGTCCAAATGGAAATCCGTGAAAGCCTAAACCAGGGCTGGGTTTATTCTTTGGATGGCCATCCGGAATAGCCTTAATACCAAGGACCGTCTCTTCTTCTCCCAGCTTGGCATTGATTCCAAATGCCTTCTTTGTATGCGAGAGGCCGAGAGCCACAATTATTTGTTCTTCTCTTGCTCCTTCTCGTCCACCATATGGTCTCATTTGCTATCTTTATGTGGGTTCCGATGCCCCTCAGGTGACTGGCAGCAGATTGTGCTTTAGGCTAGCAATACCTTTAAGGGCAAGGCATTCTCTTCTACTCTAGGCAAGCTTACTCTCGCATGCACAGTCTATACCATTTGGAGAGAACGGAATAGTAGATTGTTCACCACTTTAAAGAGAACTCCCCAGGCTATCATTGCTCAAGCTCAAGATATGATCTGTGGCAGGCTCGCTACCTCAAAAGGGATTGCAAACACTATCTCCAACAGACAGCTTCAAAGCAATTGGTCTCTCCCTAGTAGCATTTTTAATATGTAATGCTCTCAGCATTGTATGTCTTTGAGGGTATGCCCTCTTGCTCTTGTATTTCTTTGGTTTAGTTCTTATTGCTTTGGGGTGGGAGTTTTTCTGCCTGTAGTAGTCATTCCCTCCCTTTAGCTTGTTCGAGGGTATGCCCTCTTGATTTTGTACCTTTTTCTCCTTTCCTTTATAAATTTATTTACTTACCAAAAAAAAAACTTTCTTCGATGTCCTGGACTCAATAGTAGAGTCTAAATTAACAAAAGAGATAGTTATAGTAATGAGATATAAAATTTGATGAATAGCATTAAATTGGGATGTGTTTACTGGTATATACGGAACTCAAAGGGAAAAAGAAAAGTCATGGAATACTGAACTAGAACGCACTGATAAGGTAAATAAAACCCAATCTCTTACATGTGGTCTTCCAAGCCATGTTCATTCTATTACTACCAGATTTGTACTCTTATACGTACCAAATGTTTATTGTTTCCACAATGTGATATTGTTCTATCTTGTAGACGTTTATTGACTACTATATTATTGATCATTATATTGTACTATACTTTGAAAGGCCTACTGTTATGTTTTTACTGAATAAATGATATTCCATCTTTATACACTCTTATGGAATCACGAATAATCATGATATATTATGAATGTCGGATTTGTGCTTTGTCACACTATCCATCTGATGCTTTCTGAGTTGACAGGACCTACGGGTCGAGTCTGTGAACGGACATATGGCAGAGATGGCGTATTTACGCACTGAGTTTTTATGCCATTTTATATGCACTTAATGAGGGAGATATGCTGAGCCACAAAAAATCGAAGGTCTGCCAAGCCTTGAACTGAGTAAATGCATCACTTATGTTTCATTAATATGATTACGTTTATTGGATTCATAGGATGTTGTCATTCCCTATGAATAATCTTATGTTGAGAGTTCACTCATTGATTTCGATTGATTATTATCAATTTATTGTGGCAATACATTTATGTTGACTGATTTCTATTGAGATTTCCATGTTCATGTTATATCCATTACTTATGATTGATTGACCTCTACTATTCATTGGCCATTGTGGTTTTTTATCCTTATTGGCTATCACATCATCTTATCCTATGAGTGGCTATCATGTTCAAACTCATGTTATCTTGGATTCATATTCTCTCTATGTTAACCCTAACTAGTGTTAGAGATGGGAATTTACTTACTGAGCTTCGTTAACTCACTCCGACTTACTTATTTTTTTCAGGTAGGGACGCTGCAAGACCGCAGTAAGAGTTCAAGAGCATAGGAGAACATTTTGAGGAATGTATTAGTTATAATGTAGATCTCCTATGTATTCACCACCTAAGGGTGACGTTATGTTGGTTCTTATTTTGACATTGTAGAACCATATTATGTATTTAAGACTTCCGCTGATTTACTGTTTAAAGTTTTTATATATTTCACATTATTACTATGATACATTAATAGAAAAAGTAGGGACGGCCACAAGGCCAGTCCCGCGATATGAGATCTGCATAGAGTGGGTTTCGATTCTTGACACATGTCCCCCATAAGTTCTTTATTATTCTGATCACCCTTCTAATCAGTTAGCATGTAGAATATACAAGCGAGATGTTCCAAGTTGGTCACCGCCTTCTATAGTGTACCGACATCAGAATAAGGAAATAGAGTTCTACATGGAAACTACTATCTAGGGATATCTTCAAATCCCTACTTTCACAGCTCTTAATTCTACTCAATTTAGGCAATCTACAATCTATAAATATGGCCATAAGGTACGCTTTCAATTTATGTTCAATTCTTCTATTGAATTACTATCCTTATTTCTTTGCTAACTTTATTATCGGAGCAGCTACCAACGGAGCTTTCCTGGTGACCCTCTGACCTCAAGTTATTGACAAGTAGTTAATGGATTGGTAGTAGCGGTGATTACAAATGATGGTGTTGTGTATTTGGCAATGGTATCGAGATTGAGGTTTTTGGTCCCAGTTCAGAGAAATTTCTCATTAATAGTTATTTCCTACACTAAGCATATAAAAATTGGAAAGTTATCATAATGTGTAATAGAGAATTGATACAATAGCCTATGTCCATTATTCAGTGATGATCCTTTGATCTAATCACACAGAATCCATTATAATTATTGATACGGTACTAGCTTCACCTTTTATAATATTTTTTTTTGATTTACAACCTTTTCTCAAACTTTTCGATGATCTCTTAACCACCCTATTGATCGAGAGCTGATCTCCAACCAAATAAAACAAGATTGAATGAAAACAAGGAATAATTAATCAGGGTAGATACAATAATAAATGAAAGACTAAGGAATTAAGTGTTGTAATAAATACAAAAAAAAAAAAATGAGCACTTCCTTTTACACTCACTAAGAGGCTAATAAATACAAAAATCAAGAACAAGCCTTTAGGACAAGAAGAATGAAAGTCAATGCACTTTTTATGTGAGTCGAATGACTTTTGAGAGCATTAAGTTGATTTCTTAAGCCTTTAAAAAGTAACTTTGACTTTTATATATTGTAAAGTTGTAAAATTTGTAGCTTTGGTCTTCAAAATATGTCTCCAATGGATAATCAATTAGATCCAATGGCAATTATGATTGGTTGGCAATCAATTAGTTGATTGTCCACCAAGTATCCTTCACTAATGTTTATATGTTGTAAGCCTTTAGGCAAAGTGGTCGACTAGTCGAATTGACTAATTTATTATCTACTAGGTCTTGGCTTCTAGAATTGATCAATGTAAGGCTTTCATATGATCCATTATATCTACTTGTTCTATCTATTTGGGACTATTATGGTAGTTGACCGGTTTAAGCGACTCGTTACTCTTGTCTGCTATGTATAGCTCTCTAGAGTCATGTTGATCATTTGGTCACTTAAGTCCAAGATCTTAAATTGGTCAACCAGTTGGTCCGTCTGGTTCTTCATTCACTAATTATAGCTTTCTAGACTGGCATTTGGACTCCTTATTTAAGCCTAAGTGGTCGACAGATTGCTCATTTGCTTGATCCACTAGTTGCCTTATGCTTTTGTTTTCCTTCCTAGTGACTCTTGAAATACACTCAAATGCTTCCAAGGCACAAGTTAATAAACATAAATAATATCTCAACATTATCAAAACAACTTGACTCAACACCACGATATTCTTTCAGGTTAAAACCAACATCTTCTATGAGATCCCTTGGAACTCACAAAAGGATACCACACCCTTTACAATTTTCTTATAGGTGAAGATCCAGTCTTTAAAAACTCTCCATTATGAGATGGATATTACATTTGAAACTCATAATACAATGTCTTTATGAGACAAATTTATAAATTTAAGCTCACTACATTTTCTCTCCTCTTTGAGATAGATATTACAATGATGGCTCATCACAATAACTCTATCTTTTGATGTAAATATCTAATTGAAAGCCCAATCAAATATTTATTCAAGAGATAGAATAATAATAGCTTAAAGGATATTTGAATCTAGGACTTAAAGCTAATATCTTGATCAATAATTAATCCATGATGTTCTCTCTCTTACCCAATACTCATCTTGTGTGGGTTTTTGTTTCTCATTTGAAATATAGACGTTGAAGTTCCTTTTAATGGGCCAAAGGGCTACTAAAATGTAGCCATTGCGTTCTTGATCAAGGTTACAATTGACTGATCCTGATCATTATAAGTTGACTAATCCTTAGTTCTTGAAGATGTTCAAACTATTCTAGTAATATTTCTAGACTAATAGGTCTATTGATTCCCCTTATAGCCAACTAATCTATATTATTAGTCAAGTAATCCTTTCAATTAGTCTACATGTTCATTCTATCAATGAACTTATCTCCATTGGTCGATTTATATGTTATATTTGATTTATTTTTGAATTAATTTCATCTTAGAACATGCCAATAATCACAAGGACACTGTGTGTAATATAATCTATTCATGTTTGAGGTCCTAAAGTCTTTCCATCATCTTATTGAGCCAATTGTTCAACCAAATGAAGTAATTTCATAACTAACACCTTGACCACTTTTTCATCCCTTGGACTTGAGATCTTCATATGCTTGCACTTCATTTTTCTTCCACGTTAGGTTAGATCTTTAGCTTTATCTCCTTTGACTTTAGGTTCATCATTGAACCATCTCATTATAGCTTGATGTCATTTGAGAAGAAAATGTGCCTTAAGTACTTTCTTTCGAGCGTAGCACTTCATAGTTGGTACTTCACTTTCTCCTTTGCTCATTGTGTAACTAGATTTATATATTTTACTCAATTTAGATCATAAGTATACATGATCAAATCTTTGTTATCTTTAAATTCCTTTTCTATCCTTGCGTAGAAACCTTGAGGCTAACAAATTATGCAAATAGAAGTTGTTGCATAAGTTACAATTTATATAAGAACATCTAGCACAATTATAGATTAGCTTATACAATACATTATTAAGGTAGCTTCAAGACATTCCTAAATAGTTTAAACCTATCACTTTTTACTACAATAGTTTTCACTACAATATCAATAGAAGAAAAAAAGACTACCTCAAATGCCATCTAAAGTATCAAATCACTTTATTACTAAGTTTAATATATTATAATAATGCAAAAATCATATGTTAGCTTTTATGCTCAAAATATTTCATTATAGGTAGTTGAAGTGCTTTGTATTTTGTCTCGTCTATTGTAAGAGAGAGCTTTCAAAGAATACTATATATTTATGCTACAAGAGATTTTCAAAAAGAACAAAAATGGAGAGAAAATGAGGGAGGGAGAGTTGTCTCATTTTTCCAATGAGTAGTAGATTGGAGAAACCTGTGTTATGAAGATCTTTGTGTGTTTTTCAAAGTTAATGTCATTTTCTTCTATGTATGGGAAAAAGGGTTTAAGCTAAGTTGTAAAAAGAAGGAAAATACTTATGCAAAGTTCACATGTGAGGATTCAATTGAGCGGGATAAAAACATTCGTGAAATTACGTGGTGGTCCAGCCCCACTCATTATTTATTACAATTAGTGATTGTTTTGACAAAAAGGAAAGTAATTGCAGTGGTGGCCGTCAATAATAATGGAAGATATAGACCAATTTTTTAAAATAAAAAATTAATAAAATGATCTCCATTGACACTCACCCTTGATTGTGTTTGGAAAGAAAGAGACACAAACAAAGACGTTCTAGTAAAAGAGGATTTGATAAGAGAATGTTAATTTTTCATTATATTATGTTAGTTAGAATGCTATTAGCCTTACACTTTAACAATATACCAATGAAAAAAATTAAAATTAAGGTAAATTACATGGACACCCTTTTATGGTTTACCTGATTTTCACTTTTAAAAGTCAACAAACACACCCTTGTGCTTTTGAAATTGAAATGCATATTCTCTTCAAATGGGGGCGTGTTTGTTCAATTTTCAAAACCACAGAGGTGTGTTTATTCACTTTTAAAGTATAGGAAGGTTAATTGAAAATCGGGTAAACCATGGGAGGTGTCCGTGTAATTCACCCTTATTATAGAAGGATACCACTAGGATATCACTTAAAGTCCCAAAGTGTGAATTAAACCTAGAAGGGGGGGTTGAATAGGTTGGTTTTAAAATTAAAAATTTCTCAATTGTTAATTACAATTCTTGTCTACAACAACAATGTCACAGTAACATAATCACTCAATGTGATTAATCTAACATGTAAGCTCATCCACTAATGCAATAGTCAAGAATTGTTCAAAGACACAAACCTATCAACATACACCTAATTGATCAATTAGTTCAATTTGATAATCAATTTTATCAATTTAATGTAAAATTCAACTCAGTGATCAAATGCCAATTCAATTCAATTTACAATTTCAATTGCTCAATTAACTTTTCAATTAGAGTTGTCAAATAGGGGTGGGCATGAGATCGAACCGCATACTCTTCACCCTTCCATGGTTTACACTACTTAGGATGTCAATCAATTGCATTTTGACAGTAGGCTCCGATACCACTTTATTATAGAGGGATACCACACGAATATCACTTAAGGTCTCAAAGTGTGAATTAAACCTAGAAGGGAGGGGGGGTTCAATCGGTTGGTTCTATAGTTAAAAATTCCTCAATTATTAATTACAATTCTTGTTTACAACAACAATGCCACAACAACAAAATCACTCAACATGATTAATCCAACATGTAAGCCCATCTACCAATGTAATAGTCAAGAATTGTTCAAAGACATAAACTTATTAAGATACACCTAATTGATCAACTAGTTCAATTTGATAATCAATTTTATCAAATTCAATGCAAAATTCAACTAAGTGATCAAATGTCAAATCAAATTAATTTACAATTTCAATTGCTCAATTAAGTTTTCAATTAATCAAAGTAGTGCTTAATTATGAGATACATGAAAACTTAATATCAATATCAATATTGAAACGGAAGCATTCGAGCAAAGCAATTAGTAAATTGAAACAGATGAAGTGATTGAGAGATTTGCAAACCAATTGATGATGGAAAAACCACCAAGGACAACAATCCTTGGAGTAAAACTCCAGAGCCGAGCCAATGCTCAAGGAAGACTTCCACTATGATAGAAATTGAATTACAAGATATCTATGAACGAACTTTATACCTCAAGCTCCATTCTACCTAATCACATCTTCAATTTGCTCTTGAATCCACAAGCTCCTTATAGCCAGAATCTCTATACAACCGGAATCCTCGACAGTTTTGGAATCCTCCGATCTAGCCGCTCCACAATTGTAAACCTCATAATCTTGGTGTCCACCAATTGCTCAATGCCGAATCCTCAAGCTTGAACTCTATATTCTATCAATGGTCAAATTGACATGAACAAGAGGCTCTTAGTTCTGATTTGGATATAGTGAATGATCTAAATTAATCAATGAATGTGAGTAGAAAGATGCATGAATGACAGTTATGATTGATCTCTCATGAAAGATTTTTGATCTCTTAAGAATATAGCTATCACAATTGATTTTTCTCTCACTCTATTTTGACTACTCTCAACTCAATTTTCGTGATATTTTGCAATGAACTTGTCCAATCCAAAATGAGCTTCAAAACAAATTATAAATCTATTTTTTGCCCAAGGTTCGTTCAAACGAACCATCACTCATTCGAATGAACAAGCAAGGAATATCATACGAGCAAATTTTTGAGTTGCAGCTCTTCGTTTGATATAGTTTTTTTGAACGAATAAAAACAAACTTCTGTTATTCATTCGAACGAGTAACAGAGAGTTGTTCATTCTACTTGTCTTGTGAACTGAATTTTCCCTTAGAGTTTTTAAGATGATTTTTTGGGAAATTTGTTTCACAATCACAAGTCTAACACACGCATGATGTTATGATTAAAACTATATGCAATGCATGCAATGTGTGAGTGCGTGAGATCCATATCAAATACAAAATTTCAATATACCCTTCGTAAACCAAGCCGACCGATAAATCTGCACAGTAATGTCTCTTGGACAATCTTGGAGTAAAACGAGCATTGAGGTACTCATTCCTAGGACTTATGTAAGGATTACACACAAAGCATGTTTTGTTAAACCGGATTAGCCAATTACAATATCGGACCCCATGGTCCTAACAACCCTTAAAAATATTATGAGCACCACTGCCAAAAAAATCCTAGACCAAAGGTGGGAAGGAATGCTTAAAAATACATGAAAGGAGTCACCAGCTTGTTTTATGAAAGTAAACAAGCAAACATGTTACAACCAATGGAAGTAATACATGTAAAATATAGCATAACAAAGAAAATTTAAACCTATATTGCTATTGGTCCTGTTACATCCTAAACCCCCAAAATCAGGTTACAAAAAAAATACTAATCTACTATAAAAATTGAAAAGACCCTAAGTCCGGGAGCTAAGGTATGGAATGGAAAGGTGTTAGGCACCTATTCCGCTAGGTCCGAAAGGATGACCTTAAATGTTCATCCACAAGGCTCATTTTATTGAACAATAAAATTGAAGAAAAAGTAGAAGATGGAACAAACATCCATGCAAAGTTAAAATACATATGTAGAAAAAAAAAAAAAAAAACTACGTACAAAAAGGAAATAAAAAAATTAAATAGAAATGAGATTAGGGGAAGTGGATTTGAAATCAGGTCCAAAGGTTTCCTGTGTATCCACTTTGAAAGTAGAATCAGATCTCACATAGTTCTTTTGATTCACCCACTTCTATCAAGGGTGATAGAAGGTGGTGGTTTGGACCATAAGAAGGTTAGAAGGCGTACTTGGTATGTCGTAGTAGGACGAGCAACACTTTGGTTTGAACTCTTGACTCGTGGTCATCACTCGAACAACACTTCAGCTTGGACTCTTTGAATTGAGACCTTTGTTCAAGTAGGGCTTCAGCTTGTACTCCTTGGTTTAGGACCGTATAGGTAGCACTACGGTTTTATGCAAAGGTAGAGGCCTTGGAATTCTTATGTGATGAAGTGGAGAGAGAATAAAGAGAAACTAATCTTGCAACATTTGAGTGTAAAATTCAGGTCCCTTGAAATGATGATCAATGGGAGTTCTATTTATAGGTAAAATATAGAGATTTAACCCAATGCCCCTTAATGAATCTCACTAATTGAGGGTTAAGATCAAGTCTTGAATGATAATTGCCATGAATTAAAAAATAAAGAAAAAAGAATAATCATCCTACACCTAATTTGTAACATTTTAACCTAATATTATTAAGTAACTAAGACTAATGATTGGAGACAAGACACATGTGTGTGCCATAGCTATTAAATTGGACAACAAAATCAATATCGCATAGATAACTTAACTAGCGTTAAGCAATGAGTTTAACACATGAACAACTATGAAAAATTAGTACACAAATACACAAAATCAAAATAATAGTACAATACAAATAAAAGACCCTTAATTAAGGATGATGGTAAAATTACAAGAGGATTTTTTGGAGACTAGAATGTAAGCTTTCGGGTGATGATTAAACACCTAAAACACATAATTATATACACAAGGAAAAAGAAAGAAAAATGGTCTCAAAAGCCTTGCCCAAAGCTTGAACTCAAGACCAAAGTAAATAGTGCCAAAAACTTAACCATTGGACTACTAACTTATTATTGTATTGCTAGTGACTTAAAATATATATGTATCAAATAAAATGCATGTAAAGGGTTGAGGTGTCAACCCATGGGATGGTCAAAGGGCAGTGACTAGTGTTGATTGGGTCTTGTGTGAGGCACAAGACATGTGTGACATTTCTCCTTCAATACATATATCCCCATGCAAAAATAAGTTTGTATTTTTCAAACTTCAGTCGAAATGGAAAGGAGAAAGAATGGAAGAGAAGATATTTTCTTGCATCAAGCAATGGGTTAAATGCCAAAGCTAGAGAGCTTCTAGTAGTTGATCAAGGCCCAATGAGGGTTGGGTCATGTATGTAGAGGATAGAGAGAGAAGGCAGAAAGAGAAGAATGAGAATTTTTGAACTCTTCAAAACTACCCAAACAAGTAAGATCTTTTTCCATCTTATCTTCCATTAGGTTTCTATAATGTATTAGAATTAGTTCAACAAAGAAAAATATATTGAAAGCTTAGACAGGCAAGGTCACCATTAACAAAGCTCAAAACTGGGCCAAGAAATCGACCTAAGTAAAACTCTTTTCTATGAATGGAAGTTAATCTAGATTATATGAGGGTCACAAATTGAGAAGAACCACGCATTTTGGCTTAAAAACAAGTGAGAAATAACCATGTGCAAGTTAGAAAGATAATATAGCTTCTCTGGAAAATTGAATGAAAAACTTGATTTTAAAGCTATAAGCTTGTGGCTCTTTGAGAATAGGAACCAATAGATCAAGAATGAGCCATTTTGGTCAAGTGTGGATGGAGAAAACAAGAAATTTCAGAGGTCACCGAAAAAATAGGCTACCATTTTTCGACGTAAGATTAACTATTTGATGGACCAAAATGGTCCTAAATAGTCTCAAATGAGGCCTAGGTGGGTTTATATATAAAGAATAGCTTGAAAATGACCAAAAAATGGAGTTTGAAAAAAAATGAAAAGAACTAGTTTCCAGCGACCATCACCAGAGAAAGCAATTTGCGTGTTGCTAGAAAATCGAGGATGGTGACATTGTTATGCATCCAAAATAGAAACATTTTGATAATGTGACAATTCAGACTTTGGGTATGGGTTGACCTGAATCATAAATGGGTTATGATTTAGTGGCACAACGTCGTTTTGGCGAAAGGCTTTGATGACATGTCAAACCGGTCAATTAAATTATAAAAAACAAGTTGATGAAAGCTCCATTATAGTGCTTAAAAAAGAAATGAGAGTTAAGAAAATGAAATTCTATCAGAGAACACATGTTCAAGAGAAACATAAACTTTGTTTGACGAAAAACGAATTTCAATTAAAACAACAATAAAAGAAAAGGAGAATAATGCCTATTGATACAACTAGCATGCACCCACTTCAAGCAGAATATTATCAGTGCCAATAAAAGGAAATTGTTGCTAAAGGATGTGGTAGTACTATTGGAGAGTAGTCATTGTTATGTTTTCATTAATGTATTCTCTTAACTAGTTATATTTTATTGTACTTGGAAAATCTAAATTGTTCGTATTAATAAACAATTACTTAGAGAAACAATTGCATATTTTTTTGGCAAAGATAAGTAGAACAACAACAATGCAAATTCAAACTACTAGTTCCTATTTACCATCACGACCAACAATAACGCAAATTTAAATTACTACTCCCTATTCTCTACCGTATAGTTTCCACATGTGTTTTACAAGACTAGCCTGAAGTTGAGAATGAGTTTCTCTATCTCTAATGCAGTGATGGCTTTAAGTAAATTAAATAAGTTCAGGTGTACGCTCATACGACACTATTATATTAGGGCTTTCATTGATTGCATCATAGTTGAAGTCTATTATGTAGTTATCCTATGCATCCTCCATAACCATGTTATGCAATATTATACACGCTTTCATAATACTTTTTGTTATTTTGAGTTTCCAAAAACATTTAGGTCCAGGCATAATAGAAAAAAATTCTTAGAGCACTCCACATGTTCACTCTACATCTTTCCTTGTTCACTCTTAACATGCAACAAAATGTTTCTTCTTATTTTCTTGTGGAGAAGGATATAACTTCAATAAGATAATATACCATTGTATATTTGTGACCATTGATTGAAAAATTGACTAGAGGAGCATGCCCTTCAATAAGGTTACTAAATAAAGAAAACCTTTCTAGTCCATTGATGTCATTATGAGATCTTAAAAACCTAAAAGAGGTATGCCATATCCAAAGATCATATGAAGTCATGTGTTTAAGAATAATTGTCGGTTTATAAACATGACCAGAATTCATACCTTTCCATCCAGTCAAACAATTCTTCCACTTCAATTGTTTACAATCAACGCTCCCCAACATCCTCAGAAAGCTATATTGTTTTCCAATTTCTTGCATTCTATCATTGTCATTGTCGTTTGATAATTATAAATACCTTATTTTGCCCTACCTTTTTATTTTAAAAGAGAAATGGATGAAATTTAAATTTTTTCCTAAATAGATAAAATCATATAAATTTCAAAAAATGAATTCAATAGATAAGACATGAATTTCAGAATCTATAAGTGAAAATTTGTGAATTGAGGATCACTTGAAAATCAATTTTTGAAAAATAGTACACAACACTATAATTTTTGAATACTAATTCATAATCCTTTTTTCTTTCAAAATTCAAATGCTAAAGAATCTACCCCTAGACCCATGCCAAAAGAAAGTGCACATTGAGAGGTTTTTATAGGTATTTGAATTGCGTTAATCGAAAGTTAAATAAAAAAGTTATCATCTGTCAAAGTTTGATCGCGTCAAAAGTCAAATATGTGTGTTACCTCTTACCACATCCAATTAAACCCTAAGATTCATTAATAACCTATTGTCCCTTTCGTCACTACTCTTCTTTGTTGAAACACCACATTCCACCATCCCTGTGTCTCCTTTCTCTCTCCCCCTGATCTCTTTTTCCTTATCTTTGATCCCTCTCTCTCTTTCTCTCTCTATCTTTGCCTGAAACACACACCTTTGCCCAGACACCCTATTTTGCCACTCTTTTAAAAAGAAACCTCTCACTGCCTCTCTCTTTCTCTCTTTCTCAAAATCCTCTTCCTTTTTATATAACGCCACATGAGAAATAATTTACCAGTTCAATTAACCAAGCCTTAATAAAATTGGGTTTAATTAAATATATATATATATATATATATGATCGCTGTCATATTTTCCAATAAATCTAACTTGAGAGATTGATTGATATCTAAGAAATTCTCATGTTAAATCACTTAAACAATAAATTCAAGTATATCAATCAATTATAATAAAATAAGTAAAATGCAAGAATAAGAAAACAAAGATTTTTACGTGGGAAAACTTCCCGGAGAATAAAACCCACTCAGTTCCAAAAGATTCATTAATCAATAATGAACATAGTTCAAGTTCACAAAGATATAACTTTCAAACATCTAACCTGCCACAAACGAGTGGATTATCGCTAGTTTGGTTCTTCTTGATTAGCCTTATACAACCACAACACAACCCACAATTCACAACTCTTATGCAATGGAAGTGCATGCCTAGTCTACTATATGAACCAACAACATGACCCTAGGTATATAGAATTCAAACACCAGGAATAGAACCATGTAAAGAAGCTCACAATATTAAATAAAACTGAAGCAAAAAAATTTCTCAATTAATCTCTATGCTTTAAGAGGCCATGGCTTTAATTGTGAGATACAAAATACCCTATTTATAATAAAAATATGTGTAAATGCTAGTCCAAATTGGAATAGGCATAATACACCACAAATTAGAAAGTTCATAACAAATAACGACTCGAATTTTCTCACATGTGTTTGAACAAGAAAGGCTTCTCCAATCGAATGTGACATTGAGTCCATTCGAACAATGTAGCTACTGGAAAACTATTACAAATTTATGACAATGTTTTTCAATTTTCTAATAACTAATTAAATAACACTTAAATAGGTTTAAAAATAAACTGTTTTGTAAATCCTATAAGCAAGGACGGAGCTAGGAATTTAGTTGGGAGGGGCAAACTTTACTCTTAATACTAGATCATAAATTTTAAAATTAAATAGATATAAAATTTTAATATTAATTAGGAAGATTTTTAGTAACCAACTAAATTTATTAATATAAATTAATTTACAAATTAGATTACAAGTCCAATCAAAGAAAGACACCATAAAAAAATTTAGATTATATTAAAAAAATCAACAAAAATTCCATTAAAGGAGTCAAATTGAAATTAAAAGAAGAGGAAAGTGAGAAAACTTTAAATTTAGAATGTGCAAAAACATTAATTAGAGGAATATCTTTGAAAATCTTTCAAAATATATAAGAAAATTTTGTAATTAAAAAAGAAATTAAGGGGGGCAATTGATCCTCCTTAGGCTCATGTTAGCTTTGTCCATACCTATAAGTAAACTTAGCCTATAGTCAAAACTAAAGAATACTTAAGGTTATTTTAACCATTTTAAAGCTTATATCTAAATTTAAACTCAATTCTAAGGTTTAGTACCTAAATATAAAGCATGATATATATAACATCCTGACCCAATTAATGGGAATTGAGTCTCTAATTAAATATTAGAGACCGTGTCAAATTGTAATTACGAAGGCTGAGTTGAGAAAAAAATACAAAGGCTTCAACAATGATAAGACCTTAATTATCGAGGCCAACACACAAAGAAAATAATCGAAACCCTAAGACTTCGATTCGTGGAAAATACAAGTACACAAGAAGGAAAATAAAAGCAAAGCGAAAAGGGAAAAAAGGATAAAATATGCCAATTGCCAAACAAGGCATAAGGAGAAAAAGATTGGAAACAGAGGCCAAAAGTGTTGGCCAAGAGATTTGATCCCAATACCAAAAAAGGTAGGAAAGATTTATACCAAAAAAGTAAACTAACTTGGCTGCAGCACTTTTGTGCTATATATCTCATAAGCTACATATATATATATATATATATACACACAATATTAAACACCATCCCACCACCCACCTCAACCAATCAGAACATATGCAACACCTCACCCTACATAAAATATATCAATATATGTGTGTATATATATATATATGTATATATGTGATGTAGAACAAGTTGCAGAAGAATTTAATTCCTAGCACAGAATTGCGTGCAACTCCAGAATGGTCAGAATTACGTGAAATTCGGTGGGTGACTTGCAATCGATGTGCTGATCAATACTCCTCGATTTGCTAGGACGTCTGCCGTTTTTCGGAAAAATTCCTTTGTTTTGGCCTTCAAACGCGCATTTTTACTACTTTTGGTAATAATGTGCTGCTTAATTTCCTAGTGTTGCAGTTGCCATTTGGAGCTGTCCTTTTTCCAGATTACTGCTTAAGTTTAGGGTTTTTGATTTATGCTTTTAATTAGAATATTTCTTTTTTTGAAATTTTTAGTATTTTTCCTTATTTTAGTTATTTTTTTTCCTAAAGTTATAGTTCTAGTCGAACTAGGAGTTATAGTCCTAGACGAATTAGGGTTTGCAGGCTATATAAAGGCTATTTATTTTCATTGTAAGGTTAACTCTCATTCAATAAAGAATTTTTCTTTTGAGATCGTATTCTTTGAGCTTATGGATTCGAGTGTGTATTTTTGTTCGTAGATTCAAGCAATTCTTCAAGAAACAAACGGTGTCCTACTTTTTCATAAGCTTCTGCTACATCAGTTGGTATTAGAGCAGGCTTAACCCTGTTCAAATGGCGAACGCACAGAACGAGGGTGAAATCTTTGACGGCGGTGACGTGAGAAAAATATGGTTACAAGGGCTGAATTCAAAATTTTACAGCGTGAGACCCAGCATGCTCAACGTGAGAACCAGCAAGCACTACGAAAGATCCAAGCAACTCTTGCTAGGCTGACGGCAGGGAATAATCAGTGGGACGACAATTCTACAGATCATCAACCTTTCCGAGAGAGGGCTAAAGTTGTTCGTGAACGCCATCCAGAGATTTCACGTAGGCAGCTAGCCTATGAGGATAACCTGAGTGAGGATGAGGAAGATGCTGAAGCCATACTACTTGATAATTAGAGAAATTATCGAGGGGAGCAGAACTGACAGACCTTTTGTATAAAGATGGATCTGCCCAGTTTTAATGGTCAACTTCAGATCGAGGGGTTTCTTGATTGGTTGGTATTAGTCGAGTGGTTTTTCGATTATATGGATATTCCTAAAGATAAAAATGTGAAATTATTCACGCACAAACTATTGGGGGGAGCTTCTGCTTGGTGGGAACAGTTGCAAATTATACGGATGTGACAAGGAAAGGGGATGGTTCAAAGATGGGCTAAGATGAGGTGGCTATTACGATCCAGGTATTTTTCTCCAAATTATGAGCAGATTCTATTTCAACAATATCAAGATTGTAGGCAAGGGAGTAAAACAGTCGAGGCTTACTTAAAGGAATTCCACAGGCTGTCGTCGTGTAATAACCTACTGGAAATAGATGCGAAACAATTTGCTAGGTTTGTTGGGAGGCTGCATTGGGCTATACAGGATTGAGTTGCGATGCAAACAGTCTACACCTTAACCGAAGTCATTGCATTGGCTATTAAGGCAGAAACTCAATTGGACAGATCGAAGGCGGTAGTCGTAGAAAAAAATTCCTTTGATCCCAATCGTGCTACAATAAATAAAAGAAAATCCACAATGACGCAACCACCTTTGTCTAACACCACTCGCAGGACAGAGAGCAGTGGAGGTCTATCAAAGCTAGCCAACACTATTCCACCAGAAGTGGCACCTCGTAACCCTTATGCTCGTCCAGGGTCTGATAAGTGCTATAGATGCGGATAGCCAGGGCACCGCTCCAACCATTGTCCTAAAAGGGGTACCGTTAACTTAGTGGAGCCAGAAGAACATGGCAGATTCGAGACAGAGAAGGACGAGAATGAAACGCCCTATACTTATGAAGAGGAAGAGGTAACGGGTGGCGATGAATGTGAGTTGTTGTCATGCTCGCTGGTGGTTCAGAGACTTCTGTTAACACCAAAGCGGGAAGAACCATCTCAACGGCATAATATATTCTGAACCAGATGTACTATGAACAAAAAGGTTTGTGATGTCATTATTGATAGTGGCAGTAGTGAAACTATAGTGTCGAAAGCAATGGTTACCAACTTGGGCTTGTAGACTGAGAAACACCTTTCACCGTATAAGATTAGCTGGATTAAACGGGGTGCTAAAGTGAAGGTAACCAAAATCTGTCGCCTTAAATTTTCAATTGGGAAGAATTATGCAGATGAGGTTGTGTGTGACGTGGTGGAGATGGATGCTTGCCATATGATTTTGGGATGACCATGGCAGTTCAATGTGGATGCTACATACAGGGGTCGTGATAACGTATATGCTTTCATAAAGGGGGGCCTAAAGATCGTTTTGGGACCTATAAAAGAGGACTTTTAAATTGTTGAACTAAAGTCAAAGGGCAAGTTAGTATTTCTGGTGGATGGGGGCGAATTTGTAAAGGAAACTAAGGAATCTGGAGAGATTTTTGCTGTGGTAGTTGGGGGAGAAGTTGGAAAGGAGTCTATGGAAATTCCACCCTTAAACCATTGTTGGAGGAATTTCAGGAAATTATACCGTCAGAGCTACCAGATGGGCTGCCTTCTATGCGAGACATACAACATCAGATTGATCTCACACCAAGAGCCAGTTTGCCTAATCGTCCACATTACTGGATGAGTCCCAAGGAAAGTCAGATCCTACAAGAGCAAGTAGAATGGATTAAGAAGGGATTGGTGCAAGAGAGTATGAGTCCTTGTGTGGTACCAGCCTTGTTAGTTCCAAAGAAGGATGGAAGTTGGTGCATGTGCATCGACAACCGGGCAATCAACAAGATCACCATTAAATATACGTTCCCTATTCCTTGATTGGAAGATATGCTAGACATGCTAGCCGGATCCAAAGTCTTTTCGAAAATTGACTTACGAAGTGGGTACCATCAGATTCGGATCAGGCCTGTAGATGAATGAACTATTGCTTTTAAGACCAATGAGGGGCTATACGAATGGTTAGTGATGCCATTTGGACTCACTAATGCGCCCAGTACTTTCATGCGGCTCATGAACCAGGTATTAAAGCCATTCACTAGAAAACTTGTTGTGGTATACTTTGATGATATATTGATATATAGCCAAATCGAATCTAACCATCTTGCGCACTTGAGGGAAGTACTTACAGTTTTGCAGCAAAATAAGTTGTATGTTAATTTAAAAAAGTGCAGCTTTATGACTAGCAGTTTGCTATTTTTGGGATTTGTGGTAAGTGTTGATGGGATTAAAGTTGATGAAGAAATGATTCATGCCATTCGGGAGTGGCCAACTCCACAAACAGTGGGCGAGGTTCGTAGTTTTCATGGTCTAGCAACGTTTTACAGGCGGTTTGTCAAAGATTTTAGCTGAATAGTCGCGCCAATTACTGAATGTATGAAAAAGGGGAAATTCCATTGGGGAGAGGAAGCAAAACGGAGTTTCGCACTAATCAAGGAGAAATTATCATCTGCCTCAGTTTTAATGCTGCCAGATTTTGACAAGCTGTTTCAGGTAGAGTGTGATGCCTCTATTGTTGGCATTGGTGCTGTACTTTCTCAAGAAGGCAAACTGGTTACGTTTTACAATGAGAAGCTCAGTGAAGCTCACCAAAAGTGGTCTGCTTATAAGCTAGAATTGTATGTTGTTTTTCGCACCATGAAGGTTTGGGAACACTATCTGGTACAGAGGGAGTTTGTCTTATTCAGTGAGCACCAAGCACTGAAATTTATCAATAACCAGAATAGTGTCAACAGGATGCAAGCCCGCTAGATTTCTTTTATACAGTGCTTCACTTTCACTTTGAAGCATAAGGCGGGTCAATTAAATCGAGTAGCTAATGCTCTCAGCAAGAGGGCATCGTTGCTTGTCACAATGCAGGCTGAAGTGGTTGGATTTGATTGTCTTAAGGAGCTGTATGCAGACGATGAAGATTTTTAGGACATTTGGGCAAAATGTCAATCGGGTCTTTCCGTTGTTGGAATTCATATTAAAGAGGGCTATCTGTTTCGAGGCAACCAATTGTGCATCCCGAGAAGTTCATTACGAGATCAGATAATTCAAGAATTACATGGTGGAGGCTTGGGCAGACACTTAGGTGTTGACAAAATAGTAGCTCTTGCTAAGGAGAGGTATTATTGGCCCCAACTGAAACGAGACATCAGCAGTCATGTTAAAAGATGCCCCATTTGTCAGGCTGCCAAAGGCTAATCTCAAAATATGGGTCTGTACATGCCTTTGCCCATTCTAGTAGCACCTTGGGAGGATCTTTCCATGGACTTTGTCCTAGGCCTTCCGCGAACCCAACGCGGGTTTGATTCTGTATTTGTGGTGGTTGATCGGTATTTCAAAATGGCTCACTTTAGTACTTGCACAAAGACCTCAAACACAGTGCACGTGGAAAATTTGTTTTTCAAAGAGGTTGTTCGTTTGCATGGGGTCCCCAAATCCATCATTTCAGATAGGGACACCAAATTCTTGAGTCATTTTAGAAACCAAAATAGTGGGATCTTGCTCTTGCACAGGCTGAGTTTGCTTATAACAGTATGCTAAATTGTTCTACTGGGAAGACCCCATTCCAAATTGTTTATTGTTGTCCTCCATGCCATGCTTTAGATTTGGTTCCTCTGCCAAAGCTTCTTGGTTTGAGTGTTGTAGCAGAAAATATGGTGCATCGTATCAAGGCTATTCAAGAAAATGTGCGGAAAAACTTGAAGGAATCCAATGCCAAATACAAGGCAACTACTGATAAAAAAAGAAAAGGGCTTAAAGATTTCAAGAGGGGGATCTAGTGATGGTTTATTTGTGCAAAGGGTGGGTGCCAGTGGGCACGTACAACAAGCTAAAAGACAAGAAATATGGTCCTTTCTAGATTCTGTAGAAAATTAATGATAATGCCTATGTCGTAGACCTTCCTGCAGATATAGCCATTTCTCCTACTTTCAATGTTGTTGACTTGTTTGAATATCATCCTCCTGATGTGTCGTCTTCTCAATTACCTAACTCGAGGTCGAGTTCTTTTCAAGCAGAAGAGGCTGATGTAGAACAGGTTGCAGAAGAATTCAATTCCCATCATAGAATTACGTGCAATGCTAGAATGGTCAGAATTGTGTGAAATTCGATGGGTGACTTGGAATTGATTTGTTGATCAATAATCCTTGCTTTGCTAAGACGTATGCCAATTTTCAAGCAAATTCCTTCGTTTTGGCCTTCAAACGCGCGTTTTTACTACTTTTGGTAATAATGTGCTGCTTAATTTCTTAGAGCTGCAGTTGCTATTTGGAGCTATCCTTTTGCCAGATTGCTCCTTAGGTTTAAGGTTTTTGATTTATGCTTTTAATTAGAATATTTCTATTTTTAGAATTTTTAGTATTTTTCCTTATTTTAGTTATTTCTTTCCTAAAGTTATAGTTCTAGTCGAACTAGGAGTTATAGTCCTAGACGAATTAGGGTTTGCAGCCTATATAAAGGCTATTTCTTTTCATTGTAAGGTTAACTCTCATTCAATAAATAATTTTTCTTCTAAGATCGTATTCTCTGAGCTCGTGGATTCGAGTGTGTGTTTTTGTTCGTGGATTCAAGCGATTCTCTAAGAAGCAGTGTGTGTGCATGTGTGTGTATGGTTAGAGAGAAGAGAGAGAGAGAGAGAGAGAGAAGAGAGAGAGAGAGAGAGAGAGAGAGAGAGAGAGTGAGAGAGTGAGAGTGTGAGAAGCAAGAAAGAAGAAGAAGAAAAAGAAGGAGAGAGGGAAAACTTAAGGTAGGCTCCAAGGGACTTCAAGAAGCTCAAAACTGAGCCAAGCAAAAGGGAGAGAAGCACCATTGTTGAAGGTAAACACACCAAACCATGCAATTTCTCTCTATAGAAGTTCAAATAAGAACTCATGGTGTTAAGCAATATTTATGCTTGCATGTACATACAATAATGAATATATGTGCCATATGTAAAGATAATAGGAAAAACCAAGTCAGATTGCCCCGGAACAGTGAACCAAAACCCTAACCACCATTGTTGAAGCTCGGGTTATGGTTTAAATCAACCTGACCTAAACTAATTTCTATGTATTGAGGCTTGATCTAGAGACCATGAGTGTTACAAAACAGCCAACACCATAAAAAATGGGCTAACAATAGGGGAGAAAAACCTAATTGTAGTTTACAGTTCCAAAATCGACTCTCACAAATCGAACACAAAGATCAATTTTGTAATCAGGGGATGAATTCCCATAACCCTAGGACCACGACAAACCAAACTAGAGGCAAAAACGTTCAAAAATGGACCTGTATGATGGAGTTGCAGGTTTTGGCTATCAAACTCCAAACCAAGATCCTAAGCTTACTTCGAGCCCATGACCAACGCCAAAACCCTTTAAAGTGTTCCAAGAAATCATAAAGGAAAACTACAGGTCAAAAGACCCACTCAAACTTCACGAAATAAAAGTTTAATATTTTGTAGAATTAGGGCAACAGTATTATGCATGGTGGGGAAGAAGGTGAACAGTAGACGGGTCAGATCGAGTTCCAATCGGGAACTACCCACTCGTAAATATGGTTTAAGTGGGACGGCGTCATTTTAGAGGACATAAGTTTTAAATTTAAGCAGAACAGGTATGTTTGGCAACGGGGATAGGAAATTGAATTAATAACCCCACGCAGAACAGGGATATCCTATCCTAGCTTTGCCCCTGTCCGTTGTGTGGCCCAAGAAAAATCAGAAGAAAAAAAAAAAAAAAAGAGGGGAGTTGTAGCTTCCTAGTTTCGACCCCTGCACCTCCCACTCAATGAACTCTAAAACCCAGCACAAGACCACTATGCCACCTTGGCACATGTATATTAAATTGAAAAAATAAATATAAAATATTAATATAAATAATTTAATTAATTTAATTATTATAAATTGTCACGTTACCCAAATAAAGTAAAAAAATGAGTGTATTTTAACTATTTTGGACATTCTGGACCCAATGATAGGGTCCATTATACAAGATAGTGTCACGACTCGAAGCTCACCCTATGCAAATTTCTTATCGCGGGGCCGACCCTGTGGTCGTCCCTACTTTTTCTTTCATTGTATCAATGACAACAATATGTAATATATAAAACTTAACATTAAATCAGTGAAAGTCTTTATTTAAACATAATATGGTTCTACATATATAAAAATGGGAACCAACACCTCATCACCCTTAGGTGGCGAATACATGGGAGAAACTATAACATCTTCTCTATTGCATTCTTCAAAATGCTCTCTTATGCTTTCAATCTCCTATTGCTATCTCGCAGCGTCCCTTCCTGAAAAAAAATGTATATAAATCTGAATGAGCTAACTTAGCTCAGTAAGTAAATTTCCTTATCTCTGCCATGGGTCAGGGTCAGCATAGAAAGAACATAATCCAAGGTAATAAGGATATGAAACATAATAGCTAGTCAATGAATAGGATGCCATAATAGCCAATCAAGACAATAGAGATTACAATAATAGCCAAGTGAATAAATGGCACAAGGTATATGAATCATCAATAGGGGTTTGTCAAAAACAATAGCTATACTGCCACAATCAAAGTCAACCAATCAATCGTACCAAGGAATACGCTTTCAAAACATATGATCATTCATAAGAAAATTTTGATCATCCAATGAATTCTAATAAAAGATAATGATGTCCATAAAGGTGGATGCATCATAACTTGGGGCCCGGCATACCCCCTACCTGTATATAGCACAAACATCTCATAATGTATCATATCCTTACGAACTATGGGATGGAATCTTCCCCTCTTCGGGGTACATATATCCTGAGTGGGCAGGTCAGCCAACTCCACTGAGCCATTTCCACCTTACCCTTTGGCCCGTAGGCCCCGTCCTCACTCGTAGGTTTGGTCGTTTGACTCGTAGGTCCCGATTCTGACCCGAAGGTCGTAGTATAGCATCAGATGGATGTTGTGATTGAGTACAAATTCGGCATTCATAATATATCAAGATTATCAAGATTCCATGAAGAGTATAAATGTGGAACATAACTGTTCTTAGAGCGAAAATATAAATGTTGCCCCCTTTTGGGCCATGGTAAAATTGGACTGCTAGAATAAACATTTGGCCTTGGGTACGAGTGTACAAAATGGTCCTTTGTACAAGTGTAAAGAAACTCATGAGCAAGATATATAATAGTCAACTGACATATTCCACAAGATAGAACAATAACGTATACGAGTGCAATTTGGCTGTATATGAAAAACTGATGACATGGTTAAAAGTAGCACATTTAGAGATCGGATATTACTTACCCCTTAAACTGTTTCCTTTCCTTCTCTATAAATTAAGTCCTATAGTCTAGCTATAGTAATTCAACTTTTAATAATTCTCACAATCATCTAGTCGTAAACATCAAGTCCATAGTCTATAAATAACAATTCAATTCTCAATAACTCTCACAAATAGAACAATCATCCGTAATAACATCACAATCTATCCTTTGAGACTTTACTTACAGTAAGAACATAGCAATCTATCTTTCTAGACTTTACTTACAGTAAGAATATAACAATCTATCTTTCAAGGAACATAATAATCTATCTTTTCAAACATGGTACAAGGTGTACTAACAATTATGATCTAGGTACAACAATTCAATCCTCAATAATTCCCTCAATATAGAACAAGTATCTAATTGTAAACATCAAGTTCATATAGCAATTCTATTCTCAATAATTCCCATAAGGTAGAACAATCATCAATTTGTGGTATCAATAAGGTCAAATAGGTATAAGAGTACAATGGGGCAATATTAAGAATAATATTGACATAGTTAAGAAATAACGCATAACAAAGATCGAAGATTTACTTACTAGATATAACAGTTATCTCTCAATAATCTCCTCAAGATAGAATAAACATCAAATTATGGAATCAATAACATTGGGAACGTATCAGAGTACAATCTTGGCAATAAAGGAATAACATGGCTAAGGCAGTCATATGTGAGAGTTCGGTTTCACTTACATGTAAACAGTATAAGGAATCATGATCAAGGTATAATGGTAAACTCCTCAATAAGATCCATACGATAGGACAATCATCAATTGTGGAATCAATAACATGGGGTACGTATAAGAATACAACATTGGCAATAAAAGAATATCATGGCTTGGAAAACCACATGTAAGAGATCCGAGATTTACTTACCTCTTAGTCGTCCATTATATTTTAGTATTCAGTTACTTTATCCTTTCCCTTTAAAGTTCTTATAATCAGTAGATACATCTTAGTTTAATGCTATTCATCAAATTTTATACATCATTACTATAAGTACCTCATTTTCTAAAACAGACTCTACTATTGAGTCCGGGATGTCGAAGAAAGTCGGTTTTGGCTTTTACGGTCATTTTGTACTTTTATGTGTCTTTACTTTTCAGGACCTATTTTCATAAATCGGACTTCACCGTTGAGTCCGGAATGGCCAAAAAAATAAAAATTCACCATTCATTCACTTTAATTGAGTCTGTTTGACTCATATTTGACTTAGTGGTATTTTGGTAATTTTTTCTTTTTAATTTAATTAAATAAATATTTAATTAATTTATCTGTGGGTCCTTTCATAATTAACCATAGATTCAGGGTCAATTTATAATTTTACTAAACTTTTAGGCCAATCCATAATTTCAGGATTTACTATTTTGTGTTGGGATAGCCAAACAGGGATAAACTATTGAACAGGGATAGGATATCCCAATTCCCAATCAGGCTTTAAATCAATTTACAAACCTTGTCCCCAAACACTCCAAATTCAATTTTAAAATAAGATAAAACGACACAATATCAGGTTGGCCTCACATGTGGGTGGTTCGGGTCTGACCCGAACTAGAACCAAACCCTAACCCTAGAACCCGACACTGTTCTTCTTCTCCGGTGCGTCTTCGACGTTTTCTCTAGCATCGGTCACCGGAACTGTATATTTTTTTTATTTTTTTCTTAGGGTTTTGATGTCTATTTTTTGAGGATTTGTATATCAAATCGATTATAGGGACCTCAAGGATTCATTTAAGACTATTTTAGATCTTAAAAATTATGGTTTTAGACACCCATTTGAATTTTTTGACGACATTCGTTTTCCTATTTCTTCATGTTTTAGGCTATAGTTTTCCTTTCTTTTTCTTTCTAATCATTTCTAGGACTGAGGGGAATATTTTCCCGATCTTTAATTCGATCAAAACCACCCAAAACCCTTACCAACCAAATTATCATCTCACCTGCAACTTGAGTTTTAGGGCTCATTTTTGCATTATTTCACTTGATTTTTGTTGCGTTGTGAACCTTTTCCTCTCTAGTTTTAATCCCCGTTCCTCAATCAAGCTTTAATCCAAATCGGTTCAGACCTAGATTCAAGCTTCTGTTATTGGCTGCCTAGGTTTTTCTAAAGTTTTTCGCTCACTATCTTACTTGTATTTCTTCACTAAGTCTTCAAATTTTAATAAACTAACAAATGAAGTTTCTAAAGAAGGTTTCATACCTGTTTGTTCATGGCCCAGATCTTCTCTGTCTACTTCTCCCTCTTCGGTCTCTTTCCTTCAACTTATGTTTTCTCCTTCTTTCTCTCTCTCCATCCTCTCTCCTTAATCGACCCTCACAATTGACAACTACTGCTTGCTCACTCTTCACAATCCTTCACACAATTCCACCTGTCCACTTGCATGTACACATGTGACACAGTACACACACTAGCACACACTCAAGGTGTTACCGACACTGCCCACTTGCACACACTATATACACTTCCTTCCTTTTTCCTTTTCTTTTCCATTTCTTTCATTATATATATATATATATCACATACACACACTGCGCTTGTATATATATACTTGTTACACACACATACATACATATACTAACATACATACATATGTATATATACATACCCATATATATATATACGTATACATACACATACTTTGATAACTACTCATGACTTGCTCGGGTGTTACCCGGGTACTCGAGATTTCCTAAATGGTACAGTTTGTCTCGAATTACGTACCCATTACTATACATAAATCTCTTCATTTTGGTATCACCAAGATAGCTTGGTTACATTCTGATATTACATTCATTGGCTCGGTCTGTCTAGGTATCATTATTTGATCCTTTTTGGGCGTCTTTGGAATTGATCTAATTTATTTTGGGTCGGGGTGTTACAGATAAGACTCCAAGAAATTTAGACACGTAAAACACAAAAATTACCATTTTACCCTTAGAGATGCCCGAAGCCAAATGGAAGTCTGAGAGGGTCTAAATTGACTTTCTTCGATGTTCCAGACCCAACGGTGAGGTCCATATTACCAAATTAGGTATGAAAAAATAAGACACGTGAAAATAAAACTTTATTAAATTACAGCTAATAGTCCGATTTAATGGAGATAAGACCTATCCTAGGAAATTAGGATTCACTGGGTCTAAAAATAAACTAAAAACACCAAATAGGCGATAATTTAAATTAAGTGTGAAATTAATAAATTTTTTATAAATTGTTCTTAGAAACTACAAGGAAGAGTAGAAAGGCATCCTAGTAGTGCCAACCCCCAAGAGCCAACCCTTAAGACAAAGGTGAGTAATCCTATACTTTGAAGTAGAGATTTAACTCCATGAATTCTGAAGAATTTTAAGTTCAAAATTCCTAAAGTATTTTAAGTTCAAATTCCGTATTTATATGATTCATGACTCAAAGTATTACTACTTCCATTTGTTTGAAAATTATATTATGACATGCAAGTTAGTTTGTTTATATTGTTGACTTTTTATAGTTTAAATTCCAGCATGTCTACGTTAAATTCTGAATTTTATTATATGTCTCTTTAAAAGTAATGTCATTCATTCCAGCTATGTTTTAAATGCTCCTGAATATTTTGATTAAGTACTCTAAAGCTCATGTCTTAAATGTTTTAAATGTTATATTCCAAATATTTGAAGACTCTGTTAAATATCCATGAATTTTTAATGCTTTTGAAAGCATCCATTTGAAGAAGTTATGTTTTTAAATGCTCTTGAAAAGCATCTATTTGAAGAAGTCATATTTCGAATGCTCATGAAAAGCATCTATTTGAAAAAGTTATGTTTTAACTGCTTTTAAAAGCAACTATTGGGAAGTGATGCTTAAATGCTTTTAAATAGCATCTATTTGTAAAGAAATGTTTTTAAACACCTCTTGTTTGCGAACTAGTAATGCAAGATAATCGTGCATAAGTACTACGAGTTTTTGAGGCCATTCAGGACTCACATACGAGTAAAATGCCCAATAGAAGGTTTATCCCCCAAGCATGAGATATCGTCACGAGAAACAAAACTAGAGTCTGGTTTGAAATGGATTCTTCTGTTAAAAAGTGAAAAGATGTTACGTTCAGAAATGGCAGAAGTTTTATCCCCTATTTTTCAAAATGTCATTATATGTTCTGATTTCATGACCAAAAGATTCATGTTTTCATAAGTAATAGTAGAAGGTTTTCGAACCCCCATTTACATAAGAAGGATTTTTAAAAGAAATGACCCGGCTTTTAAAATAACAAAGGGTCATGCCCTCTTATTTACGAGAAAAGGATTTTATTCATCATGTTAACAAGTAAATGGTTTAAACTTTTTGGTCATCAATTGGCCACCCAGTACATGTTAAAAGTTTTCCACTGCATATTACATGCCTCACTCGAATGCTTTAAATGCTTCATGTTACGTGTTTTGAAGATCCTTATACTCTACATATGTGAAATATCTGTTTTACTCGAATGCTTTAAAATGCTTCATGTTACTTGTTTTGAAGTTGTTATATCCTGTAATTGAAGAAATACATGTCTAGGCTGAATGCCTTGAATGCTTCATGCTATCTGTTTTAAGAATCATGTATTATGTATCTGAAGTGTACGAGCAATTGGTAGGGAATGTCTTTATGAACTCTTTTATAACTAACCCATTGCTAGTTGAAAATCTATGATAAGGTACTAGAATTACTCACGAGCTTTTCATAAAGCTCACATGAATTTGTTACCCATGACTCTTTCAAGTTATGAAGATGGTTGGGAACCTTGCCCGTACTGAGGAAAGGCGTGAGGAGCTCAACAATTGACTTAGAAATTTTTTGGAATGTTAGGACCATAGTTGGTCAGCTTTTGTAGTAATGTAATTTTGGAAAATTATGTAATTAAGCCCTTAGGGGCAATGCACACGTACTATGTATAATTTGTAAAATTTTAGTAAGCTCTGAATGTATGTATTGTACCGTTCTGAAGAACGACAATTTCGGGGCAGATGTGCGGAGAAAAGAAAAAAAATCGCACGTTTTCGCAACTACAATCCTGGCCGCATTGCCATATGGCGCCGCTGCTTCTAGCCTACCCACTGGCCTCCTGGCTGAAAGGTGGCAATCGCGTCCCCGTAATCCGCACAGGCTAGGTCGCAGGTCGTGACAATATGTATTGTCATATACCTTGAATTGCACATTTTTTCTAACCTGATGTACTTGTGAAACTTCTTGAGTCTTCATTTTAAGACTATCAATAATCCACATAACTCAATAGTTATTTTCTAAAGAATTACATCATTTGAAAAAGAATCAATATTACAAAATTGTATAATTTTCCTAACAATTTTTTCCTTTGACAATTTTTGAAAAATCATAATTAAGAAAATTACAACTCTTTAACCCATTACATTTTGTCATACCAAAGGTAACAAAATAAAACTTAGCAAACTTAGATCACCTATTTAAGATACCTATACACCAAAACTCAAAACAAAACAATAAACATGTGTGTGGTAGATAAACAATAAAATAATTACAAGGTGAACTAAGTAAGTAAAGGCAATAATTGCATCATATATATTAGTTAAGCATAAAGCAACACTTCTACTTTTAAAATAATAATAATATCAAAACAATAATTCTCTCTCTTAATATCTAAATACTTAACTTCTCAATGACTTTACTTTTTCAATGACACCCATTAAACTCACCATCTCTCCAAGGACATAACTTATGCTAAATTTTAAATTTTGGTCTCCTCATTTTTGTCACAAATTGGCAAAGATTGCAAATACGACTATAAATGGAACTATGGGAATGTTCATTAGATATTCAAGTACCAATAATTGTATGAGGAGTTTCAAAGTTAACAATGCCTTTCACAGCATTAGAGAATAAACAAGTGGTAACTCTTGTGTAAGTGATGGGAAAAATAGCACACATCATCATTATAATTCATCTAGAATCAAGTAAATATTAATAACACATTACAAGTTCTGGATTTTAACATGAAGGCCTAGCAGACCAAGTAAAATATATTATATTATGTCTTTAAGAACACCCATACCATTTCTTTATGTATGTCTTTAAGGGTCAACATCAACCAAAAATGCTTGAATGTAAGTGTCAAAGTTCTTGAGAAACCCACGTAGTACTCCGACGCAATATGTGATTCTTTGTTGTGTGTAACATATATTGGCTATCCGTCTTGTATTATATATCCTACACAATCATCCCTTAGGATCATTATTCATTGTGTGAACTATTATTCATCATTCGTTTTGTGATTTTGATTTCTAAATTGAGCTTTCAAAAATGATGTGTTTAGAAATGCATGTGTTATATTCGCTTGGATTTCTTGGATTGTTTTACTATATATTATCCGCTTTCAAAATGTGTTATACCTTATCATTGAATTATGATACCTATTTTTGTGAAAACTTGGTGTCTATGGTATTTTGTGCAATGTTTCAGTTTGTGCAAACCTGTAACATGATGCAAGAATTACTCGCGAGTTTTTCACAAAAACTCACATGGATTTATCCATGCACATTTTATGTGAACCAAATTAACAATTGAGGAGTAAGGATAATAGGGAGAAGCTAAATATTTCTCTTTGAAATGTGGGATCTAATTTAAGGTCTAAAAGAAATAGTACTTCAATCATGTGAACTAGTGTGTATATATATATATATATATATATATAATAATGTCTTAAAAAATCAATTACCTAAATAACTCCTAGAATCCCAATCTATTCTTATTTTATTTCTCAATTCATATCTTTTCACTAGAATCTTCACAATACCAATAGTCATTTTTATGTTCCATTTATCATTATCAAGTATGTACAAACATTCAACCACTAAAGAGGCCAAGGTCACCTCAAGGCAACCCCACCTTATCCCCGAAAGAATGTATTGATCATAATACATATATAAATTAAATACAAGATTTGGCTTTCATGGCCTTCACATTTACATCATTAAGACCTCAAGGTCACTTACATTCAAAATTAAATAGCAAATAGAGTGGTCCTTCTAGTCCATATTGTCAAGTCACTGGCTCATTTTCGTTACCTGCATCTGGTAAGGGTCAAAACAACAATCCCAGTAGAGATTCTAAAATATGGAAGGTTAAGATAGTGCAAGGTGTAGGCATGTGACATGTGTAGTGCCAACAAAGTTCCCACGAAGACACATGCATCATATAATCTAGATATTTGTCTATCATCAGACACCCAATTAATTAATTCAATCATATGAGATATAATGAACAATACATGTAAATGAGTGCCACGTAATTCATAAACACAATTGTCACATGGATCATAAATAGAATATCAATTTCATCAAGTAAACCATAGTTTTCGATGAAGGCCATATAATCCACAAAAAGAAAGTGTAGGCATTCATCACGTAATTTATAAGCAAAATCCCAATTCCATTTCTCTTAGTTCAAATCTTGTCACCACAAATTTAATCCCTAATGGCCCCCTGAAAAGCCTAGCACTTCACGGGCTACTAACCCACCACCTGTGTAGGGTTGCGGTTCGAAACCGAAGGGAGACACTGTTTCCGTCACAAAATATATCCCGGTATATAGTGCAATCTCACAAGCACTCAACTCTCTATATTTCATCAATCAAATCTTTCATTTACTTCTCGTCCATGGTATAAATAAGCTCACTAAGTTCAACCATTTTAAAATAGAGAACATTTAAATCATCGTAACTCAAGTCACAAGAACATCAAGAGTGTCACACCCCAAATTTTCATAAACCCGAGGTGTGAATGAAAATAATAAAACAAAAGAATTAAATTAATATATTCATTTTTAATTGGCTTTTACTTGTTAATCTCCAAGATCATGTCTTATAATGGCTTAAAGTGTAGGTTAAACATAGCCTAGGTGCTTTCATGACCCAACTTCAAGGTGATGACCAAGCATGGTCCAAGTGGTTGCTTAGCATAGCCTAAAATGATGACAAAGCATGGTCAAGGTTGGTGGCCAAATAAGGCCTAAGTAAAGGTCAAATATTACCTTAAGTAGTAACCAAACATAGTCCCCAAGGGTGGCCAAACATGGCCCATAAGGGTGGCCAAACATGGCCAAAAAAGGTGGCCAAACATAGCCTAAAGATTGGCCAAACATGGCCCAAGGTGATTTTCTAACATGGCCTAGGGGTTGGCCAAAATGGCCCAAGGCAAGTGGCTAAGGGTTGGTGGCAAAGGGTGCAAGGGGGCTGGGCACGCAGGGCGCAGGGCTGGAGCTGCGTGCGAGAGGCGCGCGGGGCGCAAGTGCCAAGTGGGCGCGTAATGGGCTGGCAGGCGCACACGTAGAGGGGGCGGCCAGGCACGCGGGTGGGCGCAAGGGCACAAGGGCGCGTGGGCTGGCTGTTGCTAGCTAGTCTGCTGTTCCTGTAGCTATATTGTAATTGCTGGAACCTATTTTCTTCCTTTTCTGAAATTTTTTCCAAAGTGCTGTAAGCTAAGTTTTCTAATTTTTAACCTACTTCCTCAAGGTTTTTAACCCCCACTTTTTGGCACTCTTCTTATTTATATATGGGGCATTTTACACGCCCAACAACTTTTTTTAATTCACAAAATTTTGACATGGTCTCCTTTGTTTTCTAAGCATTTTCCACCTAATATTTTACAACATAATCCACCACTCTTAAACTAACTACCAAACTACATCCTCTTACTCAACTAAACCATTCATACATAATTTAAACAACAAAGTCATTCATACATAATTTAAAACATACATCCACTATATATATATATATATATGTATATACTTGAAGCTTAAGTGTCATGAGCTCCATGCTCACTACAAATTTAGGGCCTTGCCCATTGTTTCAATGCTATACAAAATTTTACAAGTTAATACATATGTCCTAGGGCTTATGTCACGACCCGAAACCCACCCTGTGTGGATCCCGAATCGCGACCGCCGCCTTCAAGCCCGGGAGCCTTTGGGCGAGGCGAAACATAAGCAACAGTATCGGATAGCGGTGCGGCCTGTGTTTTGCGGAAGCATAAAAACTTTTTCTTTTCTTTCCTGATTTAAATCTTTCACACATCCGCCCGATTCTGCCGCTCTTCATAGTGGTACACCTGATAACACATTCAGAGCATAAATAAAATTCTAAAGTGTTATATCCAATACATATCCATTTGACCTTCCAGACTTAATTATATAACTTTTACATATTGTCTGCAACCAAAAATGACTAACTATTAGTCTTAGTGCTTCCCAAAATTTGCTAATCCTGTAATGAACTTCCTACGCCCTTCCACAAAATGAGCATAGATCAAACACTTTCTTCATCAAAATCAGGACTTGCTTTCTATCACCTGAAAGGGGGACGGGTAAAAACCTAGGTAAGCTAATCTAAGCTTGTGAGTAATTCCTGCATTTGTCATGGGGTTTCAATTGGCCGTGGTTTAGCACATGCGAGTTTATAAAATACTCACTACCAATTGCTCATACTTTAGAACACAAAATATATGCATTCTTTAAACAGATAGCTTTGAAACATTTAAAGTATTCAAGCTAAACATCCATTTCTTCAAATAAAGTATATGCACGTCAAAAAAATATAAACATGCATAATGAAAATGGGGGTGAAAACCTGCTTCCATTCTCAAAAGCATTACTTTAAAAGATATAAACATGCATAGTGAAAATGGGGGTAAAAACCTGCTTCCATTTCCAAAAGTGTTAATTCAAAACATATAAACATGCATAATGAAAATGGGGGTAAAACCTGCTTCCATTCTCAAAAGCATTTGTCATCTTTACTCTTTGATTAGATGGAATCTGTTTCGAACCAGACTCCCATTTTACTGCAATGCTACAATGGAGATATCCCGTACCAGGGGGATCAGATCCTGCTACCTGGCATCTTTGACAGTCAAATGAGCTCTGTACAACTCAAAATCCTGTCAGGTTTCGAATTATTTTAATCCCGAAAAAACCCATAAAATCCGTGGTGCTTATGCACTGTTTTTCTTATCTTCAAATACATTTATCACATGGCTTCTTCAAATAAGTGCTTTTCATGACTTCATAAAATCTTCAAATGCAAATTCAGAATATTTAATAAGATTTGGAATTTTAAACTTTAGACATGCTGAAACATATTTTTAAGGAAAACTGTAGCTGAAAGCTATTTACTGAGCATGTCACAATTTTATCAGAACAGAATATTTAAAACAAGAATCACATAAATACTGAATTTGATATTCAAATACTTCACATATTTTGAACTTAAAACTTCTTCAAATCCATGGAGTTAAATCTCTACTTCAAAAACAAGGTTACTTACCTTATACTCCAAGCTGGGCGTTTACTGTGACGCCTTTCCTTTCCCTTTTGTAGCTCCTAAGAACAATCAATAACAATCTATTAACTTCGAATGTACCTCAAACATGTCCTATTGATGTCCCTATTTTATGCTTAGATCATATTAAATCCTAGCTTTTAGCCTAAGCGCTATTCACTTACCGTATACTCTTCTAGTAGCTTCATTAAATTGTAAAGTTCGATTTTATACTTTACATGTTTACGTGTCATATTTTTTCGTACTTCATTTCATAATACGTACCTCACCACTGAGTTCGAAACGTCGAAGAAAGTCAATTTAGACCTTCTCGGCTCTTAATTTGACTTTAGACATGTCAGGGGCAATTTGGTAATTTATTCTTTAACGTGTCCTAATCTTCGGAGTCCCATCTCATGAAACGGACCCCACCGTTGGGTTTAGGACGTCCAAAATAGTCAAAATCCACTATTGATTTACTTTATTTGGACTTCGTTTGCTTCATTTATGGCCCAGAGGTATTTTTGAAATTTCTTTTATTTAAATTAAATATTAATTTAATTTCAGCAGGGCTATAGTGGAATTTCCCAGAAGTTCAGGGGTCAAAGTGAAATTTCCTTAACATTCGGTTCAGACCAGTGGGTTCAGTTCCATTTTAAGTGAACCAAGCTGGGTTTTCCTTGAACCAACCGGTTTAGTTGGTTTACACGTAATGCTGACGTCATGATGACGTCAGCCCTAATATTAAAAATTTAAAACCTAACTCAAACGACGTCACTCCATTTATTTGGTGGCAGGTCTAGATGCTACCACGTGTCCGAGTCAACCCATCCAACTCGGTTTAAAACGACGAGTCGACTCAGCGTCGTCTTCCCCCTTAATCCACGACTGTTGCCCTAATTTCTGCGTTCCATTTCTTCCATTTTCATGGAGTTTGGTTCACCCAACCTCTACTGTTTTTAACCTAATCCATTTCTGGAACGTGGTTTAAGAAGTTGTCATTCATTTTAGGCATCATCAGCTCTATTAAAGGTTTGATAATCAAACCTGTGTCTCGGTCATATATGTCCATTTTTGAGCCAAATCCAATGGGGTTTGTTCTTATGTACTTCATTTTTCATAAGAGTTCAGTTCCCATTCACAAAGGTAAGTTTTACATTCAGTTTGAGGGATTGGGTTTCAAACCCGAAACCTGCAACTCATGTTTTTGGGTTCCCTCTTGGTGTTTTAGGATCACGGCCTAGCATTTTTAAGACCTTGGAATGGTCTAGATCAGGTTCCAATATACAATTTTGGGTTTGGTTTACCTTATTTCAGACCTGCTTTAACAATTTGAGTTTTCTGTTCACCTGTAGCTCCAAATTTCTCAGTCGATTTTGCATGATTTTCGACCATTTTCCTCGCAATTTAAAGCTGATACTGTATATTTTAAGATCCTATACTTGCATGCTTTTAATTCTAAAAAAAATTAAACATAATTCAGTCAAGAATTTACCTGTTTACGTTAACTGTTCTTTTGCAAACTTTCCTTTCTTCAGTTCCCTTTTTGCTACTCCTGTTTTCTTCCTTTTCTATCTCTAGCTCTCACCATTCTTTTATTTCCCCTTTTTATTTCTCATTCTAACCGACCTCATGGAGTCGGTGGGTTGCCACATGTTGGTTTTACACCTTGCATGGAGAATACTTCATATGGCAGCCATTTCTCTTTCATCATTTCCTTTCACATGGAGTTCACATGGAGAGGATATAGAGAGCAATGCCCACTGTCACGACCCGAAACCCACCCTCTGCGGATTACCGGATCGCGACCGCCGCCCCGAGACCCGAAGGCCTCGAAACAAGGCTCGCATAGGCAGCGGTATCGGATAGATGTGCCACATGTGGTTGCGGAAGCGTGAAAAACTTTTTTCTTTTCTTTCTTATTTTAAAATTTGCACATCCGTCCGGTACTGCCACTCTTCACATTTCGGTATACATGTATAATCATACATTTAGAGCATAATTGAATTTCTAAAATTTTATACATATTGCATAGTCGGTTGCCTTATGGCTTAAGTACATACTATCCGAAGTCTATTACACCATAGTTCAACCAGCTATAGGTTCTAACTACCTCCAAAAGTCAATTACATATTCTAATACTTCCAAAAGTCCATGATCATAACGGAGCTATTAATCGTCATCCCAAAATGGAGCATGGCTCCCACTCATCGTCAGTACCTGAAAAATGTTAGGGAAAGGGGGTGAGCTTCGAGAAGCTCAATGAGTAATTCCTACATCTGTCATGGGTTTTCAATTGGTAGAGGTTTCGTATATGAGAGTTTATAAAATACTCAACTACCAATTGTTCGTATACTTGAACATAGGAGATATGCATTCTTAAAACATGTAGCTTTGAAACATTCAAGGTATTCAAGCCAAAACTTATCTTTCCGTAAAAGAGCATATGCATTTCAGAGCATGCAACTTAAAATCACATAATTCAAGTTAAACAAATATTTCTTAAATAGAGTATATGCATTTCAAAGCATATAAACATGCATAATAGGAAATGGGGGTAAAAACCAGCTTCCATCTTTAAAATCGTTTGTCATCTTATCTCTTTCCTTAGTGGAATCCGTTTCGAACCAGACTCCCGTTTTACGTATACGTGGAGATATCTCAGTGCCTGTGGGATTAGATCCTGCTACCAGGCATGTGCACATGATAGGTCCGAAGTGTTTCGTAGAACCCACAACTCTACCTCTGTGCTGATGCACATGATAGGTCCTTTGAGTTCCGTAGAACTCACAACTCTACCTCTATGCGGATGCACATGATAGGTCCGTTGAGTTCCGTAGAACTCACAACTCTACCTCTGTGCTTATTATTATCTGGCAAGACATTTGTCATATGACTCTTATATAAAAGCCTCTCATGAGTATTTAAAACATGTGACGTATAACTTTTGCAGTGATGCTTCAATACTTGCAGTAATCAAATTCAGAATATTTGAGGAAATCAGACATGCTAACTATTTTGAAAAGGGAACATTTACGAATATAATATGTAAATAATCGTGAAGCATGTCATGACAGAATATTTAAGAAAACAGAAATCATGAATACTGAATTTGATATATCAATGCTGTAAATATTTTGAACTTAAAAACATCCGTTGAAATCCGTGGAGTTAAAGCCTCCACTTCAAATGTAAGATTACTCACCTCGGTCCTTTAGGGTTAGCTCTACTGAGGCGCCTTCCCTTTACCTTTCTCTTTCCTTAGCCTATCAAGATTTATGAAGATTCCATAAATTTCATATGTACTTAATCAACTTCATAACTCACTAATTGTAGACTGTGAGAAGCCTAAATTCTTATACCTGTCCGACTTATAGCTGTATTACAGATCTAGTAACTTATGTTCTTAATGATAATAATATTACCTGCGACGCCATTCGGCTAAGGTTTCTGTGTTCTCTCTTTCCTCCTCCAATTTCCTTTTTTCCTCCTTCTTCTTTTTAGCCTCTGCCACTATGGCCTTGGTGGGTGATTTGAAAATGAAGGGGCTTACCGAGACGACTTCTGTCGCCTTGGCTATCCTGATGAATCTGTCGATCACTCTCTGACGATGCAACAGTTCTTGCATGAAGGCCTGTTGCTTTGGGTCCTTGGCCCTTTGGGCTTTGGTCATGATCGTGTACTTGGGTCGTTGTTCTTTCATAATTCACCTAAGATCAATTTATGAGTTAGAAATTTTTATTCTAAGGTTGATGTGTTGTCATGTCCTCGTATATGCCGTAGATTAGTACTTTGGCGTTACTTTACTTTATAGTCATCTGACAGATGTTATTCATCAAATTTTATGTATTTTTATTTTAGACATTTCTTTTGGTCGAATAGACTCTACCATTGAGTCCGCAGCGTCGAAGAAAGTCAGTTTAGGCCTTCATAGAATTTAATTCGGCTTAGGACATGTTAGGGGTATTTTGGAAATTTATACCTTAACGTGTCTAAATTTTTCAGAGTCCCGTCTCGTGAAACGGACCCTACCATTAGATTCAGAATGTTTGAAATAGTTAGAATCCACTGTTTAATTATTTTATTTGGACTTCATTTGACTTATTTATGAGGCAGGGGTATTTTGGTCATTTTGACATTTTTAGGGGTCTTTAATTTTTCGGGACCTCATCTCATGTCGAGGACCTCACCAATGGGCTCAGAGGGTCCAAGATAGTAAGGTTACATATATAACTTGTAATTTTTGGACAACGGGCCATTTCGGAGTATTTAATTTAATTAATTTCATTTAATTAAATTAAATTATAAAACGTAATATATATATTTTTAAAGGGGCATAAGTGACAGGTTGAATAGGGTGGCACGCTGGCCAGCGTGTCACCTCCCTCCCCATATGCCCGAGTTCGAGTCCCACCAGGTGCAAAATGCACCTTTTATTTTTTTTCTGATTTATTACATATATATTATATATATTTCGTTCGCATATATGGCACACGCGAGTGCGTGGCCGAGTGGAAGGAATGCGCGTGGGCGCGTGAGGTCAGGGGTTCGAACCCCAAGAGCCGCAAATCCTTTCCTTTTTCTTTTAAACTTAAACCGTTTTATATATATATATATAAGTATCAGGCCCCTAAACGACGTCGTTGCATTAATGCGGTGGCAAGCCCAGAGGCTGCCACGCGTCCGAGTCGACTGGGTCAGAGCTTTTAAAACCGAGTTGACTCACTGTCACCTTCTTCATTCGACCCCTACTGTTGCCCTAGTTACAGTTTCCATGTTTCTTCTGTTTCGTGGCTTCTCACTCAACTAAATCCCTCTGTTTTGGTCCCAAATCGATTCTAAGGTATAAACGACCAGCTTGGCATTCATTTTAGACTTTAAAACCTCTTCATATGTTTGGTTTTAGACTGGATAATCCAAACTGTGTCTCGGTCGTATATGCCCATTTTTGAGCCAAACTCGATGGGGTTTGTTCTGTTGTGATCCTTTCTTCATGGGGATCCCGTTCCCATTCATAATAGTGGGTTTAGTCGCGAGTTTGTGGGGTTTGTTTTCGAAACCCGAAACTGTAACTCCATTTTTAGAGGGTTGTTCTTAGGTTTCTTGATCGCGGTTAAGTGTTTTTAACATTCTCTCAGAGTCTAGTTGAGGTTCCAATAATCCAAACAAAGTTTTGTTCACATGATTTCAGACCTGCTTTTAGCAAGGTCCATCCATGGCTGCCTTGTGTACGGCTGATGTTTCTAAGGTGTTTTAGGTTCAAATAATCATGTCTAGTTCATGTATATTCATCTTAATCATCATATATACTAAATCAAAGGCTTAAAACAGATTCATACATATAAAAATTCTAGAGAGAGAAATTCAAGTGTTTGTGGGTTTACCTTGTTCCAACTGTTTCTCTCCCCTTTGCTCCTTGCTTCCCACTTCTGAATGTCCTAGAAACTCCTTCAATCTCTTCCTCACTCTCGGATGGTTGTGTTTGTGTGTGTACAAGCACCATGCATATTGTATAAGGAGAGTGAATCATGGCAAATTCTGATTGCCCCTCCATTTAGGTTAGCCAATTTCAGGCTTCTTCATGAGTGGGTCTGAATTCCACTGTTGGGCAGGCCATAAGTGGCCGGTTGTGTGTGTGTGTGGTGTTTGACTTACATATATATATGTATATATACATGGTTTAAACCTAATACACTTTGGGTAATACACACACCTCTTTTTGACACACACTCACCTTTGTACACTTTGGACAATAGCATGGCCTCTTATCCCATACATACATTTCATATTTTAACATACATGCATGCATGCATACACATACTCATATATATATATATATATTCATGTATAATTATATATATATTTAAGGTTATAATCATTTATATAGTATATATATATTTTTGCATTTAATTATATATATTAGTTGTTATAATAATATTTAAAATAATTAATTACTTTAAAAATTAATTATTTTCTTAAATGTATCATCTTGGTACTAATCTTCGTATCCTCGTAATATGTGCCCAATTCTCATACTCATATCAACAATCGGTAGTTGACGTGAAAATATAATTATCATAGAATCGACATGTTGGTGATTGCAACGAAAGTGATGTACAGTCGTCCTGACTTTTCAGGACATTTACTTAAAAGTTCGCGCGTCGGAGTTGACACCGACCTCGTTACTAAAGGCGTCGATTTCAAATTTTTAACACAACAGCTTAATAGTCCCTAATCCGGGTCGGGGTATTACACCCACCGCTTCTCTCTTTCCTCTTAATCTTATTACCTTCTTCTACATCCTTATCACTACTTCTTAATTTATATATATATATATATATATATATACATCAATACACATGGACAGCCGTACACATATATAATATATATATATATACCAATTTATGTATTTACATCTACAATATACTTAATTTTGTATTTATTCTTACTAATATATTCTTATAGACAATTTACATATTTAATTATGTGCTTGTATTTTCTAATATTACACAATTGTGTGTGTATTAAGTATGTACGTATATACTTGGGTAATTACATTGTCATGTACTACCATATACTTATTATCATTATCATTTTCCCATTTGTTAACTGGACGTGGCATGCACTTTTCATATTCAAACTTATCGTCGTAATTGAAGGTTGGTGATTACAACGAAAGTGATGTACAGTCGTCCTGGTTTCCCGGGACTTTTACTGAAACTTCACATGTTGGGGTTCGAACCCGTCTTGGTCATTTAAGGTCTCAATCACTAATTAATATTTGAGTGATTTTATGATGCTTCGTTGGGTCGGGGTGTTACAGCTTATGCCCTCATACAACCAAAAATATGCCCCAAGGGCCAAATGTTCTTCAAGGTCCATTTCCCCTTCCATGCTTCAAGACTTTATCAAGTCTCATGTGCCGAGAGTCCCATCTATAATATGTAATCCCATTTAGGGTAAGCACGACGGCTTGTATGACATGATGCTAATATAAGAAATAAAGATAAGGCGTGACATGTGCAAAGTGAACATTTATAAGTTATAAACCTTCTAATTCTTTAATTTAATGCAATGGCAATATACATGACACACACATGCAACTCTATGCCCACCCATGCCTCGCTTCACAGTCTGCCCCCGTCAGCACTCGAGTACTATTCATTGGCCAGATTTTAGATTTTTTACCACAGGATCTACACCCTCATAATGGATAGCACCAAAGTGCTCAACACATGCCATGTTTCCAAAGATTCAAGTATACCAAGATGCCTTGATTTTTCTATGCAATTTCAATGAGGCATTTATCAAACCCATGGAGTGTGCCTTAAATAATGCATCATACATAAAGAAAACTATAACTTTTAAATCATAAAATTTTGTCTACATGAACATAGCATACAATCCAATCAATTATACATATAATTATGTTACATGTTCACAACCTTACCAAATTCTCAAAGATTACACAAGTACATAAAGTAGCAATACATTGAGCAAACCATAACTTTCAAACTACAAAACTTTATCTGCATGAACATAAATTAGAATGCAATGAATTATACATATATTTATGTTACATGTTCATCACTTCACCAAATCCCCAAAGAATACATAAGTACACAAGGTACCAACCCTAGGTTTTCAAAGTAACTATATGCTAGGTGGTTTTCTAACAACAAGTAAGCATGTAAGTCATACAATCAACTTATAAAAATACTACTAAACTTAACTCTATTCTTTACTTAGCAAAATGTCATACCTAGAAGGGTTTTTCTCAACCCTAGGGAGTTATGTTCACTTTGAAGCCGAACCAATCAGTAGGATTGTAGCCCTAGTGGTGGGGAACAACTTCCTAGAAGGAAGCCTTGAGAGATTCCAAGGCTAGAGATGAGTTTTGAAATGTAGGAAGTTGGAAAACCTAGGTTTCACTTGTGGTTTCTCTCCATGCACAACCTGCAGCTCTTTCTCAGACCAATTTTGTAAATTTTAACTCTCAAAGGTCATATTTATACTAAAGGGGTCAAGGTGAAAAGACCATTTTACCCTTAATGAGCCGTTGGACTCCGTTACACTACAACCTGTACTGAAACGCCTCAATTCGATATTCTGCTTTAACCAAAGTTCTTAAAATTATTTTAAATGATATTTTCCAAAAAAATTTATTTTTGCTTGTTGGCGGGAGTGGCCGGGTCCACCTAGGATGCCCTTTTTTGGTCTATTTTTCAAACTATCTCTGATTAGACTCAAATTCTCACAGGAGGTGTATTTTAATATTATAAGCATATTTCCCTTCTATAGTATTTCCCAAATATACTTCTAAACATGACTTATGTCTAAATGATGCATATATAGTACCCTACCAGCAAATAGTGCATGAATAATGTCCTACCGGTAAAACGAAAAATTTACCCTAATTTTTCAGATCTTTACAAAGAGACAAGCACATTTCCATCATTCATTTACCATAGTGAGAACAAGATATCCAAAGCAAGTCCCAAGACAATGGTGTTCAATTATTCAAAAGATTTTCACATAGACTAATGTGCATGTATATGTTCACATCAATAGAATAAGAAGACATAAATGAAATGGTCCAATTTTATAGATCTAGGGACAAGGTCGGCATCCATTACATACTCCACATGATTAACATGTACATGGCAAGAAAGATATGTATACATAAAATTTAATATCTCTATTGTGGATCTAAGCAAGATCTACACATGATATATACCAAGTAATTCAAAAAGAAATGAATTTTAATGTATGAAGTCCTCATGTAAATACCCAACCTTCAACCCAAGTTAGAAATCCCTACCTTAAAGCTTGAAGAAAAATAGGATTTTTGTTGTAAAGAGAGATGTTCTAAAACCCTTACTACAATCCTCAATTCCAAACATTAAGCAAATATTTATACCGTTTATATCACTCTATCAAACTAAACCCATAAGAAAATTGAATAACTAGGAGAAAAAATGGAAAATCCTAAATTTACCTCTTGTTTGTTTATAAATATCTTGAAAATCCTAGCTTCCAATCGATGAAAATCTTCCTAAGGATGGACCCTTACACTAGGAAGGTTTTATAAGGCTTAGAATCCTATGAAAACTAAAAACTCTTAAAGCCCTAGCTCCCCCTTTTAGCTTGGAGAGAGTTCAGAGAATAGAGAAAATGAAAAAGTTGAGAAAAGTGCTTTTTTTAAGAGCTTTTTGCCACTTACGCGAAGCAAATGAGAAGGCCTTCATTCATACAAGGGCACCTTCGTTCAAACAAGACTAAAACAATATCAAACGAGTATCAAATGAGTAATGAATGAAAACCAGTTGGAACTCGTTCGAATGAGCCCTTCTTAGGATCGAACGAATACCCGAGAATTTCTATTTTTCACCCAAAAATCTAATACATTTAACTTATATAACTTCTATACATCATTTATACTTTCCTAACCACATCATATTCATTCTCCAAACTTCAACGATATCAATAACAATAAAGCAATCACTCAATAACACTTTTAAAGGTCTAAGTATTCAAGCTTAGTTAGAAACATTAGCTCCTTAAACACAGACACATGTATCCCACATTACATTATTCAAGTTTTTCCACCTTCTCATATATTTGTGGTTAATATAATCATGCTTAAATTAATATTACCCCGTTATTTACTCATTTTCATATTCTCTTAATTTATGAAATGTTACACTAGCGAAGAGACATCTAAAGATTTTGTAAATAAATTAGCTAGCTACTTTTCATACATATTTCATGGCAATTATCTCATCTTCAATTAACTCTCTTATAAAATGATGTCTTATATCCATAGACTTAGTTCAAAAGTGTTGTATAGGATTTTTGGGGATATTTATTGCACTAGCATTGTGACAATAAACTATCATTTAATTTTGTTCAATCCCATAATCATGCAACATATTTTTGCATGCATAGAAGTTGTGTAAATCAACTACTTACAACTAAATATTTTACTTTAGCAGTAGATAAAGCAACACAGTTCTGTTTCTTGTTGAACCAAGATACTAGATAAGATCCAACATAAAAAAAAAAAAAAAAAAAAAAACATCCTTCATATGTATTCTTTCTATCATCTACATTTCCTGCCTAATCAACATTTGAATATCTTGATAATATACTGCTAGTCTCTTTAGAATACCACAACCCACAATTTCTACTGTTGATCTTCTTAGAATGTGGCAACTAATAAGTGGGAGTCTTTGGGTTCTAATTGAAACTTAGGACATATATTCCAACACTAAAAGCAATATCAAGTATACTAGCTATGTAGTATAGTAAACTCCTTATAATTCTTCTATAGAGTGTAGTAACTACACTTTTTTCCAAACTATCTTTGCTTAGTTTGGTATTTGGACTCACTAGAGTACATAGTTTGGTTTTGATGTATCTAAACCAAATTTCTTCACTAGGTTTTTTTTTATATATTTAGATTGTGAAATAAAAATTTCATCATCCAACTGTTTTATTTGTACACCTAAAAAACAAGTTAGTTCACCAACTATGCTCATTTCAAATTTTTTTCCTATTATTTTTTCAAAAGTATTTGTTATTGAAGTGGACCCAAATGCAATATTATTTACATAGATTTATGTAGTTAAAACTTGTTTTTCACTTGTCTTAATAAATAAAGTCTTATCAACCCCATCTTATAGTCATTTGATAACAAATTTTGGTCAACCTTTCGTACCATGCACGAGGAGCTTTTATTTTTTAAAAAAAAAATAAATAGAACTTTTGTTTTATGAAAAAATAAAAAAAAAAAAAAACAACATTTTTTGTGTTCTTTAATAAATACTTAGTCCATTGTCGTTATTTTATGACATATTTTATCCATTTGCAAAATGTAGTGTTTGACTAGAATTATGAACATTTGCTAAATCAGAGTAATGAAGTGTGATAGGTAATGGTCCAATTTAATATAATATATTTTTGTAATTATTTTAATTTCAACACAATTGGTAAACTAACTTAGGCCTAGTGATCGATTGCTTGAATTTAGATACTTCAAGGCCCTATGGTGGACTTAGTCGCCCATGTCCATTTATCTTTTGTTTCTAACATATATGTGAGATAGCTATGCCATCTTATTTTATTTATTTTCTATAATTTATTTACACTTTAAGGCCCCATGGCCGACTTAATCTCCTATGCCCTATTATCTTTTATTTGTAACATATATATGAGAGGACTATGTTACCCAATCACATTTATTTTTTTCTTACAATTTGCACAACCTTGGAAGGTTCCTGGGTCACTTGACTTTTATTTTGTCATTTATTCATAGTATATTACTAATCTTGTTTCATGCTTCTTATAATATTTTTAGATCTCTTTGTAGTTCACGCTTAACTATAGTCATGATAACAATAACTATGATTAAGTGGAGATTGAGTGAAAAAGAAATATTGATCTTGCTATTATCCTGATTTCCTTACCATTTAGTTTGTCATAATGCTAAAATTTCTTTAAGAACTCAAGTTTAAATCAAAAACTTAAACCCATTGGTGGAATTTTTTACCCTTTTTTGTTATAGATGGATACCACTACGATATCACTTAAGGTCCCAAAGTGTGAATTAAACTTAGAAAAGGGGAAGGGGGTTGAATAGGTTTGTTCTAGAATTAAAAATTTCTCAATTATTAATTACAAGTCTTGTCTATAACAATGATGCCACAACAAAAAAAAATCACTCCACGCGATTAATCTAACATATAAGCCCTTCTACCAATGTATAGTCAAGAATTGTTCAAAGACAAACCTATCAACAACAACCTAATCGATCAATTAGTTCAATTTGATAATCAATTTAATCAATTCAATGCAAAATTCAACTAAATGATCAAATGTCAATTCAATTCAATTTACAACTTCAATTGCTCAATTAATCAAATTTGTGCTTAATTATGAGATTCATGAAAACTTAATATTAATATCAAGCGAAAGCATTCAAACAAAGTAATTATAAATTGTAAGAGATGAAGTGATTGAGAGATTTGCAAACCGATTGATGATAGAGAAACTACCAAGAATAACAATCCTTGCAGTAAAACTCCACAGCCAAGCCAATGCTCAAGGAAGACTTCCACTATGATAGAAATTGAATTACAAGGTATCTACGAACCGAACTTTACACTTCAAGCTCCGTTCTACCCGATCACAACTTCAATTTCTTCTTGAATCCACAAGCTCCTCATAGTCAGAATCTTCATACAACCGGAATCCTCGATGGTCTCAGAATCCTCCGATCTAGTCGTTCCACAATTGCAAATTCTTACAATTTCGGTATCTACCAATCCAATCAATAATGCATCCACAAGGTTGATCTCAATTCTTCATCAATGGTGAAATAACATTAACAAGAGGCTCTGAGATCTGATTTGGATCTAGTGAATGATCTAAATCAATCAATGAATGAGAATAGAGAAATGTATGATTGACAATTATGATTGATCTTTTATGAAAGTTTTTGATCTCTCAATAATATAGCTCTCACAATTAAAATCTCTCTTACTCTATTTTTTATTGGACTCAACTAAATTTTCATGATTTTTCCCAATGAACTTGTTTAATCCAAAAACGAGCTTCAAAACAGATTATAAATATGTTTTTTACCCAGGGTTCATTCGAAAGAACCATTACTCGTTTGAACAAACTCCCTATTTGTTCGAACGAGCAAGGAACAAATATTAAACGAACACATTTATGATGTTGCAGCTCTTCATTTGATACAGGCCTTTCGAATGAAGGAAAACGAATGAGAATGAACTACTATTGTTCGTTCAAACGAGCAACAGAGAGTTGCTCAATCTTTGCTTGTCTTGTGAACAAAATTTTCTCTTAGAGTTTTTAAGATACATTTTTGGAAAAATTGTTTCACAATCACAAGTCTAACACACACATGATGTTATGATAAAAACTATATACAATGCATACAATGTGTGAGTGTGTGAGATCTAAATCAAAACAAAAGCCTACTATACCCTTCGTGAATCATGTCGGCCAGTAGTGATGCACAATAATGTCTCTTAGATCATCTTGGAGTAGAATGGGCATTGAAGTACTCACAACTAGGACTTATGTACTACTTACACACAAAACACATTTTGTCAAATCGGATTAGCCAATTACAATATCAGACCCCTTAGTCCTAACACCTTTTCAAGTCAATCAATTGGAATCGTACTTTTCAAAACATAATCCTTTATATGCAATTACAGACTCCTTCATTTCAAATCAATTAATTGGAATTATAATTTTCAAGTACCAATCTCTCGTATCAGATTGTAGACCTTTTTTCAAATTATAACTTTTAAAACCTAGTTTCTTGTATGAAAATTATGGACCATCTTTCAAACTTAAAACTCAATTTCACATATGAAACTAAATGTAGACACCTTATTTTGAGACCTTATTTTGAAACTAAATTATGGACCATCTCGCCATTTTTGGTAAGTTACTATTAATATGTCCTATCTACGAGTATTTTAGTAATTTCTCATTTCGCCTATAGATGGAATTTTCGTCATTTTTGCCATAATGGGCATTTTCAACGTTTTGGTCATTTTGTGCATAAAGGATATTTTGGTCATTTCACCCATAGAGGGCATTTTGGTCATATTTCCACATTAGGACCCTTGAGGGTATTGTAGTCATAATGCCCATTAAGGGCATTTTGGCAAATACTAGAGGTTTCCCACATTCTAGGGATATTTATGTAATATTGATACTATTTTGTCATTTGGAGGGCATTTTGGTATTATAGAATATTCCTATCCCATATAGGTTATTTTGGTCATTCATGGGCATACATGTAATTTCCATGTCATTTTATCTATATAGGGTTATTTTGGTAATTTTGGTCTTTAGGGACAATTTTGACTTTTTTATGCCTTAGTGGCATTTTTGTAATTTCCTTGTCCCTAAATTCTCTACTAAATTAGGGGCGATATAGTAAATATACGTTTGTTCACCAAATACTTTCTAAATTTCATTCCTTCTTTTTTTTAAGGGATTTGTCCTAAATTTGTGCATAAAATAATATCTATATCTAATTGTTTACTCATTTAGTATTCAATCTTAGCCATTCATCTATAGGATTCATTGTGAGCCCTTGGGTTAAACCTCCTTACTTTTTTTTTTCTATAAATAAAATCCCTTTGGCCACCATAATTCGGGGTTCCACATCATAGGTAGACGGTTCCACATCATAATCATTAAGAAGCCAGATGTTGTAGAAATAATCCTTCTTTTTCTTCCATTTTTCTTCTTTCATATTTCTTGAAGCCTTATTCTACACAAGCAATAGTTCTAATCCATTGAAGACGAACTTCTACACCATTAAAGATTTAATCTAAGGAGTTCAAGCTCAAGCGTTGTTTGATTTAACACAATCAATTAGGTATGCTCCCTATGTCACGCCCCGAATTCCAACGAACCCGAGGCACGAGTAACGAGACAGAAAGAAATAAAATAATAAGGGAATAAAAGATAATTAAGGACGATCACATACATTCTACACACTGTTCTGATACATACATAAGGTCTGGTCCATTTGTTCACAACATACAAAATAAAATACAATCTCGGGCTTATGCCCTTACACAACATCAAAGGGCCCCTTGGGCCTAACAGTCCCTAATCAGATCATCTCCACGTCTCCTGCAGCTGGGACATCATCTAAAATGTTTGCCCCACTAAAGGGGTCAGCTCAACATGCTGGTACAATATAATGCTAATGCAAGAAACAGAACTAAGGTCGTGGCATGTGCAAGTGTACAGTTATTTCTATATGGCATTCGATATCATGATGGCAGTATATGAATAGTGTACAGTATATGAGCAGTATGCGTGACACACCCATGCAACTCTATGCCACTCATGTCTCATGATACGGTCATTCTCCGCTGGCATGAGTACCGCCACGTATGTCTCGCTTCACGGTCCGGAATCCGTCAGGCTTGCAAGTACCTAATGGCCGATTTTGGGTTTTTCACCACAAGATCTGCACCCTCATAATGCAAAGCACCAAGTGCTTAACTCACGCCATGTCCAAGGAATCACACTATGCCAATATGCTCTGATCTCATCATGTCATAATACAATCTCAATAATGCATCTCATTCATACATAAAGCATGCTTTCAAGTACATATTTCATAATGTCAACAGTTCTCAAAGCATGTAATTCACACACTACACTAACACATGCAATATACACATAATCATCATCCAACATCAGCAAGATAGCATGAAGCACATAAGCATGAGAACATTCAATCAAACATGTGAACAATTGAGGCAGCAGAACAAGTATTCCTAATCTTAATTCTATTTCTTACTTAGCACAATATATCATACCTGGTAATCGATCTCAAACCGGAAAAGTATATTCGTAGTAAAGTGAAACCACCGTAAGAACACCGAAGGTCAGGTCACCTTCTCTTTGCCTTTCCGTGTCCCTAAAATTCATAACATGAAACTCAGTTCAATTGTCACTTGAATTATGTTATTCATCAAATTTTATGTCTTTATCTTATAAGTTTCTATTCTGCTAAATTAGACTCTACTATTGAGTCCGGGACGTCGAAGAAAATAAGTTTAGGTTTTCGTAGAACTGAATTCGGCATCTGGGTTCAAAAGGGCAAAACAGTCATTTTGCACTTCTCACGGGTCCTTACACTTCGAGACTTCTTTTCACAAATCGGACTCCACGGTTGAGTCCGGAATGCTCGAGATAATAAAGTGTCACTATTCGTTTACTAAATTCGGAGTTCATTTGACTGCATTTTAATTCAGGGGCATTTTGGTAATTTTAAAAGTTACTACGGGTCTTTTATTTTTTGGGACCCCGTCTTATAAAACGGACCTCACTATTGGTCTCAGAATGGTCGAGATAGTCAAAATACACTAATGACTTGTCCCATTTGGACTCCGGGTTATTTTTGAATGTTTAAATAATTAAATTAAATTAATTAATTAATTAATTAATTTAATTATTATTTTATTAATATTTAAATCTGGTGCGTCTAATTGTAATTTCTCCAAAGTTTAGGGGTTCAGGTGTAATTTCTGAAAGTTTAGGGTCAGGTTTGTAATTTTTAAAGTTCTAGGGGCAATTCTGTAATTTTAGAAATCCTTATCCCATATTCGGATAACCAAACAGGGGATAGGGTTAAAACTGGGATAGGATATCCCTGTTCCCAATTCAATTTTCAATTTCAATTTCTCATCCCCGTTGCCAAACACTCCCATTCTCCTTTTAATTTAAAACCAGTGAGTGACACGTGGCAGGGGCGGTTCACACCTACCCGACCCGGACCCGAAACCCGACCCGGGTGGCCTCCCTTCTTCCCCGTTTTTTCGGCGATGAACCAGTAGGGTTCCGGCGCCTTCTCCGGCGCCGGCGACCGGATTCCGATCGATTTTTGCCCCTTTTTCTTTGCAGTTTCCTTTACGTTTTCACGAAGATCTCAAATATGACATTTGTTTTTCACTTAGGCCACTATTTTCCCACGAATATAGCCAAACCCATAGCTCTGGCCAAGTTTTATTTTTCATATTCATGACAGTATACCCACTGTTTTATTTTCAAACTAGTTCAACTAAGTTTCTGCACTACACAGAAACTCTTCCCCATCATTTGTTTCAAGGTTTACACATAAAATAATACGGTTCCAATTATTCTCTAACAACCTGCAACCCACTGTTTCTACCTCGTTCCTCAACCATTTTCCTTCGTTCTTTTTGCAAAATAATTCTGATTTCATGCTCTTTAAAACCCTACACTTAAAATCAAATGAAAGCTCTTAAATCTTAAAAACAGAATGAGACCCACTTACCTTAAATTCCTGTTTTTCTCTTTGGGGTTGCTTCCTCTCACTTCTGTTCCTCTTCAATCCACTCTCAGTCCCTCCCTTCTTCTATTCTTTCCTTCTGTTTTCTTTTCTAACTCAACACACACGTCCGTCTGTATGCACAACACAACCGACCCTTTTCTCTCTCCTCTCTTTCTCTCTCTATCCCCCCTCCACTTGCAGCCTTCCTTGACTTCTCTCCCTTCTGCTCAGCCTCTTGCTTCTCCCCAAACGCAGCTTTGCATTTAATGTAAAGCTGCCTATACACCTATATATATACATCCACTCATATACCTACCCTAGCCACACACACACACTTACACGACATCACTCACACACACTGTGCAGTCCATTTACACACGGCTGTATACACTACAGCCACACACACATATATATATATACCTATATATATACATATTTAAATGCATATGATATATATACATACATGTACATTATATATATTTAAATGCATATGATATATATACATACATGTACATCCATACACACCATGCATACTTACACATATTTTAATTAATAATAATAACAAATAACCAGGAAAATTTTATATAAAAAAAAAAAATTTTCCGGTTATTATATCCTTCCCTCATTACAGAAATTTCGTCCCGAAATTTAAAATAACACAAAACAAAAGAAAACACATCACTGATCAAACAACTCAGGGTACCTAACTCAAACCTCGGCCTCACGCTCCCAAGTAGCCTCCTCAATCCCATGATGGTTCCAACGGACCTTGACCAAAGGGATGGTCCTGCCTCGCAAAACCTGGTCCCTCGAGTCCAATATCTCCATGGGTCTCTGGTCATAGGAAGCGTCCCCCTTTAATTGAAGATCTACCCAATCGAATACATGGGAGGGGTCAGGCTGGTACTTCCTAACATCGACACATGAAAAACATCATAAACTCCTGATGGCCGCGGTGGTAATGCCAGTTGATAAGCCACCTCACTAACTCTCCCAAGAATCTTAAAGGGGCCCATAAATCGTGGTGACAGCTTCCCACCGCGCCCAAATCTCCTCAAACCTCGTCTGGGAGATACCTTGAGGAACACATGGTCCCCCACCTCAAATGCCAAGGGCCGCCGCCTCCTATCTGCATAACTCCTCTGGCGACTATGGGCTGTCAACAATCGCTGCCTGATCACTTGTATCTAGTCTGTGGTCTCACGGACTATATCGGATCCCAAAACAATTGTCTTCCCTACCCCAGTCCAACACACCGGTAAATTGCTAGCTACGGTTGCAGACAAACTCTACCAAAGCAAGGTGATCCTCTCAGCTACCCCTGAAGTCCATAATGCAGTATCTAAGCATGCTCTCTGGGATCTGAATGGTACTCTCTGACTGACCATCAGTCTGGTTATGAAAGGTAGTACTAAACTTAGCTGAGTCCCTAAGGCTGTCTGGAGGCTCTGCTAGAACCGGGCAGTGAAACGTGGGTCCCTGCCTAAAACAATGGATACTGGAACCCCATGTAGTCGTACAACCTCTCGTCATAGTAATAAAAGATTAATGCAAAATGTATTGTAACATATAGACGTGCAGCCTTACCTATGGATCACTCACCTCTCCCTCAGCCAAGCGATGTGGAATGCATTACTTTCTCCCATTACCATCTCCCCCATAGGCTTCGCCTCACCGGTAGACGTGCAGCGGCGTGCAAACATCTCCACACTCCCTACTAGGGTCTAGTGCTAATCCCATCTGTAACGACTCACTCCATATGGCACAACACATAATGGAATCCTCGGAACACATTGGCTCATCAAGGCCAACCTCTTTCAAATTCCATCCATGCATCACGACTCACCTCAACAACTTAACACAATAAAAAGTAAAGGAAACTTCTCACTGATCACAAAGATACCCCAAGGTCTCTCACACATGCTATGTCGTCTAACCCACCTCAAATTAATCCATAAAATCACCTAGTGATTTATCTCAATGGCATAAATGCACATCATCCGCACCACAATGCAATCTCATCATCCAGTATTCTCTAAGTATCCTAATTACCCACAAGGTACCAACAGTACAGTCTAAAAGTAAGGCTATCATCTCCCATCTTAGTCTATATATAACCGAGACTAAGTGTCATGTACTAATAAGGACTAGCCTATTCATTTCATGTGCGCATATACCGATTGGGTATACAAATGTAGACAATGTAGTTTATGCACTCTAATCATGAAACTTACGTCAATATACCAAGGTTCAGAGGAAATAAAACACTAAACTCTTCACCAATTTCCACTACGAACATACATCAATTTTCACACACATGTAAACATGTTTAAGCATTCTCTTATATATGCATCAATAATAATCAGTCTATATAAAAAAAAAATGTCATAATCATAGCACTATAACGATCACCAAACTAGCATGCTTATATAGAGTAAACGTACAATATTTAATGGCTAACACGTAGCTTACCACATCAGCACCTAGTATAAAATTTCATTCCAGGAATACACATATACATAAATAAGCACATAATCTGTTGTACAGGTGACCAGGCACATTCCTAACCCTATGGATATCCAGGCTCATAGCCTATCTCACTGGCAACAGGCATATAGTATACTGTTTAATCTCATTCGTTATACTGTATAAAGGCAAGCATTGAATCCTAGATCATCAATAACCAAGTATACCCCACATTGTATAATTTCACAAATAAGGTAACAAGCACTCCTCTAATCATGTAATCCAAACCAACCCAATCCAAATTAAAGTCTAACCCCTCCTAATTCACAATAAAGTCAATCTTAAAAGGATCTATGGACAACCCATGGAATAAAGAAAACATCTCCCTCAGAAGTACACACGGTCTCTCTTCCCCCGTAGCAACCTATACTTGTCTAAAGTGTAAATAACCGATCTATCTCCAACATAATACCAATACTAGACGTATCAAATAAGATGAAGAATCCAAATAAGGCATGCAGTCAGCTACCTTTATCGAGTAATCTCTACCGATTCTCGTCAGTATCACTCTACCCCCTAATGTCATGTCAACATAGTAAATATGAATGTATGAGATGCATTATGGTCTATCAATATGCTAGTCCATAAACTAACACAAAAAAAAATGTACCTCACGGCTCTGAAGGTCCAAAAGGATAGGTGACTCTAGGCTAGCTACTGCATAACGCCACTCTGAGTGGTCTGGTCCTGTCTATCACCCCTCTGACTGAGAGTCCTGACACTCAATGCTGTAGGTGCATGCTAAAAATACGGTGCCAGAGGTCCCTGACCCAATAGTGGCTATGGCAGAGGCACTTGGGTATACTGGTAGTAATGTCGCTCCTCTAAGTCCTGGGAAATCGGCCTCTGAGGGCAATTGGCCCTAATATGGCCAGCCTGGTGGCATACAAAACAAAGTCATGGAGTCCCCCGTCCTTGACTCTGTACTGGTGATGGGAATGACTCCTGACTAGACTCGATCCTCTGTCTCAAGTTGGGGTCCCTCAAAGGACAAGTGACCATCTTGTGGTCAGGCTGTCCACAAATAAAACAAATAATGGTCCCTTGGGATGTGTATGTGAATGTAGAAGAAGCACCAGTCCGGGACCTCTTCAATAGTCTCCTACTAGTGTGAGTATGGGCGGGTATAGATATCCGTGCAGCAGCAGCACTGGCTCGAGACCTCTTCGATGGCCTCTTACCAGCGTATATCGGGGTAGACCTAAGGATCTGTGCTAGAGTCGCCTCGCTCTAGGTCTAGGGCTCTCTGACTCCTCTAAGCTCAGCCAACTCTCTCTCAGCCCTGACCGCTCTCGTCACTACCTCCTGTATAGTGTGAAGGCATTCCCGCATAATGGTCGCTACGTCCCCAGAACCACTAGTCTGCCCTACCTCCACTAGAGCAGGTGTAAAAGTGACGGCCTCCTCAACTGCAACATCTGCCGAAGCAGCAGTTTGGGGCCAACTATGCCACGGTGGTGCAGTGGTCCTAGGCTCATCGTGTCTAGGTGGTATAAGTCTAGGAGTAGCTTGTCTCGGTGGCATGTCTACAAGTTCAAAGAGAAGAAAAAATTAATACCCCATTGGACACAGGTGTTAAAAGAACATTAAGTAGGTACTTTTCAACACTTCACAATTTCGAAGTAACAACCACAATATATTATGACACACTTGCCTAATCAATACCTACATAACTAATGTCGACCATCCCTACCCGTTTGTTACACTAAACAATTTATACTGAGTTCTAACATAGCCCTCTACTAAGAAGGATTTTATCTAAACAATGTAATACGCGCATAGTTAAACATTTGAACACCAGCAAGGTTTAGCTCCCAATGAATACTATCCAAAACAATACATCTCTCAATAACCAGGGTTTAACACAAGAGCAGCTTTAAAAATCTAAGGATAAACACTCTAACTGCCCATCTATACACACAAGGCTCCACAAGTCCGAATCCTTATTTTAGCATTTTAAGGTTTGATGTGTCTTTTATTATCTCTTACTTTTATAGCTAGGTGATAACCTTTCATGGATTACAGCTCCTTTCATTACTTGCTGATGGGGTACCATCCATCAACTGTAACTCAAGACCTGAGACCAATCCAGTTTGTATAAATATCATAGTCATAGTACTATAATCCCTGAAAATTGGTTACTAACCTAGCACACTCATACAGAATCCCCGAACAACAGTCAACCGGGTAAACAACTAGGTTCACAACCTGTCTCCTAAGTAACTAGGCATAATGTCTATCGTATAGATAACTAAGTGTACAACCCACACCTCAAATGACTAGGCACACCGTCTATCCCCTAGAGTATACGGTCTATCATATTGACATGAGTTTCTAATCTTAGTCAACCTCCACAAAAAAAATAATTCGTACGCTCCCTGTCTACCGGGAAATCAAGCATAGTGCATACTCGTGCACACCAATGCGACATGTGTATATATAAAATATTTGAGCTAAAAGATCAGTCATGTTCTTATCAGCGACTAGGGAGTACGTATAGCATGTCATAATATACACTGAAAAAATTCTCACACATTACACATGTCATGCACCTTACCACATTAAATCACATAATCATGCGTCGCAACATAGCATCTAGTAACATGTGATCCCAACAATCATGCTTCAAATGCACATATAATCACATAACACACAAAATCCTATCGCATGACACTAACAGTTCACTCTAAGTCTCATTCTTTTCTCTAGGGTCTCATGGTGTTAAACAACACCCCACGGTCTCTAGGTATTCGAACCTAAGCTCTGATACCACTTTGTCACGCCCTGAATTCCAGCGAACCCGAGGCACGAGTAACGAGACAGAAAGAAATAAAATAATAAGGGAATAAAAGATAATTAAGGACGATCACATACATTCTACACACTGTTCTGATACATACATAAGGTCTGGTCCATTTGTTCACAACATACAAAATAAAATACAATCTCGGGCTTATGCCCTTACACAACATCAAAGGGCCCCTTGGGCCTAACAGTCCCTAATCAGATCATCTCCACGTCTCTTGCAGCTGGGACATCATCTGAAATGTTTGCCCCACTAAAGGGGTCAGCTCAACATGCTGGTACAATATAATGCTAATGCAAGAAACAGAACTAAGGTCGTGGCATGTGCAAGTGTACAGTTATTTCTATATGGCATTCGATATCATGATGGCAGTATATGAACAGTGTACAGTATATGAGCAGTATGCGTGACACACCCATGCAACTCTATGCCACCCATGTCTCATGATACGGTCATTCTCCACTGGCATGAGTACCGCCACGTATGTCTCGCTTCAAGGTCCGAAATCCGTCAGGCTTGCAAGTACCTAATGGCCGATTTTGGGTTTTTCACCACAGGATCTGCACCCTCATAATGCAAAGCACCAAGTGCTTAACTCACGCCATGTCCAAGGAATCACACTATGCCAATATGCTCTGATCTCATCATGTCATAATGCAATCTCAATGATGCATCTCATTCATACATAAAGCATGCTTTCAAGTACATATTTCATAATGTCAACAGTTCTCAAAGCATGTAATTCACACACTACACTAACACATGCAATATACACATAATCATCATCCAACATCAGCAAGATAGCATGAAGCACATAAGCATGAGAACATTCAAGCAAACATATGAACAATCGAGGCAGCAGAACAAGTATTCCTAATCTTAATTCTATTTCTTACTTAGCACAATATATCGTACCTGGTAATCGATCTCAAACCGGAAAAGTATACTCGTAGTAAAGTGAAACCACCGTAAGAACACCGAAGGTCAGGTCACCTTCTCTTTGCCTTTCCGTGTCCCTAAAATTCATAACATGAAACTCAGTTCAATTGTCACTTGAATTATGCTATTCATCAAATTTTATGTCTTTATCTTATAAGTTTCTATTTTGCTAAATTAGACTTTACTATTGAGTCCGGGACGTCGAAGAAAATAAGTTTAGGTTTTCGTAGAACTGAATTCGGCATCTAGGTTCAAAAGGGCAAAATAGTCATTTTGCACTTCTCACGGGTCCTTACACTTCGAGACTTCTTTTCACAAATCGGACTCCACGGTTGAGTCCGGAATGCTCGAGATAATAAAGTGTCACTATTCGTTTACTAAATTCGGAGTTCATTTGACTGCATTTTAATTTAGGGGCATTTTGGTAATTTTAAAGGTTACTACGGGTCTTTTATTTTTTGGGACCCCGTCTCATAAAACGGACCTCACCATTGGTCTCAGAATGGTCGAGATAGTCAAAATACACTAATGACTTGTCTCATTTGGACTCCGGGTTATTTTTGAATGTTTAAATAATTAAATTAAATTAATTAATTAATTAATTTATTTAATTATTATTTTATTAATATTTAAATCTGGTGGGTCTAATTGTAATTTCTCCAAAGTTTAGGGGTTCAGGTGTAATTTCTGAAAGTTTAGGGTCAGGTTTGTAATTTTTAAAGTTCTAGGGGCAATTCTGTAATTTTAGAAATCCTTATCCCATATTCGGATAACCAAACAGGGGATAGGGTTAAAACTGGGATAGGATATCCCTGTTCCCAATTCAATTTCCAATTTCAATTTCTCATCCCCGTTGCCAAACACTCCCATTCTCTTTTTAATTTAAAACCAGTGAGTGACACGTGGCAGGGGCGGTTCACCCCGCCCGAACCGGACCCGACCCGGACCCAAAACCCGACCCGGGTGGCCTCCCTTCTTCCCCGTTTTTTCGGCGATGAACCAGTAGGGTTCCGGCGCCTTCTCCGGCGCCGGCGACCGGATTCCAATCGATTTTTGCCCCTTTTTCTTTGCAGTTTCCTTTACGTTTTCACGAGGATCTCAAATATGACATTTGTTTTTCACTTAGGCCACTATTTTCCCATGAATATAGCCAAACCCGTAGCTCCGGCCAAGTTTTATTTTTCATATTCGTGACAGTATACCCACTGTTTTATTTTCAAACTAGTTCAACTAAGTTTCTGCACTACACAGAAACTCTTCCCCATCATTTGTTTCAAGGTTTACACATAAAATAATACGGTTCCAATTATTCTCTAACAACCTGCAACCCACTGTTTCTACCTCGTTCCTCAACCATTTTCCTTCGTTCATTTTGCAAAATAATTCTGATTTCATGCTCTTTAAAACCCTACACTTAAAATCAAATGAAAGCTCTTAAATCTTAAAAACAGAATGAGACCCACTTACCTTAAATTCCTGTTTTTCTCTTTGGGGTTGCTTCCTCTCACTTCTGTTCATCTTCAATCCACTCTCAGTCCCTCCCTTCTTCCATTCTTTCCTTCTGTTTTCTTTTCTAACTCAACACACACGTCCGTATGTATGCACAACACAACCGACCATTTTCTCTCTCCTCTCTTTCTCTCTCTATCCCCCCTCCACTTGCAGCCTTCCTTGACTTCTCTCCCTTCTGCTCAACCTCTTGCTTCTCCCCAAATGCAGCTTTGCATTTAATGCAAAGCTGCCTATACACCTATATATATACATCCACTCATATACCTACCCTAGCCACACACACACACTTACACGACATCACTCACACACACTGTGCAGTCCACTTACACACGGCTGTATACACTACAGCCACACACATATATATATATACCTATATATATACATATTTAAATGCATATGATATATATACATACATGTACATTATATATATATTTAAATGCATATGATATATATACATACATGTACATCCATACACACCATGTATACTTACACATATTTTAATTAATAATAATAATAATAATAATAATAATAACAAATAACCAGGAAAATTTTATATAAAAAAAAAAATTTCCGGTTATTACACCCTAAAACCCTAATATCTTTTTTTTCCTAATTTGATTTATCCTATCACTATTGATAGAATAAGTTGAATTCGAGAACTATGTTGGTTCTAATTTCATTATTTAAATGGATATGTAGGACGCCTCATGAGCCCGAGTTTACTTTTTTCCTTTAAGCTATTTACTTTATACATTTGTTTCTTATTTTTATCCATGTCAGCCTCTCTTTACTCTTTTCCTTTTAGCAATCTATTTTATGTCTTTTTTTTAGTTTTTCATTCATGTCAATCTCTTTCTACTCCTTTTTTTGGTTTGTTTACTTTATTTATTTTATTCGTTTATGTCATTGTTATCATTATCTTTGTATTTCACTCGTCATCTTGTTTATGTCATAGAATATTAAGCCTTGAGGCCAGTCTATTTAGACTGGGCGGGATGGGTGCTTAACCCCTTCCCATCTCGTACCTTAGCTCCCAGATTTGAAATTCTTTTATTCATTATGGATTAGTTTTACTTTACTTTATTTTAACCTATGTTAAGGGGTTTAGATTGTAAATAGGATCAAAGCAATGTAATTTCAGTTTTCTTTATTTTCTTTTTACATATATTCTTCATGAGTTGTATCAGGTTATTTAGCCCAAAACAAACTAGCGACTTCTTTGTGTATTCATATATACTCCAATCTGAAAAGAAGGCATGTTCCTCTCCCACTTTGAGGGATCAGACTTTAAAAGCCATAGGGAGGGGGAGGGGGGTTTGTTTGGCACTCGCCTCCTCTAGATTTCGGTGCCTGCGCTCACACTAAGGAACTATTTTGAAAAAAAAAATTTAAATCATCAAAAGGAAGAATAAAGGTTCTTATAAATTTTATTTGTTCCTTGGATGATGAAAATTAGGAGCGACACCATATCACTCATTAATCAAATTACATCCCTAAAACACTTTTTTTTTCAAAAGCCAAATCAATTAGAGTCATAACCCCCTTTTTCAAATTAAATTAATTAGAATAGTAACTTTCAAGAGCAACATTTTTATCAAAATGCCTACCCCTAGGGGCATGCCTTAAATCAATTAGGGTATGAAATTCTTATCTATTCCGTAGAATACATCTCAATTTAATAGAATTTTTAACACATTCTTTTGTATTTTATAAAATACATTTAAATCAATAAGATATTTAAGGACTAATTAACTTCCATTAATTTGACAAAGTTGGGATGAGAATATGTCATTTAGTAACCCCCTTTAGGGATATTCAAGGATGCCTAACATCTTCTCCTAGCATAACTGAGCCTCCAAACTAAAATTATTAACAAAGTAGACTATCTTGGAGTCACTATATTCAAAACTATCATTTTCAATATAATTTTCACATCCAGAACACTTTTTTTTTTTTTTTAGAAAAGCCTAATTTTTATAAAAAAAATATTTTAGATGATCTAATATATCTTTAAATCAATGTGATATACCACAAACAGACACACCAATCATCTTGAGACACGTGTACTTACAGAGCCGATAAACTCGGTCATACAGAGCAGTCATTGCCTCCAAGGCATTCTCTCATATATATATATATATATATATATATATATATCTTACAGAGCCGATAAACTCGGTCATACCGAGCTGGCGGAACCTCCAAGGCATTCTCATATATTTATCCTACAGAGCTTAGTCTCTGCAATATTCACTGACTATTTCGGATGGTTCCGACCTTATGGTTTCCTTAACAGCTGCCAAGCAGGGAATAAGGAAACCGTCTTCAACACGGAAGCAATCTACAACAAGGAAACTATTATTTATGATTATCTCTATCAACGATACAATACTCCACAAGGTAACTGCAATCTCCGATGATCAAATTCCTATATTCATGGCTCCGAATCCTAATCAACTTAGGAAGGCCACGGTCTATAAATTAAACCATAAAGGTACGCTTTATTTTTATGCTCATTCCTTGGCTTTCAATACAATCTTTCAATTCCGTTTACTTACTTAAGCATCGGAGCGGCTACCGCCGGAGCTAATCCGGTGGTCCTCTGATCATCCTTCTTGAGTGTTCTACAGGTCGCGGGGCCCAGATTTATTGCGAGTCGAAAAGTGCAGCATCAGTTTGGTGTCGTCTATGGGAACGACTAATCTCTAAGTGCTCTATTCACAAACTTATCTTTTCCTTCACCGGAAAACCATGGCACCAAATCTCCGACCGCGACAGAATACTCAGAATCCGCAAAACTCTCAACGTCGGCAGCCTACTCCACGAGCAAGGGGGCCAACGGTTGATCCCATGTGACAAGAGATCGAATCGATCAAATGACACAATGAACTGGTGCAGGAACAGTTGCTTGCCATAACTAGAACGCTGGCAACACTTACACAGAATCAAGCAACGGGTTCTCCTAACCCACCGGTCAACTTCGCTGCGGGAACACAACCTCCTCTTACCACTGAGAATGAGGAACCCCATGATCAGGCTCCAACTAACCAGTCTAGGCACCCCCCGAGCGTTGCTCGCGTTGGCAGAGATCCACAGCCCTCAGTAGTCCCAGGCTAAGGAACATCCGCCTTCATCCTTGACATCCATTACCGGAGCACTACTAGAGCCCCAACTCCAAGGGCTTCGGGAGCACATCCGTCACCACAGGAGCCACATCCCTATGCAGTACTCGTCCCTCCGGTTTGGAACCATCTTCCATCCGAGAGACGTATTCAGCCCGACTACCCTGAAGCCGAGGCTGTCAGGACAGGTTCACAAGATGTCAGAGACCCACGGAGGGTAGAAGAAATTGCCGAATCTATGGACCAAACAATTGCTTTGAGAGGCGCTCAGAACCCTCTAGAGCAGGACGAGTTGGCCAGATTGCTCGGAAGGCTTGCAACCCCATTCCCTCACACCATCATGTCAGAGGAAAGGCCCAGAAAGTTCGTGGTGCCAAAATTCACCCTGTACGATGGAGCTGGAGACCCGGGAGATCATCTCTCGCACTATCAGCATACGATGGCTCTCCACGGGGCCTCTGATGCTTTTATGTGCCGAACTTTCATCACCAGTTTGAAGGGAACCGCTCTAAAATGGTTCCACCACCTCTCTCCGAACTCAATTACCGGCTTCTATGAGCTCGGTAGGCAATTCTTGGACAAATTTATGACCAGCAGAAGGCTCCGAAGAGGACTAGAATTCCTGCTAAATGTCAAGCAGACCAAAGAGGAGTCCCTCAGAGCCTACATTGCGCGCTTTAATGCCGAAACTCATGGAGATCACCGACTGCAGCCGAGGATTCCTTGTTGCTGCTTTAACTACTGGACTTACTCACGGTGGCTTCAGAGACTCGCTGACCAAAAGTCTTCCTGCCGACATGGCGGCATTAATAGACCGGGCCAGGAAGTACATCAACTTGGAAAAAGCCAACCGCACATCCCAAAAGGGTAAAGAGCAGAACTAGAAGGATAACCCGAAGAGGGAGGATCATAAGAAGGAGGACCACAGAAGGGACTCCAGCAAGAAGAGGGCTAGGAGTCCAAAGAAGAGAACAACACTCAAGGCTGTTTATAACTCCGGTCCAAAGGAGTTCACTAACTTTACCTCTCTGAACACTACACCAAACCAGGTACTCCGGCAGATTCGAGATCAGGAAAACCTGAGGTGGCCTGAACTAATCAAAGGAGATCCCAGCCTTCAGGACCAAAGTAAGTACTGTAATTTCCATAAAGATCATGGACATACTACTAACTCATGCAGGACCCTTCGATATGAGATTGAGCAACTCATAAAGAAAGGACGTCTTCGGGAGTTCATCAAGCAAGGTGGAAAGCAGAACCCCCAAGAAGACAAGCCTCAACAACGGCCAGACCAGAGGCCCGAACAAAGACAAGAGCAAAGGGACGGACGAAACGAGCCTCAGAGGCAGAACAACCATGTCATATACATCCTCCATCCTGACTCCCCAATTACAAGAATGTCAAACAGGGCAAGAAAGAGATATGCTCGCGAGGCCAGGGCTGCTCCATACGTATTGCAGATCTCCAATGTTGAAAAAAGGCTCAAACCAGAGCCGAAGATCCAGTTCACACAACAGGACCTGACAGGGGTACACTGTCCTCACAGTGATGCCCTCGTCATCACCCTCATGATTGCCAACTTCGAGATCAGACGAGTCCTGGTTGATACCGGCAGCTCTGTCAACATATTGTTCCATGAGCCACTCAAACAGATGGGAGTGGACCACGATAACATCAGGCCTACTACTGCCGTAATGGCAGCCTTTGATGGCAATCTCAGCACCCCATTAGGAAGAATCGACCTTCCTACAACTATAGGAGAGGGAGAAGGGCAGAAAACCACCATCTTAGAGTACATGGTGCTAAATATGAAATCTCCCTACAACGTCATAATTGGGAGACCATGGTTGCACCAGATAAGGGCGGTCACCTCGACCCTCCATCAATGCCTGAAGTATGTCCACAATCATAACGTTCACTCTATCAGAGGATGTCAGCCGACTTCCCGGGAGTGCCATGCCATTGCACTCAAAGAAAGGACTGCCAAATAGCAATTACAGTATACTCAGGATTGTGCTGATCCGGTTCTCTCCCACACTCCCGAGGAAGAAGACTGCCCATCCAGCATCGAAGAACCCCTAAGCCCAAGGGGACTATGTAATATCCCAACCCAGGATACCGGGTCACATGGCACGAGTTACGAGGTTAAGAAAAGTTGTGTAAGATTTTTACAATTAAGAGAAAAATTAATTAATTAAATAATTAATTAATTTCAAAAATGAGAGTATATTTAATTATTTAAATTAATTTCAAATAAACACACATATACACACATTTATGGTGTATTGTGTGTGTATGTTATCAAGTGTGTATAAGTATGTATGTCTATATATAAATAACTATATACATGTATATAAGGAAAGATATATATATATATATATATGTTTAATATGGTATGTATGTACATGAGAGCATGTATGCAAGCAAGTATATATATGTATGTATGCATGTATGTATATGGAAGCATGTAAGTATGCATGTATGTAGATGAATAAAGTAAAAATATCTAAAAGTGTGTATGAACAGTGCAAGGTGAGTGTGTGTCGGCTGTGTGTGTGTTCTCATGGTGTGTAGTGTGTGAATATATATATATATATATATATATAATATAATATGTAAATATCAAGCAAGTAATAAATGTAAAGCAACAAAAGGAAAAGAGAAATTTATGAGATGGGATGGCAGCCGAAATGGGAGACTGAAATGGGGTAAGTCATGTAGAGAGAGAGAGAAAAAATGAGGAGAGAGAGAGGTCGGTTTTCTTCCTTTATAAGACAAACCAAAAGCATGCAACTCATGCTTGTATATCGTGAAAGAAATCCAAGAGGGAGAAACTGAGAAGCTAAGGAAGGATTTAAAGCAAGAAAAAGGAAGGAAACCGAGGGAAAGAAGGTGAGAAAACTCAAATTTCCATTTTTCTCTCTCTAGAATATTGCATTATTAAGAACTGTTTTAGAGTTATTCTTTTAAGTATGATGTTTAATATATGTTTAGAAGTGTTTTAAACATGAAAGGAAGCCTTGAAAACACCTAAAAACATAAGACCCAGAAGAAACCGCCATTGAAGACCATGCTATAGCAGGTCTGAAACAAGGGGAGCCAAACTCTGTTTGGTGCATATGGACTTCAAGAAGAAGTCATGAGGGTTATAAAAACGTGTGACCGCGACCAAAAATCACAAACAATGGCCTCCAAATATTCACTTGCAGGTACGGGTTCAAAACCCCAACCTCACGAACTTTCATTTAAATCCATTTTTTTGAATGGGAAACGAGGCTCCATGAAGAGGGGATCATAAAGAAACAAACCCCAAGGGTTTTGGCTAAAAAATGGGCATGTATGACCGAATTACAGTTCGGATTATCACTTCTTAAACCGAAGCAAAGAGTTCACTTTGAACTCCCAAATTTATGCCAAGTTGGTCGTTTGTACCTTAGAAATATTTTGAAATCAAAACAGTGAGGATCCATGGATCCAAACTGCACGAAATTGGAAGAAAAGGTAATCGGGATTAGGGTTTCAGTAGGGATGATAGTGGGGAAGACGATGACGGGTTGACTCGTTTCAAAATAATCGAGTTGGCTCGGACAGGTGGCAGCCTCTAGGCTTGCCACCGAATTAATTGGACGACGGCGTTTTGGTCGTGGTTTAATTTGAATGAACGCTAGGGCTGACGTCATCATGACGTCAGCCACATATAAATAAACCGACCGAACCAGTTGGTTTATGACTAGACCGGACCGGTTCACTTCCAATTTAACTGAACCCTTTGGTTTTTCTAATTTAATTAAAACTAAATAAACCAAGACTTTTGGTTATTACGGATTGACCCCTGAGCTTCAGAAAAATTATACTGTGGCCCAACTGAGGGAGAAGTTATGCAATAAAGCCCCTGAAAAATAATTAAATAATTAAATAATTTATTTAATTATTTAATAAATAAAGCAAAATTACTATTTTGCCCCTAAGTCATATATGAAGTAAATGAAGTCCAAATCAAACATATGAATAGTGTATTTTTACTATTTTGAATATTCTGAGGCCAATGGTAGGGTCCATTTTACGAGGCGGGGCCCGAAAAATAAAGACACATAAAGGGGTAAAAAGACCAAAATACCCCTGGTACCCCTAAAGCCAAAATGAAATCAAAGAAGGTCTAAATTGACTTTCTTTGACATCCCGGACTCAAAAATGGAGTCCAAATTACGAAACGAAGTACAAAAAAATATGACACGAAAAATGATAAATGACCATTTTGCCCTTTTACATATAAAAGCCCGAATTAAATTCTAAGAAAGCCTAAACCAACTTTCTTGGACACTCCGGACTCAATGGTAGAGTCTATTTGACCAAAAGAAATGTCTAAAATAAAAAGACATAAAATTTGATGAATAGCATCTGTCCGATGACTATAAATTCGAGTAGTGCCAAAGTACTAATACTAAGGCGTATACAAGAAATGAAATACGAAAAGACACGACACGTAAACATGTCAAGTAAATAACTTTGATTCAAAGTTAATGGAGCTACCAAAAGAGTATAAATTGAAATAAATTCAATTTCTAACACATTAAATTGTGTCATAGATTAAGAATACGAGTAAAGTTAAAGTACATATGAAATTATGAAGTCATTTTAGGATCTAATACGATTAAGCATAAGTTAAGGAATATCGAGATGATATTACAATGAATGTGAAGTTGATGAGATGTTTATGAATTGTTCTTAGGAACTACAAGGAAAGTGGGAAAGCGCATTTTTAGCACTAACCCTAAAGGACCAAGGTGAGTAACCCTGTGTTTGAAGTGGAGATTTAACTCCATGGATTTAAAAAGGTTTTAATGCAAAGATATGAAATGTTTGAAATTCCAAATTCAGTGTTTACATGATTCAGCTTTTAATTGTTCTATTTTATAACCCCATTGTGACATGCTCAGTGATTGGTTTTTGCAACAGTTTTTGTCACGACCCGAAACCCACCCTATGCGGATCTCGTATCGTGGGGCCGACCCAATGGCCGTCCCTACTTTTTCCATTCTTTTACCAATGATAACAGTAAATAATATAAACTTGACATTAAAGTGCGGAAGCTTTATTACAATTATTGTTCAAAGACTAAACTTCAAACTAATAATAAATTGATCCTAAACCACTCTTAGGTGGTGAGTACATGGGAGAGACTTCGTTCACTACTATCACGCTCCTCAACTGTCTTTCTACGCTTCTGAACTCCTACTATGGTTCTGTAACATTTTCACCTGAAAAAAATTTAGTAAGGGGTGAGCTACAAACTCAGTAAGTAAACGCCTATCTCAAATACGGGGTTAGAGTAATCATGGAACATATAGGATCATGGGTGAACATGATAGCCAGTCATGGAAACAATTTCAGTCAACAGTAAGGTGCCAAAATGGCCAATGAACAGTAAGGCATGATAACCCAATAAGAACAGTGATATAACATCAATACGAGAACATTCAACGTTCACAATCGACGTAAATGTACTGCCACAATGGAATGATCTCAATCGAGTCAAATGAATAAAGGTACTGTCAACATGGAACTATTCGTAGTGAAATGAAACATCACATGAATCCAGTGAACCTCACATAATAGTCAACATGAACGATGCATTTACTCTGTTCAGGGTTTGGCAGACTCTCGGTCTTTTGGGGCCCGGCATACCCCCCTTTAACATGAAGGCATATAAAATGCCATTAAAACTCACTGCGTAAAAACGCCATCATTGCCACATGTCCGTTTGACCCGTAGGTCCCATAAATTGACCCGTAGGTCGAGTCAATCAGATAGCATCAGAAGGGTAATGTGTCTGAGCACAAGACCCGACATTTAACATAAATTAGGATTATATCGTATTCCATATGAGGTGTGCAAAACATGGAACATCATAACATAAGCATACAGTGAATAGCATCAACATAACGAATCAAGCCATGAACCATCAACCAATAGACATCCACCAGGTAGAACAATATCCATGGTGGGAACAATAACAGTGGGTATAAATACATGAGTACAAAATTGGCAGTATAGAAAGATCGTGGCTTGGAAAACCACGTATGAAAGATAGAAATCCACTTACCTTATCACTGTCTTAATATCCCGTGACTTCCTCCTTTCCTTTTGACTTTCCTATACATCAATAACCACGTTTCAGATTTTATGTCATTTATTGAATTTATGCCTCGTTACTTTAAATATATCTTTTACTATTTTATGCTCTTAAACTTGATTGACCCAAGGGTAAAATGGTCATTTACGTGTTTCTACTTTTCGGGTTTTGTTTTCACAATTTGGACTTCACCATTGAGTCCAGAAGGTTTGAAATAATAAAAATTCACTATTTACTCAACTCAATCGGAGTCTGTTTGACTCACCTTCGATGTAGGGGCATTTTAGTCATTTTGACGTTTCTACGGGTACTTTATTTTTTTTTGAGACTCCGTCTCGTGAAACGGACTGTACCATTAAATTCAAAAGGTCCAAAACAATAGGTTTTCATTATTCATTCGATTAATTTAAGCCTCGAAATTAAATTTAAAATTTATTAATTTAAATCACTTATTTAAATTAATTAATATAGCTAATACATATAGTATTTGAGTCCAACAGACCACATATGCCTTGGTGACACAGTGGCTAAGCTTCTCACCCTTTCCCCTTTGGTCACTGGTTCAATTCACTGCCCATAATAATTTTTCCATTTCTTGTTATCACATTTTTTTCATTCTCTTTCATTTCCTGTTCAAGTTTAAGCCAACCATTGGATAGCTTCTCATTTTCAACCAAACACTCTCCAAACTCAAATTTAAAAATTTACCCATAAAGTAATAGTGTTGGGAAGCCATCTGAATGGGTGGGTCGGGTCAGACCCGACCTGGTTTGGCCCAAATAAAATCACAAACTCAACAGCCGTTCAACACTCCCACGCGTGGCTGTTTGTCTTCTCCGTCAACGGCGAGTCGCCAGTGACGGATTTTCTTGTGTTTTTCACTGGGGTTCATACCTACAAGTCATGGGCAACTCAAATCTACCCTCGGTTTCCGATCAGAGCGCCCGAACACTCCCAAAACAGGGAAGAATTGCGGCTCAGGTGGCTGTGCAGTTTTTCCGGCCAGCCATTTTTCTCTTCCATTTCCTACTCTTTTCTCCTACGGTTTTGAATCAATCTTAATTCTAGAAATTTCCTGCACCCAAGAGGATGAACTCCCCATGATTTAAACAAAGTTTATCACATCAAAATTACACCACTCAATTTAAATTCTTTCTCTGTAATTTCTGTTTTCCATCTCAGTTCTGGTTCTTTTTTTTTTTTTATTCAAATTTCAATATCAACCAATTTCCATGCTAAAAAAGATTCTAAAATCAATCTATACTTGTGCTCAAAATTTAAAACAACCTGAAAATGATCCATTACACAAACTTGATTCGGTTCCTGGCTTACGGTGGTTTCTTTTTCCTCTAACCTTGACAGCCTCTCAGCATCCCGTTTCTTCTTTAGTGGATCATCAGCTTCCATGGAAAAAAAACATCTCCCACACCATATCGAGGACGGCACAATCGCATCATGGGTTAACCCAGTGGATAGATGCGCAACCGACTAGATCGCGGCAGTTCTGCCGTTCGTGGTGATGGTGGGGTCACTGATCCGTTTGGAACAGACAGTCGTCTAGTTAGGGATTCCGGCCATGGATTTGGGTAGTTTGCAGGTGCTGTTGAAGCTTTGACGCCTCAGATCCGAACGGTGTTGGTGGTATTTACGGTGCGGGACTGTTGGAGTTTGTTGGTGGTCCATTGCAGAGGCACGGTGCAGGGACTGTTGTGGATCTGTTGACGGTGCACGGTGCGGTGGGGGTGGAGTTTGATGGCGGCGGTGGCTGCCACAATTGGTGGTGAAACTAGAGAGAACCAGAGAAAACTTTCTCTATCCCCATTAATCTCTCTCTCTCTCTTTAATCTCTCTATTGCCGAACTGCTGCTGGTCTCTCTCCCTTTCTTCACAACTCCCCTTTTCTTTCTCTCTTCCTTAACCGTAACCACTGCCCCTTCATTTGCTGCGCTGTAACTCCCCATCCGTTTTTCTTCTCTCTTTTTTTTTTCTCTTCAGTTACATGTTATAACTGATTACACCACACATACATATTTCTTTATTTATTTAAATATTCACACCTATATATATACATATATATATTGTTCACATATTACATTCTCATTTTTATTTCTTTCCAAATTCTCATTTTTTTTCATTTAGCTTCCTTGACATATCTGGGGCATTATCCGTACCTTCAAGTCTATTTAAAATTTCACAATCGCCCAGTTATTAAATGTTATAACAAAAAGCTCTAATAGTTCAAGTTTACTTGGCTTGTTCCGTAACATTTTGGGTCGGGGTATTACAGTTTTTCCTTTAAATACTTTTCAGCATGTCTAGTTAAAATGCAATTACTGTTAAATATTCTGAATTTGCTTATTTCAAGGATACAAATGTTTATTACGAATTTATGAAAAGTATCTATGAGAAAAGTCACATGATAAATTTTTATAAGATAATGGTGCATAAGCACACAGGCAGTATTTTGGGTTTCTTCGGATCTCATTGACCTGTCAAAAATCACATAGTCAATATTTTGGGTTCTTATTGTAACTCATTGACCTGTCATGTGAAATGCCCGGTAGCAGGATCTAATCCCCTAGGCAAATGAGATATCTCCATTTATAAGTAAGATGGGAGTTCGGTTCGAAACGGATTCCACTAATAGAAGTGATAAGATGACAAATGGTTTGAAAATGGAAGCAGGTTTTTACTCTCATTTTCAATGTGCATATGTTTGAGTTTCATATACTCTATTTAAGAAATACATGATATGTTATATGTTTTAAAGTTCATATGTATAAGTTTAGCTTGAATACTTTGAATGTTTGAAAGCTACATGTTTTAAGGAATGCATATATTCTGTATTCAAATATACGAACAATTGGCGGTGACTATTTTACAAACTCTTATGTACTAAACCACTGCTAATTGAAAACCCCGTGACGAATACTGGAATTGCTCACAAGCTTAGATTAACTTACCCGGACTTTGTTTAGACCCCCCCTTTCAGGTGATTCAGCAGACAGGGTCTTAAGGACGATGGCGATGAGTCTAGCTGTTTTTGGAAGGATATGTTTGAGTAGTTTCTTTTGAAGAACCTATGAACACTAGTAGTACATTTTGTATTAGTAGACAATGTAAGAATATGTAATAAGCCCTCAGGGCAACCGAATATGTATTGTATTAATGTATGAAGTCTTTAAGTTTTTGTTATACTCTGAATGTGTAACCATGTATGCTATGTATGGAGCAGTAGTATCGGACGGATGTGCATAATTTAAAATGAGAAAAGAAAAGAAAAAGTTTTTCACGCTTCCGCAAAACGTATGTTGCACATCTATTCGATACCGCTGCCTATGTGAGCCTTCACCCAAGGGTCCCTGGACTTAAGGGTGGCGGTCGCGATGCGAGATCCGCACAGGGTGGGTTTCGGGTCGTGACAGACTAGACAGCCGAGCCAAGCCCATTGGAGAGCCCATCAAAGTGTTGGTCAGTTCAGAATCAGAAGGGCGCTATTTATACATCAGCCCGGATCTGACACGCACCGAGCAGGAGAAGATAGTCAGGTTTCTGAAAGACAACCTCTCTATGTTTGCTTGGGAGACCAAAGATATGGAAGGAATAGATCCTAACCTCATCACCCACAAGCTGATGGTGGATCCTAACCACCTGCCAGTCAGACAGAAGAGAAAGCCGATTGCTCCAGAGCAGCATCGGATCATAAATGAAGAAGTCTAGAGGCTACTTGAAGCCGGGATGATATGAGAAGTGTTCTACCCCGAGTGGCTAGCCAACACCGTCCTGGTCAAGAAGAAAAATGGCAAATGCAGAGTCTGCGTTGATTATACAGACTTCAATAAGGCGTGCCCCAAAGACAGCTTTCCACTACCAAGGATAGATCAGTTGGTTGACGCCACCATGGGGCATGAGCTCATGAGCTTTATGGATGCCTATTCTGGGTATAACCAGATTCAGATGTACCCTCCAGTCTAGGAGAAGACAGCCTTCATAACTGAACGAGGTCTCTACTACTACAGAGTAATGCCTTTCGGTTTGAAGAACGCTGGAGCCACATACCAGCGGCTGGTGAACAAGATGTTCGGTCCGTTGCTCGGCAATACCATGGAGGTATACATTGACGACATGCTAGTCAAAAGTCTACAGAAAGGTAGTCACCTCCAGCACTTAGCCCAGACCTTCGATAACCTAAGACAGCACAAGATGAAGCTCAACCCTTCAAAATGTACCTTCGGGGTGGCGAAGGAAAAATTCTTGGGGTACATTGTCTCTCAGAGGGGTATTGAAGCAGACCCCACTCAAATCCAAGCTCTGAATTGATTAAATTCACCGAAAACCAGAAAAGATATTCAGGCGTTGAATGGCAGAATTGCGGCACTAAGCAGATTCATCTCCAAATCCACTGATCGTTGCTTACCTTTCTTCAAAGCTCTGAAGGGCAACAAAGCTTTACAGTGGACGGAAGAATGTGAGAAAGCTTTTCAAGAGCTAAAAGAGTATCTAGCCTCTCCAGAACTCCTATCAAAGCCAGTACAAGGGAAAAAGCTACTCTTGTACCTTGTAGTCTTTGAAAACGAGGTCAGCTCCGCATTAGTCAGACAGGACAGAGGGGTACAGAGGCCCATATTCGACGTCAGTAGGGCACTACTCGACGCAGAAAAGAGATATCTCGAAGTGGAAAAGCTGGCTTTCGCTTTGGTGATATCAGCTCGGAAGCTCCGACCTTATTTCCAAGTTCATCCCATCGAAATCCCAACTGCCTATCCTCTGAAGTCAATATTGAGGAAGCCAGAGGTATCGGAAAGATTAGTCAAGTGGTCTGTGGAGTTAGGGAAATTTGACATATCATATGTGTCACGAAACTCCATCAAAGGGCAGGCATTGGCTTATTTTGTTGCCGAGTTTATCCCGGTGCTCCAAGATAAGGCACAGCTCATCGAGACTTCAAGAACCTGGCTGCTCTACATCGATGGATCGTCAACCGATCAGGGCTCAGGAGTAGGCCTGGTAGGCCTGGTACTACAGTCCCCTGACGGGCTCTCATCAGAAAAAGTAGTCAGCCTGGGATTCAAAGCTTCCAACAATGAAGTAGAATATGAAGCCCTAATCCTAGGCATGAAGTTAGCTCTAGAATGCGAGGTTCTAAACCTTAAAGCCTTCTCAGACTCCCAACTGGTGGTAAGCCAAGTCCTGGGAGAATTCTCCATTAAAGATGACCGGATGCTTCGGTACTCCGAACTGGTGAACCACTTGAGGCATTCCTTCCAGACGTTCACTATTCAGAAAATAGAAAGAAGCCAGAACTATAGAGCAGATGCCTTGGCAAACATGGCGTCCTGCCTCAAGTCTGAAGCAAACTCCATGGTAAAAATCTCCTATCAGCTAAGACCCAACATAGAGGAAGCCTAAGTTGCCCAGATTGCTGAACAACCCCAGAACTGGATGACTCCAATCCTCCAGTACCCAGAGTCCGAGCTCCTCCCAAAGGACAAAAACAAAGCCAGGAGAATCCGAATCAGAGCGGCTCGGTAATTGATCCTGAACAACAAGCTTTACAGAAGGTCTTACTCTCAAACTCTATTAAAATGCTTAGCTCCAGAAGAATCACAATATGTCCTGGCTGAAATACACGAGGGTATCTGCGGGAATCATAATGGGGGTAGAACAATAGCTCACCAAGCTCTGACTCAGGGCTACTACTGGCCTAGCATGCTAAGGCAGGCTAAGGAGTATGTCCAGAAGTGCGACAAATGCCAAAAATTTGCCCCATATCAACACCAGCCTCATCATGAGCTCATTCCGATCACTAGTCCTTGGCCCTTTGCTCAGTGGGGGATGGACATCGTGGGCCCATTACCAAAGGCCCCACCAAACAGGAAGTATCTCTTGGTAGCCATTGACTACTTCTCTAAATGGGCCGAAGCTGAACCTCTAACACATATCATAGAGAAGGAAGTTGAAAGCTTCACTTGGAAAAACATTGTTTGCAGGTTCGGTATACCACGTGTGATTATCTCTGACAATGGGACACAATTCACTGGTAAAGGCTTCAAGAAATTTTGTGAAAATCTCACTATCAAGCAACACTTTGCTTCTCTAGGGCATCCACAAGCAAATGGGCAAGCAGAGGTCACCAACCGAACAATCCTTGATGGACTAAATAAAAGGTTGGAGCAAGCCAAAGGAAAGTGGGCAGAGGAACTCCCTAGAGTTCTTTGGGTGTACAGAACAACCAGAAGAACTCCCACCTCTGAAACTCCTTTCTCATTAGCCTACGGCATAGAAGTAGTAATCCCAGTTGAGATCGGTATGCCAACTCTGAGGACTGAAGCCTTTGAGCAAGAATCCAATGATCAGTAACTGATAGAAAATTTGGATTTGCTTGAAGAGAGAAGGGATCAAGCCAGCATTAGGATGGAAGCCTATCAGTAAAGAATGGTCAACAAATCCAAGGTGGGACTCAAGACGGTCAGCTTTCAAGTCGGAGACTTTGTCTTAAGAAGAGTCTTTCAAAACACCAAGGATCCCACTATGGGAAAGTTGTCCCCGAACTGGGAGGGCCCCTACAGAGTAACAAAGGTTGTTAGGCCTACCACCTACTGGCTAGAAGACATGACTGGGAAGCCTATTCCTAGGCCATGGAACGTGGAACATTTACGGAAGTATTATCAATAGAGATGTTTCTTTCTTTTTAATACCTCCATAGAATGTTCACCTTTTAATGCACAAGCCTCCAGAGCCTGGTCCATATCTAATGCAGAAGTCTCAGTACTTGGTCCATATCTAATGCACAGGCCTCTAGAGCCTGGTCCATCTATAATGCACAAGTCTCAGTACTTGGTCCATATCTAATGCACAAGTCTCAGTACTTGGTCCATATCTAATGCACAGGCCTCTAGAGCCTGGTCCATCTATAATGCACAAGTCTCAGTACTTGGTCCATATCTAATGCACAAGTCTTCGTACTTGGTCCATATCTAATGCACAAGCCTCCAGAGCCTGGTCCATCTATAATGCACAAGTCTCAGTACTTGGTCCATATCTAATGCACAAGTCTTCGTACTTGGTCCATAACTAATGCACAGGCCTCTAGAGCCTGGTCCATAACTAATGCACAGGCCTCCAAAGCCTGGTCCATCTAATGCACAAGTCTCAGTACTTGGTCCATATCTAATGCACAAGCTTTCGAGCTTGGTTCAGTTTCAATATACAGATTCTATGATCCAGCCAATCCGAAGATAGAAACTCCAAACATCTTCAAATTTCTCGGATCGGAATACCTCAGACCTGATACTTAGATTATTTGGCTTATGCGCTAGCAAACAACAAATACTACAGAACTTAGCAGGCGTAAGGTACTTCGATTCAAGGCCTCAAGTCTTATACAAGTTTCTTTAATCTACTCTTAGAACATACAGAAGGGTTATTCATCAGAAGTGCACAAGAAGGTGTTTTAACTCCAGAAGAACACATTCAAGCAGAAAAAACATCAGATTTGAGGAGAAAGAACTCAATTTTATTGATGATTCAGAAGGTTTACATCAGTACAATCAATTTTATTGATGATTCAGAAAGTTTACATCAGTACAAGAAAACTGAAAGGAAAACTATTACACAAAAAGCTATAATAGAGACATCGCTTTGTTCTATGGCATCATGGCTTTGTTCCTCATGAAAAGCATTAGGGGCCAGAGTTCCAAACCTCCCTTACCGCTGCCGCTGGCTCCATTTGAAAAGAAGGAACCCTGAACCCCAATCTGCATCAAGGAGCACCCAGGCCATTTCATCATCACTATCACTTATCTCAATACCAACGGATGATGAGGGCTCTAGGCCTCAAGATACTTTTCATTCTCCACCTTTGTAATCGGTATGACACGCCAGCCGATTGGAGCAAGGGTCTCTGCCAAGTCACAAAGGGGAGGAGGTAGCCCACCTTCATCTCCCTCAAAGCAGGCATGACACCCCAACCGATTTGAAGCAAGGGTCTCCACCAAGACACAAAGGGAAGAAGGCAACCCACCTTCGTCTTCATCACCAATGCTCCAAGCCTCGGTTGAATCAAGGAGGGTCCACCTCTCATCAGAGAAATCTCGATCGGATGCTAAGATGGACAAAAAGATCTTTGCCTCCCCTAATCCTTCCTTGAAAACTGAATCAAAAGGAAGGATAACTCTCGGCCACATTTTAATCATTCCCAACTTAGACTGAAGATCGTCAATCATCTCTGGATAAACGACAGTTTTTGAAAAACATCTAAAATCTCTCCAATAGGGAAATAGTCCAAGAGCAAAAGTGAAAAGATGGGGTGTAACTGTACGCTCCTCTTCCACATATATAGGCCTTCGGGGCCCAAGAGCCACCCAGTTGGACCGTCGCAACGGTTAGGTGAAGAGTTAGCTTCAAAATCCCAAACGACGGTGGTGCAATAAATGACGCATTAAACCACCCTCTTGGGAGAAGCAAAAGACAGGGCCACGCATGCAACGAATAGACTTTTAGTCTTGTCCACGTACATGTAAACGTGATAGTTTTTCCAGGTCATTAACGCCTGACAGGCCACGTATACAACGAAAGTCCATCAACTTTGATGTACCTTGATCCTTGTCTTAGAGATCTGGAGGCAGAAGTTCTGATCAACTGAACTATAATCACAAGATATCCACTTATTATTACAAGTCTCAAGATTCAGAACAGTCAGCTTCGAAATTTTTCAAAAAGAAATCTTCAACTACTGCCTTATTGCAAGTAAAGCAGCTCGGAATACAACTACCTACAGAAGAAAATCTGGTCTGGTATATACTAAGCTCCAGAACAACGTTACTTGCAACAATTACCACAATCAACTACGAGTTAAAACACTACAGAGCAGTATAACTCAAGTCATGCACAAAAGAAAAAGACAAAAGCATCAAGCAAAAGACTATTCCATTAACGAATGTATATTTCAGTACACTAGAAGTCAAAAATAGCAAAATATACATCCTAAGCCTGATCAGCAGGGGTAGAGTCAACGACTGGGGAAGGATCGGCAGGAGCAGCATCAACCATCTCACTCGGGACGACCACTTCAGTGGGATCAGTAGGGAGGACATCAGCCACTTCACTCTGGATAACAGCCTCTGAAGGATCAGATCCAGGTGGCACAATTGAGGAGACATCAAAGTCAGGAAACTTGGTAAGGAGCCGGGATCAGAAGTTGTTAAAGCCAAACTTAATCAGGCGGTTGGCCATCCCTTCCAGCTCCGACCTCATTCCACCTCATTATCCATCAAGGCCTGTTCCACGGCGTCGTCAAGCTTTTGACGGTATTGATATCGCATGCCATCCATCTCCGCCTTCAGTCTCTTGGCCTGCTGAGTGACAAGGTTCTTCTCTGATTCCAAGACAACTAGAGAATTCTACGACTCCTTCAGTTTCTCTGCAGAGTCGTGTCCTTCGGACCTAGCAATACCGAGCTGAAGCCTGACCTCGTCCAGCTCGGCCTGAAGTTTGTCAAACTCCTCCAAAGAGGGAGAGACCTCCGTCAGAGCTGAAAGAGTGTGTAGGGTCTGCAATGTACAAAGTAAACAGTTTAAGACCAGCCAAAACACTTGAAAAACAAAAAAAAAAAAAAAAAAAAAAAAGGGAAAGAGATAAGGGCCCAACAAACTCACCTTAACTTGGAAAGCAGCCAGATCAGCAAGAAGCTTCTCCAACTTCTGAGGCTTGAGTTTGATTGAGCCTTTGGCCCAAAAATCCCTCAGAATCTTCTTAGCCCCCTGACTAGCAGCATCAGGGGCCACCGAGGATGACGCCCCTTTGCCCGCTCGTTGAGACGGGGCTGGGGGGACCACCGAAATGGGGGCAGGAGTCTCTCTCTCCCCCTCAGTGGGCTCAGGGGAGATCGAAACTAACCTCCGCCTTTTTTGGACGGGAGGGACCACTAGGGAAGAAGCCTCCCCCACTGCCACGGATGAAGATGGCTCGGTCTCCCACCGTGCCATCATATTATTTGCAATCTCCTCGACACTACCCTTGGCAGCCATCAGCTTGTCACGGTTGACGATGGAAGAATGATCCCGGTTGCTGGGCTGTAAAAGCTTCTTGTACTGCTCCTGAAGCACAAGAGAAACGGCTGGTCTCTTCCACGCACCCCTAACTGCAAAACAGGTATAGAGATCAATCAGCTTGGCAATTGACACACAAAGCAAAATCAAAGCAGCCATAGAAGAATTGGGTCTCACCCTTTGGCCCAGTGGTTCGAGGGAATGCTGAGGGTTGGCCTTAAAAGTCCTTGAATTCCCATCCTCCTTTAATGAAAAAGTACAACTTCTTCCAAGTCTTGTTAGAAGAGGGCACGGAGGTAAGGGCTCTGAACCCACTATCAAAAGACATATAGTAAAGGCCTTCCGCCTTCATGAATTTCAGATCCATATTACTACGGATCAGGTCGAGGGACACATCGACGTTATTCATATGCCCCAACACTATGAAGCTTAACAGGTGTCTCCAACTATTAAGGTTCAAGTCAGCAGGGCAAAGGTTAAACCAACCAAAAAATTGTTTTACAAGGTCAGGAAGGGGAAGTGTAAGTCCTATCTCAAACCAGGCCAAGTAGGCACAGATTTCCCCCTCTCTAACATTGCATGGGCGATCCAGAGGGTCCGGGACCCTGAAAGTAACATTTGAAGGGAGACTGAACTTCTCCCACAACTCTAACAACATTTTCTTAGTGATGGCACTCTCGCCCTCCTCTTTATGGCCAAATCGACCAGAGGTCTTACCAGCCCTATTCGAAGGCTCATCAAATGCATCGACTATCCTAACCCCCGGACTAGATGGGGGCTCTATCAGTCTATTCTTAGTTTTATCAGTGGAGGGAATATTCACAAGTTGAAGATGAATGGCCCTAGCAGAACTATCCGAACCAGAGGGTAACCCAGAGCCAGACATGGTGAACACGAGAGAGCAACGAAGCAAATGAAAGGGAATGTAAAAGGGGCTAAGATCAAACCTGAAATTAAGAAAGACTATAGACACCGGATATCCTTCAACCTTCGAAATATGTCAACTGGCGGTGGCAGTCTCCGGTACTGTAGAAGCAGGTGCAGAAGAAAGGCATAAAAGTCCTTTCCCCCTTTTATATACACATTCAAAATGTGAGCCCCCCAAGACGATTCGACACAACGGTTGAAAGTAATGATGGCTCTTCAAAGCATCGGCTGCGCAATAAATGGCCCACTAAATCGACAACTCCAAAAGTGGAGAGACGAAGCGTGCGACTCTTCATAAAGCCTATAGCCCTAGTTACGCCCTAGCTCCTAACTAAGGCTCGGGGGGGGGGGAGTAGCTGATATACCACAAACAGACACACCAATCATCTTGAGACACGTGTACTTACAGAGACGATAAACTCGGTCATACAGAGCAGTTATAGCCTCCAAGGCATTCTCATATATATATATATATATATATATATATCTTACAAAGCCGATAAACTCGGTCATACCGAGCTGGCGGAGCCTCTAAGGCATTCTCATATATTTATCCTACAGAGCTTAGTCTCTGCAATATTCACTGACTATTTCGGATGGTTCCGACCTTATGGTTTCCTTATGCCAAGCAGGGAATAAGGAAACCGTCTTCAACACGGAAACAATCTACAACAAGGAAACTATTATTTATGATTATCTTTATCAACGATACAATATTCCACAAGGTAACTGCAATCTCCGATGATCAAATCCCTATATTCATGGCTCCGAATCCTAATCAACTTAGGAAGGCTACGGTCTATAAATTAAACCCTAAAGGTACGCTTTATTTTGATGCTCATTCTTTGGCTTTCAATACAGTCTTTCAATTCCGTTTACTTACTTAAGCATCGGAGCGGCTACCGCCGGAGCCAATCCGATGGTCCTCTGATTATCCTTCTTGAGTGTTCTACAGGTCATGGAGCCCTGATTTATTGCGAGTCGAAAAGTGCAGCATCACAATGTTAGGTGATGACTCTCAAAATAAATTAAGGAATATAATTTTTTTCTCAAAATTTGATTTAGTCACATTAAGCCATGTACCTATACATCGTTTACATATACGTAGCGGTAGTGGTTAGGGAGCGGCAATAACCACAAGTACTCGTAAGAAAAAATGTTAACCACTATCTTAACAAACCTTTTTAGGCTCTTTATAGTGGCGCTTTCACTGATTTTGATATAATCATCCACAAAATTTGTTGATACAACATAATGAGCATCTTTTATGCAACTATTGTCTTCTGAAGGGAAAACAAACCCATAGTTTCAATAATGTTCCGCTTTTGGACAACGTCTCGATCATGTGATTTCATAATCTATTGAATACAAAGGAAAAATCACATTTCATTAGAAATCCCCTCTAAAATAGACTTGAGGATATGTAGGTGTTATAGTAAAATAGTTGTAATAAAGTCTTTCATGGCCTTAGATTTTATGACAACAAATACAATCACGACCTTAAATGAAACCACGATGTGATGTTGTCTTTTTCTAGCTTATTGCTCTTCATCTAAGGCCACTATTGCTAATAACTCCAATTCCTCATCAGAATTAGAGACGTCGAGAAGTATTTCCCATGCAAAATTATAAGTAATAAAGAGTTAATAAAGAATGAAGTTAGAAAGAAAATAAAGTTGAGATGGGTGAAAATGATCTTATTTATATAAGGCCATGGGGATATTCAAAAAAATATCAACATTAAAAAATGATTCTTAAAATTTGACCATTAAAAATTGATGATTTTAATATGATTGTAAAAAAATAATAGTTAAAAAATGGTGATTGAAATTTGATTATTGAAATATAAACGTTCAGATAAATTTCTCAAAATATTTCAAATTCAAAAACCAAAGTCAAAAAATGGCCAGCAGCTAAAACAAGGAAAGGAGGATATGATTACCTTCCTTCATCTTCTTTTTAATTTTTTAACCTAACCATAAGTTCTCATTTCTTTACCTGTTATTCTCTTTCCTTCCGATTCGACCGCACATAATAGACTTCTTAAAATAATTTTCAAAAATACTTGAAAATAAAGGGGCAGATTGGATATTGCAGGTCAGAGTAAGGGTCATAATAGTCATTGCGTTAGGAGTAGAAAACTGAAGAGAAGCACAGGAAGGTGGAAGGTGTGTTTTCAGTCTCCACTTTTCTCCCGAGTAATATCATATCTCTCTTTAGTCTCCTTCAAAAATTTTCTCAGCAAAACAACCCATTTCTCCTCTCTCTCTCTCCCTTCTCAGCCAACATGTTTGAAAAGCTTCTGATTACAACGGCACTCTCTCCTTCAGGTATCCACGTTTATCCATCATCTCTCCTCTAAAACCTCTGTCTTATTCTCTTCTTTTCATTTCTGAACTCTGCTTAGGGTTTCTGATCTCTCTTATTTCGCTCGCTTTTGGTCAAAATGAAAATGTGAGTATCTTTTGTTTCCTGATTTGACTCACGGATTTGATTCCTTTTTGGGATTCCATTGCCAAAAAATGGAAACTGCCCACTGTGATTAGTATCCTGGATCTTAATTTTCGGATTCTGAATTTCTGAAAATGGAATATTTTTTGTATATTAATGTGGATTCTGTGGGTTTTAATCTTCACATTTTGCTGAATGCTGTATGTTGCTTTGTTCACTGGGAATGCTTGTTTTTGAGATTTAAGCATTTTTTTGTTCTGGATCTAGGTAATTGATGGTTGCTTTGCTGTAAATGGGATCTTTATATGCAGTTCATCTGGGTGTGTTTAAATGAGTCTTCTGCTGATTATGGCCCTATAGGTTTGTCAATATTTCGTGGATTAAAAATTGGGATTGATTAACTTGTTTTCAGATCTGTAGTGTATACAGTAACATTATCTGTTTGTCATGCTATTTGATCCTCTTAGTTGTCTTGTTTTGATACCTGTTTCATAATGATAAATTCATGTGTGTATTATGTATATTTGGATAACAGTTTACGCATTTTTTATTCCGTACATGTTTTAGGGATTTTGAATTCTCTTACTTTCTGTAAAACCAGTAAATCTATTCATTAAATGTTTTAAAGTAGATTTGGTTGATCAGGAATCTTTACCCGCCCTCTCTATATGTTGGTTGAGTAAATTGATTTACTGAGCAGCAAATCTCAGGATACCAGTGCACATTAATATTAGACGCAGATGGATTCTTCCTTACTTTCTGGCTAATTATTCTGGGTTTGATTGGGATTTTTGGTGTTCTAGAAAAGGTTTTGAAAAAATCAAGAGGCTTATTCTATTCTACTATTTATCAGATATGGTGAGACTGTGGAACTGGGTGCACTAAGCTGAGTGAGCGGACTCTGTTCTTAATTTTTCTACTCGGAAGCAGCACGGTGTGTGTAGTTGTTTGGTTTTTCTTGGGATCTCTCTAGTCAGCTTGATGGGTTCACGATTCCCATCCCATCAGTTGAGCAATGGCCTCTATGTATCAGGCCGGCCTGAGCAGCCAAAAGAGAGGCCTCCTACGATGAGCTCAACAGCCATGCCCTACACTGGTGGTGATATCAAAAAGTCTGGGGAACTCGGGAAAATGTTTGACATCCCAGTGGATGGCTCAAGGTCAAGAAAATCTGGACCCATCAATAATGCCCCTTCTAGGACTGGTTCATTTGGTGGTGCTGCTTCTCACTCAGGCCAATTGATGCCTAATGCAGCGAATCGGGTTGGTTCTGTTTCTTCTGCTGGTGTTCCTGGTTCAGCTTCAATAAAGAAGACGAATTCTGGGCCACTTAATAGACATGGTGATCCTGTGAAGAAGTCATCTGGTCCTCAAGCTGGAGTATCAGCCTCTGTTTCCCGCCAAAATTCTGGCCCTCTTCCTCCAGTTCTTCCTACCACAGGCCTCATTACTTCTGGACCCATTTCTTCAGGTCCACTAAATTCTTCTGGGGCTCCTCGGAAGGCATCTGGTCCATTGGATTCCACAGGATCTGTCAAACTACACAGTACCTCTATGGTTCACAACCAGGCTGTTACCAACCTGAGCCAAGAGGAAGAGTATTCCTTCCACAGGAGCTTCCCTAAGCCAATCCTTTGGTCTATGATTCTGCTGTTTGTGATGGGATTTATCGCTGGTGGTTTCATTCTTGGGGCTGTTCACAATCCTATTCTTCTTATAGTTGTTGTGGTTCTTTTTGCCATTGTTGCTACAGTGTTTATCTGGAATACTTGTTGGGGAAGAAGAGCTATTACTGGTTTCATTGCCCGTTATCCAGATGCTGAGCTCCGGACTGCAAGGGATGGCCAATTTGTCAAGGTTTCTGGGGTAAGAAACATCTTGAAGAATTTTTATTCCCCAGAAAATTTGAGTTGTAAGAGTTTTTAGAAGTAACACTATTTGAATCTTTTCTCGATAGGAATGTGCAATCAATTTGTGGGATTTCAAAACCAAGAACTATTTTGCATTTTTTAAAATATAACAGTGTTTTTGTAGGTTTTTTTATTTTGTTTGAAATATGGATTATTTTATCTTTGTATATTTATTTTATATACTTATTTGTGGGATTCTGGAACTTGACTTTCCATATGGTATTCAGCATCTTAGCCCTTTGAAACATGATCTTTTTTTTTATGGAAAAAAAAGGAAATAATTTGTTTTCCTGAATGTCCTCCATTCTGCTTGGGAGGAAACAGCATAGATGGAAGAAAACAAAGTGTAGAAGAGGGAGGAAACCAAAAAGGGAAAGAAATTTATGAGACTTTGCCGGGCATAACATTTTGATACATACACAAGATAATCAGTTGGAAGAGTTATATGGTATACATCTATCTTGTTAAACTATTGAGTTTGGAAAACTGCAACTGCTTTATGGTTGATACACCTGAAGAGTGGAAGTTTATATTTTTTTATATAAAATTGAAACGCAAGGAAAATATAATTTTTTGCCCATGTTCACCGGTATCAAATTTTCATGTATGTTGACTTTGTGGTTATGTAATTATTTTGCAGCTAAAAATATTTCCACAGAAATTTTTTGATGGTTATTTTTGGGTACTTGTGTACATGGTTTTAAATTATTGTAATCTTTTATTGTATTTTTTTTACAAGTTTCTAACCCAAGAACAAATTTGAGTTGTTAGTGTTTGTGGAAGTAAAAATTATTTAACATTTTCTCAATATGAATGCGCAATCACTTTGTGGGATTTCTTAAAAGTTTATGGAGGTGCAAAACCATGAATAATTTTTCATTTTTTTTTTTAAATTTAACATTCTGTTTTTAGAACACATTTTGAAATATGGATTGTTTTTCCTTTGTATTTTTACTTTTTGTACTTATTTAAGTTCTTTTTTTGGGCCGTGGTGGGAGAATTGGGGGGAACAATGATAGGGTTAAAAGGTGATAGTTAAAGATTTAGATTCTGACTTTCCATATGAAATTTAGGATCTTAGCTCATTGAAAAGAAAAATCTCCCTTTTTTGGAAAAAGGGGCCATTGCTTAGTGCAATTATAAGAATGTCCGGGCTCACAAGTGTGCAAATGTAAGTTCGAGCTTAAGAGTAACCACTTTGTAAAAAATAATACCAAAGGTTAGGTCTATCTCTGTCTATCCGTTATGGGGAAAAAAGGAAGAATATGTTTTATATCCTCCATTCTACTTCGGAGGAAATAGCTTAGATGGAAGAAAACGGGTAGAAGAGGGAGGATACAAATAAGGGCAATGAACTTATGAGACTTTGCATGACATTTGGATACATACACAATATATTCAGTTGTAACTGTTAAATGCTAGAAAATATAAAATTTTCTCATGTTTGTCTATATAGGTGACTTTTGAGAAGAAAACCTCTTCAGAAAAGGACATTTGTTCATAAAAAGAGGATGTAGAACTGTGTACAGATCTTTGAGTACATTATAAAGTTGCTTGATATTCGAATTTCCATATACCTCCAGTCTTTGTTCATCTAATTTCTTTGAAGCTTAAGATCCTTCCTCTTTTAGAAATTATGTGGTGGTTATTTCTTGTTATTTGTGTATAGCGTTTTAAGATTTATTTGCCTGGTCTAGCTTTCTGTCATGTTCTCAGTCCCCAAAATCTTAAATTGCATCCATTGGTTACTACACCTGTTGGCATATGGTTGTCCTAACAATGGAGGGTTGTAATTTTTCTGAAGGTTGTTACGTGTGGAAATTTTCCTCTTGAGTCATCATTCCAAAGGGTTCCTAGATGTGTTTATACGTCAACAAGTTTATATGAGTACAGAGGATGGGATTCAAAAGCTGCCAACCCTACACATCGTCGCTTTACTTGGGGTCTCCGATCACTTGAGGTGAGGAAGATAATTATCTTCATGCTATGCTGGAATACATTTTCCAAAATAAAGTTCTGACCATTAATGTAGAAGTTTTCAATTGATTGTGCCTACCTAAGCCTCTCATGTATTATGCTAGCTATGCATGCCATGAGAATGATTTTTCTTTCTGCATTATATATAGACATGTGGGATTTCATAGTTTAATTTTTAATACTTATTCAGAGTTCAGATTCAATTCGTGATTAATATTGTCCGAGTCAACATTGAACTCAACTGGTGTTTGAGAGTCAACTGTATCAGAAGAAAGTTGAGAGTTGTGTCAAAGGTTTGCATTTATCTATCATAAGTACATTCTGTAATATTTTGCATATTGAGCTAGTTATTTTCCAGTGGAGTGAAGTTAACAGGTTACTTGCATTCACCAATTCCTGGGTTGGAACCGGTCTGGAACCAGCTTTTTATAGCCCACTGTCTGGAAAGTGTTTAATTTGGACAATCTCAACATGAACATCCAGACCCTAAAATATGCATTATCAACCTTGCATGTATTTCTTTCTAGCATATGCTCTTGAATTCTCACTCTCTTTTTCAAGTTTTCGCACAGTCATCATTATAGTTTATACCTGAATGCGAAGCTAGCTAAGGACATGTTTTTAGGCTCTGATCAATCATGAGGGTGCATGCTTTGGTTCTAGATGGATGTGACATTAGGAAAAACACTTTTTTCCTCTCTTTCGGGCCTTTCATGGGGATGAGCGTATTTTCAAGTGAGAATGCATCAATATATCATGCATGATTGATAATGTTTTCCTTTTATAATTGCAGAGGCACGTGGTTGATTTCTACATTTCTGACTTCCAGTCTGGGTTGAGGGCGTTGGTTAAGACTGGCTATGGTGCTAGAGTGACACCATATGTCGACGAATCTGTTGTCATTGATGTCAATCAGTCAAACAGGGATATGTCTCCAGAATTCATCAGGTGGTTGGGAGAGAGAAACCTCTCAACCGATGATCGTATAATGCGATTGAAGGAAGGGTAATAAATTTGATCTTTTGTGTCTGGAGATCTCAGTTCTTTAAGTCCACTTGCATGCACCTATAGTGGAATTTAAAGATCAATCAATTTAGCAGTTGATGGAATGGAGAGGGAATTTTACATGAATGGGAGATGTAGAAAAGCTTTTGCCACTGAAGAAAATTGCTCTCAAAAACTTCTTGAGATTGATTTCCCCTAAAATTTGTACCTGCCTGCTTCTCGTTTTATCTTATTCCATCAGAATGCAAATAGGGATACCCTAAATAGTAGTCTTGCTCTTTTGTGTGTGCACGGTTTGGGGGGACGTGGGTTGAAAGTTTTTGCAAAATGTTGGCAGTAAAAGTTTGTTGAATATTTGATAGGTGTTTTTCTTTAGTGGAAAAAGGTTCTTTATAAATTTGATGCTCTGGTTTTTCTTCGAAAGAAAAAATGTTTTTTGGCTGTACTAACTCTTCTTATTTTGGTGATTGATGACAATAGGTACATCAAAGAAGGTAGCACAGTGAGTGTAATGGGAGTTGTCCAGCGGAACGATAATGTGCTAATGATTGTTCCTCCACCAGATCCAATCCCCACAGGCTGTCAGTGGGCTAAATGTATTCTTCCTGCCAGCCTCGAAGGCATTGTTTTGAGATGTGAAGACACTTCAAAGATTGATGTTATTCCAGTGTAGCAAGAGCGTCTGGAAGCTCAGATTCATGGGGGTATTGGTGTTTGGAGATTGAATTTGTTGGATAGTTTTGATATCATTGTGGTGCCTCCTCTTTTAACCAGTTGTGTAGTTTTATGTGATTTTTTTTTTTTGCTTCTTTTATTTGGCTGGGAGGGTTTTGTGATAGGATTGGTGTGATTATTTTAGTAGAGGGTGGAAACTTTTGGTTAATGAGATAACTTGTGGGCTTTGAAATGTTTGAGATAATTTGAGTAAATTTGGTTTGTCTCAATTTGTTCTTCTCAAAGGTGATAACAGAAGATGCCAATGTTAACTTCTTCTGGTAGTTTGTTATGGAATGCTTTGCTGGATGTCAAAATCACCCATGGGATGTGTTTGGAAGGCAACTAATTGTTCAAAATTTGAATGTTTAAAGTTGGGTTGAGGTGAAAAATACTTTGCAGGTTTGTCTTCTCGCTTTTGGGATATAGTGACCCAGCCATTGCTGTGGCCCACCAACCCTTCATCATCAAAGGCAGGGTTGGCCAACATATCCTTTCTAGTGCCCATGTGCACCTTGACTTAGGTGGTGAAGATGTGGGAGGCCCAGTTGACCTAAAAAGGATGAGTTTTTAATAATTGTGAAGTATTGTAATTCTTCATCTTCTATTCCAGTTTCTCCGTTTTGTGGGGGATCTTTGAATTAACAATTTTTAATATAAGGTCTTCTATAAATATATAAGTAGGTTCATATTCTCCTTCACTCGGAGACAGCTCATACATTCAGGCTGCAGACTTGTGGGTGGTGCATATTGGTAGGACTATCATATCCCTTTATAAAACCTTAATTGTGAAGCCAGCTTTTGGGAATCCATTCAATCAGAGAGCTACAATTTTGCTTGGACAAGTAAGAGGTAAACAAGATGAGAGAATTACATTAATTATGAGACAGGAAAGAGGCGAGGAGGGAAGGGTGTGATTCTTTTTTCATGTTTGGATAATTTAATGAGAGAAGAAAAAAATGATATGTAATATCTCATTTGGCTTGTGATGTTGCTCTTTTTTGGTCAGAACGGCCTCCCGTCTTACGTTATGTATCAGGAACTTGAGATTAGAGGGCTACTGGGAAGGCTTTGGTGGTAGCTGCTTTGATGATAAAGTCAGTAAAGAAATAAAAGCAGTGATTCAAGAGAAGAATTCAACGTCAATTGAAAGCGTACCTTATGGTTTTATTTATAGATTGTAGATCTCTTAAATTGAGTAGGATTAGGAGCCATAAAGTAAGGATTTGAAGATGTTCGAAGATAATAGTTGCCATATTGAACTCTATTTCCTTATTTTGAGATCGATAGGATATGGAAGGCGATGCTATGTTCTGAACCATATACCTCTGAACCCTCCGTACCTGGTTGATATGGAAGGGTAAAATGATCTGTGGCGTCACACGCGTAGTAGTTATAAATGCGTCGCTCTGTGTTCCGAGGAGACAGTCGTTGATGCGACATTTATTGCGTCAGTCGCTAGTTGGAATTACGAGTCCATCATTGCTTTAATTGTCATAGCGGTTCGGAAGTGAGGGCCTCCCACGTGACACCTGTTGGATCCTTATAAAAAAAAAAGGGGAAACACATTGATGCCCTACCTTTCAACACTTTAGCATTTTGAGAATCTTCAAACTGCAAGAGAGAATTTTATACTTTTTAAACTGTAAGAGAGATCTTTGAGTGAGGTGAACTCCGGCGTCCTAAGAAGATCAACTCCAATCAAATCTGCGGTCAGCTTCGGTTCCAAATACATTTTCCAAATCCTTTGCATCTTTTACCACTCTTTTTCATTTTCTTATTTAGACCATGTCGACCTCCAATGCTCAGTCAATCACTGGCCATGAAACAGAAGAGTCTTTGGAGATATATGACTAGATAGAGGTTAATCTTGTAATTAGTAGCCTATCAGAAAACGTAGAAAACAGGATTGTCGATAACCCAACCTCAAGTTCTGAAGTCAGGATAGTAGAGACTTTCATATAGCCTAGGAACCTCGGTGGGGAGACCTCGGGTAAATCCCACAAAAGGGAGGACGGAGAAAAAGCCATGACTTAGAGTATGATAGATGCTCTAAGGGCTATTTTTGACCTCCTTGCAAACGTGTCCTGTAGGGTACCAAGACCCATAGATCACCCCTCCAATATTCAACAAGGTGAGATCTGTGCTTACCTTGAGTGGTTTGAGATAGAGGTTCGATTCCCTTTTCACCATTTTATTAGGGAATTTTTTAAGTGGTTTAAGATCTGCCCGCTGTTCTGAATATAAATAGTTGGAGGCATTTACTTGGATTCATAGTTTTAGGACACTTGAACGATGATGAGGTAGACCTCTCTCTGATTAGAAGTAATATGGACATGAAATACCTAAAGTCGAAGGGCATGCTTTATATGTCTTTTGACAAGGGGTTCAGACCTCTCTCCTCTGTACCCACTTCTAACAAGACTTGGAAGAAGTGGTACTTCTTCGTAGAAGGAGGCTGATAGTTTGAGGACTTCGAGAACTAGGTTTCAACCTTCCCACGAAGGACAAACATCAAAGGTGAGGCCCCTTTTTTATTTTTGCATGTTTTCCTTTTCGGGTCTTCAAGTTTTGTTTTTTGTTTTTTTGTTTTTTTGTTTTTTTTTTTTCTTTTTGAGACTAATCCTATGCCTTTGTATAGATAAAAGGGCTTGGAAGAGGTCGATCTTCACCGTCGATCTTCAACAGAGGTATAAGAGGCTTTTTCAGACCAACAACCGCTCTTATGAGGCCATCATTTGCCCCAAAAACTTGATAGAAGCTGGTTTGGTACGAGATCGTACCGAGAGCTTGAAGAAATCTTTGGTAATCGGATAGGTGCCAGGGAAGAAGAAGAAGAAGGTTAGGGAAAGTTCATCCCCTGCCAAGCCTCTCCCGCTAGAGAAGAGAATGAGGCTAATTTCCAACTCCCCCGAGAGAACTATCTCGGAGGATTTGGGGATTTCTCCTGCTCAAGAGGCTCTTTTGCCCCCAATACCTTTCGTGTTGAAGAAGAGAAGGGGGAAGGGAAAATCAGTTGCCGCCTCCTCAAGGTCTGATGACTCTGACGTGACAGTCGTGAAGAAGACCTATGAAGACTCTTGGGCAACGGGCCCAAGCAAATTCACATGGCTAAAGCCCTAGAAGATAGCCAAGGATCTAATGGCCTTTCATATGAGGGTGAGTTCCATATTATCTCTTCTTATTTTCACTTTCCTGGTTCTGTATTGTGCATATAATCTATTCTGACTTGATTGTGTTGTTTGTGTTTTTTAGGCTGTCCATGGTTTAGCAGCCATTAATGACTACCTTGAGAATCTTGAGCAGGTTGATGCCCTCAAATTTGAGCTTGATGAGGCCAGATTCCAGTTGGGAACTGCGCAGTCTTCGGTGGCGGTAACCGAGAAAAAATTGAAGGAGGCTACCAATTCCCACTCCATCCTGGAGTTTGAAAGGGATGCCCTCGCTATAGAGCTAGAAGACATCAAGAAGAGATTTGCAGACTTCTGGGCTGCATCTATCAAGAAGGTTCAGGACACTACTGAAGCTGTCAGAGCCCAAACTAGGTGGATCTGAAAGCTGAAGTCCAGGATTTGGGTAGCGAGCTGATTGAGTATGGATATTGAACCTTTAGGGCGAAGCTCCGTAAGAAATATCCCAACATCGATTTGATTGGAGTAAATGATATTGAAGTCTCCCAAGTTGAGATTGATATGCCAGATATTAACGACAAAGAAGAGGAGGTGGATCTAGAACTCTCTTAAGTTGCTTCATCAAAAACTGTCGAGCCAACAACAAAGTAGACTTGGGATGTTTTCTATTTTTTCCTTTCTGTTTTTCTTCTGTTTATTTGACTTTGTAACTTTCCATTTTTGGGCTTCAATATATAAAATTTTTGATTTCTTTAGAACTTGTGTTTTGCTTTGAAATCTTTGTATCATATCTAGCTTTAAGATGATTTCTCCAATATACAAGCTCTTTAAGCGATTCTAAAGCACTCATAAGGCATTTCAAAGGTCGAAATAACAGGACATACAGACCTACCATACTTGTAAATAAAATAAGGTTTCCGAGGTGTTTGCATAATGATAATTCATGATATACAAACTTATAACACTTGTAAATAAAATAAGGCTTTTCTAGAGGTCTGTAAACTGAGGAAAATGGACTAGAATCATAACACTTATAATGAATACAAGGTCTTGAGGGGTCTCTTCATTGGTAAAATGGACCAGACCTATAATACTTGTATTGAACACAAAACCTTTAGGAATCTGTATATTGGTTTAATGGACCAGACCTGTGACACTTGTGATGGACGCAAGGTTTTTAGGGGTTTGTATATTAAGTGAAATGGACCAGATCTGTAGTACTTGTAATGCATACAAAACTTTTAGGGGTTTGTGCATTAAGTGAAATGGACTAGACCTATAGCACTTTTAATGGATACAAGGCTTTTAGGGGTATGCGCATTGAGTGAAATGAACCAAACCTGTAGCACTTGTAATGAATACAAGGCTTTTAAGGGTCTGCACATTAGTGAGATGGACCAGACCCGTAGCACTTGTAACGCGTACAAGGCTTTTTAGGGGTCTCTACATTGATAAAGTGGACCAGACCTGTAACACTTGTAATAGATATAAGGTTTTTAGGAGTCTATACATTGATAAAATGGACCAGACATGTAACACTTGTAATGGATACAAGTCTTTTAGGGGTCTGTGCATTGATAAAATGGACCAGACCTGTGACACTTGTAATGGACACAAGGTTTTTAGGGGTTTGTATATTGAGTGAAATGGATCGAACCTGTAGTACTTGTAACGGATACAAGGTTTTTAGGGGTCTGTGCATTGAGTGAAACAGACCAAACTTGTTGTACTTGTAATGGATACAAGGCTTTTAGGGATCTATACATTAGTGAGATGGACCAGACTTGTAGCACCTGTAACAGGGTACAAGGCTTTTAGGGGTTTGTGCATTGATAAAATAGACCAAACCTGTAGCACTTGTAATTGATACAAGATTTTTAGAGGTTTGTGCATTGAGTGAAACAGACCAGAGCTGTAGCACTTGTAATGGATACAAGGCTTTTAAAAGTCTGCGCATTAAGAGAAACGGACCAAACCTGTAGCACTTGTAATGGATATAAGGCTTTTAGGGGTCAGTATACCCTTGGACACTAAATAAGTCAAACGAAGCCCAAATAAAATAAATACATTGTGTATTTTTACTATTTCAGGCATTCCAGACTCAATGGTGGAGTCCAATTGGTGAAATTAAGTCACAAAAAATATAGACACGTAAATTATAAATGACTATATTGCCCTTGATAATACCCAGGGCCAATTAAACATAGAAGATAGTCTATTTTAATTATGTCAGACATTCTGGACCAAATGGTGAGGTCCATTTTATGAACTGAGGTCCCAAAAAATTAAGTTATAAAAATATAAAATTACCATATCCCCCTTAGAGATTCCCGAAGCCAATGAAAAGTCGTAAAAGCTTAAAAGTATTTTGTTTGACGTTCTGAACTCAATGAAGAAGTCCGTTTCACCAAATAAAATATATAAAGTATTGATATATAAAATGAGGCTAATTTTAAGACACGTTATAAATACGATGGCACTACCAAGAGGTGGAAATTAAGCCTATGAGCTAAAATACGGTATATGGAACTAAATAATAGGAAATTAGTAAATAAATCAGGTTAAATAAATGTTAATAACTTAATAATATTTCCTGATTTATAGGAACATCGAAAGAAAGGAGAAGGAGACGTGACTCTTCTCAAAAGGGAAAAAGGAACCATTTTTGAAGGTAAGTAAACCCGAACTTTGTTATGTGGTCCTCCTTTAGTCATGTCACAATTATTTCTTCATGCTGCCACCTTGTACTCTATTATCTGATATGTTTGATTTCCACAATTGATATTGTTCTATCTTGTGGACTTGTTGAGTTGTTGCATGTCAACATCCTGATATGATTAGTGCGTATTTCCATGATGCTTGGATAGTGAACAGTACATGTCACACGTTGTTGAGAAAAGTATTACTCCACAAATTTGTGCATCACCTGATTCTTATCCATGGTAGTATTTGACACATTACACACTTTAATCCTTAGGGACAAGATGCTGATAGTCTACGCGTGGTTGTGAGTGTCACATCGCACGATGACACGTAGTCATGCAAGGCATGACGTACGACTTGGGTCCTGGAGGATATGAAAGGTTTGAAAGTGCTGTGCTGTAAGCATGAAAGGGTATGTCGGGCCCTGACAGATAACATCTGACAGATAGCTTCTTTTTATCTCTTACATGACACGCTGTTGATTTTTTGATATATTGTATATGTTTGTGCACCGTTGATGTTGTATTCCTTGGATCCTTGATATGCTTTGCGAGCTTTTCCTTGTAATCCTCCTTGTTGTGCTATTTGATGTGATGACATGCCTATATAGATGTTTTTCGGTTTCGGCAGTATATTATTTAGCTATTCCTTGTTGTTGTTTTTGTGTACTCATCTTGGGATACGCCTATAGGACCTCAGGGTCATTTCTATCTATTTATACGTTGGTGACTAGCTATTGTGACTTCTATTATGTCTTTTGTTATGCCATGTATTGATATATTACATTCTATTGGTACTTGCTCATACCTACTTCTTGGACTAATCTTGACCTATGATAGAAGAAGGGATTTTACTTACTGACCTTTGTTAGCTCATTCCTTTTGTATTACTTATCTTTTTCAAGATAGCAGGAGACTGAGGGACTGCCAGACATACACATAGAGTAGTTGCTTCACTTGCTACTATCACTCATTTTTGGCAAGTACGATGGACATTTTTGGTTATACCGATGAGATAGACTAGTATAGAGTAGTCTTAATTCTCCCATGAGTCTAGGTCTTGGGTACAGGTATAGGTATATGTATACTTTTGGGATCTGTCTATAAATACTTTTATTTTTGGACATGTAAAACCAAACTTTGATGATGATAGATGTTGATATGATGATATGACATGCAAAGTGAAAATTTTTTACAGTGTATGAAATTCATAGGTGAAGGCACGGATTGTGGGCCACCACCCAATAGTACAATTATAGAAAGAATAGTTGCGTACCTCGATCCGAACAGGGTGGGTCGCGGGTTGTGATAGAGCATGGTATCAGAGCCTAAGGTTCTAGTGGTCCATGGGAGATTAGGACTGGGATGTTAAGACCTGTAGAGTCTAAGAGTCAAGTAATAAGTGAATCTATTATAACGATTAAATGCTTTCTTGATTGCTAAATGCTGTCCTTTTGCAGTAGATGGTCCTTACACGTAGTGCAGCTATGGAATCAGATAGAGAGTGATTGGACAAAATAGAACACATCTTGAACCGAGTTGTAGAGGCTCTACCCAGGATGTAGGCTCAGGTGAATGAGCCGGCTCGATAGAATCATCCCGCAGCCCAGGGGGACAGACAGAGAGATGACAGGAATTCGACCAACCTGTACAAACGGTTTCAGAACATGAAGCCATCTACTTTTGATGGCACAGGAGGATCCTCACCAGCAGAAGAATGAATGCTAGAAATGGACCAAATCTTTAGTAGTCTAACATGTATTGAGACTCAAAAGGTGGCCTACACCACTTATATGTTCAAAGGGGCTGCGCATAAATAGTGGCTACTAGAGAAAGCCAAGGACCCCAATATGGTTGGGTAACAATTCATCGAGATCTTCAATTAGAAGTATTTTCCATGGGAAGTCTAAAATCAGAAAATTACAGAGTTCATAGTCCTCCAGCAGAGAGGCATGTTAGTTGAAGAGTATGAGGCCAAGTTTACCAAATTGGCTAGATTTACCCCTAATGTTGTGAATAACGAGGACATGAAAGCCCACATTTGAGAGCGGTTTCAAATGGGCCATTAAAGACAGAATTCGGCCTTACCAGCTTACCACCTACAATGAGGTAGTGACGACCACCAAGATTATAGAACAGAGTAGTGAGGAGTTTACAAGGAGGCGAGGAAATTAGAGGTTTGGGAACAACAGGAGCAGAGGACAGGGGTCACTGACATTCAAGTTTGGCAGTGGATCATGTAACTCCAGAGCCAGGACTTAGCCAGAGAAGGGCTATCACCAATAATGAAAGCATCCCAAAATGCCCTACCTGTCATACAGCTCACAAGGGGCAATGCTACAAAGACATTAATGCTTGTTTCATATGTGGTCAGACTGGGCACTATATGAGAGATTGCCTCAAGGGGAGAAAGTCCACAGTTAGTTCTGCACTGACTGCATCTGTCTTAGTGGCTAGACCTCAGCCACGTAACAATGGGCCGAGAACCGAGCAACAACGGCTACGAAGAGTCTTTGCTATTACCCCCGGAGATGTGCAGGCTACCATGTCTGTAGTTGTAGGTACTCTTCCAATCTGTTATCAGCCTGCTCATGATTTATTCGATATTGGCTCCACCCATTCATTTATGACTCCCACATTTGCTATAGAATTGAACTTAATGCTGAACCTTTAGGCTACATGTTATCTGTTTCGGTTCCTTCTAGAGATTCATTATTGGGTACAGTGATACATAGATCTTGTGGGATTGAGATCATAGGTCATCGGTTAGTTACAGATTTGATACCTCTAGAAATATGCGGCTTTGATGTAACACTCGACATGGATTGGCTAACCGCTAATCACGCTACTATTGACTGTTTAGCCAAGAAAGTCCTCATCCAGAGTCCAGACCAGCTGAGCATATATTTGAAGGCATATGAGTAATCTCTCTACCTTACTTTGTTTCCTCCATCCAAGCAAAGCGATTGCTTCGCAAAGGACACCATGGCTTCTTGTTAAGCGTTCTAGACACTCGCTCACAAGAAACCACTCTTGACCAGATACGAATTGCTAGAGAGTTTCCCGACGTGTTTATAGATGATTTACCTAGACTACCTATTGATTGAGAGATTGAGCTCAATATTGATATATTCCCTGGCACATCACCAGTGTTTAAGACCCCATACAAGATGGTGCCAATAGAGCTAAAAGAATTGAAAGCACAGCTACAAGAGTTGCTTGACAAGGGTTTCATACGACCTAGCACATCGCCGTGGGGAGCCCTAGTGCTATGTGTCAAAAAGAAAGATGGGACTATGCGATTATATATTAATTATCGTGAGTTAAACAAAGTCACTATAAAAAATAAGTACCCTTTGCCGAGAGTGGATGATTTGTTTGATCAACTAAAGGGGGCGCAGGTCTTCTCAAAAATTAACTTGAGATCAGGGTATCATCAACTGAAATTCAGACCTGCAGACATAGAAAAGACGACATTCAGGACCAAATACGGGCACTACGAGTTCCTTGTGATGCCATTTGGAGTGACCAATGCCCCAACAACATTCATGGACTTGATGAATAGGGTCTTTAAGCTGTTCTTAGATGACTTCATGATTATTTTTATTGATGACATCTTGATTTATTCCAAAAGCCCAGAAGAGCACGAAGTACATCTGAGGAGAATTTTGCAAAGGCTAAGGGAACAGAAATTGTACGCCAAGCTTAAGAAATGTGAGTTCTGGCTTCCTAACACCTCATTCCTCCGACATGTGATCACTAGAGATGGAATCTCTATGGATTCCTGAAAGATAGAGGCTATTGTCAATTGTCCCCAACCAACCAGTGTCACGGAGGTCCGTAGCTTCATGGGACTAGCCGGCTACTATAGACGATTTGTACAGGATTTCTCAAAGATAGCCGCATCGATTACCCAATTGACAAAGAAGAATGTCCCATTTGTGTGGACTGAGGAAAGAGAGAAAAGTTTTCAGGAACTGAAGCCCTGTCTAGTGAAAGCTCCTATTTTGACAGTACCAGAGGGATCTGAGGGATTTGTGATTTATAGCGATGCATCTTACAGAGGCTCGGGATGCGTCCTGATGCAGAAAGGTAGGGTAGTAGCTTATGCCTCGCGGCAGTTGAAACCCCATGAAAAGAACTATCAAACCCACAACCTTGAGCTCGCCCCCGTGTGTTCGCGTTAAAGATCTAGAGGCACTATCTTTACGGAGGAACATGTGAGATCTTCACAGATCACAAAAGCCTCAGGTATCTATTTACACAGAAGGAACTCAACATGCGACAATGCCAATGGCTAGAATTAATTAAAGATTATGAGCTGAGCATTCAGTATCACTCAAGGAAAGCCAATGCAGTGGCCGATATTCACAGCCGAAAGTCTTTAGGGAACCTTGCTTGCTTATTAACCATGTGGCGAGAGTTACTGAAGGAGCTAGAGGAACTGGAAATAGAGGTGGTTCTGCCATTTTCCAAAGCAATGTTTGCTAATGTCACAGTCGGACTGACGATTATGGACAAGATCAAAGAGCGACTGATCCATGATGAGAAATTAGCCAAGCTCCATGAAGAAGCTGAGTTAGGAAGAAACTCAGATTTTGTTGTCCGAGAGGGAATGTTGTACTATTGGGATTGGATATGTGTGCCAGACACACTTAAGATTAGGAGCGAGATCCTTGATGCAGCACACCACTCAAAGTTTGTTATGCATTTCAGAAACACCAAAATGTACTACTACGTCCGTAACACTTATTAGTGGTCAGGGATGAAATGACAGATTGATGAATACATAGGCCGGTGTGTTAAATGTCAACAAGTCAAGGCCGAGCATAAAAGGCTTAATGGAATTTTATAGCCACTCTCAATACCAGAGTGGAAGTAGGAGCGTGTCACCATAGATTTCGTATTGGGGTTGCCCAAGACACTGTAAGGGAGTGATTCGATATGGGTTATTATGGATCGATTAATGAAGATGACTCATTTCCTTGTGACTAGGATGACTCAGACACTAGAACGGTTGGCAGCACTCTACATCCATGAGATCGTCCGACTACATGGAGTACCAGTATCTATTGTGTCTGATAGAGATCCAAGGTTCGTGTCTAGATGTTGGAGAAGTTTATAAAAAGCAATGGGCAAGGAGCTTAGCCTCAGCATAGCCTACCATCTTAAGACTGACAGACAGTCTGAGAGGACAATTCAGACATTAGAGGTTATGTTGCAGTTTTGTGTTCTGGACTTCAGAAGGAGTTGGAAGGATCAGCTTCCACTAGTAGAGTTCACTTACAACAACAGTTATCAGTCTAGCATTGGTATGGCTCCATATGAGGCACTATATAGTAGGAAGTGCCGATCCGCAGTGTGTTGGACAGAGGTAGGCGAGAGGAAGTTATACGGCCTTGAGATAGTGGAGCAGACTACAACAAAGATCCAACTGATTCGGTAGTGGCTACTGGCAACTCAAAGCCGCCAAAAGAGCCACGCCGATGTGTAGAGACGAGAACTAGAATTTGAGGTGGGCGACGCCGATGTGCGGAAACTATAGTCTGAATAAGGGCAACGATTAAGATCCTTTGGGATTGTGAAATTTTTAAAAGTTGATGGATTTGACAATAAATATATAAGAGGGATAGTTTGAGGAAGACTTAATGGATAGTGACATGAGGAATTTGAGACTCTAGATGAATTTATGATATGCCAGAAATGTAACGACTCTTGAATGAGCCATAGATAGACCTTGATAAAGTGAAGACAAATAGAGCTTTGAGAGGCAATTATTGATTGAACGAGACTATCAATGTTAACGGTATGAAATATGATGATTCTAAAAGGAGACTGACACATGATGAATGATCATTGGGGAAACTTCAATGGATCTTGTTGATCTGGGTGACGATATAACCCAATTATGGGTGATACTCTATTGAGTTAGCTGAATCTATTTTAAAAGGTTAGTGATTAATGACTCTAAATAACGTTTGAAGATCAATGTGATCTAATGATCAAAGAGACTAAACTTGTAGTAAAATGTCTAGAAAAGCTGTGAGGACAACGATTATGATGAAATGATACAAAATTCTTTGAATTACTATGAGAACAATTGTGATTGTGAGAGAAAATAAGAATAACTAAATTTGTGATATTAAGGAAGTTGAGAACTTCCATAGTGGGAAAACCTTAATTAATTTTGGTAAACCTTAAATGTTGAATGTAATATCAATAACGATGGGATGGTTAATTTGGTTAAGCAATTCTGAAATATGATATGAAGTCCAGAATGGACAAGATTGTGAATAGCAGTACTTGCAAATGAATGAGTACTAGTATGCTATTAAATCTTTGGTTACAGATGAGACTAGTCACCTCATTATGTGGCTCTAAAGTCACAGAATATACAAGGAACTCCCTATACAGTTGAATAAGTTCTCTAAGCGAACAAATTTGTTAAAATTGAATAACGACTGGGAAAAACATAACATATGATGGAAAACCTAATATGGTGATGAGTATGAAAAACTAGACACTTGAATAACCTTTTGAGAAAAGGTAAGGGAAACCAAAATAATAGCTATAAATTAAAAAGTCACAAGACTTTGAGATTTGAATTGATAAAAAATTATGTGGAAGGTTCAAGGTGAACCAAATATGATATTACAGTTAAGAATACTTTCAAAAGTAGACTGTCATATGAAGAATTGGTGACTGGGGTAAAAGACTACCCTAAGCATTTTTTATAAGTCTATCAAGACTTAAAGAAGAAATGAACTTAAATATATTTACTATACTTTAATCCATAAAGGAATGAGAAATCAAAGTTTATGAAAAGCTCAAACGTCAGTAGAAAATAAAAAATATATTCGTACAAACCAATAATTTGAAAGAAATGGAGGAACTAAATTTTATCAACCTATCTAATACATAAAGAAATGAATGCATACAAATTCAAAAACAAAGGCAAGTGTGCCAATAAAATAGTACAAAATAAAATGAAAGAGGATTGATAAATCTTCAACTTGAATAACCCTTAGAAATGGGCACATGATCGAGAATCACAAATGAATATTACGAATAAATCTAAAGTTACCAGTGCATGGGAAAAATGTTGTAATGCAATAAGCACATGAGTAAATTGTCCTTACATGAGCCAAAGAATACTCATGAAGACAAAGCGGAAATATGACGCCGAAAATACAAAAAATGAATATGGTATTATCATAATCAGATAAAGTCCAATAGACAAAATAGACTTAAATGAGTGATGTTGCAAAACACACAACTGAACACATGTAGTGAATCCAAGGCGGGATTCGAGACCAAAAAAAAAAAAAAGAATTTGAAAGAAAAGTGGCCAGAGAGGAACGAAGCTGTGTATAAGCTTTAGGCAGGCGAAAATCCGATCCTTTCCTTTTAGATCTTTTTTCTAAGCCTTTATATAAATTCAAGCAGAATAGTGTAAATCAATCAAGGACTCTGTCCTTAGTAAAGACTAAAGTATGTGAATGAGAAATTCAATGCACTCTAAACGATGAAAGTGGTGTGGTCTAGTTACACCATGGACTTCCTATGACCACCATTAAAACAACCGATAGAAAAGAAAAGATTAAGGTACTAGATACCTTTACCTGACACATGATGCACCATATAGCACTAACAGAAGTTGAGAAACCATGAACGGTAATGTAATCACAACTAAGTACCAAATGAGATTAATATGACGATTAAAGTCTCGAGGAAGTTAAAAGTTAAACCTTTGACTTTCAAGATTTCTATTGAATTAAAACAAAGAAGAGTACGAAATAATTGTGAACTTTGTGTGAAAAATCTTCTTGCTTGTAGATACAGTATCTACAATGCTAGTGATAAGTCCGAGAGACAGATTAAAATAGAAACTATGATAATGAAATTGGCATGAAAAGAGAATAGAGCTTCCTAAATATGAATGTCCAAGTGTTGAGGACAAAACTCATTTTAAGGGGGGTAAGATGTACTACCCCGACCTAATTAAGCTAAGTAATTAATGATAATGACGGTTATCATAAGTTAATTTGCTTAATAACCATTAGCAATGCTAGATATGACTAATGACTTGTAAATACAGAAGCAAATGTATAAGTAATGAGAACTTATAATCCTAAATTAAAGACAACTGTAAAAACCTGAAATTTTTTTCTTTTATTATTTATGAAAATTTTTTAGTTTTTATAATTGTTATTATTATTATTATTATTATTATTATTAATGTTAATACATGGATGTAATGTGTGTATATAGATGTGTATATATTTAAAGGAAATTGTGGAAGTATGTATGTATAATTGTATGTGTGTGTGAACTGTTATGTGTATGGATATATATATATATATATATATACAGATGTAGATATATATATATATATATATATACAGATGACTGATATGGGGTGTCGTGTAAGTGTGTGTGTCTACGGGTGTGTGTATATGAGTGAAAATATATAGGTATGTATATAGGTCAGCTTTGCATTTAATGCAAAGCTGTTAGGGTGGCTTGAACAGAGAGGAAAGGTCAAGAATAGTGGGCTGTGCAGGTGGTTACGTGAGAGAGCGGCTGTGTATGTGTATATACCTCGGTCGGTTGGAAAGAAAGAAAGAAAAGAGAGACAGAGAGCGAAAGAGAGAGTTCTGGAAAGGGGAAGGAGATCTTGGAGCTTGAATCAAGCTTGGAGCCAAAAAGGTGAAGGAGACACGGCAAGAGAGAGAAACCCAGAAACGTAGTAAGTGGGTCATTTCTGATTTTCCATTTCCTTGCGTATTAAATTGGTTTAATTCTAGGGCCTTGTAGTGTACATAATATGGATCATTTTGCAAAAGAAACTAACCAAAATGATTAGGAAATGAAGTAGAAACAGTGAGTTGCAGGTGAGGGTGAATAATCGGTTGGTTAGGAAAAACTTGTTTAAAACCTTGTTTGGATGTTGGGAAAATGATTCCCATGAGTGCAGAAACACATTAGGTTAAAGGGGAAGTCCAAACCGTGACCAAACAGTCACGAAAATGAAAGAGAAGGGTCGGCCGGAGGGTTGTCCGAGAGGTTTGACCCTCTATTCGTGAAAATCCGTTGGTCTGATCCCAAAACCGAGCCTAAATATGGAATCCTTGGGAGAAAACGAAGAGGACTGCATTTTAAAAGCTTGAAAAATCTCGCCGGGAAATGTCGCCGGCGCCGAAGAAGGCACCGGAACCCTACTGGTGCCTTGCCGAAAAAACGGGGAAGAAGGGGGGGTGTTCGGGTCGGGTCTAGGTCTGGTTCGGGTTCGGGTCGGGCTTGGACGACCCACCTCTGCCACGTGTCACCTCTAGGTTTTAAATTAAAATGGGTTAGGGGCTGTTTGGCTACGGGTGTAAGAAATTGAAAAATTGAAATTGAAACGGGAACAAGGATATCCTATCCCTGTTCTGGATAAAATCCCTGTTTGGCTAAACTAATTGAGAATAGAAAATTTGAAAAATTACACATTTAACCCTAGACTTTTTGGAAATTAACTGTGACCCAGAACTTTTAAATAATTGTATTTTGACCTAGAACTTTCAGAATTTATAAACTGACCCCCCAACTGTTAATTATTATGATCTGACCCCACCAGAATAAAATATTAATTAAATATTAATTAATTAATTAAATTAAATTAATTTAATTATTTAAATATTCTAAAATAATCCGGAGTCCAAATGGGACAAGTCATTAGTTTATTTTGACTATCTCGACCATTTTGAGGCCAACGGTGAGGCTGGTTTTATGAGATGGGGTCCCGAAAAAAATAAAAGACCCGTAATAACATTTAAAATTATCAAAATGCCCCTGAATTGAAACACAGTCAAACGAACTTCAAATTAAGTAAACAATTAGTGAAACTTTATTATTTCGAGCATTCTGGACTCAACCGTGGGGTCCAATTTATGAAAAGAGGTCTCGGGATGTAAGGACCCGTGAAAAGTACAAAATGACTGTTTTGCCCTTTTTAGCTCAGATGTCCGAATTGAGTTCCACGAAAACCTAAACTTATTTTCTTCGATGTTCCGGACTCAATAGTAGGGTTAAATTTAGTAAAATAGAAACTTATAAAATAAAGACATAAAATTTGTTAAATAGCATAATTCAAGTAACAAATGGACTGAGTCACATGTTATGATTTTAGGAACACGGAAGGGTAAGGAGAAGGTGATCTAACCTTCTGCATTCTACTGCTAGTTTTGCTACCTTACAAGTACATTTTTCTGAGTTGAGACTGACTCACCAGGTACGATATATTACGCTAAGTAAGAAATAGAATTGAGTTTAGGAATAACTGCTTTGTTGACTTGATGATTCACATGTTTGTTTGATTGTTCACATGCTTATGTGTTTCATGCTATCTTGCTAAAAGTTGGGTGATAATGTGGATGATGATTATGTGTATATCGCATGTGTTAGTATAATGTGTGGATTATATTCTTTGAGAACTGTTGAGACTATGAAATATATGATTGAAAGCATGCTTCATGTATGGATGAGATGCATCATTGAGATTACATTGTGGCATGAATGAATCAGAGCATATTGGCATAGTGTGATTCCTTGGGCATGGTGTGAGTTGAGCACGTAGTGCTGTGCATTATGAGGGTGCAGATCCTGTGGTGAAAAACCCAAAATTGGCCATTAGGTACTCGCATGCCTGACGGGTTCCGGACCGTGAAACGAGGCATATATTAGTACTCGGGCTATCGGGGAAGGACCGTAAGACGAGACATGGTGGCATAGAGTTGCATGGGTGTGTCACGCATACTGTTCAAATGCTGCATTGATGATATTGAATGTCATGTAGATATAACTGTACACTTGCACATGCTACGCCCTTAATTTTGTTTCTTACATTAGCATTATATTGTACCAGCAGTTGAGCTGACCCATTCGTGGGACAAACATTTCAGATGACGCTCCAGCTGTGCGAGACTTAGAGATGATTTGATTATGGATTATGTTTGGCCCGAGGGGCGCACTTAATGTTGTACAAGGGCATAAGTCCGAGACTATTTCCTATTTTTGTATGTCGTGAACTAATGGACAAGACTTTATGTATTGTATCAGAATGGTGGATTAAGTTAAGTGTTGAACTGTACTTGATTGTCTTTTATTTCCTTATTATTTTATTTCCTTTTCGTCTCGTTACTCGCGCCTCGGGTTCGCTGGAATTCGGGGTGTGACAACAACCGATGTGAGAATGAAATTTATTGCTGAGGGCCATGATTTGATAGAAGTACGACTAGTGTTAATCGAGTATTAACACACAAGTGAATATAAAAAATTAGTGCACGAAGTGCACTTGAGCAAGATTAGCATAATGCAAGACGGGAGCACATTTAATTAGAATTATTCCGATAATTATGATGGACTATTAGAATAATTAAAATACATTTAAATACATCAAGAAGAGACAATGAAGGCTATGAAAAATTGATAAGATCTCGATTTACGAAATTGACACATAAAGAGAATAATTAAGTGATGCAAGTACATCAGGAATAAATAAAATTAATTGAGAATTTTCTGATAAAAATAATATGTTTTTGGTATAAACTAAACACGATGGAACGTATCAAGAATAAAATAAAAGGCGTATGGGTGAAGCGTGCAAAAGCTAGAAGTCTTGCGAGAATGCTAAAAAATTTTACAGTAATTGAAACGCAACTTCAAAATTTCAATAAACACATCCAAAATGCCAAACAAGGCATAAAAAGAGAAAAAGAGAGAAAAGAAGGCCAAAAGTGTTAGCCTAAAGACTTGAACCCAAGACCAAAAAAGGAGGGAGAAACTTATACTAAAAATAATAACCAACTTCGTTGTAGCACTTTTGTGCTATATATATCACAAGATATATATATATATATATATATATATATATATATAAGCTACATAAAAGTTTCAAGTTTGCATGCTCAAGGGCTGAAGTGTTAACACCTCATTGGGCCCTTACATGGACCAATTAGATTTCATGCAAATTAAAATATATATATATATAAATAAATATATATATATATGTATGAATATACGTGTTGTATATATATATATATATATTGTGTGTATATTATAAAAGAAAAGAAAAACAAAAAAATAGAACTATGTGTGTCTTTGTGTGCATATGTGTGTAGGTAGAGAGAGAGAGGGAGAATTGTAGAGAAAGACTTGTTGAGAGAGGAAGTAGAGAAGAAAAAGAAGAAGACAAAGAAGAAAGAGGGACCAGAAGCAAGAAAGAAAAGAGAGAAGCTGTAGAGAGAAAAGGAAAACCTAAGAGAGGTAATTATTTCTCTCTAGAAAATTTGCCAAAAATTTCAATTTTAAGCTTGTTTATGGCCTAGAATATACATACATGAGTTTTATACCGTAGAAGGAAGAAAATAGAAGAAGAATGGTGAGGTTTGGTCTTGAAAACCCTAAGGAACCTTAAGACCCGAATTATTGAAAAACCAAGTTTTTTGATCTAGCTTGAATAAAGCTTGAAACATAATACATAGCTTAAAAGAGCATTAAAATTGGAACGTGCAACAACTTGAATCACTAAAAGTGGTCAGCAGACCATGGAGTTATATTGAGTTGCAGATATGGTCGGGTTTAGTGACTGATTGAATTTTATATCACTTTGTTGGGTTTTAGGAACAGGGAAATACTCCCCACACTCACAGAAACATATAGGAAGAAAAAGGAAAAAAATCAGTGGCTAAAACCTCACGAAATAAAAAATTAAAGTGTCACAGGAAAAACGAACCTCGCAGGAGCAGCCACTGTGAATGGCTGGTCGACGGCCAAGGGTTGAACCAAATTGATTTTAAACACTAAATATGGAATCCTTAGGAAAATTAGGTTCGAACCAAATTGGGCAGTGGCCGGAATTCAACCGGCGATGATCGCCAAAGTCGAAGAAGGCCATCGGAACCCTCGCCGAAGTAATGGGGAAGAAGAACAGTACCGGGTCGAGTCTCGGGTCAGATTCAAGTCAGGCCTCGACCGAATTAATAAATGGGTTTAAAACACTTATGGAAATGTCATCGTTTTGGCTTAAAAGGATTTTAAAAATAAAAAAAGGGTAAAGCTGACATTAGCATGATGTATTGAACCAAATGAACTGGTTGGTTCAGTACAATTTTGGACTAGTACACTTGGAACCTAATTAAACCAATGGGTTTATTTAAATAGTTTTTAAAATTATAATTGGACCCCAGAACTTTTTGTTAATTATGAAATGACCCCAAAAGTTTTGATTAATTACAGATTGGCCCAGAAATTAATTAAATATTAATTTTAAATCCTTTTAATTTTAAGAAAATTACCAAAATGCCTTTAGGCCAAAAATAAGCCAAATGAAGGCCAATTAAAATAAAAGAATAGTGTAACCTAATATTTTTGGGCATTCTGGACTCAACTGCAGAGTTCGATTTGTGAAATTAAATCCAAAAAAAAACAAATGAACGGGCAAGTTGGAATAATTCCAAATATGTCCTAATGATTAATTAAGTGACTAATTGAGTCCTGATGATTGTAAAAATACATACTTCAACATTTTGGGACATTCTGGACTCAATGGTGGGATCCGTTTTATGGAACGAAGTGTCGAAAATATAGACACATGTAAAGTCAAAATTACCATTTTACCTTACTAATCCAAAAGCCAGTTAAATGTTAGAGGTGGCATATTCTGACTTTCTTTGACGTCCCGGACTCAACGATGGAGTCCGTTTTAGCAAATAAAAAATAGAAAAATGTGACGCACAAATGTAAAAAATTACGAAAATGCTCCTAGGCTTAATGTAAGTCACATATATGCAAATTAAGATCCGAAAAAGTCTAAATTAATTATATTCGATATTCCAGACTTGATGGTAATGTCCCTTTGTGGAAAATCAGATTCGGTAACAAACTAAAGAATGACGAATACGTCCTTAGGACTTAATGAAGTTACCAGAAGTATAAAAAGAAAATAAATAAGTCCACATAAATGTTATAAGGACCAAATAAACTTAAAATGGAGTCTAAATATGTAAATCGTGTACGGAAAAAATATGAGACATTAAAAATTATAAATTACCATAATGCCTTTGAAGGGTCAAATAAGTTATAAGGCATCAAAGAACCCTAAATTGAAAATTGAAAAACCCTTAATTGAATAGACTAAGTTCAAATGAACTTAAAACATTGAATAACAATGTTTGGGATTAGGATGAATAATTCATTATGCAATGTATTTTGATCCGTGATTCAGGGATCACCCAAACGATAAAAAATGGAAAGAAAGCTATGGGATAGCTGTTATGGTACCCACATGAGAATGCGATACTAAGAACCCAATATAAATAAACTCAAACTTTAATTTGTGGTATTTCCTTTGCCATGTCACAATCATATTTCCTCGATGTTGCCAATTTGTACTCTTATACATACCTGACATTTATTGATTCCATAATTTGATATTTGTTCTTCCTTGTCGATATGTTGAGAATTCAATTGCCAATATCTTGATGTGATTGCTTGCACATTTCTATACCTTTGATTTGGATATTGGAAATCTACTATGTTTCTCACTGTTAAGAATTTGATATTCCACATATATGTACATTCCTTGTGGAATTATGTTGATCATGATATTATTATGAGTGTCAGGAGTTGTGTATGTCACAGCGTCCATCCTGATTCTATAGGTGCTGATATGGACCTACGTGTCGGTGACTGAGAATGATGCCCAACACTTAGTCCATGGAGGACATGATATATGATAAGAGCTCTAGTGTTATTCAGGAACCTAATTGAGGAATTATTCTAAATGAGTGCTTTTGAGGGTAGCCGGGCCTTTTTGATTGATAACATCTATTCTGTTAGTATCTCATATCTTTTATTTGAATCATAATCTAATGATGCACTCTTTGGTTGTTAATACGCTTTGCAAGCTTATCATTTGATTCGATTTGGCATCTTGTGTTATTTTACATCACTTTGTTAAAATGCTAAGGGATATGCCTTTTGGACCCACATGTCATCTTTGGTGAATTATTTTTCTTGTGACTGGCTGTTGGTACATATATCCTTTCGTTTTTCATTTGGTTATATTCTATTACCTAAACTATCATTGTCCCATGGCAGAGCGAGGGAATTTACTTATTGAGCTAAGTTAGCTCACTCCATATTTATAACAAATTTTCAAATAGCACTATATGGAAGAAAATGCAATAATGGCAACTAGTGGAACTAGTGATTTTCTTGCAAGCAATAGTGATGATATAAAACTCCAAGTCATAGTATGATCATATATTCTGTAAGACTGATCTTAATATTAGCTATTGTGATATTGTAAGCTTGGAAATGATGTTAGACTTAAATGGTGATTCATGTTGATGAAAATAGTACTTGGAGATATTCTGATTAATGGTTGTTAGAGTTCGATTGGTGATCAGATGAGTTGCATATGTGTAACTTCTGCATTTAATGATTCAATGATATCAAGAAAAAACAAAAACAAATTTCTATCACTCCTATGTGCAATTCATTTGATTTTGTACGGCTTGTCTAAGTGGTAGTGTCGGTCGTTGCCCCTAATCCGCGTAGGGTGGCTTTCGGGTTGCAATAATTACCGTTCATAAAATCAAGTAAATTGATCAAACTTTCAACCACCCAAATTATCCACCCGCACTTGCAATTCAATATAACCCCATGGTTTCTTGACCATTTTTTACGATTTAAATTGCAGAAAACTCCTTGTTTCATGCTCTTTTGAGTCTTGTAATTAGTTTAAAGTTTTATTCAAGTTAGATCAAAAACTCAAATTTCCAATATTTTGAGTTTTATGGATTTCATTGTTTTCCAAGTTCAAACCTCTCCATTCCTCTTCTGTTTTCTCCTCTATACAATGTAAAACACAGGCATGTATATTCTAGACCATAAACAAGCTCAAAAATGAAGTTTTGGCAAATTTACTAAAGAGGGAAAATTACTTCTCTTTGGCTTTTCCTCCCTCTCTACAGCTTCTCCCCTTTTTCTTCTTGTTTCGAATTTCTTCTTTCTTCTTCTTCTTTTTCACTTTCTCTCTCTACAATTCTCTTTCTTTCTCTCTCTCCCCCTCTCTCCCTCTCTAACGACACACACATGCACACGCATTTTGGTTTTTTGTATTACACGCACACACAATGTAGGACATATATATATTATACGTATATATATATATATTATACGTATATATACACATGTCACACACACACACACACACACACATATATATATATATATCAGATTTGTGAATGTGTTCTGATTGGAAGAGAGTGTGGCCCAATGAGGTGTTGACACCTCAGCTTTTGACCATGCAGCCGCGGGATTTTATATGAGTTATGTATATATCTTGTGGGATATATAATATAAAAGTGTTGTACCCAAGTTAGCTATATTTTTGGGTATAAATTTTCTCCCTCTTTTTGGTCTTGGGTTCAAGACTTTAGGCCAACATTTTTGACTTTCTTTTCTTCCTTTTCCCTTTTTATGCCTTGTTTGGCATTTTTCATTTAATCCTCTTTTTCTTATTGTATTAACTTTGTCTCTTCCTCATGTATTTGCATTACTTATTTATTTTCCTCATGTATCGATTTCATAAATCGAGGTCTTATCAAATTCTTCATCTCCTTCATTATCTCTTCTGAATGTATTTAAATGTATTTTAATTATTCCAAAAGTCCATTATATTTATTGGAATAATCTTAATTAAATTAGCTTTGTTCACTTGTCTTGCTAATCTTGGTCAAGGCACTTCGTACACTAATATTTCTATAACTACTCGTATGTTAATTCTAGTGTTAATCGAGAATTAACATATGAGCAGCTATGTTACGACTAGCTATGGTCACAACTTGATAACAAGCTATGACTAGTTGTCTCTAATTTGAATTACATTTTCAAATGGTATTTGAATTACATTTTCAAATGGTATTTGAATTACATTTTCAAATTAGTTGTCTCTAATTTAGAATTAAATGTTTTTATCATTTATATATTTGCTTTCATATTTACGGGTCACTAGTCATATCTAGCAATTGCCCATGGTTATTATGCAAATTAATGCATGATAATCATCATCATCGTTAATTGTTTCACTGAATTGGATCGAAATGTTACAACTTTGCTACCGCCAAGGTTGGGAAAGTTGAGCCATGCGAAATCGCCTCTAAGTTTGTAAGCAGCCCTATCATAGGCCAAATAAATGGAACCATAGAAAGAGGAGTAGAGCAATATATATCAACCACTTTTATCTAATCTAATCTAATCTAATCTAAAAAATTCAAGAATATATATATATATATATATATATATTTATAACATCCTAATTTGATATACAAATTCCTAATGTGATTTTTACAAAGAAATGTATATAAAGCACGTTATGTAACCTGAACCATATACATACTAGCAATTTGTCTACATATAGTAGCAAAACAAACTCTATTCTAGTGATTATAAAGAAATCACTCCAAAATCCTAATCTTATCCAAATACAAAGAATTTGGATACAAGAGGGATCTACCAGAGGAGATTGTCTCCAAAATCCTAATATATTTTCGGCTATTAGAGGTGATCGTCTTCCACTTTTTCAAGGTGCACGGAGGTGATGTGATCTCTCTGATTACTTTTTATTATCGTTCGACATCATTGGTAAGGCTCATGAAGAACTCGTAGATCTGAAGGTTGAAAATAATTTTGGTGACCTTTCCATGTCAGTATAGGTAGTTTGGTGACATTGGCGATCAAAGTGGTGAAGCTTCTAATGGCAGGTATTGGCCATCTTAGTGCCTCAGAAATTTCTTCAAATTTTTGTTTGTTTGCTGTGAATCTCTTTCACTTTTTCTTTGATAGCAAACAAAGAGACGAAGAGCTTTGATGAAAAAAATTGAGGCAGAAAAGTTAGAAAAAGGTGTAATTGAGTTAACTCATTACAGGAATGATGGGTAAATGAGTTAACTTAGTGATTTAATGAGGATAAAATTGCCTTTTAGACAAAAAATTAAGCTTATTTCAATTATTTTCATTAGGTTGACTGATGGTTGGGATGATTGTTATTGAACACATAATCTTTACGAGCACGTGCCTGGGCGCCCTAGTATGAGAAAATTGTTTAGGCGAGGCTCACCTGATCTCAAATAGTTGGGCGGTGCCCCGATTGCCTAGGCGGTTGCCCGAGCACTTGGGCGCCCAATTCGCCTGGGTAGCAAACTATTATTGTTAGTCAAACTTCATATTTTAATACATAATTAATTTTTTAGTTCATTATTATATATATTTTTTTGATTTGTTAGGGGTTTAATATATTTGTAAATCTTAAATTTGTGAATAAATGAGGTGAAATTAATGAGAAGATTGAAAATATCTCAAATATTGACTATTTGTACATGAAATATATATATATATATATATATATATATAAAGTAACATCTTATTTTATTTACATGTTATTAATAGACAATAGATAAAGTCATTCTTATTAAAAGATTGTGTTAATGTTAATTGATCCCTTGACTATTTATCTCATGACATCAAAGTAAAACAAATAACATTTAAAACCAGTTTATTGAATTTTTGTCATGTTTGTTCAATGTTACCTTTTGAATTATCAACCGATTCTAGTATTTAAATGGGTTAAGTTTTATTCAAGTATTTTCTATTGCATTATCTATTTTATTTGACTTATTTGCATGTGTTACAATCATTTTAAAATTCAAACTATATTTTTGTTTGTTGTTGGTACAAATAATAGTATTAATAAATAGTTGCTATTAAGTTTTTCTTATTTTAAAAAAAATATATGTAAGAATAAAAATATTTTATTTATTGATTTAATTTCTTATAAATAACATGAATGGTATGAAATTATGATCATATTACTTTTTTACCATATTTTTGTCTGGGCAATCGCTTGGGTGCCTGGGCGGTCGCTAGGGCAGTAAATTAGGTGTATCGCCTAAGGTCGTCCGGACAATTTGACAACTATGATGGAACATAAACCTCAAAAGAGGTAAGTGTAGTTTTTTGAATTATAAAATAACTGTGTAATAACACTTAACCTCAGGAGAAATCAGTGTAATTTACCCTAAAATAAATAAAAGATTAATTTCATTAATTTTTCTTCATAAGTTTTATTTTTATAGAAGTCCAATACATATTGAATACCAAAAAAAGTAAAAAAAAGGAAAGAAATAAGATCGGATATATAAAAAAACACAATCCCACAAATAAAAAATACATCTATCCAAATATTGTAACAACTGAATCAATTGCAACATAGTTAAAGCAGTTGTATGATACACTGTTAAAATTTTAGTAGAATTAAGAAGGCAAACATTCTGATAGACTATCTAGGTACCTTGATGAGGCTAAGTGTAATATCCCGACCCGGGATATAGCATGTGCACCGGGCTGGACCGGGCTATAAATGTAATCCCGAATTATAAGCCGTGAAATGACATAAATAAAAGTGGATGCGTAATAGACTGTATTGTTTAATTACGATGCATAGGTACGAGAGGCAAACAGTCACGGGTGTCCGGGTGCCGTTGCACCGGAAGCCGAGTTTATTGAAAAACGTGCAAGTGAATGTCGATGCATAAATTTTTAAAGTAAATCTAAATGATTATGAATATCATATATATATATATATATATGGTTGGATGACATATGTATATATATATATATATATTATAATACAATATAATTAAATGCAAAGAAATAAAATGGAAAGAAAGGAATTGCATGTGGGTCATGTGTGGTGGCAACATGCGGTGCATGTGTGTGTGTTAGGTGGCAAGGCAACCGACTGAAAATCAGCCAAGAGAAAGCTATGTGTGTGAGGTGTCTTGTGTGCATGAGTGTGCTGCCACCGTGGCTACAAGTGGCAAGGGCCACCGACTGGGGGGTCGGTTAAGGGAAGAAAGGAAGGGGAGAAGAAGGGAGAGAGATTGGTTCAGAAACAGAAAGGTGGGAGAGTCACAGTGAGCTCAAAATCCGAAACCCAGGTAATTGATTTCAGTTCTGTTATTTTGATTTAAAGCATAAAGCTTATATATGATTATAGGATCTAAACAAGCATGAAATATGGATTATTTTGCAAAAAGAATCAGGTTAAAAGGTTGAGAAACCATAGAGAAATCTGGAGTTGCAGGTTATAGGGAATAATCGGCCATGTGGTATTTTATGTATCAAACCTTGTTTAAAGTTTGTAGAAACAACCTATACTAGTGCAGAAAAACACTAGGAGAATTTTAGAGTCAAAACCGTGCTTAGAACACCATGGAAATGAAAAATGTCACTTGGCCGGAAAGTCGGCCGGAGACATTTAGGCCCTATTTCGTGAAGGTTTGGAGGGCTTCAATGGAAACCGAGGGGGGTTTCGAGATCCTTGAAGTGAAGGGAATAAAACTGCATTGAAAATGGGTTTAAAAACCATCGGAAAGTGGTTGCCGTCACCGGAGAAGGTGACGGAACCCTACTGTTTGCTCACCGGAGCTTTGGGGGAGATGACCGGAAAAGCGTGGGGGGTTATCGGTTTAAGTCTAGACGGATCCGGGTTGGATCGGGTCGGTACCCGACCGGATATGAATGGGGCATGATACTGTGTCGTTTTGGGTTTTTGGTTTAAATGGATTTAGGGCTGTTTGGTAACTGGAATAATAAATAGAATTGGGTTTTGGGGTTAACCGAACCATGGATAGGGATAGGGAATTGGGTTTATTGTATTCCGGTTCTTGAATGAAACTGAACCGTTTGGTTCAGGAGAAAGGCTGACCGGTTTAGGGTTTTGGGGTCTGAACCAACTGGTTCAGACCGCAGCTTATGAAATTTATGAACCGGCCCTAAATGTTTTGAATAATTCCACTAAGGCCCAACAGAAAAATGTTAATTTTACAAAAATACCCCTGACTCAAGTGGGTCAAACGAGGTCCAAATAGGGCAAATGAATAGTCAATTTTTATTATCTCGGATGCTCTGAGTCCAATGGTGAGGTCCGTTTCACGAGACGGAGTCCCGAAAAGTTACGACTTGTAAAAATGACCAAAATACCCCTGCTTCATAGGTGAGTCAAATGGACTCCGATTGAATTAAATAATTAGTGAATTTTTATTATTCTGAACCTTTCGAATCTATTGGTAATGTCAAAATTATGAAAAGAGGTTCCGAGAACAACGGACATATAAAAGTCTAAATAAATATTAGAAATACTGATCATAGCAAGGCATAGAATGGGTGAATAGAAATTATTCTAAAACGCATTTACTGATATATAGGGAACGCGACAGGAAAGAGGCAAACCGCATGAGACTGATTTAGGAGGAATGCATGATTAGAGGTAAGTAGATACCCTTTCTCTTCCATGTGGTGTTATCAAGCCAAGTTCATTCTTTTATTGCCAAACTTGTACTCCTGAGCGTATCTGATGTTATTGTCTCCACAATGTGATATTGTTCTATCTGGTGGACATTGATTTATTGTTGTACCATTGTTATCATGTTGAACCATGCTTTGAAATGCCTATTGTTATGTTTCCATTGAATTGATGATATTCCATTTTTATATACTCCTATGGAATCATGTATGATCATGAAATGTTTATGTATACTGGATTTGTGCTCAGTCACAATATCCATCCGATGCTTTTAAATACACTGAGGACCTTCGGGTCGAGTCCGTGAACGGACATATGGCCATACACTGGAATGCACTGAAGGGGGTAAACCGGGCCCCCAAGGACCGAGGGCCTATCAAGCCCTGACACAGAACAAAAGCATCTCTTATACGATTGTTCAACTAAAATTGTTGAATTACATTGTTCTTATGATTATCTTGTATTGCGAGATATTCATTTATTGATTTATTGTGATCAATTATAATGGCAGTACTTTCTCGTTATTGTATTATCGTTGAGAGTTCCAAGACATTGTTATGCTATTCCTACTGATTACACATTGTGATTCCACTGTTCATTTGCCACTGTCCACATGTTAAGAGTTTCATGTTGATGTGATGTCCCTTACTCCTAATTGTACATTGTGTTCTATTGTTTATTGGCCTTTATGGCAACTGTTCCCATTGGCTATTATAGCATCTTATTTTTATGATTGGCTATCATATTCTTATTCTTGGATTCATATTCTTTTATGATCCTCAATACCAGTGTCGGAGATCTGTATTTACTTGCTGGGCTCTTGTAGCTCATTCCACCCTCCTCACCCCCATTTCAGGTACTGATGCCGCGAGACCCCGGTAGGAGTCTAAAGACATAGAAGGACGTTTGAGAAAATGCATCAGTTTATGTTTTAGTTCTCCCATGTATTCACCACCCTCGGGTGCTGGTCATGTTTGGTTCTTATTTTATTTATGTAGAACCATATTATGTATTGTAAAGACTTTCACTAACATTGTGTATTGAAAAGACTTCCGCTGTTATTGTTTTGAGGTTTTAGTACTGTGCACATTAGTACTATGATACAGGAATGGAAAAAGTAGGGACGGCCTTCGGGTCGGCCCCGCGACACGAGATCCGCATAGGGTGGGTTTCGGGTCGTGACACTAAGATTTTACAGTAACAAGTTTCTATATAACTCATCCTCTATGAACTCAAAATATTTAATTTTATTAGAATTCTCTTGAACCAATAAAAAGTAATTAACCAATTAAAAAGAAGCATGTAAATAATCACTTTGTTTCTAGTTATACTCACAGATATGCCATAAAGTGACAAACCAATCTCTACATGACACGTGTACCTACAGAACTTTCAAAGCTTATCTATTTAGAGCAGGTTTAAACATGTGGCCTTTAGAGCTTCCTGATTAGAAGCCTATGCAACCTTCAGACTCACCTCAAGCTCAGAGGGCACTACGAGCACACACAAAAAGGGTCCAAGCTTGCCGCCGCTTTAAACACCCTACCGAGCTAAGGATAAGGAAACAATATTCAACAAGGAAACTGCCACCCACAGATATCGTTCAAGCGCAGTGTCCAACATGGTAACTGCCGTTCTCTGATGATCAAATCCCTACTTTCACGACTCCAAATCCTAATCAACTTAAGAGATCCCCAGCTTATAAATAAAGCTCTAAGGTGCGCTTTTTATTTTTATGCTCATTCAATTAATTTTAATTACAGTCTTTCAATTCAGTTTATTGACTTTATCATAGGAGCGGCTACCTCTGGAGCCAACCCGGTGGCCCTATGATCTCTTTCTTTGAGTGTTCAACAAGCGTAGAGGAACGGAGCCCCCACTGATCGAAAAGTGTAGCATCAGATTGGCACCGTCTGTGGGGACGATAAATCGTTCTTACTAAATTCCTTTGTTCTACCAACAAGATCTCTGTCTTTCTTACTAGAGGACCACTGGAGGACCATAGCTCCCAATCTTCGTCCAAGAAAGAATACTCAAAATCCTCAAAACCCTCCGCACCGGTAACCCACTGGAAGGGGAAGGGGACAAGCAGCTGATCCCATATAACAGCAATTCGATCGAGTTCAGCGACAGACTAACATGACGCAGGAACAGCTTCTTGCTATCTCTAGAACTCTGGCGTTGCTTACCCAGAGTTCTAGGGGCAATTCCCTTCATCTTCCAACCAACATGGCTGATACAGAGGCACAGCCTTCTGCCACCACTATGAGCAGAGTACCCAACGAGGAGATCCCCGTTGAGCAACTAGTGCATCCCCAAGACACCACTCATGTGGGAGGAGACCCCCAGCCATCAACCACTGCCAACAAAGGGATATTGGCCTTCAACCCGGCTGTCCATTACCAGAGTACAACGAGGGTCCCAACTCTGGTGGCTTCTGGGGCAAGCCTAGCACCGCACGAATTCCAGCCTCAAGCAGCACTGGCTCCCCCACTTCAGGACAACCGACATCCTCTCTCTACCATGTGTTATGGCCGTCCCATCTATATGGGCATTGAAACTACAAGGCAAGACTCGTAATAACCAATACCGCCTAGGGACCCAGGGAGGGCCAAAGAAATTGCGGACTCTATGGACCACACTGTTGTTGCGAGAGGCGTTTACTTCCCTCCGGAGCAGGACGAGCTAGCCAAGCTGCTCAATAGTTTTCCACGCCATTCACCCCTGCTATAATGGCCGAGGAGCGGCCAAAGAAATTTATTATCCCAAAGTTCACTCTTTACGATGGAACTAGGGACCAGAATAAGTATTGCGATTTCCATGAAGACCACGGGCATACGACTGACAAATGTCGGGCTCTCAAACAGGAGATTGAGCAGCTCATTAGGAGAGGACGACTGTGGGAGTTCGTCAGGCAAGACGGGAGGTAGAACCCCCGTAATGACAGGCCGCAGCAAAGGAGGTAGGAATAGAGGCTAGAACAAAGGGATGGATGAAATGAGCCCTAACAACAGAACAATCAGGTCATCTTCGTCCTCCATGCAGACACCCCAGCCATAGAGACGTCCAACCGAGCAAGAAAGCATTATGCTCAGAGGCTAGAACTACTCCTAGCATCCTCCAGATTTCCACTGTCGGGAAGAGACTGAAGCCAGTACCTAAGATCCAGTTCTCAGATCAAGATCTTATAGGGGTGCACTGTCCTCACAGTGATGCCCTAGTTATTTCTCTCAAAATTGCTAATTTTGTGATCCGAAGAGTCTTGGTGGACACAGGTAGCTCTGCAAATGTGTTATTTTATGAGCCCCTCAAACAAATGAAGCTCAACTTTAACGACACCAAGCCTACTGTCGTAATAATGGCAGGATTTGACGGGAACCTCCGAACCCCACTGGGAAGGATTGACCTTCCCACCACAGCAGGAGACGGAGATGGACAGAAGACCACAATCTCAGAATATATGGTGCTGAATTCCAAGTCCCCCTATAATGTTATAATCGGAAGGCCTTGGCTCCACCAAATGGGTGCGGTCTCCTCGACCCTCCACCAATGCCTGAAATATGTGCACAACAATACGGTCCATTCTATCAGAGGGTGCCAGCCAACCGCTTGAGAATGTCACACTCTCACGCTCAAGGAGAGTAGGGCCCAGACCTTTCCCATCATCATGAGACAGAAGACTGCCCATCCAGAATTGATGAACCTTTAAGCCCTAAAGGAAGGGATAGTAGGGCCAAGCCCGTGGGGGACCCTATCAAGGTGCTAGTCAGCTCTGAAGAACAAGGGTGGTACTTACAAATTGGTCCAGACTTGACACCATCCGAGCAAGAAGAGATGGTAGAATTCCTAAAGAACAACCTCTTAGTGTTTGCTTGGGAAACTAAAGATATGGAGGGGATAGATCCAGACCTTATCACCCACAAGTTTATGACAGATCCTGACCACCCTCTAGTGAGACAGAAGAGGAGGACGCTCGTTCCAGAGCGACACCAGATCATTAATGAAGAAATACGGAGGTTGTTGGATGTTAAGATAATAAGAGAGGTATTCTATCCAGAATGGCTTGCCAATACTGTTCTTGTCAAGAAGAAAAATGGCAAGTGGAGAGTCTGTGTTGATTACACAGACCTCAACAAAGCCTGCCTCAAAGATAGCTTTCCTCTCCCAAGGATTGATCAGCTAGTCGATACAACGACAGGACACGAACTCATGAGCTTCATGGACGCTTACTCTGGATACAACCAGATCTAGATGTACCTTTTAGACTAGGAAAAAATAACTTTCATAACCAAACGAGGTCTCTATTGCTACAAAGTGATGCCGTTCGGTCTGAAAAATGCTGGGGCAACATATCAGTGTCTAGTCAATAAGATGTTCAGTCCTCTGATCGGTAGTACAATGGAAGTTTACATAGATGATATGTTGGTCAAAAGCCTACGGAAGAGCAGCCACCTCCAACACTTAAGTCAGACGTTTGATATCTTGAAGCAACACAAGATGAAACTGAATCCCTTGAAGTGCACCTTTGGCATAACCAAGGGAAAGTTCTTGGGTTACCTTGTTTCTCAGAGGGGTATTGAAGCAGACCCTACTCAGATTAAAGTCTTGATTGAGCTAGGGTCACTAAAAACTAAGAAATACATTTAGGCTCTGAATGGGAGAGTTGCGGCTTTGAATTGATTCATCTCCAAATCTACTGATCACTGCCTACCGTTCTTCAAAGCTTTAAAGGGAAACAAAGAATTGCAATGGTCCAAAGAATGTGGAAAGGCCTTTTAAGAACTGAAGAAATACCTGGCTTCCCCTGAACTCTTATCAAAGCCAATCCTAGGGGAGAAACTGCTCCTCTATCTTACAGTCTCTGAAAATGCCGTCAGTTCTGTACTGGTCAAGCAGGACAAAGGGGTCCAGAAGCCTATATTCTATGTAAGCAGGGCACTGCTAGACGTAGAGAAAAGGTATGTCGAGCTCCAAAAGATAGCCTTCGCTCTAATGATCTCTGCTTGGAAGCTCCGACCTTACTTCCAAGCACATCCTATTGAGATCCCAATAGCATATCCACTGAAATCGGTAGTACGAAAACCCAAAGTCTTAGGGAGATTGGTCAAGTGGTCTATGGAATTGGGGGAATTTGACATATCCTATGTTGCACGGACCTCCATCAGAGGGCAAGCATTGGCAGATTTTATTGCCGAGTTCACCCTAGCACTGCACGATAAGGCACAACTTAGTAAGAGTTCTATTACATGGCAGCTTTACATTGATTGGTCATCCACAGACCGAGGTTCTGGCTTCGACTTAGTGTTACGATCCCCTAAAGGACTTGTAGTTGAAAAGGCAGTAAGCTTGGGATTCAGAGCCTCCAATAATGAAGCTGAGTATGAAGCCCTCATCCTTGGGATGAAGCTAGCTATGGAATGCGAAGCCCAAAACCTCAAAGTTTTCTCTGACTCCCAACTGGTGGTAAGCCAAGTTCTGGGAGAATTTTTCATCAAAGATGACAGAATGCTCTGGTATTCAGAGCTGGTGGATTTATTAAAATGCTCCTTCCATGAATTCACTATCCAAAAAATCGAAAGAGGTCAGAATAACAGGGCTGACGCCTTGGCAAACATGGCCTCTTATCTCAAGCCAGAACGAGATTCCACTCTGAAGATCTCCTATCAGCCAAGGCTAAGCATCGAAGCGGTTCAGACTTCCCAGGTTTCTAAACAAACCCAAAATTGGATGACTCCCATCCTCCAATATATAGAAGGAGGATTGCTCCCAAAGGACAAAAATATGGCCCGAAGAATTCGAATTAGGGCAACTCGGTACCTGGTCTTGAATGGGAAGCTCTGTCGCAAATTCTACTCTCAACCCTTGTTGCGGTGCCTGACCCCAAAAGAATCTCAATATGTTCTAGCTGAAATACACGAGGGAATCTGCGGCAACCATAATGGGGGCAGGACCATAGCCTACCAAGCTCTGACATAGGGCTACTATTGGCCCAGCATGTTGAAGTTGGCCAAGGAGTACGTCCAGAAATGTGACAAATGCCAACGATTTGCTCCATACCAACACCAGCCCCACCATGAGCTTATTCCTATCGCCAGCCCATGGCCCTTTACTCAGTAAGGGATGGACATTATAGGGCCACTACCGAAGGCCACTCCGAATAGAAGATACCTCTTGGTTGCCATTGATTATTTCTCCAAATGGGCAGAGGCCGAACCCCTAACACACATCACAGAGACAGAAGTCAAGAGCTTCACCTGGAGGAACATAGTCTGTAGGTTCGACATACCGCGTGTCATCATTTCAGACAATGGTACGCAGTTTGCAGGGAAATTTTTCAAGAAATTTTGCGAAGACTTGCACATCAGCTACCATTTCGCCTCACCAGGGCACCCCCAAGCCAACGGACAAACGGAAGTTACCAACCGAGCAATCCTTGATGCTCTCAAGAAAAGGTTGGAAGAGGCCAAGGGAAGATGGGTTGAAGAGCTTCTTGGTGTGTTATGGGCCGACAGAACCACAAGAAGAATACCAACCTCTAAGACTCCATTCTCACTTGCCTATGGCTCGGAAGTGGTAATTCCTGTTGAAATCAGTATGCCTACCTTGAGGACAAAATTTTTCAATCAGGAGGCCAATGATTAACAGCTCATAGAGAACTTGAACCTACTAGAAGAAAAGTGTGATTAAGCCAGAATCAGAATGGAGGCATATCAACACTAGATGGCCAATAGTTCCAAACAAGGGATAAAGCCTCTCAATTTACAAGTCTTCCTGTTCAGTTATTATCCATCTTGGTGACAGAAGTTCTGATTATGAGAGATTTGTTCAATTACCGTGATTGATTAATTACAAGTTTCTCTACTCGGAAGACATCATTTAGCTCATGCTCATTTGAAAGATTGAAGGGGAGATTTGAAGTATATTCAATTCCTGAACATTCATGCTTAATGAAATTAAAGTTTGAAGGGCTAGAGCCCAAGCTTATACTACAGAACGGTGATGGGTTAGAACAGTGCTGAAGTCTACTTAGCACATTATTAACGTCCACAACAGTTTTCAAAATCTACAAGTATAGCTACTCTGAAGAGACAATTCACAAAAGTGCTCCGAAGTATAAGAAGACACACGAGTTTAGGAAAAGTCGACTTTTATTGACATATAACAAAAAGTACATCAGTTCAAGAAAATAAAAATATGTACAAACAAAAATCCTAAACTATTGCTTCAGGGTCGGCTGGGGCAGGCACCTCTACTGGGGGAAGCTCGGAAGGGGCTCCTTCTTCACCCTCGTTCTGAGCCCTGGCCTCAACTGGAGGGACCTTAACATCATTGATCCCAGTAAAATTGAGGTGGGGGTACTTCACGAGGAGCTTGGCAAGAATGTTCATTCTAATTTTTGGATACAGTAGAATGTTCATTCTAATTTTTTTCATTCTTTATTCTTTTTTGGTATGATTGATAATGCCTATTCTATGAAATAGATATTATATTAAAAATCATTCCAAACTTATCTTTGACTTAAATAAGTAATCTTTATTACATTCCATACCATTTTCTATTTCATTTCATGAAATGATCATTTTATTCTGCATACCAAACATAGTATAAATTTATACGATGGTACAAGTAATAAAGTAGTTTCATACATGTGTTATACATCAAACCCAAAAAAGGTTCATGCGTTCTATATAAAAAATGTACCACTAATGTTTAAAAAAAGAGGCAATTGGCCTCCAATCCCTGTATTAGTGACTTTATTATTAGTTAATTTACATTAGTTACATTTTTGTTGTAAATGACATTTTTTTTTTCATTTTTTCATTGTAAAGTAACTTATGGGTTACATGTCATTTTTTATATATTTTTCAATGACTAATTTAACTTTTGATTTATTATCCTTTTACGTTATCGGATTGATTTTTTTTTTTCATTTGTTTCTTTACTAATTGACATTATTTTTTATTAGTTTTTGATTTTTATTTGAATTTGAATACATTCTTTGTCTATTTTTGGTATCACTGACTGTGAATTTCTTGGGTTGGTCCCTTCTTTGTTTTATTTTTTTGCTATTATCTTCTCCACTACAAATTTTCTTATCTATTTGGATCTTGTCACCCATTTTTTTTTCTTATCTTCTTCTTTCTTTTTTACTGCTATCTCAACTTTGGTTTATGTTAAAAATTATTCATCAGATTTTCATTCACAATCAGCGTCATTTAGTATTCTATTCATAATCAAGTATGTGATTATCACAATCCGCACAAATCTTGTGGATGCCAAATAGACTCGGGTTTACATGACCCAATGTCCAACATCTCCTACTCATCCACATATGTTGAGTACTAAGCTCTCTACATCACCTTCCACATAAAGGAAATGGATTGTGCGATTAGACGAGAATGATCGAGGTAGGAGTACTATATTAAGTTACCATCAAACTAACATAATACCTCACTACAAATGCATAACTAAATTGTCTATGCCCAAAACTATTTTGTTACACTGGATTCAACTTCTGTTATCCATCACAAGAACTAATCTTAGCCCGATGCATGGACCATCCAATATGTATGCACTCATATCATATCGATAGACATAGAAATAGACATGTTCGCCTGGGCAATGATTCGCAACATAATAGTGTATTATAGAATCGTCTTCCCTAGCTACTCACGTAAATACAATCGAACTCAACTGTTTTCCTATTGATGCCCTGTTGGACCACATCAATCATGATTCTTTAGCAACATGCTAAAGTAGCAACATTAAGCTCTCTCTTGATAATGTAGTCCTAGGTAACAAATGGCACAATGGAACTCAAAAAAGTTCCCAAAGCTCACACAGTGATGAAGTAGGGATACATTTGTTCACTCATTTTCATAAAGGTCACATCATCATCACATATAGTATATAATGCATGCTATAGCGGAGCTCCCATTCAATTGGGCATGTCAAACTCATTCTCAAAAGTATATAATGCCATAGTAATCTTAGTCTAGCTGCTATTTAGCACTCGTCTCTATACCAGCGCCTCACATCGTTATACCAACGCCCCATATTGCTATACCAATGCCCCACGTCGCTACCTCAGCATCTAACCTAAACACTCTAACCCAGTCGCTCTTCTAGTGCCTATTTGAAGGTTCTTATTCGATTACCATCAAGCTACATGAGGTGTGTGGTCAACTTCCATGTTCGATTCTTTCAAAGATAGAGTCTCATCTTATCTCGAACAATGCAACGTATAAAGTGAGTTTTCCCACTAGCTAAGAACCTAATGTCTCATCTTACTCACTTTTTGAGTGCCAAGGTGATTGCTCGTGTGAGAAAGCCAATCAAAGCCTGTTGACATCTTTCATTCATGCTCACAATATCAAAAATCATTTTAATATGAACACATAATCATATATTGATGAAATAATATCGCACGGTCTCCAATACATCAAATCCAAAATAAACCTAATCATTAAACATGTGAAGTAAAACAAAACTAAGTATGGGCTTAGGACCACCTCACTTTACGCAACTTTATCTCAAACATGTTTAGTAAAAAATAATGCCAATATGTTTAGTTCTCCCATCATCGATCCAATCATTAAACATGTAATGTTAAACATAACTAAGTATGGGCTTAAAACCACCTCCCTTTGCGCAACTCTATCTTAAACATGTTTAGTGAAAAATAATGCCAATATGTTTGGTTCTCCCATCATCGATCCAATCGTTAAACATGTAATGTAAAACATAACTAAGTATGGGCTTAGAACCACCTCCCTTTGCGCAACTCTATCTCAAACATGTTTAGTGAAAAATAATGCCAATATGTTTGGTTCTCCCATCACCGATATTGGTCTACCAGCCCACTAGCGAGCTTAACCTTCCAGCCTAATGGCAAGCCTGCACGATTTTGTCCTTATGGACCCTAAGTCCAAGAGGTATCACTAAAAGGGAAAGGCATTGACTGCATTCATATCCCTCAAGCTTTTAAATTTATTCACAATGTGGAATAAAGATGTGCCAAATGGAACACTTTTATGCTAGAGCGACCATACAATTACAGTTGATGGAAAAATCATCTTGCCTCCACGACACTATGTTAAGGTGCTACTAAGATCTCCACAACCAAAGTATTGCCTCAATTGAGACGACCAACCATGTATTCTCGACATCACTGAGACATCAAAGAAACTAATTAACTATAGTCCGATGAGCAAGCATTAAGTCATTCTTATAATTTGACTATCCATACGAGCAAAACACTAAGCTGCTCTAATAATTTGACAATCCATATGAACAAAGCACCAAGTTGCTTTAAAAAATTGACCATTCATAAGAGTAAAGCACCAAGCTGCTTTAAAACATTTACCATCCATAAGAGTAAAGCACCAAGTTACTCTAATAATTTAACAATCCATATGAGCAAATCACTCAGTTGCTCTATTAATTTAACCATCCATAAGAGCCATAAAAACAATCGAGTACACATCTCAGTACACTTTAGAATCTTAGTTGCACTCAAATAGGAAAGTTCACAAAAGTATCTCTTTCTCTCCTAATCCAATAGCAATGATCAAAACTAAAGTCTGCCTTTATCAATCTGTCAATAGGTTAGGACCATACCAACGAGATCGCTTATAGATTTTTCAAGACAAAATGAGAAATCCCTTAAGGCAATCTCTATAGAACTCAAATCCAAGAATAGTTTGCTTCACCTATCTCCTCCTCAATACAGGATAATAATAACATATATGTTAGCAACCATACAAAAGTTCAAATACTTTCTTTGGACTGTTTATGGCTTCATTAATCATCGTGAAACTAATTGCTCGATGAACTCTAAGGTTCCACTAAGTTGACAATGGCTTTAGGTCACAAATGAATCCATGAGCAAGCAGACTTTGGGCTCATTTCTCATTAACCTTGAAGCCCAAAAATTGCATATGCAATTACTTTAGGCCACAAATGAACACCATATTTTTCGCTCTTTGTTCATTGACCTTGAAGCCCAAAACTTAATTAACATAGAATTATCTTCTAATTCTCCACAAAAGGAGATAATGTCTAAGACCATCTAGAAAGATTCTAAGATCTGACATGTGCGACAATCACTAGAATAAAGTGGATGGAGACAAGTCTCACCATTGGGGAAAATCTCTTTACATAGTTAATACCCCTATTGGAATAGGACATTTTCAACAAGAAAAAAAAAGATAGGGCATAATTATTAATTAATCAATCCTACACAAAAGGAGATCAATCATCTCCAAGTTTGATTCTTTACTAATTTAGCTAAACTTATCTCTCATACCAATCATCTATACACTATTTGCATAGAACATTTTTGCCTCTACATAAAAAGCAATATTCACTTAAACATATGGAGTAATAGTAAAAACTTCTCCCTTCAATTTCGCAAAGACAATGTGAAAATATTTTACATTTACTTCTACACAACTAAGGATGTTAAGAATCTTCCTCCAGTGGTACAATCCCAATTAATGGTACATTCCCACTAGGCGACAAGTCACTCTCACTATCCAAAACATCATTGGCGATTATAGAATGAGATAACAATTTTCACCCTTGCCGAGAGCTGGTATGACTTCCATAGATTCCATTAACCCACAAAGTTAAAGATCCTTTAAATTTTTCTCATTGCACAACTCAATTTGGTCAATCCTTAATTTGGGGTGTTTGTTAAAAATCCAATGACCCTTTAAACTTTCAAAAAGAATGTTTTAAAAGGTAACATTTTTAAAACTTAGGGCTAAGTTTTTACAAAAATAATAAATAATGTGAACAAATAAAATAAACCCCAAAAATGTGATAAGCCTTCAAAATTAGGCTTTTCATCATACTCAAGCTAAAAAGAACTGATTAGTAGGGCACTAAATTAAGGATATAGGTCACACAAAACATATTTGCGCCATCATTGGTGTAATACCTCGACCCGAAATATGACTGAGCAACCTTGTAACCTGAGCTGTAAGACTTTATATTACGATATTAAATGAACTACACAAATACGTTCCAGTATATGTATACATGTATGTGTATTGATATATAAGTATAAACTGAATATTACATGTACCAAAATCAGCCTATTAGTGTGTAACCCTATTTTATTGGAAAGGCCTGTAGGAAACCTTATTTCTAAGGTAGCACTCCTTATCCACTAGAGTCAGTCCTACTAGCATATGTGAACTCATGATGTTTTGGAAATTGGACACATAATAGAACCTCTTATTTTCTTACTTTGTTACTCGCATTATAATTGCTCAGCTAACTCAAGCATTAGTTGCTTTGAGCATTACTGTAAGCATTAGTTGCTTTAAGCATTTGTCAAGAGGTTGAACAATTCAAAATGAAGAATTCAAAAAAATTTCACACTAATTGTAAGCGAGAATACTCGTCTGATTAGTTCAAGGCAATTATGTAAAAAAATGAGAAAATTGAATTTGTTAAATATGGTTAGGCCAATTGTCACGACCCGAAACCCACCTTATGCGGATCTCGTGTCGCGGGGCTGGCCCAATGGCCGTCCCTACTTTTTTCCTTTTCCATCAACAATGATACCAGTAAATAATATAGACATAATATTAAAAAGCAGAAGTCTTAATACAATTCATTGTTCTATGACTGAAAATGAAACTGTGACAATAAACTAAACATAAACCATTTTTTGGTAGTGAGTACATGGGAGAGACTACATTATTTTATTCCTCAATTGCCTCCCTACACTCTTGATCTCCTATTGTAGCGTTCTCACCTGAAAAATATAATAAATGGGGTGAGCTACAAGCTTAGTAAGTAAAAGCCTATCTCAAATACGAGTTAGGAATCACATGAAAAAATACAAACTCAAAGGTAACATGATAGCCAGTCATGAAAACGGTTGTAGTTAACAATAAAATGTCGTAAGGGCCAATGAATAATAAAGCACAATAATAACAGTGTAACATGAGTATGGGAAAGACTCAATGATCACGATCAACATAAATATACTGCCACAATAAATCGGTCACAATCAAATCCAATAAATAAGGAACTATCAATCATAAATCTATTCATAGGAGAATGAAAACATCATATGAATCCAATAAATGTGAATACAACAGTCAAACATGAATGATGCATTTACTCTTTCAGGGTTTGGCAGACCCTTGATCTTTTAGGGGCCCGGCATACCCCCTCTTAACATGAATGCATATAAAATGCCCATTAGACTCACTGCATAAAAACTCCATCATTGCCATGTGTCCGTTCACGGACTCGACCCGTAGGTCCTGTAAATCAGATAACATCGCATGGGTAATGTGACTGAGCACAAAACCCGGCATGTAACATGAATCAAGAGTATATCATAATTCCATAAGAAGTGTATAAGATATGGAACATCATAACATAACTATTCAATGATAAATGTCAGTACAATAAATCAAATCATGAAATATCAGTCAATAGGCGTCCACCAGATTGGACAATCTCAATGGTGGGATGATAACAGTGTATACATACATGAGTACAAAGATTTGGCAGTAATAGAAAGAATGTGGCTTGGAAAACCACGTATAAGAGATAGGAATTCACTTACCTTATCAGTGCCTTACTATTCTGTGACTTTTCCTTTTCCTTTTGAGTACCCTGTATATCAGTAAACACGTTTCAGTTTTAATGCTATTCATCAAATTTTATGCCTTGTTATCATAAGTATCTTTATCACTAATTTAGATTCTACCATTGAGTCTGGAATGCCGAAGGAAGTCGGTTTAGGCTTTCGCGGAATTCCATTTGGTTCGGGTACTATTAGGGACATTAAGGTAATTTTGGCATTTTACGGGTCTTTATTTTTTCAGAATCCCATCTTGTAAAACGGACCTCACCATTAAATTCAAAAGGTTCAAAACAGTAAATTTTCATTATTCATTCGACTAATTTTACGTGTCAGAATTTAATTTAAAATTAATTAATTTAACTAATTTATTAAATTAATTAAGTGTAGCTAACATATATAGTATTTGAGCCCAAACAATCCACATATGCCTTAGTGGCACAGTGGTCCAAACTTCTCACTCTTTCCCCCTTGGTCACAGGTTCAATTCACTGGGTGTGTAACCTTTTTGCTTTTTTTTTTTGTTTTTTTTTTTTCCTGTACATGTTTAAGCCAACCATTGGATAACTTCTCATTTCCAACCAAACACCCCCCAAACTGAAATTTAAAATTTTATCCATAAAGTAATAGTGTTGGGCAATCGTCTGAATGGGTGGGTCAGGTCGGACCCGACCCGATTTGGTCCAAAATAAATCAGAAAACTCCCAGCCGCGCGGTGCAGGTTCTGCCCCATGCATGGCTAGTTGTCTTCTCCGTCAATGGCGACTCTCCGACGATGGATTTTTTTGGGTTTTTTAGTGGGGTTCACACCTACAGGTCATGGGCAACTCAAATCTACCCTCGGGTTTCCGACGGAGCGTCAGAACACTCCTAAAACGGGGAAAACCGCAGCCTCACTAGGGCTGTGTGGTTTTCCGACAGCCCATTTTCTCCTCTATTTTCCCACCTTTTTTCCTACTATTTCAACACAAAAAGATCCCTACAATGTTCTTGCATCTTATACACATAATTCCTAAGCATTCAAATTGAATTTCATGTAACAAGATTGCAAAAATTAATTTTTAAATCTTTCCCTGTAATTTCCATTTTCTCACTCGTTTCTGGTCGGTTTTTCTTGATTCAATTTGTAATATAACTTAATTTTCATGCTTAATCAGACCCTATCAACAAAATCTAACTTCATGCTTTAAAATTGAAAGAACGAAAATTGACTCATCTTACCTTAATTCTCAGTTTCTGCTCACTGTAGGTCTTCTGCACCACTTGGCTTCTACTTCCAACCCTCAAAACTCCTCCCTTGACCTCAACTTTCCTTTGTTTGGTTCTGAATTCCCTTAAGGCTTATAGTCCTATTTATAGGAAAAATCTCCCTTTCTTAACGCCAACTTTTTTTCTCTCTTTCACCCCATTTTTCTGCAGTCTTCATTGACTGCCTTTGGCTGTCTCACCATTTTTTCTCTAGTTTGTTCAAGGCATTTAATTTTCTGAAGACCTTTGCACACCTTGAAGTTTCATGGAAATTTCCAACTAAGCACACCTTAGCTCACAACAATGACACACACACACAACACCAATTGCATGCACGGCCTATATATATAGATATATATGATTATATATACACCTGATGCTTGTTCATATACTTACATACATATATATATATATATATATATCTATATGCATATTTATATATATATAGGTTGTAGTTAATCATGTATATACATGCATTTATAGTTAATGAAATTTATCTATACATATACATATATATTTTTGGTACATGTAATATTCAGTTTATACTTATATATCAATACACATACATGTATACATATACTGGTACGTATTTGTGCAGTTTATTTAATATCGTAATATAAAGTCTTACAACTCGGGTTACAAGGTTGCTCAGTCATATTTCGGATCGGGGTATTACACCAATGATGGCGCAAATATGTTTTGTGTCCATGTTATTCCTAAAAAATAACATCATAGAAAACCATAAAGAGATAAGTCCAAAACTATCATTTAATTTAATGAGACAGAGCCACTATCATACTTATATAACAAGGGTGCTTCTAACATAAGGTAGATCAAACTAATCAATCTACAATGAACTTGTATTTATAAAGAATAAATAGTTCTATTTTGTCCCAAAGACCGAAATTAAATATAAGAAAAAGACAAAAATCAATTCGGCAAGAGGTGGACCAAACATTTAATCAAACACCAATATTCAATTATTTTATCATAAGGCCATACGTTGCTCAAAACAATTAATCAACTCACATTTGTGGCGATTAGTTCTTATTCTACCAATTGTGCACAATGTACAAAACAATATGAGCATTGTAAAGTCCCGCTCTTTATGTGCCATTTTATGCCTTTTACTTAATCTTTTCTCTATTTTGAATAAAATGGTCAACTTTGACTTAGCACACTTACGAGAAAAATGACCCATTTTATTCCCAATAGAAGCTTATTTTATAACGTATCTCTTTATCTGTCACACATGCCCCTATGACACTTGACTTTCTTGTCTGCCTTTAGCATAAGTTTCTCAGCCCCACCCTACTTAGCAACTTTTCCTTGTCATAAACATAGGCCCAAAAGCCTTGTTTTGCCCACCCTAGGTGACAAGGTTAGCTTAGGAGTTCATCCCTTGGGGCTCTACCTTTGTCTTAATTTGACGCAAAATATGTTTATTTAAATAAGTAGCATCATGCAAGGATTTAAAAAATATTTTAAATATGAGTCAGGGTACTATTTGGCGAGAATTTGCTACTAATTAAAGGTAAGTTTATATTTGTCATAGAGAAAATCCAAACAAATTTCAATAAGATTTGTGTATATGTTGGTCTACATAATAAAGCACATTCAACAATTTACTTAATTATGACAGACTTTCATGTCTCAAGGTATTGGACAATGTTTCCTATTGGTCAATGTCTACACATATGCTATATATGTGATGTGGTCATTCTAAGCATTTATTTAGTTAAGTCGAATTCACGTTCATTGAGGTTATTTCACTACTGTCATAATGTGCAGGTTGACATTAAATTATACATTCTTTTAATTTCATAATTTTGCTACCATAAATCAAAATAAAAATATTATTTTGTTTTTACACAATGAGATCAAAAATTTCACTAAGCTTATAATCATCTCCCATTAGTGTTAAACAAAAGTATATTTTTAAATAATTTCGAGCAAAATTTATTTGAATTAAAATAAATTTAATTCATTCGCATAATAATAATAATCAATGCACGTGTTTTAAAGCGCATAGACTCCATTGTAGTCCAATTGGCATTCTAGCACATCATACGAAGGTAATTTATGGACATATGAGTTTGCAGCGAAAATATATCCCCTTACAAGACTTCGTAAATAAATACAACTCTTTCAAAATTTATTACATTGTAGAATGAACCTATTACATCAATCTACTAAAAGCATTAAATTAAATGGGGATGCCGCGCCAATATCTCATATATCTTAAAATTAACCTTGTTATTTCATAATCACAACAAAGAAGTGTACTAGAACATCTATTAAATAAGTCCATCCAATCACAATATACATTCAAAAAATGGGCCTTGATAGATGACTTTATCACATTTCACCACAATGGGAGTAGGTATTTGGGTCTCACAATTAAAGTGATCAATAATATGCAACAATAATACATTAAATAATTCTTCACATGATAATTAAAACAAAAATAATTCACACATGACCCAAAAAATACAATTCACACATAGTGTAATTATTTCTAATTTTTAGAACCTTTCAATGAGTTTTTCACATTTAAAATAAAATTTTTGAAATTTTTAATCAATTTTTGGGATAAAAAATTAATTTTAAAGCCCCAAAAATAGGTTAAAAAATCCATTAAAAAATAATTTGCATCCCAACAATGTACTAAACACTTCTTTGTAATTTAACCAATAATATAGCTTTCTAGAATTTTTTAAAATAATTTAAACAAAAATTTGACATTTTTTTGTAATAACAAATTAATTTAAAATATTTTTCAAAATCAAAAAATTATAAAATTACATATATAGGTCCAAAAACATTTGAGGATGACACACTCTTCGAAGAGGTCGGAAAACAATCCCAAAATCGCTATGGACGCCCGTCTTGCACAAGTGAGATTGCAAAATATTTTTTCTTTTAAATAATTTGTTATACTTTATACGTCCCATGCCCCACCTAGGCCATCGTAATTCACGCTCCCCCATTAGGACTGCTTAGTGTCATACTCCGTGCCGCATGGGTACCGACTTATTTTCTTCACGAAAACGATTAAAGTAAAACGCGCACTCTTGAATGAGGAATAAAACGGTAAAAAAGATGAGTACTATAATTAAATCAGTCCAATTGATACTAGAATAAAGGTCCACAGCTGTGAAACTACATAAAAAGGTTAAATGCTTATTCTATTCTAGAGAAACTTCATCCTTAAGCCCGAGTAGTATAAAGAGAAACAGCTTTTAAAAGTTAATTAAAAATACTTAATTATTTTTGGAGAGGAACTTCACCTTGGATACATGTCTTCGGATCAGCCGCAGGCCACTCAAACCGGCAAATGTTAGATGGGGAGAAGTAAAATACAAAAAAGTGAGATAGAAAATAAAGAAGTGAGATAGAGAAAAGAGACAACTATGGGTTAATCCAAACGAAATACGTTATATTAGATTAATTGATAAGAAATTATACAAGAAGAAACTTTCATATATAGGATAGTAACAAAAGTTGTTCAAGACAAGTATATGGAAAAAAAAAATTACTAACACAGTGATAACAAATCTTAACTCTAGTATCACAATAGTATATATGGTGAATTATACTGATTTCTCATAAAATTTATGATAATTATATTGATCTTATCTGAAATTTTTAAAATTACACTGAACTCCTATACTTTTCCTGATAAAAAATATACAGATACTTTCCTCCAGTTAATTTTTTTTTCTTCAAAATGACAAAACTACACATTTTATTTATTTATTTTTTGCATTCCCAATTTTGACCAAATTTTGCTAACTTTTTTAAAGATTTTTTTATTTAAAAATAAATTTAAGTAAATAACTTATTTTTATTTTATATAAAAATAAATTCAAGGTTTTTATCAATATTTATTTGAAAATTGAAAAAAAACACGAAAACAAGTAATTTTGTCATTTTGAAGAAAGAAATTGACTGAATGGGGTATCTGTATATCGTCAAGTAAAGCATGAGAGATTAGTGTAATTTTAAAAAGTTTAAAAAATGTCAGTGTAATTGTCATAAACCTCAGGGGAGATTAGTGTAATTTATCCTAATATATAACTAACCATAACATACGACTAACACTCCTCTCAAATTTAAGGTGGGAATACTGAATCAGGTTGAGTTTGAAAATAGATTCAGAAAAATGAGTTGTTAAGATGTTGGCTCTGATGCTATTGAAAAATTGTTGTTGTCAATATAGGTCAACTTTGACGTTGTTGAGATATGTTGGCTTTAAGGCGATCAACTAACGAGATAATGAGCCGATAAGATGGACTATCAACAAAGCTGGTGAAGTGGAGTCTCAACAATCAATGCCAATGCACTAAAGTGCATAGAAGTGGTGAATCCAAAAGAACTAAAATTTAGTAAGAAGTTAAAATTATTTGGCTAAAGTTTGTGTTGTGCGAAAGCGAGCAAACAAACAATAAATCGATGTCAAAGAAGCAAAATAAGCAAAACACACAAGGAACACACAAGATTTACGTGGTTCGACAAGATGCCTACGTCCACGGGTAGTGATGATCAATCCACTATGTATCAAAGAGATTATAAGAGCACGAAACTCCTAAAAACTTATAACTCCCTTTTTCCAATGATGACTATTTTCTTATAAGTCAAAATCCTAAAAGATAATACCTTTATATAAGCAGGTTACAACGTAAGAGACAAAATGGGCCCAAAAAAAAAAAATGGGTCAAAATTTTTTTCCTAGGGTCTTCACTCTTGGACCCCGTGGCAATGGTGGGAAACCAACACATTGCCTAATTTTGGGGTTGTCTCGAGTCACAAATGGGTCATCAAGAATCTGAGTGAATTCATGACAACTACCTAACAAAATCTCCCCCTTGGCCCAAATTTTCCAAACCATACGTAGAAAAGTAAAGGGGTCATAACTGCCTCTAAATACGCTCTTAGCAACCATACACCCGTAGGTGCTTAAACATGAGAGATGTTGATCAAGTCCAAACAATGCTTGAACTTGGCCTAATCATGACCTTAGTAAGTATATTTGTAGTCCCAATCTTCTGAAGAAGAATGTCCCTCTCATTGAAAAGTTCTCGAACAAAATGGAACTGAACATCAATATACTTAATTCGAGCTTTATGAACATGATTTTTTGTTAAACAAATTGCACTTTGACCTTAACATGCTCCTAAACTGTCCCCAAGTCCTCAATTAATTCATGTAGCCAAGTAACTTCCTTAATAGCCTCTGACAAGGCTATATACTCTACCTCAGTAGTGGACAAAGCAAATATGACTGTAACGTGGATCTCTAGCTCACCGGTCCCTTAGGAAGAGTAAAGACATATCTTATAGTTGACCGACGTCTACTGAAATTTCCATCATAGTCTAAATCCACGTATCCAACCACATGTTGAGCAAGTAGATCATCCATTTCAAATATCAAAACAATATCCACTATACCCTAAATGTACCGTAGAATCCATTTTACTACTTGCCAATGCCTTTTACCTGGATCATACATATACTTGCTCACCATATTGATAATGTGTGAAATATCAAGTATCGTGCACACCATGGCAGATATTACAGCACCAACTAGTTTTGTATACAAGACTTGAGCCATATACTTATGCTCCTCTTCGATGTGTGGAGACATCAAAGTACTAAGCTTGAAGTGAGGGGCTAAAGGTGTGCTAACAAGTTTTGTATTGCTATTTAAACCAAAATGTTGTAGCATTTTCTTTAGATATTGTTTCTGTGATAAAAACAACTGTGCCTTTTACTCTATCTCTTTCATTTTCCATGCGAAGTATCTTTTTAGCTTCATTAAGATCTTTCATTTCGAACTCATTTCTCAACTGAGTTTTCAACCTGCCTATCTCCACCTTGGTTTTAGATACAATGAGCATATAATCTACATATAAAAGTAAATATATAAAGAAACCATCACGAAGCTTAAGAAAATACACACAATGATCAAAATGGCTTCTTTTATACTTTTACGCTGTCATAAATTGATCAAATAATTGGTACCATTGTCTTGGAGATTGTTTCAAACCATACAACTACTTTTTCAATTTGCAAACCAAATCATCTTTTCGAGCAACTTTAAATTTATCTGGTTGAGTCAATTAAATTTTCTCATCTAAATCACCATGCAAGAATGTAGTTTTGACATCAAGTTGTGCCAATTCGAGATCGAACTATGCAACCAAAGCTAACAAAATTTGAATAGAATAATGATTAACAATTGGAGAAAATATTACAATTTATCCATTCTTTCTATGCGTAGCCTTTAGCTACTAATCTAGCCTTGAATCTGACACTGTCTTCACCTGCAGAACCTTTATTTTTGGTGTATACTCACTTGCAACCAATTGCCTTCTTTCCCTTTGGAAGTTTACCAACTCCCAAGTCTGATTCTTATAAAGCAATTGCAGCTCATTACCCATTGTATCATTCCATTTAACATTTTTTGAATTTCTCATAGCTTCTTTATAAGTTAAAGGAATATCATTATTAATAACTGGAAGTGCATATGCCACCATGTTAGTAAACCTAATTGGTTTGTGAATCTCTCTTTTCGATCTACTGGCTGTAATAGACTCTGATTGTCTAAATACTCTTTGCTACTACCACTGAAGCCTTTAACTCTACCTATTGTGAAATACTTTCCTCTTGAACATTCTTTTGCTCATTATGATTTAACATCATAGACTCATCGAAAGTAAGATTCTTGCTTAAAAAAAATTTCTTTGATTTGGAACACCACAATCTATATTCTTGACACTTGTGCTAAAGCCTAATAATATTGCTTTCTTGGCTCTAGGGTCTAATTTAGTTTCCTTCACATGAAAATATGTAGACCAGCTAAATACATAAAAAGTATGATAATCTATAATAAGTTTTCTAGACCATACTTCTGTTGGTGTTTTTCCATCAATCGCAGCTATAAGTAACCTATTAATGAGATGGCATGCATATGTCACTGCCTCAACCTAAAACACCTTCCCCAATCCAGCATTAAGCAACATACATCACACCTTCTCAAGCAAAGTACAATTCATGTGTTTTGGCACCCTATTTTGTTGCGGCGTGTCTCTAATTGTGAAATGTCAACTATCCCCTCATCCTGGCATACTTGTTTAAATGGTTCTGACTAGTACTCACCACCATTGTCTAATTTGAGCCTTTTGATTTTTCTACCTGTCTAAGTTTTAATCATTTTCTTCCAACTAAGAAACACATTCAAGACTTCATCTTTATATCGTATGGTGTGCACCCAAACTGTCACGACCCGAAACCCACCCTATGCGGATTTCGTGTCGCGGGGCCGACCCGAAGGCCGTCCCTACTTTTTCCATTCCTGTATCATAGTACTAATATGCAAAGTACTAAAATCCTCAAACAATAACAGCGGAAGTCTTATCAGTAATAGTACATCAGCGGAAGTCTTTCAATACACAATGTTAGCGGAAGTCTTTACAATACATAATATGGTTCTACATAAACAAAATAAGAACCAAACGTAACCAGCACCCGAGGGTGGTGAATACATGGGAGAACTAAGACATAGACTGATACGTTTTCTCAAAATGTCCTCCTATGCTTTCAAACTCCTACTGGGGTCTTGCAGCATCATCACCTGAAATAGGGGGTAAATGGGGGGAATGAGCTACGAGAGCTCAGCAAGTAAAAACAGATCTCCGACACTGGTATCGATAAGATACAAATCCATGAATAAGATTATGATAGCCAATCATAAGAAAGGAGATGCTGTAATAGCCAATGAGAACAGTTGCCATGAAGGCCAATGAGTAATAAGTCACAATGTACAATCAGGAGTAAATGAAATAACATCAACTTGAATCTTTCAAAGATAACATAACAAGGATGTACTGCCACAATAAACTGATCATAATCAATTCAATGAAGAGTGTCTTTTTAGTTAAGATAAGTCATAAGGAATAGTGTTATTCAATAACGTAATCGTATCAATTCTTAGGAGATGCATTTACTCTGTTCCCAGGTAAAATGCCAATGTAAATGTAAATGAAATGCCAATGGAAATGCAATGAAAATGCCCATGTTTATGCCAGTCAATTGCCGGTGGAAAGCCTTCGAGGAATTCATTCCTGCCACCTGTCCATTTATGTACTTGACCCTTAGGTCTCCAGTTAATACAGAAAGCATCGGATGGATATTGTGACTGAGCACAAATCCCGTATTCATAACATATCATGATTATTCATTATTCCATAGAAGCATAAAAATGGAATTGTCATATATTCAATAAAGACATACAGTAGGCCTTTCTAGGCATGGTTCACAATAAAGACATAGCAGACAATAAAGACATAGCAGTAAGCCTTTCAAGGCATGGTTCACATGATAATAACAACATAGCAGTCAATCAATGTCCACAAGATAGAACAATATCGCATTGTGGATAGCAATAACGTGAGGTACTTTCAAGAGTACAAGCTTGGCAGTAAAGAGAATAAACTTGGCTAGGAAACACCATATGGAAGAGAAATGGAATTTACTTACTTCTATCGTGATTCTAGATCAGGAAATCCGTGAGTGTACCCTTGCCTTTCGAGTTCCCTATATATCAGTAATTACGTTTCAGAATAAATGCTATTCATCAAATTTTATGCCTTTCTATCATAAGTATTTCAAATACTAATTTAGACTTTACCATTGAGTCCGGAATGCCGAAGAAAGTCGGTTTAGGCTTTCGCGGAATTCCATTTGGACTTTTGTACTAAAAAGGGCAAAATGGTCATTTTGCACTTTTACGGTATTTTATCCTTTGGGGTTTCATCTCATAAAATGGACCCCACCATTGGACTCAGAACGTCCGAGATAATAGGTTTTGACTATTCATTTGCATCGTTTGGACTTCGTTTGACCCATATTTGAAATAGGGGATTATTGTAAAAATTAATATTTAATTAATTTTCTGTTTGGGCCATAGTACAATTTCCTAAAATATTTGGGGTCAAAATGGAATTTCCCTAAATCTCGGTCTGAACCAGTGGGTTCATCATTTAGAAATGCTAACCGGTTCGGTTCCTCACTGAACCAAACGGTTCAGTTAAATTTAGAGAACCGGATTAACATATCCACCCTAACCACCTTATCCATGGTTTGGATAACCCCCAAACCCCATTTCTATTTATTGTCCCTGTAACCAAACAGCCCAAAATCCATTTAAATTCAAAACCCAAAACGACACAGTATCAATCCCATTTTATTCCCGGTCGGGTACCGACCCGATCCAAACCCAGACCCGTTCCTTTTAACCCGAATAGACCCACGACTTCACAGTCGTCTTCCCCGATATTCCGGTGAGAGAACATTAGGGTTCCGGCGTCCCTTCCGACGCCGGTGACTATTCCCATTCATTTTTCTCATGTATTTTCAATGCCATTTTATCCCTCATCACATGGGGATCATAAATCTATCTTCGGTTTCCCATTTGAACTTCTCTAACCTTACGAACAGGGTGATTATCAGTTCTGGCCAGTTTTTCGGTGAACTGGTCTTTTGAGATTTCATGCTCATCTCTTTACTGTTTTGGTCCCAAACTAGTTCAAATGTGTTTCTGCACTTAATACAAACATTCTCTTATCGTTTAAACCAAGTTTTAAGGCATAAAACCCTATGACCCGATTTATCCATGAAACCTGCAACTATAAATTTCTCTCTCGGTTCTACACCTTTTAACCTAATTCTTTTTGCAAAATAACCTATAGATCATGCAGATTTGAACCCTAGTATTTAAACAACCTATCATACGTTTAAAATTGAAAACTGAATCAAACCCACTTACTTGCAAAATTCTGATTTCTTCCTGTTTCTTCTTCTTCCCTCTTCTGGTTTCACTTGGTTCACTTCTATCCCTTCTCCATAAGTTATTTCTAACCTTAGACAGTGTTCACGGCCCTCCAAGCTCTCTGTTTTCCTTTCCTTTCATGTAACACACACACACATATATATATATATATATATAGATATATATGTGCCTTACACGACACACCACCGCCCTCTCAGTTTTCTCTCTTGATTCTCCCCCCTTCTAGAGCCCCTTTTCTTGACCAAGAATTCTGATTTCCCTCTCCCAAATGTAACTTTACATTTAATTGGTGTAGGATATTTGTGTATATGTAATATATATAATATATATATCACACACTACACACACCTCACTTAACCGACACACACACACAGTATTGATATTTTTGGTTGCCTTTCTTGTTTTTGCATGAGATACACATATATACTTTATACCTAAATACATGTATATTACATATATATATATATAAAATATACACATCACATACATATTCTTATACATGTATTTATAACCATATAAATACGTATAATTGTATTTTTAGTCGCGTATACATACACTAATATTTCGTGAACTATGCATGTGTACGTATGCATGCATGCACGCTTTTCGAGGTCAGGTTCTGAGTTGCTCGGGTACTACCCGACACTGGCCATACTAAGCAAAACATTTATCTTTTGAAGTTAAGTTCAGTTCCATAATTTATTGTGACATAGAGTTTAAGACAGCTCAGGTTATGCTATTCAGTCGACTTGCCTCAGTAACCGTGTCGTATCCCGGGTCGGGATATCACACAAACTCTTATTAAGAAATCATCAATAAAAGTCACAAACCAATGCTTACCTCCCCAAGAAGTAATTTTTCTAGATCCCCATACATCAGTGTGAACATAATCAAGGATCTCTTGAGTACGATGAACTACTATATATGCCAAACTTGACTCTAGTCTACTTACCCAAAAATATAGTACTCACAAAATTTCAGTTTTTTAGTTTTGGCGCTTTTTAACAAACCTTAATTTATCAATTCTTGTAGTGCCTTCTCCTTAGCATGCCCTAAGCGCATGTGCCATAATCTCAAAGTATCAGAAACATTATTCTCTAAATAGTTAGAAGCAACTACTCTCCTCGTTACTATTTTCCCATCCAGAAAATAAAAATTACCCTTACCAGTACCCTTCATCACAATAAGTGGACAAACTACCACTTTCAGGACTCCACCTTCCATAGTAACTTTGTATCCCTTTGAGTCAAAATTTCCCAAAGACGAGGTTCTTCTTCAAGTCTGGCACCCCATGTGGATTAAGGGTCGCGGGGGCGGCCCTCGAGCTGTCCCTAACAAATTCTAATTAAGGATCAATAATAATATCATCAGATTAGAAAATTAAGTACTAGAATCATAATAGGGTTTATAGACCATGATAAAAGTAATTCTTAAATTATAGATCCTTAAACAAAGAGCCATCCCCAAGACGTGGACTCATGGGTGAGAAAAGACTATAATATACTTAGTCTATTACAATTTATAACAAAAATCCATTATTATATGTGAAAGATTGTCTGTGAGCAAAAAGGTGACGCCTGATAGCAGTGAACACCCTATGGTCCTCCTACAATGTCCTTTCTTGAAAAAAAATGATATATTTCTGAAGTGAGCTAACTTAGCTTAGTAAGTAAATTCCCTTGCTCTGCCATGAGTCAAGGTTAGTTTAAATAGAAGAATACAATCAAATGGCAAGCAAATGATATAAGAAATAGTCAGTCACCAAAAGAGTAAGTCAATAGGAATGACTCGTGGGTCCAAATGGCACATCCCAAGATGTTTTGAAAAAGGCAATGTAAATAGTTTAGCAAGTCAATAATAGGGATTTAGCATATACAACAATCACCTGCCACAAATCATAAGATATCAAATTGAGTCCAAAGGTAGGCTTGCAAAGCGTATAAATAATCAAATAGTGAATCATCATATTATGATTCAAATAAAAGATATGAAATACTAACAAAATAGATGCATCAACAAATAGGGCCCGACTACCCCCATAAGCACTCATTCAGGTTCACCCCTCATTCGGGTTCTTGAATAGCACTAGAGCTCTTATCATATATCATGTCCTCCATGGACTAAGTGTTGGGTATCATTCCCAATCACCGACCTGTTGGTCCAAATCAGTATCTATGGAATCAGGATGAATGTTATGATAGAACATAACCCCCGACACTCATAATAATATAATGATCAACGAAATTCCACAAGGAATGTACATATAAGTGGAATATCAAATTTAGAGCAGTGAGAAACATAGCAGTTTTCAATATCTAAATCAAAGGTATAGAAATGTGTAAGCAATCCAATCAAGATATTGGCAAATGAAATCTCAACATATCCACAAGGAAGTACAAGTGTCAAATTGCGGAATCAATAAATGTCAAGTATCTATAAGAGTACAAATTGGCAGCATAGAGAAAATATAAGTGTGAGACGGCTATGGAAATATCATATATTAGAGTTCGGGTTTACTTACCTCAAAAATGGTTCCTCCTCCTTACAAGAGAAACGAAACCTCCTTCTCCTTTCCTTTTGATGATCCCATAATCAAGAAACATTATTTAGTTCAATACTGTTCATGGACTCAATCTAATTTTATTAATGGATCTATAGTCTTTTAGTCTTATAGGTCGTGTTTTGAGTCTATGGACTTATGCAATTTAGGTCGTAACCTAGTTGACTCTTTCACCTATCTTGGTAGCTTGTTGTACCTTTAAAGTGTCCTAAAAATGGCTAGTGTCACATATTTGTATTTTAAGTATCTTATTTGGAAAGACGGACCCCACCGTTGGGTCCAGAACATCGAAAAAAGTCAATTTAGGCCTTCACGGAGTTTTATTTCGCTTCGGGTATCATTAGGGGTAAAATGGTAATTTTTATATTTTTACGTGTCTAAATTTTTGGGATCTCATCTCGTAAAACAGATCTCACCATTGGGTCCAGAACGTAAAAAAAAGTCAGAATACAGTGCCCCTTTATTTTATTTGGGTAACGGGAACATTTTACCAAACTAAACTAAATTAAATTTATTTATTTATTTTATATTATATATATGTGCAATCGATATTTTGACAATGTGCCATAGTTGCTCACGTTTGGGGTTTAAAACCCTCATGTGCGTGAGGTCCTTGTTTCGAAACTAGGGAGTCGCGGCTCCCTTTTATGTTTTTTGATTTTTGGTAGGCCAAACAGTAAACAAGGAATCAAATCAGGGATAGGCTATCCTCATTCCGTATTTGGTTATCAAATCATGGATTCCTACATTCGTTGCCAAATAGTCCCAAACTTATTTAAATTTTAAAACTTTAACACCCAAACGACGTCGTCCCACTAAAGATCCAAACCCATTTTATATTTCGATCGGGGCTCGACCCGAATTTGACTTGAGACCCGACCCGATATTGTTCTTCTTCCCCATTACTTTGACGAGGGTTCCGTTGGCATTCTCCGGCACCGGCGACCGTCACTGATTGAATTTTGGTGACTTTTCCAATGGGTTTGACCCCTTTTTCCATGGAGATCTCATATCTATTTTTAAAAATGGATTTAATGGACATCGAACAGAGCTATTACAGTGGCTACTCTGTCAAGCCTTAACTTTTCCTATTTCATGAGGTTTTAGCCACCGATTTCTCCTATTTTTTCTTCCTGTATGTTTCTGTGAGTGTGAGGAGTATATCCTCATTTATAAAACCTAACAAAGAGCTCCAAAACTCAATCACTCTCAAAACCTGCCCATACCTATAACTTGATTTTTCTCATTGGTCTCTTGACCATTTTAATTGACTTAAGTTGCAAAATGATCCATATTTCATGCTCTTTTGAGCCTTGTAGTTAGTTTAAAGTTTTAACCAATTAAGATCAAAAACTCAGTTTTTATAAATTGTGGGTCTTATGGTTTCTTAGGGTTTTCAAGTCTAAACCTCACCATTCTTCCTTTATTTTTTCCCTTCTACAATATAAAACACATGCATGCAATCTAACACTATAAAACAGTAAGTTACATGAAGTTAGTTGTAGAGAGAGAAAGTTTAGCTCAAGTGTATACCTTCACAGTGAGCTCTTTCCCTCTCTTCTAAGGTTTGGTTATGAGCCTATGCATGGTTGTTGTGTGGTCCTTGCATGCTTAACCCTTCATTTTCTCCCTCTTCCTTCCTTCCACTTCTTCTTTCGTTCTTCTTCTTATTCCTTCTTCTTTTTCACTTTTTCTCTTTCTCTAGCCGTCTATCACAGACATGCACACACACTTTTAATCTCAATTTCTGATCACACACAATGTTCACTCATTGCATACACACACACACACGCACATATATATATATAGCATATGTGTTTATATATATATATATATTTTAGATTGTGCATGAATTCTAATTGGAAGAGAGAGTGGTTTAATGAGGTGTTGACACCTTAGCTTTTGAGCATGCAAACTTGGGTTTAATATGGGTTATGTATATATGTTATGGGATATATAGCATAAAAGTGCAGTAGCCCAGCCGGTAATTTTTTTGGGTATAAAATCCTTCCCTTTTTTGGTCTATGTTTCAAACCTTTTCGCCAACATTTTGGCCTTATTTTCTCCGTTTTCTCTTTTTATGCCGTGTTTGGCATTTTGGGTGTGTTTGTTAAATTTTTGAAGTTGTATTTCAATTGTCCTAAACACCTCTTGGTATTATCACTGTGTTTTTTTATTTTTGTGTGCTTCTTTTTCATGTCATTAATTTTTATTTTTGACACCTTACATCTTGTTTTACTTATACCAAAAATATATTGTATTTATCAAAAAATTCTTGATTAAATTTGTTTTACTTGCGTATCACGCTAGTTTGCCTAATTACACTTCGTGCACTAATTTTAACATTCACGGGGCTACCAATTTCAATTTAAGATGTCTAATTAATCAATATATAATTAATTTCATAAAAATGGGCATTAACATAAATCACTTTGCCTAATTGGGTCGGGATATTATATCCTTCATCTCTTAGGAAAGTTTGGTCTCCAGACTTGGCATACCTCGTAACATGAAGAAATGTGGGTATTTGGACCGAACTCCATCCTCTCTCTCCCAAGTGGCTTCCTCTATTTGGTGATTTTTCCATAGCACTTTCACCAGCGGAATAGTATTGTTCCGCAAAACTTGTTCCCGATGGTCCAAGATCTACACTGGTTGCTCAACATAAGTAAAATCCTCTTGGACATCCAGGGGCTCGTGCTCCACCACTTAGTCTGGATTGTGCAAGCACTTCCTTAGCATAGAGACATGGAAAACATTGTGCACATGTGCCAATTTTGTTGGTAGGGCAAGTCGGTATGCCATAAGTCTGACTCGTCCTATGACCTCAAATGGTCCGATGTAACGAGGCCCTAACTTCCCCTTCTTCCTAAATCTCATCACGCCCTTCATAGGTGACACTTTTAGAAACATCTGATCGCCTACTGCAAATTTCAGCTCTCTTCTTTGAACATTGGCATAACTTTTCTAGCGGCTTTGAGTTGCCAGTAGGCACTGCTTGATCAGTTGGATCTTTTCTGTTGTTTGCTCCACTATCTCTAGGCCGAACAATTTCCTTTCCCCTACTTCTATCCAGCATAGTGGAGATTGGCACTTCCTGTCGTACAATGCTTCATATAGTGCCATGCTAATACTAGACTGATAGTTGTTGTTATGAGTGAACTCCACCATCGGTAGCTATTCCTCCCAGCATCCCTTGAAGTCCATGACATAAAAACGTAGTATATTCTCCAAGGTCTGAATCGCCCTCTCGGACTGCCCATTAGTCTCTAGGTGGTAGGCGGTACTGAGACTTAGTTCTGTGCCAATTGCTCTATGTAGGCTACCTCACAATCGGGACATGAATCTTGGGTCTCGATTAGACACTATAGAAATTGGGGCCCCGTGCAACCGAATAATTTCCTAAATATATAGTGTTGCTAATCATTCCAATGTTTGGGTCGTTTTGGTCGTACGGAAGTGACCAGTCTTTCTCAATCTATCCACAATCACGCATATAGAATGTTGCGACCTAAAACCCACCCTCGCTGATTAAGGGCAACGACCGACACTGCCACTCGGACAAGCCGTACAGAATCAAATGAATTGCACAAGAGTGATCTATATTTTTTCATATTCTTTATATAATAAATCTTGTATCACTAAATCATTAAATGCGGAAGCTACACCAATACAATTCATCTGATCACAAGCCGAACTGTAATAACCATTAATCAGAATGTCTCAAAGTATAATTTTAATCATCATGATTCACCATTCAAGTCTAACATTATCACTAATAATACTAAATTACAATACCTAATGTTAAGGTCAGCCTTACAGAGTGCATGTTCAAATTATGACTTGGAGTTTTACATCATCAATATTGTTCACTAGCTCCACTAGTTGCCTCATTGCATTTCCACCCATATAGTGTTACAAAAAAAATTTGTTATAAATATGAAGTGAGGTAACTCAGCTCACTAAGTATATTCCCTCGTTTTTCCATGAGACAAGGTTAGTTTGGGCAATAGGATACAACCAAATGGCAAGCGAAAGGATGTATAATAATAGCTAGTCACAAAGGAAGGTAGATCGACAAAGATGACCCGTGGGTCCAAAATGCACATCCCAAGGCAATAGAATAAGAAAATCAACAATAGAGATTGGCCTAAACAATAGTTAGCTGCCACAAATCACAAGATAATAATTCGAGTCCTAAGATAGGCAACCAAGCATATCATCAATCAAATAGTGCATCATCAGAATATCAACAAACGATATATGATACTAACAAAACAAATGCTGTCACAAATAGGGCTCGATATACCCCCAAAAAGGCTCATCCAAGTCCACCCCACTATCGGGCTACTGGATAACACTAAAGCTCTTTACATATATCATGTCCTCCATGAACTAAAATGGGCATTATGACCAGCACAACCTCGGGTAGTTCATCAGCATCACAAATGGGCATTATGACCAGCACAAGCCCGGGTAGTTCATTAGCATCACAGACGAGCATTATGACCAACACAACCACGGGTAGTTCATTAGCATAAAAAACGAGTGTTATGACCAACACTGTCACGCCCTGAATTTTCACAAACCCAGGGAGTGAGTGAAATAAAATAAGAAAAATAACTGAAAGGCCATTAAGATGGATTTAATTGATTATTTATTTATTCCCCATGTTTTCCTAAAATTAAAAATGAAAGCTTGCTATTTGACTTAACCAAAATGGTCTCCTAATGTCAATCAAATATCTCCCCCAACCAATATTTAAAATTAGTCTAAGTCATGTTCGAAAATGGCCTCCAAAACAACCCCAAAACGTCTCGAAAAATGTCTTGGAATAATGACCCAAATGGGCCCCAAATTCCCTAAGGCATAGGCCAAGAATAAGTCAAAAATCCTACCTAAGGTGCTCTAAGGAAGTGGCCAAACATGGCCCATATGAGTGGCCAAACATGGCCCAAGAGGGTGGCCAAACATGGCCTAAAAGGGGCTAAGGGCTGGTGTCAAGAGGCAAAGGGTTGGGTGCCCAAAGGGGCTATCAGCATCTAGGCTCGCGCAGGGCGTAGGGGCAACATGGGTGCATCCGTGCGCACGCGAGGAAGCCATGGTAGGCGTGGGACGAGCGGCACGTAGGGCATGGCAGGCGTGAGACGCACAGGCGAGCGGGGGGCGCGGGCTAGGTGTGACAGGGGCATGTCATGGGCTGCTGCAGGCTAGTTCACTGTAGCTACTATTCATTGCTTGTAAAGACTTGGAAATTTTTTTTTGGAATGAAATTTTTTTTTTATCATTATTGTTATTATTATTATTATTATTATTAAATTCAAATGTGTATGTGTATGCATAATTTTATATGTTGTATATATATATGTAAGTATTTAAATATGTATATATATATATATATTACATATCACTAGTGAAGGCACATCAGGTCTACCTGTGTGTGCTGTGTGTGCAGCTGTGTGTGTGTGTGTGCTAGTGTATTGGTGTGTGTGTACATAAGTGATATAATATATATATATATATATATATATATATATATATATATATATGTAACACAAGGTCAACTTTGCATTTAATGCAAAGCTGTTTGTGAGGGAAGATGATGGCTAGAGTAGGAGAGAAGTCAGAAATAGTGGGGCTGTGCAGGTGATCTTGCGTGTGATAATGTGTATACCTATGTGTATATGGATGGATGTTCACATTGGTTAGAGAGAGAAGAGAAAGACATAGGGCAGAGATTGATTGAGAGGGACTGAGGGCATCTTGAGGATTCAGAAACTTGAAGAGTAAAGGAGAAAGGGGGAGCTGCACCAAGGGAAACCAGGAAGCAGGTAAGCCATGCTTGGCTTAGTTTTAAATTTCAAAAAAGCATGATAGTTAGAATATGTTTTAGCATCTTGTTAATCATAAGCTGTAGAAAATTTTGCAAGAAGGATCATCTAAAATGGTAGGAAAACGAGGTTAAAAAGAGTAAATGCAGGTTATAGAGAGAGTCATGGCTGTCAAAATGGTTAGAATGGAAAACCGAAACCAAGCTTGGTTTTATGAATGAAAAATGAAAGAGACTGTTCTAAGGGTTCAATAGCACTTTGAATGAGGGAGAATGGTCAAGGGATGACCATTCTATGACCATTTTACAGTGGCCGGTGCATGGTCGGAAGTGGGAATAGGTGTCGGTAAAGTCAGTGTGTTTAAGGTTGAAATGTGTTCTAAAGGATTGCTTAAGGTCCTAAGGTCCGTTTGAAAGAGAAATGGGAAATTATGGACATCAAAAACCCAAGAAAAAATGGAAGAATTGGTTGCAATTCAGGCGATTTGCCGGAATCTTAGTCGGGAGAGACGACAGGAAAGTCGTGCGAAGGGCACAGGGTATTGGGTTACTGGTTTGGGCTGAAGGTTGGGTCTCTCTCTCTTTTCTTTTAAACCGTTGAGCCCTTAGGAAGTGGGCTGTCTTAATGTGGGGTTTGGGTTAGGGGGTTAGTTGGGCCTGAAGGGGGTTGGGCCGCCTAGGAAAATTTGAAAAAAAAAAAAATGAAATGAAAGGAGCAAAAAGGGGTGGGGGTTGCGGATAACAGGATTCTAACCAGGAATCGCGCGTGGGGGAAGAGAGCGTGTGGCCAGTTTGGACGGTTACCAACCGTGTCAAATTGTGCCACAAATATATATATATATATATATATATATATGTATTGTACTTAATTTCATTTAATCAATTAAATTTATTTAATTAAATTAAATTAAATACCTCGAAGTGGCCCGGAACCCAAATAAGACAAGTCATATATGTTTTCTGACTATCTTGGACCTCCTAAGACCAACAGTGAGACTCGTGACGCGAGACGAGGTCCCGAAAAATAAAAGACACGTAGAACCCTTAAAAAATTATCAAAATGCCCCTGAGTCAAAACGCAGTCAAACGAAGCTCGATTAAAATAAAATAATGGATTTTTATTATTTAGAACATTCCGGACTCAACCGTGGAGTCCGGTTTATGAAGAAAGGTCTCGGGAAATAGGAACCTATGAAAGTACAAAATGACCGTTTTGCCCTTTTTAGTCCGGATGTCCAAATTAAATTCCACGAAAGGCTAAACCTATTTTCTTCAATGCTCTAGACCCAATGGTGGAATTTATTTTAGCAAAATAGAAACTAATAAAATAAAGACATAAAATTTGATGAATAGCATCATTCAAGTAGCAAACGGACTGAGTTGCATTTTGTGATTTTAGGGACACCGAAAGGCAAGGAGAAGGTGGTCTGACCTTCTACATCATCACTGTTAGTTCCACTACCCAGCGAGCACTACATCTTACGGTTGAGATCAACCCATCCAAGTATGATGTTTTGCTAATGTAAGAAATGGAGTTAAGTTTAGGAATATTTTGTGAGTGATTTGAATGACTTATGTGTTAAACTGTTATAAGGAGATTATTTGGGATATGTTTACTTAATGACTTGGAGTTGGTTGTTCACATGCTTATGTGTTGCTTGCATTCCTTGGGAATTTAGTGAAGTGATGAATATGAACTGTGACATATGTTTAAATTGACTATATGAGATATGCATACATGTGGAACTAGCTGGTGGTTTATTTATTATTGTCTCGAGCATGCTATATTGTCGAAACCATGTCCCATTGAGATTGCATTAGCATATTGGCATATGATGAATCCTTTGAGAACATGGTGTGAGTTGAGCACGTGGTGCTTTTCATTATGAGGGTGCAGATCCTGTGGTGAAAAACCTAAAATTGGCCATTGCATTGGTACTTTGAACCATCGGGCGAGACCCGTAAATGAGACATGGGTGTGGCATTGAGTGCATGGGTGTGTCATGCATACTTTCATCACATTATATTAATGGAGTTGGAAAGCATTTAGAGATAAATGCACACTTTGCATATGCCACGCGTTAGCTTTATTTCTTGCATTAGTATTACATTGTACCAGCAGTTGAGCTGACCCATTCATGGGACACATATTACAGATGAGGATGCCCTAGCTACTTGAGACTCAGTGATACCTTGATAGGAGAATGTACTTGGAGTATTTTTGGCCCTTGGGGCATATTTTGAGATGTAAGGGCTTAAGCCCAAATGACATGTGAACGATGTATTTATGGGATGTATTTTATGTTTTTATATGTATTGATAAAAATGGATGCATGCTTAGTTAAATTCGTTTAGATTGTCCTTTATTTTATTTTCTTTTGGCTTCGTTATTCGCGCATCGGGTTCGCGGGGATTTGGGGCGTGACAACGTGGTATCAGAGCATAGGTTTGAATACCTAGAGACTGTGGGGTGTTATTGAACACCATGAGACCCTAGAGGAAAGAGTGAGGCTTAGTATGAACTATTAGTAGCATGCGATAGGATCTTTTGTGTTATATGATTTTATACACTTGAAGCATGACTGTTGTGATTACGTGTTAATTGATGCCATGATAAGATGCATGATTATGTGATTTAATACAGTGGGATGGATGACATGTATAATGTGTGAGAACTAGTTAAGTGTACATTATGACATGTTGTACATATCACCTATTAAGTGCAAGTTGCTGATACGAACATGATTGAGATTTCACTTAAAATGTTTATGTCTAGAGGTAAAAAGGGGGGGTATTAATTTTTCTTTTCTTTGGACTTGTAGACATGCCACCAAGAAAAGCTCCTCCTAGACATGTACCACCTAGGCACAGTAGGCCTAGGGCCACAGCACCGCCAAGGCATGGTAGACCCCAAGCTGCTGCTTTTGCATATGGCACGACTGAGGAGGCTGTTACTTCTGCGCCTGCCCCAGCGGAGGAGGTAGGGCAGACTAGTGGTGCCAGAGACATGACAACCATTATACAGGCGTGCTTTCACACTATACAGGAGGTAGTGACTAGAGCCATTAGGGTGGAGAGAGAGGTGGCTGACCTTAGGGGGAGGAGAGAGTCCTAGACACTAAAAAGGGCAGTTCTAACACAAATTCCTATGCCTACCTTGACTCGCACTTATAGGAGACCATCGAAGAGGCAACGAGCTAGGGCTTCTTCAGCACAGACATCCCAAGAACCCATTACTTGTTTTCTATGTGGGCAGCCTGACCATAAGTTTGCCAACTATCCCCAAAAAGACCCTAGTCAGGGATCACAGAGATTCCTTTTATGTTATTAGTGTGGGCAGCCTGGCCATAAGATGGCCGATTATCCCTAAAGAGATCCCAGCAAGGGGCAAGGAGCTGGATCGAGCCAGGAGTCGTTTCCGCCACCGATGCTGGGTCAAGGGTTGGGAGCTCCACAGTTGTGCTACACCTACCACCAGCCTGGCCATGTTAGGGTCACTTGTCCTCAGAAACAGGCCTCTTAGAGTTTGCCGAGGCCATATTTCTACCAGCACACTCAGGTGCCTCTACCACAGCCGCAGCTAGGCTATAGACCCCCACTACCATTTTACCAGGCCGCACCCTCCATACTGAGTGTCAGAGATCTCGCACCTAGGGGAGGAGGCTAGTAGACACAGAGAGGGGGAGGCAGACAGGGTCAGATTGTTTAGGGTCGTGTTTATATGCAGTGGCCACCTCAGAGGCCTCTACATCTGGACCATCGGTAGTTAGAGGTAAATTCCTTATATTCAGTTCATGGACCAGTGTATTGATAGACTTAGGTGCATCGCATTCATTCATATCTACTATGCTTACCATGTCATTGGGTTGGGATATGGATCGGTTGGATCCCTCGTTGCATGTTGATACACCAGTTGGGGGTAGTGTGATATTGACGAGGATCTGTAGAGATTGCTCACTAGAGATTCCTGACCACACCCTTACTTCGACTTCGTTTGGCTTGATATGACTTATTTCAACATTATCTTGGGGATGGATTGGTTGTTCGCTTACCAGGCTAGTATAGATTGTTACGGAGGGAAAGTGACAGTGTGCACTCCTGAGGGAGACTGTTTTTATTTCACAGGAGACCGTGGGGATTTCTTAGTTCCACCCTTGTACGACTTGAGGAGTTGGGGGGGGATGTAGTTACATGTTAGTTAGCTTGGTTGCAGGTGATAGTGGGACTACGGAGGTTATGTTACCACCGGTAGTGGATGAGTTTTCCTGATATTTTTCCGGATGACTTGACTAGTCTACCACCGAGGCGAGAAATAAAATTCACTATAGAGCTTATCCCGGGCACTGTGCCCATTACCATTCCACCTTATCGGATGGCTCCAGCTGAGTTGAGAGAGCTGAATGAGCAGTTGACCGATTTACAGGGTAAGGGGTTTATACATCCTAGTACTTCTCCATGGGGTGTTTCGGCACTATTCGCGAAGAAGAAGGATGGGACATTGCAGTTGTGTATGGACTGTAGGAGGTTAAACTGGGTTACCATCAAGAACAAGTACCCACTACCGAGGATAGATGACATGTTTGATCAGCTTAGAGGTTTGAGATGTTTCTCGAATATTGATCTTCGGTTTGGGTACCATCAGTTGAAAGTACGGGAGGAGAATATAGCGAAGACAGCCTTTCGCACTCGTTATGGCCATTACGAGTTTGTGGTTATGCCATTCAGTGTGACGAATGCTCCAGCGGCATTCATGGACTTGATGCACCGTATTTTTGGCCAGTATATAGATAAGTTCGTAGTGGTGTTTGTGGATGATATTTTGATTTACTCACCTTCTAAGGATGAGCATGCCTTTTACCAACGGACTATGTTGCAGATTTTGAGGGAGCACCGCTTATTTGCCAAGTTCTCGAAGTGCGAGTTATGGCTTCAAAACGTACAGTTTTTGGGCCATGTTGTGTCAAGGAGTGGAGTATTTGTTGATCCTTCTAAGATTGACTCTGTTATGGGCTGGGAGAGGCCGAAGAACGTGTTTGAAATACGGAGCTTCTTGGGGTTGGCAAGATACTACCGTAGGCTTGTGGAGGGATTTTCTTACCTTGCCGCGCCGATGACTCGTTTGACGCTCAAGGGCATTAGGTTTGAGTGGACAGACGACTGTGAGCAGTCTTTTCAGGAGCTGAAGAGAAGACTGACTTCAGCGTCCGTCTTGATTATCTTTGGGGGAGGTTTGGGTTATACCGTGTATTGTGATACTTCCCGAGAAGATTGGGTTGTGTACTGATACAGAGAGGTAGAGTGGTAGCCTATGGTTCTCGTCAGTTGAAGAGCCATGAGAAGAACTACCCCACACATGATCTAGAGCTAACTGCCGCCATCCTTGCACTTAAGAGTTGGCAATACTACTTATATGGGGTGAGATTCGAGGTGTTCTCAGATCACAAGAGCCTCAAGTACATCTTCACGTAGAAGGACCTGAACTTTTGGTAGAGGAGGTGGATAGAGTACTTGAAGGACTACGAATTTGATCTTCAGTACCATCTGGGGAAGGCCAACGTCGCAGAGATGCACTTAGTAGGAAGCCGAGGAGCACTGTGGCTAGCATTGCTATCAGAGAGTGGGAGATGATGGGAGACATTGGAGAGTTTGACTTAGAGCTTGCCGAGTTTGAGGGACATGCCACCCTATTCAGTTTATGTGTACATCCCACACTTTTGACCAGAGTCATAGAGGCACAGCTACAAGATTCTGAGGCCAAGCAGATTAAAGTACGAGTTGCTAGTCCTGAGGGCTTTGAGGGGTAGACAGTTCATTCTGACCTTAGCTTGAGGTACATGGGTAGAGTTTTTGTCCCAGAGTTTCTTAGGACTGATGTCCTTAGGGATTTCCATTATTCACGTCTAGCAGTACACCTAGGGGGCACTAAGATGCACCACGATCTACGCCGTCAGTATTGGTGGACGGGGATGAAGGCAGATGTAGCGCAGTTTGTGTCTAGATGTCTCACGTACCAACAGGTAAAGGCTGAGCACCAGAGGCCTGGAGGTTTGTTGCAGCCATTACCGATAGCCGAGTGGAAGTGGGAGCATGTTACCATGAATTTTGTGATGGGTTTTTCGAAGTCACCTAGAGGTCATGATGCGGTTTGGGTTGTTGTGGACAGATTGACGAAGTTCGCCCATTTCTTACAGATTAGAGCTACCGACTCATCAGATGTCCTCAGTAGGTTGTATATCCGAGAGATAGTACGACTACATGGGGTTCCCGTATCCATTGTTTCAGACAGAGACCCATGTTTCACTGCACGGTTTTGGTAGAGCCTTCAGACAGCCTTAGGGACTCAACTACAGTTTAATACTACCTTTCACCCTCAGACTGATAACCAGTCAGAGCGTACCATTCAGATCCTAGAGGACATCCTTAGGATCACCTTGCCTTGGTCGAGTTTGCCTATAACAATAGTTATCAGTCCAGTATTGAGATGGCACCATTCGAGGCATTGTATGGCAGGCCATGTCATTCAGTAGTGTGTTGGACTGAGGTGGGAGAGACAGCTGTTTTCGGGCCTGACATAGTCCGTGAGACCACGGACAAGATACAGGTGATTAGACAGCGCCTATTGACAGCCCAGAGTCACCAGAAGAGTTATGCAGATAGGAGGCGACGACCCTTATCATTTGAGGTTGGGGGACATATGTTCCTCAAGGTAGCCCTACGGCTAGGATTGAGGAGATTTGGGCACAGTGGGAAACTGTCGCCACGGTTTATAGGCCCATTTGAAATTCTTGGAAAGGTTGGTGAGGTAGCCTATAAGCTAGCATTACCGCCACAGCTATTTGGGGTTCATGATGTCTTTCATGTGTCAATGTTGAGGAAGTACAAGCCTGACCCCTCTCATGTATTAGATTGGGCAGATCTTTAGTTAGAGGGCGACGCTTCTTACGATCAGAGACCCATAGAGATATTAGACTCGAGGGACCAGGTTTTGCGAGGTAGGACCATTCCTTTGGTCAAGGTTCGTTGGAACCATCATGGGGTCGAGAAGGCTACTTAGGAGCGTGAGGCCGAGGTTCATGCTAGGTATCCCGAGTTGTTTGTTCAATGATGTATTTTATTTTATTTTATTTTAAATTTCGGGACGAAATTTCCTTAAGGAGGGAAGGATGTAAAGACCTAGAAATTTTTTTTTGGAATGAAATTTTTTTTTATCATTATTATTATTATTATTATTATTATTATTATTATTAAATTCAAATGTGTATGTGTATGCATAATTTTATATGTTGTATATATATATATATATGTAAGTATTTAAATACGTATATATATATATATTATATATCACTAGTGAAGGCACATCAGGTCTGCCTATGTGTACTGTGTGTGCAGCCGTGTGTGTGTGCCAGTGTGTTGGTGTGTGTGTGTGTGTGTGTACATAAGTGATATAATATATATATATATATATATATGTAACACAAGGTCAACTTTGCATTTAATGCAAAGCTGTTTGCGAGGGAAGAGGATGGCTAGAGCAGGAGAGAAGTCAGAAATAGTGGGGCTGTGCAGGTGATCTTGCGTGTGATATTGTATATACCTATGTGTATATGGATGGATGTTCACATTGGTTAGAGAGAGAAGAGAAAGTCATAGGGCAGAGATTGATTGAGAGGGACTGAGGGCATCTTGAGGATTTAGAAACTTGAAGAGTAAGGAGAAAGGGGGAGCTGCACCAAGGGAAACCAGGAAGCAGGTAAGCCATGCTTGGCTTAGTTTTAAATTTTGAAAAAGCATGATAGTTAGAATATGTTTTAGCATCTTGTTAATCATAAGCCGTAGAAAATTTTGCAAGAAGGATCATCTAAAATGGTAGGAGAACGAGGTTAAAAAGAGTAAATGCAGGTTAGAGAGAGAGAGAGAGTCATGGCTGTCAAAATGGTTAGAATGGAAAACCGAAACCAAGCTTGGTTTTATGAATGAAAAATAAAAGAGACTGTTCTAAGGGTTCAATAGCACTTTGAATGAGGGAGAATGGTCAAGGGATGACCATTCTATGACCATTCTATAGTGGCCGGTGCATGGCCGGAAGTGGGACTGGGTGTCGGTAAATTCAGTGTGTTTAAGGTTGAAATGTGTTCTAAAGGATTGCTTAAGGTGCTAGGGTCCGTTTGATAGAGAAATGGGAAATTTTGGACGTCAAAAACCCAAGAAAAAATGGAAGAATTGGTCGCGGTTCAGGCGACCGGCAGGAATCTTGGCCGGGAGAGACGACCGAAAAGTCGTGCAAAGGGCACAAGGTATTGGGTCACTAGTTTTTTCATGCCCCGAATTTTCACGAACATAGGGCGCGAGTAACGAAGCTGAAATAAAATAAAATAAAGGACAATCTAAATGAATTTTAATTAAACATGCATCCGTTTCCATCAATACAAATAAAAACGTAAAATACATCCCATAAATACATCGTTCCCATGTCATTCGAGCTTAAGCCCTAACATTTTAAAATATGCCCCAAGGGCCAAAATTACTCCAAGTACATTCTCCTATCAAGGTATCACCAAGTCCCAGGTAGTAGGGGCATCCTCATCTGCAATATGTGTCCCACGAATGGGTCAGCTTAACTGCTGGTATAATATAGTGCTAATGCAAGAAACAAAATTAAGGCGTGGCATGTGCAAGTGTACATTTATCTCTACATGTCATCAATGTAACACATGATCAATATGCATGACGCACCCATGCAAACTCTATACCACACCCATGTCTCATCTTACGGTCCTTCCCCGATGGCCTGAGTACCATGTTCTCATTTTACGGTCCGTCCCCGCTGGCATGAGTACCATGGCCGACTTTGGGATTTTCACTAGAGGATCTACACCCTCATAATGCATAGCACCACATGCTCAACTCACACCAGGCTTTCAAAGAATCACACTATGCCAATATGCCCTGATTCCACCATGCAATGATGCGATCTTAACGAAACCATTTATCAACACATGAAGTATGCTTTAAGTTATGCACATTCTACGTAAAGCAATAATCAAATCACACAACTCAGTCCACAAGTCCACATATCATGAACAATCCATTTAATCACATGCTCAGTATTCACATTCATCATCTTAACAATTCCATAAATTACACACGATGACAACACATGGAATATACATATATTCATGGCCCACATCTATCATTCAACCAAGTATTCAGAAGGATAACAAGAAACACAAAGACATAGAAACAATCGAACAACATAGCAATTACTCATAAACTTAATTCCATTTCTTACTTAGCAAAATATCATACCTGACGGGTTGGTCTCAACCCTAAGAAGTTGTGCTCGCTGTGTAGTGGAACTCTCAGTGGTAATGTAGAAGGTCAGACCACCTTCTCCTTGTCTCTCGGAATCCCTAAAATCACAAAATGCAACTTAGTCCGTTTGCTACTTGAATGATGCTATTCATCAAATTTTATGTCTTTATTTTCTTAGTTTCTATTTTGTTAAAATAAAGTCTATCATTGAGTCCGGAACGTCGAACAAAATAGGTTTAGGCTTTTGCGGAATTTAATTTAGACGTTCAGGCTAAAAAGGCAAAATGGTCAATTTGCACTTTCACTGGTTTTTATATCTTGAGACCTCTTTTCGCAAATCAGACTCTACCGTTGAGTTCAGAACACTCGAAATAATAAAAATTCACTATTCTTTTATTTTAATTGGGGTTTGTTTGACTGTGTTTTGACTCAAGGGCATTTTGGTAATTTTTTAAGGGTTCTACGGGTCTTTTTTTTTTTTTTTTCTGGGACCTTGTCTCACATTACAGACCTCATCGTTGGTCTTAGGAGGTTCAAAATAGTAAGAAAACATATATGACTTGTCGTATTTGGGCTTCGGGACATTTCGGGGTATTTAATTTAATTAAATAAATTTAATTAATTAAACAGGTTAAGTATAATATATATATATATATATACATATATATATATATATATATATATTAGTTGCATAAATTGTTGGGTGAGAAATGGGTGGCATGTTGGCAACATGCCACCTCCCCAACCGTGACCTCCTACGTTCAATTCCTAGCAACCGAAATTCTGTGTAATCCCCTTCCCCCTTTTTCATTTTTTTTTTTTTTTTTGATTTGTTGGGCCAACCATGAGGCCCTATTCTCTTTTAAATGAAACAGACCCATCCCCTTTTTAAACCCAAAATAGGCCCAACCCAAGAGGCCCAATGGCCTTTAATTAAAACGGCCCAACTCCTCAGCCCAAGCTGCCAGCCCCTAACGCCCCATGACATTCCGGCCAACAGCCGGTCATTGTCTCCGGCCACGTCGCCGGAGACTACCAATTTTTCTTCCATTTTTTTCAGGCTTTTGACGTCGGATTTTTGCCATTTATACACCTAATTCATCCTAGGACATTGGGGAATGATTTGGGGACTGTTTTGGGTTTTCAACCCTCACCACCTCCGAGATACTCACTGAGTTTTCGGCCGTGTAAACCCAGATTCCGGCCAACATTATTTCTTTATTTTCGTGGCTTTTTCTTTGGCATTTTATGTGAAGATTTGAAATTTTTTTTTTTATTTGGAACGATTATTTATTTATTTATTTATTTTTTAAATGTGAGTTGTGTGTGTGGATATGTATTGTGGAACACACATATATATATACGTAAATATATTATATGTGTAAGCTATGTGTATATATATATATTCTACATTTATATATATATATATATATATGTATCACACATGTGTGCCCCAAGGTGTGTGGGTATGTGTGTGCAGCACACCTGTGTGCGTGTGTAGGGTTGGCCGTGTGTGTGTATAAGAGAGTGTGTGGTTAAAATAATATATGTATATAATATGTATATTAGGTGGAGTGTAATTGTGGAGCAATTAATGTGAATCAGAAAAGAATGGGAAGGAAGCAGGGGGAAAACCAGAAAAGGGGTTAGCCGATTGTGTGTGTCAGTGGACATATTCAGTGTAGGGATAGAGAGAGAGATATAGTTAGAGAGAGATATAGAGAGAGAGAGAGACAGAGAATCATGTGTGTATTACATATAGACCCATTTGAGAGAGAGAATCAGAAAAATAGAGAAAAGGAGAGGGAGGCCGTGAGCATTGGAAAAGGTGGAAAAAGTCTGGGGAGCCAAACCAAGAAGGAGAGAAGGAAAGAGGGAGAAGGAGACCTGCACCAGAAAGAGAAAACCAGAAAAACTTGGTGAGTAGCTTGACTTCTGTTTCTTTTTTTTTTTTTTTATTAGTTTCAAAGCATGACAGTTAGGTTTAGTTTTAGGGGCTTACAGGGCATGAGGTGTAGTTTATTTTACAAAAAGAACGAACTAAAATGAGAAAGAAATGGAGGAGTTAGAGGCATTTACAGGTCACGGCCATGGGATGGGTTTGGTATGTCATGTGTATTAAACTTGGTGTGGATTTGTGGGGGAGTGTCCCCCTTGGGCGTAGGAAACATTAGAGTCAAAATTGGGGGGGGGGGGGGAACCGTGGTTGATAAGCCATGGAAAAATAGAGGTTTGAACTCGCCGGAATCTGGGCTTGGGGTGGCCGGAGCTACGGCTCATGGCTGCTTAATGGGGATTTAACAAGTTAAACAAAAAAAAACAAACTTTACAAATGTGACCTACGTGAAAAACCATGCAAAACGGACGTGAGAAAGACATGAAAAAAATGAGAGGGGCACGATTTTTCGGTGACCGACGTTGGCCAGGTCACCAGAAGGAGGGAACAGAGGTTCGGGGAAGACGAGGGAGGTGACGGACCTGTGGTTTAATTTGCCTTGGGCCTGTTTTGTTGGGCTGGTTTTAAATTCAAATGGTGTTGGGCCGTTTTGTTTTAAAATGATTTGGGCCTGTTTGTTAAAAGGGTCCTTGGGCCTTTTTTTTTTTTTTTTTTTTTTTTTAAGGTTGGCCTGTTGGTTTTTTTTTTAAACGAGATTGGGCCTGGTCATTTTTAAAAAGGGACGGCCTATTGTGGGTTTCAAAAGGGGTTGGGCCTACTGGTCTTTGACCTAACATTTCAAAAAGAAAAGGGAGAAAAATAAAATGGAAAAAGGGGGAGGTTTTACACAAGAAGTGAGGGCGCGAGGAGTTGAACCAGGGACCGCGCGTATGGAGTGTTGCGCGTGGAGCTAGAGTGGACAGTTACCAACCGTGTCACATTCTGCAACTAATATATGTATATATATATTACACTTTAATCAATTTGGTTAATTAAATTTATTTAATTAAATTAAATGCCTCGAAATGGCCCGGAGCCCAAATAAGACAAGTCATATATGTTTTCCAACTATCTTTGACCTCCTAAGACCAACGGTGAGGTCTGTAACATGAGACGAGGTCCCAAAAAATAAAAGACCCGTAGAACCCTTAAAAATTACCAAAATGCCCCTGAGTTAAATTGCAGTCAAACGAACTCTGAATTAAGTAAACAAATAGTGGAATTTTATTATTTTGACCATTCCGAACTCAACCGTGGAGCTCAATTTATGAAAAGAGGCCTTGGAATGTAAGGACCCGTAAAAGTGTAAAATGCCCGTTTTGCCCATTTTAGCTCGGGTGTCCGAATTAAATTCTGTGATGGCCTAAACCTATCTTCTTCGACATTCCGGACCCAACAGTAGAGTTTAATTTGGTGAAATAGAAACCAATAAAATAAAGACATAAAATTTGATGAATATCATAATTCAAGTGGCAATTAAACTAAGTTGTATCTCATGATTTTAGGAACACTGATGGCGAAGAGAAGGTGGTCTAACCCTTTGCATTCTCGCTATAGTTCCGCTACACTACGGGTGCGCTTTCTTGGGTTGAGACCAACCCATCAGGTATGATATATTGTGCTAAGTAAGAAATAGAATTAAGCTTAGGAATAACTGCCATGTTGACTTGATGATTCACATGTTTGTTTTATTGCTTATATGCTTATGTGTTCCCTGTAACCTTTTTGAAAGTTGGTGATGAATGTGAATCATGACTATGTGTATATCGCATGTGTTAGCAGAGTGTGTCGATTATGTTTTTTTGAGAATTGTTGGGATTATGAAATATGTGACTTAGAGCATGTGTTAAATGGACTATGCATGACATGTGACCTTGATGAAAGGATCTTTTGATTTGAATGTTATTGTGTAATACATCATTTAAAGCATACTTCATGTGTGGATATGATGCTTTATTGAGGTTACATTATGGTATGGTGGAATCAAAGCATATTGGCATAGTATGATTCCTTGGACATGACATGACATGACATGATATTGCATTTGGTACCCGAACCAGCGGGAGCGATCCGCGAAGGGACATGATATTGCATTTGGTACCCGAACCAACGGGAGCAATCCGTGAAGGGACATGATATTGCATTAGGTACCCGAACCAGCGGGAGCGATTCGCGAAGGGACATGATATTACATTTGGTACCGGAACCAACGGGAGCGATCTGTGAAGGGACATTACATTACATTACATGAGTTGACATGGGTGTGAATAAAGTTGACATGGCATAGAGTTGCATGGGTGTGTCACGCATATTTTTCTTGCATTGTATTAATGAATTCCCGAATGTGTGATGAATCTTGTTAATGTATTGTATGGATGAATAAGATGGCATGTAGGTTATAATTGTGCATGGAGATATAACTGTACACTTGCACATGCCACGCCTTAGATTATGTTAATGAGTTGGATGACATGTAGATTATTGCTAGTACATTGTATGCATGATGTTGAATGCCGTGTAGATATAACTGTACACTTGCACATGCCACGCCCTTAATTTTGTTTCTTGCATTAGCATTATATTGTACCAGCAGTTGAGCTGACCCATTCGTGGGAAAAACATTTCAGATGACGTTCCCAGCACTTGAGACTTGAGGAAGTCTTACAGAGTGGAGGAGATATGAGCTTAGGAGGATATTTGGCCCATGAGGGCATATTTTGTGATGTAGGGCTTAAGCCCGAATGACATGTTGAATGTTTTTATTGACTATGCTTTACATGGATGTACATTGAAGGAAATGAATGTAAGTTTGGGTTGAATCTGTTAGATTGTCCTTTATTTCTTTATTATTTTATTTTCCTTTCGTCTCATTAGTCGCTCCACGAGTTCGTTGGAATTCGGGGCTTGACAACGTGGTATCAGAGCCTAGGTTCGAATACCTAGGGACAGTGGGATGAGTTTAGACTTTCAGTTTAGTTGGGAGAGTTTGGGTTGTATGTTTTATGTGCGCATGTTGCACGGGTGTGCACGAGTGTACACTATACTTAACTTCCCGATAGATAGGAAGCCTGTGAGTTGTTTGATGGGGTGGTTGACTGAGATTAGAAATGCATGACCGTATACCTTATGGGATAGGCCGTGTGCCTAGTTATTGAGATATAGGTCGTGCACTCAGTTATCTATACAGTAGGCCGTATGCCTAGTTGTTTATGAGATAAGTTATGCACTTGGTTATCTACATGATAGGTTGTATACCTAGTTTTTTATAAGATAGGCCGTGGACCTAGTTATGTACCTAGGCGGTTGTATTCCCATATGTATATGAGTGTTCTTGGGGTGGATTGCATACTTGCAGGTTTGTGTTAACTGTTGATTGTGGCTTGTTGATTTTGTATGTGTGTGCTAGGTTAGTGACCGATTTTCATGGATTATAGTATTATGATTATGATAATTATACAGACTGGATTGGTCTCAGGTCTTGCGTTACAGTTGATGGATGGCGCCCCATCAACCAGTAACAAAAGGAGCTGTAATCCATGAAGGGTTATCACCTAGTTATGAAAGTAAGAAATAATGAAAGAATTTTTAAAAAATTTTAAATGAACAAAATTCTAATAAGGTAAAAAACCGTAAATTAAAAGACACATAGAATCGAAGAATACTAAAAATAAGAGTTAAGACTTGTGAAAAAATTTTGTGTATAGACCGGATAGTGAATACTCAGAGTATTTGTACTCAGAGTATTGTATTGTTTAAATGGATCTCTTCCTTATGAAAGACTGTATTAGAACTCGGTATTAATTGTTTAGCGTAACCAAGGGGTAAGGATAGTTGATGTAAGTTATGTAAGTGTTGATTAGGTAAATGTGTCACAACATGTTTTGCGTGTTGCCGAGGATCTGTAGAGATTACTCGATAGAGATAGTTGACCATATTCTTTCTTTTGATTTTCTTCTACTTGAAATGTCTAGTTTTGATATTACGTTGAGGATAGATTGGTTATTTACTTTTGGACAAGTATAGGCTATTACAAGGGGAGAGTGACTATGTGTACTTCTGAGTGAAATATTTTCTTTATTTCACGGGGGGGGTTCATGGATCCTGTTATGATGGACTTTCTTATGAGATAGGGGGGTTAGACCTTAAGTTGGTTGGGATGGCTTGGATTACATGATTAGATGAGTGCTTGTTGCTTTAGTGTGTGGAACTGGGATTAGATGCTTATATCTATATAGTAGATCGAGTGAAATTAAGCGATAGACTATGTGCTGGTTGTTTGCGAGATAAGCTATAAGCTTGGATATCCATAGGTTTGGGTGTATGCATAGTTACCTACATGACGGGTTGTATGGTTATTTATGTATATGTATATCCTTGAGATGAATTCCATACTTGGATGCTGACGTGGTAGGCTACGTGTTAGCTATTGAATGTTGCTTGTTAATTCTATATGTATTCATGTTAGTTTAGTACCTGTATAGTACTGTGGCTATGATTTTATGTATAGAATGACTGCTATTAATGCATGCATAAGAGAATGTTTAAACATGTTTATATGTACGTGTGTTTAAATACATATGAGTGAGGATTGATGTATGTTCATGCTTTAAATTGGTAAAGAGTTTAACTGGTGTTTTGTTCTTTCGAGCCTTGATGCGTTGCTTTAAGTTTTGTGATTATAATGCTGAGAACTGTGTTATTAAATTGCATTGTGGTACGGGTGATACGTGGATGATGCCATGATGATCAATCACTAGGTGATTTCATGGCTTAATTCGAAATTTGTTAGATAGTCAGCAAGTGTGTGAGAGACTTTGAGGTGTCCTTGTGAATATTGAGATTTTCTTTCTTTTTATTATTATGTTGCATTATTGAGGTGGGTCATGATACTTGAGTGAATTTGAAAAGCTTGAAATTTATGAGCCAACATGTTTTAAGGATTTCAGTATGTGTTGTGCCATTTGGAGTGAGCCGTTACGGATAGGGTCAATTCAGACCCTAGCAGGGAGTGTGGAGATGTTTGCACACTGCTGTGCGCCTGCCCAACTGGACGGAGTTCCTTTGGAGGGAGGGGGTAATGTATTTCACATCGCCTGGCAGAGGGAGAGGTGAATGATCCATGAGTAAGGCTACACGTCTCCATGACACAATGATATTTCGTATTACTCTTTCAAAATTTTGTTAAAGAAGTACATTGTTTTAAATTTCGGGACGAAATTTCTTTAAGGAGGGAAGGATGTAAAGATCTGAAATTTTTTTATTTTTTTTTGGAACGAATTTCTTTTTTATTTATTTATTTTTTAAATGTGAGTTGTGTGTGTGGATATGTATTATGGAACACATATATATATGTGTGTAAATATATTATATGTGTAAGCTATGTGTATATATATATATATTCTACATTTAAATATATATATATATATATATTTATATATATATATATATGTATCACACATGTGTGCCCCAAGGTGTGTGGGTGTGTGTGTGCAGCACACCTGTGTGCGTGTGTAGGGTTGGCCATGTGTGTCTGTGAGAGAGTGTGTGGTTAAAATAATATATGTATATAATATGTATATTAGGTGGAGTGTAATTGTGGAGCAATTAATGTGAATCAGAAAAGAATGGGAAGGAAGCAAGGGGAGAACCAGAAAAGGGGTTAGCCGATTGTGTGTGTCAGTGGACATATTCAGTGTAGGGATAGAGAGAGAGATATAGTTAGAGAGAGAGACATAGAGAGAGAGAGAGAGAGAGAATAATGTATGTATTACATATAGACCCATTTGAGAGAGAGAATCAGAAAAATAGAGAAAAGGAGAGGGAGGCCGCGAGCATTGGAAAAGGTGGAAAAGGTCTAGGGAGCCAAACCAAGAAGGAGAGAAGGAAAGAGGGAGAAGGAGACCTACACCAGAAAGAGAAAACCAGAAAAACTTGGTGAGTAGCTTGACTTCTGTTTCTTTTTCTTTTTTTATTAGTTTCAAAGCATGACAGTTAGGTTTAGTTTTAGGGGCTTACAGGGCATGAGGTGTAGTTTATTTTACAAAAAGAACGAACTAAAATGAGAAAGAAATGAAGGAGTTAGAGGCATTTACAGGTCACGGCCATGGGACGGGTTTGGTAATTCATGTGTATTAAACTTGGTGTGGATTTGTGGGGGAGTGTCCCCCTTGGGCGTAGGAAACATTAGAGTCAAAATGGGGGGGGAACCGTGGTCGAGAAGCCATGGAAAAATAGAGGTTTGAACTCGCCGGAATCTGGGTTTGGGGTGGCCGGAGCTACGGCTCATGGCTGCTTAATGGGGATTTAACGAGTTAAACAAAAAAAACAAACTTTACAAATGTGATCTACGTGAAAAACCATGCAAAACGGACGTGAGAAAGACATGAAAAAAATGAGAGGGGCACGATTTTCCAGTGACCGGCGTTGACCAGGTCACCAGAGGGAGTGAACGAAGGTTCGGGGAAGACGAGGGAGGTGACGGACCTGTGGTTTAATTTGCCTTGGGCCTGTTTTGTTGGGCTGCTTTTAAATTCAAATGGTGTTGGGCCGTTTTGTTTTAAAATGATTTGGGCATGTTTGTTAAAAGGGTCTTTGGGCCTTTCTTTTTTTCTTTTTTTTTTTAAGGTTGGCCTGTTGGTTTTTTTTTTAAAAAGAGATTGGGCCTGGTCATTTTTAAAAAGGGACGGCCTGTTGTGGGTTTCAAAAGGGGTTGGGCCTGCTGGTCTTTGACCCAACATTTCAAAAAGAAAAGGGAGAAAAATAAAATGGAAAAAAGGGGAGGTTTTACACAGGAAGTGAGGGCGCGAGGAGTTGAACCAGGGACCGCGCGTATGGAGTGTGGCGCGTGGAGCCAGAGTGGACAGTTACCAACCGTGTCACATTCTGCAACTAATATATATATATATATATATATATATATATATATATATATATATATATATATTACACTTTAATCAATTTAGTTAATTAAATTTATTTAATTAAATTAAATGCCTCGAAATGGCCCGGAGCCCAAATGAGACAAGTCATATATGTTTTCCAACTATCTTGGACCTCCTAAGACCAATGGTGAGGTCTGTAACATGAGACGCGGTCCCGAAAAATAAAAGACCCGCAAAACCCTTAAAAATTACCAAAATGCCCCTGAGTTAAATTGCAGTCAAACGAACTCTGAATTAAGTAAACAAATAGTGGAATTTTATTATTTTGACCATTCCGGACTCAACCGTGGAGCTCAATTTATGAAAAGAGGCCTTGGAATGTAAAGACCCGTAAAAGTGTAAAATGCCCGTTTTGCCCATTTTAGCTCGGGTGTCCGAATTAAATTCCATGAAGGCCTAAACCTATCTTCTTCGACGTTCCGAACCCAACAGTAGAGTTTAATTTGGTGAAATAGAAATCAATAAAATAAAGACATAAAATTTGATGAATATCATAATTCAAGTGGTAATTAAACTAAGTTGTATCTCATGATTTTAGGAACACTGAAGGGCGAAGAGAAGGTGGTCTAACCCTCTACATTCTCGCTGTAGTTCCGCTACACTACGGGTGCGCTTTCTTGGGTTGAGACCAACCCATCAGGTACGATATATTGTGCTAAGTAAGAAATAGAATTAAGCTTAGGAATAACTGCCATGTTGACTTGATGATTCACATGTTTGTTTTATTGCTTATATGCTTATGTGTTCCCTGTTACCTTTTTGAAAGTTGTTGATGAATGTGAATCATGACTATGTGTATATCGCATGTGTTAGCATAGTGTGTGGATTATGTTTTTTTGAGAATTATTGGGATTATGAAATATGTGACTTAAAACATGTGTTAAATGGACTATGCATGACATGTGACCTTGATGAAAGGATCTTCTGATTTGAATGTTATTGAGTAATACATCATTTAAAGCATACTTCATGTGTGGATATGATGCTTTATTGAGGTTACATTATGGTATGGTGGAATCAAAGCATATTGGCATAGTATGATTCCTTGGACATGACATGACATGACATGATATTGCATTTGGTACCCGAACCAGCGGGAGCGATCCGCGAAGGGACATGATATTGCATTTGGTACCTGAACCAACGGGAGCGATTCGTGAAGGGACATGAATTGCATTTGGTACCCGAACCAACGGGAGCGATCCGCGAAGGGACATGATATTACATTTGGTACCGGAACCAACGGGAGCGATCCGTGAAGGGACATTACATTACATTACATGAGTTGACATGGGTGTGACATAGAGTTGACATGGCATAGAGTTGCATGGGCGTGTCACGCATATTTTTATTGCATTGTATTAATGAATTCCCGAATGTGTGATGAATCTTTTTAATGCATTGTATGGATGAATTGGATGGCATGTAGGTTATAATTGTTTTGAATCTTGTTAATGCAATGTATGGATGAATAGGATGGCATGTAGGTTATAATTATGCATGGAGATATAACTGTACACTTGCACATGCCACGCCTTAGATTATGTTAATGAGTTGGATGACATGTAGATTATTGCTAGTACATTGTATGCATGATGTTTAATGCCGTGTAGATATAATTGTACACTTGCACATGCGACGCCCTTAATTTTGTTTCTTGCATTAGCATTATATTGTACCAGCAGTTGAGCTGACCCATTCGTGGAACAAACATTTCAGATGACGCTCCCGGCACTTGAGACTTGAGGAAGTCTTACAGAGTGGAGGAGATATGGGCTTAGGAGGATATTTGGCCCATGAGGGCATATTTTGTGATATAGGGCTTAAGCCCGAATGACATGTTGAATGTTTTTATTAACTGTGCTTTACATGGATGTACATTGAAGGAAATGAATGTAAGTTTGGGTTGAATCCGTTAGATTGTCCTTTATTTCTTTATTATTTTATTTTCCTTTCGTCTCGTCAGTCGCGCCACGAGTTCGCTGGAATTCAAGGCGTGACATTTTAAGCCCAAATCACACCCCTTAGTTTCTAGCACCTCACAGGTTTTGATCTAGGTCATTTACACTAGGTCCCATGCATAAAATGTTGGTGAACCCGAGACCACCATACTACCTGTAACTTAAGTTTTCTAACTGGTTTTTCAATCGTTTCCCTTGATTCCTTTTTCATTTATTTTCTTTTTGAACAAGCTACATGGCCTAATATCAAATCTAAGTTATCATGCTTCAAAAAAAAAAATTAAATAAATAAATACAGAACCTAAGCTACTCACCTGAAAGTCCAGATTGCTCTCTACAACCCTCTTGAACCTCTCTGTTTGTGAATCAACCTCAATCTCTTCTTCTCCCCTTCAGTTCCTAGTCCTTCCCTTTTCTTTTCTAACCTCTCTACTCAACATATGCATATATATATATATATATAACAAATACTCACAACCGACTCCCTTCTCTTTCTATTCTCTCTCTCTATCCTCAGGTCTGCACATAGCTATTTTATCTACACATATACATAGATATATACACATATCCTCACGCAAACCTCCTGTAGCAACCCATAATTTCCCACTTTTTTTCTAACCTTCCTAACTGCTTTAGCCATCTCTTCCCTCCCAAGGCAGCTTTGCATTTAATGCAAAGTTGACTTGTGTAATACACACACACACACACACACACATATATATATATATATATATTCACTACACATACCTAGACAATCCGCCACACACATAGGCGACTGTACACATCAACCCACACACACTCTATTACCCGCACACACAGCTACATAGCTGTACACCACACACCTTTATACATATATGTATATACATATATACCTAATTACATGCACATGTATATAATACATAACATCACACACACGCATGCATACAATACACCACCCACATATGCATTCATACACAATTGAATTTAAAATAATAATAATAATAATAACAATAATAATAAATAAATAATAAAAAAAATTTCATTCCAAAAAAAAAATTTTCAAGTCTTTACATCCTTCCCTCCTTAAAGAGATTTCGTCCCGAAATTTAAAATAAAATAAAATACATCACTGAACAAACAACTTGGGATACCTAGCACAGATCTTTACCTCACACTCCCAAGTAGCCTCCTTGACCTTATGCTAGCTCCAAAGAACCCTAGCCAAAAGGGATGGTCTTGCCCTGCAAAACCTAGTCCCTCGTGTCCAACATCTCTACAGGCCTCTCATTATAAGAACATCACCCTCTACTGCAAGATCAACCCAATCTAACACATGTGAAGGGTTAGGTCGGTACTTCTCCTACACCGACAAATGGAAGACATCATGAACCCCAAATAACTGTGGCGGTAACGCCAACTTATAGGTTATCTCTCCAATACTTTTATCAATCCAGATCTTGCAAGGATTTTATAACACTCATGTTGAGTTTTCGATTTATTAAAGGAGCCCATCAATCATACTGAACTCATTACATTAGTTTCAAATCTAACTTAATTCTGTCATTCTAATCAACAAAATTGGAAACCGTTCTACACATCAGATTCATCATTTAGTCATCTTGTCACAAGTCTTCAAATTGAGTTTTCAACTCATATAGTTTCACAATCATTACAAGACACATCGTCTAACCGTTCTTATGGAGAATTCATTCTCCCTTCAATAGTAATTTCCCAAATGTATCATCAGAACGTCCCAAATTAATTATTCATTGTTAGCGTCCACTCATCATGTAAAGTTATGACTATAATCCATCATCCTTCAACTAGGGAAGAACAAAACAAGCATGCACTGGTCTTACTAAAAAAATGACTTCTATCCTCAAGGAAATATAATAGAAAACTTCACATTTTAAAGATCTATCTAACCACCATGGGGTCACAATAGGAAATAGTCATAACAAAATTCCTAGTACTTTCATACTCCACAAAAAAATCAAAAGCCGTCAAATGCACTATTATAATTCTCAATAATTAACCTCGGCTCAGTATGTATATCTAGAAGTCACTCCATCCCCGAGACATACTAACCTCAACTAATCTTACATTCTAAGAATGTCCATCAATATTGGTAGTAAATCGTAATCCAATATTAACAATAATCCACCCTCTTTGTTCACTAGTCCTTGGACTTCTATAAGATCATTCCATTTTTAAATTAAAATCTCTATTCCCAATTTACATGTTAAACAAAATTTTGAAATTTCACTCACCACAAGCTTAACCTAACCATGTCATTCACAACCTATTCTCTATATCAAACAACACGATCACCATACTCCATTAACTAATAATTCAACAATCCAATTCCTCAAAGGATAAATAAATAAATAAATAAACAAATAAAATCTCTCACTCTTTACCCCGGGTATATTTCCTACACATTCCTATATATACAAAATAATGGCAAGCGCCCATCTTTATCTTTTCTCATTCACCTTAGCTATTTTATCTTAGTGTAATTCCTTTTCATTCATACTACATATTAGCCAAGTTTTTCCATTTTCATTTCCTTAAGCTTTTAAGTTTTTAATTTCATGCACTATCTAATGACAAATTTTTAGAAAGATCAATACAAAATGCATTGTAACATGGAGACGTGCAGCCTTACCTATGGATCATTCACCCCTCCCTCAGCCAGGCGATGTGGAATGCATTACCCTCTCCCCCCCCCCAAAGGAACTTTGTCCAATTGGGCAGGCGTGTAGCGGCATGCAGACATCTCCACGCTCCCTGCTAGGGTCTGGTTTTGATCCCATTTGTAACGGCCCACTCCACATGGCATGACACATAATGAAATCCTCAAAACATGTTGGCTTATTAATGCCAATTTTCCAAATCCACCCAAGTATCATGGCCCATCTCAATAATGCAACATAATAATAAAACAAAAAAAAAAAAAATTTCTCAATGTTCGTAAGGACACCTCAAAGTCTCTCTCACATGTGATGACCATCTAACTAACCCCAAGTCTAGTTATGCAATCATCTAGTAATTCATCACAATGTCATCCATATATCACCTGCTCTTCAAGGCATTTTAATAACCCACTATTCTCCAAGCACTATAATCGTTCACAAGACATCAATAATAAAATCTTAAAGTAAAGTCATCATCACCCACCTTAGTCTATATATATCCAAGACTAAGTGCCATTCATTAATGAAGGTTATCCTATTTATTTCAAGCATACATATATCAACTGGGTATTCGAATGTAGGACAAAATAGCCTAAATGTTCCAACCATGAAATCTAAACAATACATCAAGGTTCAAAAGAACAGATTCATTGGAGAAAGTAAAGAAATATCTCAATTTCTTCTAAGGTTATTCTAACTCATTATCGTTCTAGTCAATATATTAAACAAAGTCCCATAACAATTGAGATTATTAGTGAAACTCTTCACCAATTTAAATCATGACTAGACGTCAATCCTTACACACATGTATCGAAACACACATACATATTAACACATCTAAACATACTCTTACACACACATTAATACCAAATCAATCGGTTATAAAATTTATAGTCGTAGTGCTATAACGGGTACTAAACTAGCATGCATATATAGAATCAACAAGCAATATTTCAATAGCTAACACTTAGTCCTCAACGTCAACATCCAAATACAAGATCTGTCCTAAGAATATTCACATACATAAATGGGTAACTAAATCTATGACCAATCTTATGGATATTCAGGCTTATAGCTTATCTCATAGGTAACTAAGCATATGGTCTATCTCATAAATCACTTGGTCTACTATATAGGTATAAGCATCTAATCCCTTCCCTTCAATAACCCAGCATACTACACCTTATACAATTTTCACGCACTAAAGTAACAAGTATTCATCTAATCACGTAATCCAAACCAGTCCAATTAAGTCGAGGCCTAACCTTTCCTATCTCACAACAAAGTCCATCCTAGAAGGATCCACGAACACCCCATGAAATAAAGAAATTACTTCCCTCAGGAGTACACACCGTCACTCCCACCTTGTAGGAGTCTATACTCGCCCAAAATATAGATAACCAACCTACCCCCAATAAAATACCAAAACTAGACATGTCAAATATAATGTCTTCAAAGGAAAGGATGCAATCAGCTACCTCTATCGAGAAATCCCTCAGATCCTCATCAATATCATACTACCCTAACTGGTGACCCATACGATGGTAGAACAATGCAATCATCGCAAGCCCCTGAATAAAGTAAAATCTCTCAAGTGCAATATTTATTATCTAGGTCTAGACAACACTATCATTTGTAACTTTATTCAAACCAATCAGACTCATTTATAACCCTTACCCACGTATTTCTAAGTGACAAGTGAAAATCACCATTCACTTCTAAGTCATATAATAGTGCTAGCTCTCAAGTTCTAGTACATCAACCTCAATATTTTCACTCCAAGTATATTCACACAATTACATCTTAAACACAAGGTTTATATTCGAGAAACTCGTATCATCCAACTCTCAACCCGATATACAATTTCCTTTAAAATGACAATAAATGCTTACCTTTTTCTGGATTATAATTCTGGGGTCGATCGTATGAATCAAGTTAGAACTGGGTTCAGAATTAATGTCATAATTTGGCCCAATTTATACAACTCATTATTTTCACAAAGTCCACATTCATAAGTTCATTAAATCAATTCATTATCCTCACAACAATTAGTATCGATCACCTTATAGGACTATGCAAGTCAATAGCATCCATCATTAGGTCACCTCCACAGGTCACCACAAAATAGCATATTTCCTTTAAATAAAGAAATCATTTAAATCCCCAACTTTTAGATTCACATCACTTGAATTTATCAATACTCGTCCTAAGCACAAAATCAAAACTCAATTACATCACAACCTAGATCAATCCATATCCATATTTCCAAACCATTCACATTGATAAAATTCTCCTAAGACAAGAGATCATTAATCGTTACCTGATAATCTAACAACTCTTGTAGATACACTTGCTTAATCATAAGTTATAAGGCTCATGTCAACCACTTCCACCCATTGTTCACAATAAACAAATAACAAGTTCTCACCCAACTTAAATTTAGTCTTTCGTCAAAAAATTCATTTAAACAATACAGTGTGCATATACCCATAGCATTATTCCATAATGCTACATGATATCCCAAAGGCAAAACAAGTGTCATTTATAACCCCTATAAACATATACCAAATCACATACGGCCGTGCCAATATACACATTACCCATATCATGCATCTCACTACACCAAATCATGTAATCGTGCCTCAGAGTATAATTTCAACTAACACATAATCACCCAATTTATGTTTTCAGTATAGATAATCACATCACACACAAGGTCTTATCACATGCCACTGACGGCTTACACTAAATCAAATGCCCTCCTCAAGGGTCCCATGGTGTCCAACAACACCTATCATCGCCAAGTATTCTCAACTAGAACTCTAATACTAAGCTGTCAAAATCCACCCATTGCACAAGTTTTACACAAATTTCAAATCATGCTCATAGTCCCATTATGTTGAACAACACCCCACAGTCTCTAGGTATTCTAACCTATGCTCTGATACCACATTGTCACGCCCCGAATTTTCGCGAACCTGGGGCACGAGTAACGAAGCTGAAAGAAAATAAAATAAAGGACAATCTAAATGAATTTTAATTAAACATGCATCCGTTTCCATCAATACATATAAAAACGTAAAATACCTCCCATAAATACATCGTTCACATGTCATTCGAGCTTAAGCCTTTACATTTTAAAATATGCCCCAAGGGCCAAAATTACTCCAAGTACATTCTCCTATCAAGGTATTGTAATATCCCGACCTGGGATATAGCATGTACACCGGGCTGGACCGGGCTATAAAATATTTAATTACCCGAATAAACCGCCAATTGAATTTTGTAATGCGTACACGCGCGCATAATTAAATGGATAGGTATATAAGAATATATATACATAGATAATGTATCAATGTAATTTCATATATATATATATACACACACATGGCCGTATGCATATATATATATATGTGTGCATAGGTGGATAAGGAATCAGAAATGGGAAAAGAATAGAATATGAGGTGTGTGTTACGTGTGATGAGAAGAGAGAGAGAGAGAGAGAGAGAGAGAGAGAGAGAGAGAGAGAAATAGGGGTGAGGTGTCTTGTGTGCATGTGTATGGTGTCACCACAGCTATAGGTGGCAAAAGCCACCGACTGAGGAATCGGTTGAAAGAATTAAAGGGAAAGAGGAAGGGAATAGAGAGATAAAACTGAATCGCAAGAGTAGGAGGGAGAAGAGGAGAATAGAGAAAGGAAGGACTGAAATTAAAGTTCAGGAAATCGGGTAAGGATGGGTACCCTATTTCATCTTAATCTCTTTAGTTTTACTCCCTGTTATCATCCCTGTTATCATAGAATTTATGACTGAATTGGTAGGACTCGAAATAGGAAAGAAAAACAAGAAAAACCAGAACTGGGTTTACGGTTGGAAATGGTGATTTAAAATAGGTGAACCTAAATAGAAATTTGAACCCTGATATGAATAATACATTGCCCCAGGATTCCAAAACGCTTTGAATCGGTTTAAATGGTCAAGAAATGGCCATTCTGTGGCCAGTTATTCCCTCACCGGTGCAACGCCGAAAATTGGGAATGGGTGCGTGAAACCGGTGATGTTGGAGGTTAAAACCAGTCCTAAAATGTTCCTTACAATTTTAGAATTCATTGGGAAGAAAAACAGTAGATTTTGGACGTGAAATCGCTAAGATCCGTAGGGAATTTCACTGTTCCGGCGACCGTGGCTGGAAAACCCACCGGAGAAGACGACCGGACTATCGGGGGCTTCTTCGGGTCAGGATGAGACCGGGTCTGGGTCGGGTCGGGTTGAGATCCGACCGACTGCAATATAGGTACCAACACTGTGTCGTTTTGAATGTAAATTTAAAATAATTTGGGCTTGTTTGGTCACGGATATAAGGGATTGGAATTGGGTTGGGGTTGTCCAAACCGTGGATAAGGTGAGAGAATTGGATATCTCAATCCGGTTCTCTGAAGTTAACTGAACCGGTTGGTTCTGTCACGACCCGGAATCCACCCTATGCGGATCTCGTGTCGCGGGGCCGACCCGAAGGCCGTCCCTACTTTTTCCATTCCTGTATCATAGTACTAATATGCAAAGTACTAAAACCTCAAAACAATCACAGCGGAAGTCTTATCAGTAATAGTACGTCAGCGGAAGTCTTTCAATACACAATGTTAGCGAAAGTCTTTACAATACATAATATGGTTCTACATAAACAAAATAAGAACCAAACATGACCAGCACCCGAGGGTGGTGAATACATGGGAGAACTAAAACATAAACTGATGCATTTCCTCAAATGTCCTTCTACGTCTTTAAACTCCTACCGGGGTCTCGCGGCATCAGTACCTGAAATGGGGGTGAGGAGGGTGGAATGAGCTACAAGAGCCCAGCAAGTAAATACAGATCTCTGACACTGGTATCGAGGATCATAAAAGAATATGAATCCAAGAACAAGAATATGATAGCCAATCATAAGAAATAAGATGCTATGATAGCCAATGGGAACAGTTGCCATAAGGGCTAATAAACAATAGAACACAATGTACAATTAGGAGTAAGGGACATAACATCAACATGAAACTCTTAACATGTGAACAGTGGCAAATGAACAGTGGGATCTCAATGTGTAATTAGTAGGAATGGCATAACAATGTCCTGGAATTCTCGACGATAATACAATAACAAGAAAGTACTGCCATTATAATTGGTCACAATAAATCAATGAAGGAATATCTCGCAATACAAGATAATCACAAGAACAATGTAATTCAACAATTATAGTTGAGCAATCGTATAAGAGATGCTTTTATTCTGTGTCAGGGCTTGATATGCCCTCGGTCCTTGGGGGCCCGGTTTTCCCCCTTCAGTGAATTCCAGTGTATGGCCATATGTCCGTTCATGGACTCGACCCGAAGGTCTTCAGTGAATTTAAAAGCATCGGATGGATATTGTGACTGAGCACAAATCTAGTATACATAAACATTTCATGATCATAAATGATTCCATAGGAGTATATAAAAATGGAATATCATCAATTCAATGGAAACATAACAATAGGCATTTCAAAATACGGTTCAACATGATAACAATGGTACAACAATAAATCAATGTCCACCAGATAGAACAATATCACGTTGTGGAGACAATAACATCAGATACGCTCAGGAGTACAAGTTTGGCAGTAAAAGAATGAACTTGGCTTGATAACACCACATGGAAGAGAAAGGGTATCTACTTACCTCTAATGCGTTGCTAAATCAGTCTCCTGTAGGTTTTCCTTTTCCCGTTGAGTTCCCTATATATATCAGTAAATACGTTTCAGAATAATTTCTATTCACCAAATTCTATGCCTTGCTATGATCAGTATTTCTAATACTTATTTAGACTTTTATATGTCTGTTGTTCTCGGAACCTCTTTTCATAATTTTGACATTACTAATAGATTCGGAAGGTTCAGAATAATAAAAATTCACTAATTATTTAATTCAATCGGAGTTCATTTGACTCACCTATGAAGCAGGGGTATTTTGGTCATTTTTTACAAGTCGTAACTTTTTGGGACTCCGTCTCGTGAAACGGACCTCACCATTGGACTCAGAGCATGCGAGATAATAAAAATTGACTATTTATTTGCCCTATTTGGACCTCGTTTGACCCACTTTTGAGTCAGGGGTATTTTTGTAAAATTAACATTTCTCTGTTGGGCCTTAGTGGAATTATCTATAACTTTCGGGGTCAAAATGTAAATAGCTAGAGTTGCGGTCTGAACCATTCCACTGTGAACCAACCGGTTCAGTTAACTTCAGAGAACCGGATTGAGATATCCAATTCTCTCACCCTATCCACGGTTTGGACAACCCCAACCCAATTTTAATCCCTTATATCCATGACCAAACAAGCCCAAATTATTTTAATTTTTAAAACAAAACGACACAGTGTCGGTACCCGTATTGCAGTCGGTCGGATCTCAACCCGACCCGACCGAGACCCGGTCTCACCCTGACCCGAAGAAGCCCCCGTTAATCCGGTCGTCTTCTCCGGTGGGTTTTTCGGCCACGGTCGCCGGAACAGTGCAGTTCCTCACGGATCTTCATGGTTTTACGTCCAAACTTTACTGTTTTTCTTCCCAATGAATTCTAAGATTGTAAGGAATATTTTAGGACTGATTTTAACCTCCAACCTCACCGATTTCATGCACCCATTCCCAGTTTCCGGCGTTGCACCGGTGAGGGAATAACTGGCCACAGAATGGCCATTTCTTGACCATTTAAGCTGATTCAAAGTGCGTTGGGTCCCTGGAGACGTTTCCTATCCGTATTATGGTTCAAATCTTGATTTGGTTTCACTTATTTTTAATCACCATTTCCAACCATCAAACCCAGTTCTGGTTTTTCTTATTTTTTTCTTTCCTGTTTCAAGTCCTACCAATTTACAATAGCATGCAAGAAGAATCTACGCAACACAGCAAGGTTTGGTTACCTGTTTTAGTTGCTGATTTCCTTCAATTGCTTAAATCGGTTCTCTCTCTCTCTCTCTAACTTCTTGCCCCTCGATTTCCTTCTTTTCCTGCATTTCAGTTTTTCTCTCTTCCACTAACCCTTTCTTCCTTCCTTTAACCGACCCCCCAGTCGGTGGCCCTTGCCACCTGTAGCTGCGGTGGCAGCATATCCATGCACACACGACACCTCACACATGCACACTAGATTTCTGGCTCTCTCTCTCTCTCTCTCTCTCTCTCTCTCTCTCTCTCTTCTCATCACACGTAACACACACCTCATATTCTATTCTTTTCCCATTTCTGATTCCTTATCCACCTATGCACACATATATAAATATATATGTATACGGCCATGTGTGTATATATATATATATAAAATTACATTGATACATTATCTATGTATATATTCTTATATACCTATCCATTTAATTATGCGCGCGTGTACGCATTACAAAATTCAATTGGCGGTTTATTCGGGTAATTAAATATTTTATAGCCCGGTTCAGCTCGGTGTACATGCTATATCCCGGGTCGGGATATTACAGGTTCACAATGGAATGGAACCGGTTTAGGGTTTCTGGTTCTGAACCAACTGGTTCAGACCACAACTCTGCATAATTACATTTTGACCCCAAAAGTTATAGATAATTCCACTAAGGCCCAACAGAGAAATGTTAATTTTACAAAAATACCCCTGACTCAAAAGTGGGTCAAACGAGGTCCAAATAGGGCAAATGAATAGTCAATTTTTATTATCTCGCATGCTCTGAGTCCAATGGTGACGTCCGTTTCACGAGACGGAGTCCCGAAAAGTTACGACTTGTAAAAATGACCAAAATACCCCTGCTTCATAGGTGAGTCAAATGGACTCCGATTGAATTAAAGAACTAGTGAATTTTTATTATTCTGAACCTTCCGAATCTATTGGTAATGTCAAAATTATGAAAAGAGGTTCCGAGAACAACGGACATATAAAAGTCTAAATAAGTATTAGAAATACTAATCATAGTAAGGCATAGAATTTGGTGAATAGAAATTATTCTGAAACGTACTTACTGATATATAGGGAACTCAATGGGAAAAGGCAAACCTACAAGAGACTGATTTAGTAACGCATTAGAGGTAAGTAGATACCCTTTCTCTTCCATGTGGTGTTATCAAGCCAAGTTCATTCTCTTACTGCCAAACTTGTACTCCTGAGCGTATCTGATGTTATTGTCTCCACAACGTGATATTGTTCTATCTGGTGGACATTGATTTATTGCTGTACCATTGTTATCAAGTTGAACCGTGTTTTGAAATGCCTATTGTTATGTTTCCATTGAATTGATGATATTCCATTTTTATATACTCCTATGGAATCATTTATGATCATGAAATGTTTATGTATACTGGATTTGTGCTCAGTCACAATATCCATCCGATGCTTTTAAATTCACTGAAGACCTTCGGGTCGAGTCCGTGAACGGACATATGGCCATACACTGGAATGCACTGAAGGGGGTAAACCGGGCCCCCAAGGACCGAGGGCATATCAAGCCCTGACACAGAATAAAAGCATCTCTTATACGATTGCTCAACTATAATTGTTGAATTACATTGTTCTTGTGATTATCTAGTATTGTGAGATATTCCTTTATTGATTTATTGTGATCAATTATAATGGCAGTACTTTCTTGTTATTGTATTATCATCGAGAATTCCAGGACATTGTTATGCCATTCCTACTGATTACACATTGTGATCCCACTGTTCATTTGCCACTGTTCACATGTTAAGAGTTTCATGTTGATGTTATGTCCCTTACTCCTAATTGTACATTGTGTTCTATTGTTTATTGGCCCTTATGGCAACTATTCCCATTGGCTATCATAGCATCTTATTTCTTATGATTGGCTATCATATTCTTGTTCTTGGATTCATATTCTTTTATGATCCTCGATACCAGTGCCGGAGATCTGTATTTACTTGCTGGGCTCTTGTAGCTCATTCCACCCTCCTCATCCCCATTTCAGGTACTGATGCCGCGAGACCCCGGTAGGAGTTTAAAGACATAGAAGGACATTTGGGGAAATGCATCAGTTTATGTTTTAGTTCTCCCATGTATTCACCACCCTCGGGTGCTGGTCATGTTTGGTTCTTATTTTGTTTATGTAGAACCATATTATGTATTGTAAAGACTTTCGCTAACATTGTGTATTGAAAGACTTCCGCTGATGTACTATTACTGATAAGACTTCCGCTGTTATTGTTTTGAGGTTTTAGTACTTTGCATATTAGTACTACGATACAGGAATGGAAAAAGTAGGGACGGCCTTCGGGTCGGCCCCGCGACACGAGATCCGCATAGGGTGGGTTTCGGGTCGTGACAGGTATCACCAAGTACTAGGTAACAGGGGCATCCTCATCTGCAATATATGTCCCACGAATGGGTCAGCTCAACTGCTGGTATAATATAGTGCTAATGTAAGAAACAAAATTAAGGCATGGCATGTGCAAGTGTATATTTATCTCTACATGTCATCCAATGTCATCAATGCAACACATGATCAATATGCATGATGCACCCATGCAAACTCTATGCCACACCCATGTCTCATCTTACGGTCCTTCCCCGATGGCCTGAGTACCATGGCCGATTTCGGGATTTTCACCACAAGATCTACACCCTCATAATGCATAACACCACGTGCTCAACTCACACCATGCTTTCAAGGAGTCACACTATGCCAATATGCCCTGATTCCACCTACAATGATGTGATCTTAACGAAACCATTTATCAACACATGAAGTATGCTTTAAGTTATGCACATTCTACTTAAAGCAATAATCAAATCACACAACTCAGTCCACAAGTCCACATATCATGAACAATCCATTTAACACATGCTCAGTATTCACATTCATCATCTTAATAATTCCATAAATCACACACGATGACAACCAATGGAATATACATATAGTCATGGCCCACATCTATCATTCAACCAAGTATTCAGAAGGATAACAAGAAACACATAGACATAGAAACAATCGAACAACATAGCAATTACTCCTAAACTTAATTCTATTTCTTACTTAGCAAAATATCATACTTGACGGGTTGGTCTCAACCCTAAGAAGTTGTGCTCGCCGTGTAGTGGAACTAATAGTGGTAATATAGAAGGTCAGACCACCTTCTCCTTGTCTCTCGGAGTCCTTAAAATCACAAAATGCAACTCAGTCCGTTTGCTACTTGAATGATGCTATTCATCAAATTTTATGCCTTTATTTTCTTAGTTTCTATTTTGCTAAAATAAATTCTATCATTGAGTCTGGAACGTCGAACAAAACAGGTTTAGGTTTTTGTGGAATTTAATTTGGACGTTCGGGCTAAAAAGGCAAAATGGTCATTTGCACTTTCACGGGTTTTTATATCCCGAGACCTCTTTTCACAAATCGGATTCTACCGTTGAGTTCGGAACATTCGAAATAATAAAAATCCACTATTCTTTTATTTTAATCGGGGTTCGTTTGACTGTGTTTTGACTCAGGGGCATTTTGATAATTTTTTAAGGGTTCTACGGGTCTTTTATTTTTTGGGACCTCGTCTCACATCACGGACCTCACCGTTGGTCTTAGGAGGTCCAAGATAGTAAGAAAACATATATGACTTGTCGTATTTGGGCTTCGGGATATTTCAGAGTATTTAATTTAATTAATTAAACAGGTTAAGTATAATATATATATATATATATATATATATATTAGTTGCATAAATTGTTGGGTGAGAAATGGGTGGCATGTTAGCAACGTGCCACCTCCCCAACCGTGACCTCCTGCCTTCAATTCCTAGCAACCGCAATTCTGTGTAATCCCCCTCCCCCTTTTTCATTTTTTTTTTTTTTGATATGTTGGGCCAACCATAAGGCCCAATTCTCTTTTAAATGAAACAAACCCATCCCCTTTTTAAACCCAAAACAGGCCCAACCCAAGAGGCCCAATGGCCTTTAATTAAAACGGCCCAACTCCTCAGCCCAAGCTGCCAGCCTTTTCGTCCCTAACGCCCCACGACATTTTGGCCAACAGTCAGTCATCGTCTCCGACCACGTCACCGGAGACTGCCGATTTTTCCTCCGTTTTTTTCAAGCTTTTGACGTCGAATTTTCGCGATTTTTACACCTAATTGATCCTAGGACATTGGGGAATGATTTGGAGACTGTTTTGGGTCTTCAACCCTTACCACCTCTGAGATACTCGCTGAGTTTCCGGCCATGTAAACCCACATTCCGGCCAACATTATTTTTTTATTTTTGTGGCTTTTTCTTTGGCGTTTTAAGCCCAGATCACACCCCTTAGTTTCCAGCACCTCACAGGTTTTGATCTAGGTCATTTACGCTAGGTCCCATGTATAAAATGTTGGTGAACCCGAGACCACCATACTACTTGTAACTTAAGTTTTCTAACTGGTTTTTCAACCGTTTCCCTTGATTCCTTTTTCATTCATTTTCTTTTTGAACAAGCTACGCGGCCCTAATATCAAATCTAAGTTATCATGCTTTAAAAAAAAATTAAATAAATAAATACAGAACCTAAGCTACTCACCTAAAAGTCCAGTTTGCTCTCTACAACCCTCTTGAACCTCTCTGTTTGTGAATCAACCTCAATCTCTTCTTCTCCCCTTCAATTCCTAGTCCTTCCCTTTTTTTTTCTAACCTCTCTACTCAACATATGCATATATATATATATATATAATAAATACTCACAACCGACTCCCTTCTCTCTCTATTCTCTCTCTCTATCCTCAGGTCTGCATATACACATATCCTCACGCAAACGTCCTGTAGCAGCCCACAATTTCCCACTCTTTTTCTAAGCTTCCTAACTGCTCTAGCCATCTCTTCCCTCCCAAGGCAGCTTTGCATTTAATGCAAAGTTAACTTGTGTAATACACACAAACACACACACACACACACACACATATATATATATATATATATTCACTACACATACCTACACAATCCACCACACACATAGGGGACTGTACACATCAGCCCACACACACACTCTGATACCTGCACACACAGCTACATAGCTGCACACACCTTTATACACATATGTATATACATATATAACTAATTGCGTGTACATGTATATAATACATAACATCACACACATGCATGCATACAATACACCACCCACATATGCATTCATACACAATTGAATTTAAAATAATAATAATAATAATAATAATAATAATAATAATAATAATAATAATAATAATAATAATAATAACAATAATAATAATAATAAATAATAAAAAAAATAATTTCCAAGTCTTTACAGGTTTGGGCCGAAGGTTGGGTCTCTCTCTCTTTTCTTTTAAACTGTTGAGCCCTTAGGAAATGGGTTGTCTTAATGTGGGGTTTGGGTCAGGGGGTTAGCTGGGCCTGAAGGGGGTTAGGCCGCACAGGAAAATTTGAAAAAAAAAAATGAAATGAAAGGAGCAAAAGGGGGTGGGGGTTGCGGATAACAGGATTCAAACCAGGAACCACGCGTGGGGGAAAAGACAGTGTGGCCAGTTTGGACGGTTACCAACCGTGTCAAATTGTGCCACAAATATATATATGTATTGTACTTAATTTCATTTAATCAATTAAATTTATTTAATTAAATTAAATACCTCGAAGTGGCCCGGAACCCAAATAAGACAAGTTATATATGTTTTCTGACTATCTTGGACTTCCTAAGACCAACGGTGAGGCCCGTGAAGTGAGACGAGATCCCGAAAAATAAAAGACATGTAGAACCCTTAAAAAATTACCAAAATGCCCCTGAGTCAAAACGCAGTCAAACGAACCCCGATTAAAATAAAAAGATAGTGGATTTTTATTATTTCAAACATTCCGGACTCAACCGTGGAGTCCAATTTATGAAGAGAGGTCTCAGGAAATAGGAATCTGTGAAAGTACAAAATGATCATTTTGCCCTTTTTAGTGCAGATGTCCAAATTAAATTTCACGAAAGGCTAAACCTATTTTCTTCAACGCTCCGGACCCAATGGTAGAATTTATTTTAGCAAACTAGAAACTAATAAAATAAAGACATAAAATTTGATGAATAGCATCATTCAAGTAGCAAAAGAACTGAGTTACATTTTGTGATTTTAGGGACACCGAAAGGTAAGGAGAAGGTGGTCTGACCTTCTACATCATCACTGTTAGTTCCACTACCCAGCGAGCACTACATCTTAGGGTTGAGATCAACCCATCCAGGTATGATGTTTTGCTAATGTAAGAAATGGAGTTAAGTTTAGGAATATTTTGTGAGTGATTTGAATGACTTATATGTTAAACTGTTATAGGGAGATTATTTGGGATATGTTTACTTGATGACTTAAAGTTGGTTGTTCACATGCTTATGTGTTGCTTGCATTCCTTGGGAATTTAGTGAAGTGATGAATATGAACTGTGACATATGTTTAAATTGACTATATGAGATATGCATACATGTGGAACTAGTTCGTGATTTATTTATTATTGTCTCGAGCATGCTATATCGTCGAAACCATGTCCTATTGAGATTGCATTAGCATTTTGGCATATGATGAATCCTTTGAGAACATGGTATGAGTTGAACACGTGGTGCTTTGCATTATGAGGGTGCAGATCCTGTGGTGAAAAACCCAAAATTGGCCATTGCATTGGTACTTTGAACCATCGGGCGAAACCCGTAAATGAGACATGGGTGTGGCATTGAGTGCATGGGTGTGTCATGCATACTTTCATCACATTATATTAATGGAATTCGAAAGCATTTAGAGATAAATGCACACTTTGCACATGCCACGCTTAGCTTTATTTCTTGCATTAGTATTATATTGTACCAGCAGTTGAGCTGACCCATTCGTGGGACACATATTACAGATGAGGATGCCCCAGCTACCTGAGACTCAGTGATACCTTGATAGGAGAATGTACTTGGACTATTTTTGGCCCTTGGGGCATATTTTGAGATGTAAGGGCTTAAGCCCAAATGACATGTGAACGATGTATTTATGGGATGTATTTTATGTTTTTATATGTATTGATAAAAATGGATGCATGTTTAGTTAAATTCATTTAGATTGTCCTTTATTTTATTTTCTTTTGGCTTCGTTATTTGCGCCTCGAGTTCACGGGAATTCGGGGCGTGATTTGCTATAGTAAACCAGTAGCTAAAATGCTACAGTACTAAATTTTCCAAGCTTCGCCTAAAATCTTGATTTTCATATTTTTATGCCTATTTCAATTTATTTCATTACCAAACTTGGTGTGGGGCCCTATAACATATAAAATGACCATTTTACCATTTTCTCTTATTTTTCGACCTTAAGTATTTTTTGGACTAATTAGCCCCTATTTCTATTTCCTTACTTTTCTTTTTCTTCTTAAGTCATTTATTTCCCTACTTAGAAAATCTAGGCATGCTCTCGCACTCCACTTAATCTAGTTGCTATATTTTGAAAAAAATTTCACCATAGGCTCCTTTGTTTTCTAAGTATTTTCTACCTAATATTCCACAACACAACCCATCATTTCTCAACCTAGCAACCAAAATACTTCCTTTAATTCAACTAAACATTTATACTTCATTTAAAACATACAATCCTTCATACATACACATATACTTGAAATTTGAAACATCACAACCTTATGCTCATTACAATTTTAGGGTCTTGCCCATTATTTTCATAATATAAAAGATTTCTAAAAGTAGATACACATTTTTTAGGGCTTATGCCCTCATACATACAAAAATATGCCCCAAGGGCCAAATGTCCTTCATAGTCCACTTCCCCTCCATCCTTCAAAACTTCATCAAGTCTCAAGTATCGGGAGCCTCATCTATAATATGATATCCCATAAAGGGTCAGCCCAACTGCTATTATGACATAGTGCTAATACAAGGAACAAAGTTAAGGTGTGACATGTGTAAGTGTACATTCATAAGTTATAACCCTCCAATCCCTTAATTCTATACAATAGCAATATGCATGACACACACATGCAACTCTATGCCACACCTATGTCTCACTTCACGGCCCTTCCCCGTTGGACACGAGTACTAATCGTATGTCTCGCTTCACGGTCCATCCCCATTGGATCACGAGTACCATGGCCAATTTTGGGTTTTTCACCACAGGATTTGCACCCTCATAATGCATAGCACCAAGTGCTCAACCCATACCATGTTCTCAAAGAATCACAATATGCCAATATGCCTTGATTTTTCTATGCAATTTCAATGAGGCATTTTATCAAGTACATGGTATACACCTTAAATCATACATTATACATAAAGTAAACTCTAACTTTCAAACCTCACAACTTCTTCCACATGAAAATATGCTATATACAATCAATTTAAACACATGTTCATGTTACATATTAACTATATTACCAATTCTCAAAGAACACATAATTACACAAAGTATTAATGCATTAAACAACCATATCTTCCAAAACACAAGGTCTATTCACATGAACATAAGCCACAATGTAATGAATCAAACATATCTTCAAGTTACATGTTCATCATTTTGACAAATTCTCAAAGAACTTGAAGAACACACAAGTATACAAATTACCAATTCTAGGTTTTTCAAAGTAACTACATCCTAACTAACTTTCTAACAACAAGTAAATATATAAATCACTTAATCAGCATATGAAACACTCCTAAACATAACCCTATTCTTTACTTAGTAAAATATCATACCTAAAAGAATTTTTCTCAACCCTAGGGAGTTGTATCCACTGTGTAGCCTAACTAATCAGTAATAATGTAGCGCTTTACGTGGGGAACAACTTCCTAGAAGGAAGCCTTGTGAGAATCCTAGCCTAGAGATTAGTTTTGAAGGCTTGAAAGTTGAAAACCCTAGATTTTATTCACTTTTCTCTCCATGCACGAGCTCCTGCTGTATTCTTAGACCAAATTCTCAGATTTTATGTCCCAAGTGTTGTATTTATAGTCAAGGGCTAAGGGGGTAAAAAGACCATTTTGCCCTTAATGAGTTTGGGACCCCGTTACACTACAACCCATTCTGAAACGCCTCAATTCGACATTTTGATTCAACCAAAGTTCTTAAAATTATTTTAAATTAAAAGTTTCCAAAAAATGTATTGTCACCTGCAGACGGGTTTGGCAGGGTCCACCCGGGCCACTTGGGATGCCCTTTTGGTCTAATTTTTCAAACTATCTTTGATTGGGCTCAAATTCTCACAGGAGGTGTATTTTAACATTCTAAGCATGTTTATCCTATAAAACATATTCAAATTATGCTTCTAAGCATGACTTATGTCTAAATGATGCATTTATAACGCCCTACCGGTAAACAATGCATGAATAGTGCCCTATCGTAAAAAATGAAACATTTACCCTAATTTTTTAGATCTCTACAAGCACAACCTGGGGAAGATCACAAATAACATCTATGGAATTAGATGGATGTTATGAAAAAGTACAACTCCAAGCACTCATAATAATATCATAATTAACAAAATTCTACAAGGGACGTACATGTATGTGGAATAACAAATTCTCAATTGGGAGAAACATAGAAATTTTTCAATATTCAAAGCAAGGTATAGGAGTGTGCAAACAATCAGATTCAGGTTAATGGAAATCGAATTCTCAACAAATCCACAAGGTAGAACAAGCATCAAATTATGGAAATCAATAAGTATCAGGCATGTATGAGAGTATAAATTGGCAGCATCGAAGAAACAACATTGTGACATGGTTAAGAATTACCACATATTAGAGTTCAGGTTTACTTACATTGGGTTCTTAGCATTGCATTCCCATGCGGGTACCATAATAGCCATCTCATAGCTTTCTTTCCATTATCCATCGTTTGGGTGATAATCATGGGTCAAAAATACGTTGCATAATGAATTAGTATTCATTCTAATCCCAAACATTGTTATTCAGTATTTTATGTTCTTTTAAACTTAGTCTATTCAATTAAGGGTCTTCAATTTCTTCATTTAGGGTTCCCTAGTGCCTTATAACTTATTTGGCCCCTTAAGGGCAATTTGGTAATTCTTACTTTTTAATGTCCCATATTTTTTCATACACGATTTGCATACTCGAACTCCATTTTGAGTCCATTCGGTCCTTATAACATTTACGCGGACTTATTAATTTCATTATTACACTTATGGTAACTTCATTATGTCCTAAGGACGTATTTGTCATTTTTTCAGTTTGTCACTGAGTTTTATTTTCCTTAAAGGAACGTTACCATTAAGTCCAGAATATTGAATGTAATTAATTTAGGATTTTCTGGATCTTAATTTGCATTTATGTGACTTACAAGGTCGCAGGTGCGACCTTCGAGTCGTCCCTAACAAATTCTAATTGAGGATCAATAATAATATCATCAGATTAGAAAATTAAGTACTAGAATCATAATAGGGTTTACAGATCATGATAAAAGTAATTCTTAAATTATAGATCCTTAAACAAAAAGCCATCCCCAAGACGTGGACTCATGGGAGAGAAAAGACTATAACATACTTAGTCTATTATAATTTATAAAACAAAATCAACCATTACATGCGAAAGACTATCTGTGAGTAAAAAGGTGACGCCGGATAACAATAAACACCCTATGGTCCTCCTACAACATCCTTCTTGAAAAAAATGATATATTTTTAGAGTGAGCTATCTTATCTCAATAAGTAAATTCCCTCACTCTACCATGGGTCGGGGTTAGTTAAATAGAATAATACAATCAAATGGCAAGCAAAGGGTATAACAAATAGCCAGTCACCAAAAGAGTAAGTCACTAGGAATGACCCGTGGGTCCAAAATGGCACATCCCAAGGCGGTTTGAAAAAGGCAATGTAAACAGTTTAGCAAGTCAGTAATAGGGATTTAACATATACAACAATTAGCTCCCATAAATTGCAAGATATCAAATTGAGTCTAAAGGTAGGCTTGCAAGGCGTACGAACAATCAAAAAGTGCATCATCAGATTATGATTCAAATAAAAGATATGAGATACTAACAAAATAGATGCATCAACAAATAGGGCCCCGGCTACCCCCAAAAGCACTCATTTAGGTTCACCCCTCATTTGGGTTCTTGAATAGCACTAGAGCTCTTATCATATATCATGTCCTCCCAATCACAAACTCGTATGTTCAAATCAGCATCTAAGGAATCAGGATGGACATTGTGACAGAACACAACTCCCGACACTCATAATAATATCATGATCAACAGAATTCCACAAGGAATGTACATACACGTGGAATATCAAATTCGCAGTAGTGAGAAACATAGTAGTTTCCAATATCCAAATCCAAGGTATAGAAATGTGCAAGCAATCATATCAAGATATTAGCAAATGAAATCTCAACATATCCACAAGGAAGTATAAGTGTCAAATTATGGAATCAATAAATTTCAAGTATGTATAAGAGTACAAATTGGCAGTATCGAGAAAATATAAGTGTGACATGGCTAAGGAAATACCACATATTAGAGTTCGGGTTTACTTAGCTCATAAATGGTTCCTCCTCCTTAGAAGAGAAATGAAACCTCCTTCTCCTTTCCTTTTGATGATCCTATAATCAGGAAACATTATTTAGTTCAATATTGTTCATGGACTCAGTCTAATTTTATTAATGGATCTATAGTCTTTTAGTCTTATGGGTCATGTTTTGAGTCTATGGACTTATGCAATTTAGGTTGTAACCTAGTTGACTCTTTTACCCTATCTTGGTAGCTCGTTGTACCTTTAAAGTGTCTTAAAAATGGCTAGTATTGCATATCTGTATTTCAAGTATTTTATTTGGCAAGACGGACCCCACCGTTGGATCTGGAACGTCAAAGAAAGTCAATGAAGGCCTTCACGGACTTCTATTTGGCTTCAGGTATTATTAAGGGTAAAATGATAATTTTTACATTTTGACATGTCAAAATTTTCGGGATCTCATCTTGTAAAACGGACCTTACCATTGGGACCTCATATTGTAAAACGGGAACATTTTATCAAATTAAATTATTTAAATTATTTTATTTTATATTATATATATGTGCAGTCAATATTTTGAGAAAGTGCCACTCATTACACACACACACACATATAGATATAGCATATGTGTGTATATATATATATATATTTAACATTATGCATGAATTTCAATTGGAAGAAAGAGTGGTACAATGAGGTGTTGACACCTCAACTTTTAAGCATGCAGACTTGGGCTTAATATGGGTTATGTATATATCTTATGGAATATATAGTACAAAAGTGTTGTACCTTAGCTGGTAATCTTTTGGGTATAAAATCGTTACCCTTTTTGGTCTAAGGTTCAAACCTTTTGGCTAACATTTTGGCCTTATTTTCTCCCTTTTCCTTTTCTTATGCCTTGTTTTGCATTTTGGGTGTGTTTGTTAAATTTTTTAGGTTGTATTTCAATTGTCCTAAAAATCTCTTGGTATTCTTGCCATGTTTTTTTTATTTTTGTGTGTTTCCTTTTCATGTCATTAATTTTTTATTTTTGACACGTTACATCGTGTTTTACTTATACCCAAAAATATATTGTATTTATCGAAAAATTCTTGATTAAATTTGTTTTACTCACGTATCGCGCTAGTTTGTCCAATTGCACTTTGTGCACTAATTTTAATATTCACAGACTACTAATTTCAATTTAAGATGTCTAATTAATTAATATATAATTAATTTCATAAAAATGGGCATTAATGTAAATTACTTTGCCTAATTGGATCGGGATATTACACATATCGAACATCTGTTAGAATTCAAATTGCTCCATCATGCATCTTCAATCGGATGTTTCCCATCCCTTTTGTTTTACAGGTATTATCATTACCCATTAAAACAACTCTTCTATATAACTTTTGGAAGGTAGAAAACAAATCCCTTCGGGGACACATATGATAGGGACACTTCGAATCCAAAATCCACTTATTAGAATGACCAGCCAACGATGAAACAATTAAAGAAAAATCTATATCATCATCTTCAACTTCTGCAACATTAGCATTTGATGCCTTATTGATCTTATTCTTCAACTTTGGATTATCCCTTTTCCAATGCCCTTTCTCATGACAGAAAGCACACTTATACTTCTCAAGAATCCTTCTATCAGATGATACTCCTCAAAACTTACCCCATTCACTAAAATTTTTGTCCTCTGTCCTATCTTCTGCAATAAAAGTCTCTGATGGTGAGTCCCTATAGACCAGTTGATCCTTTTTTTTTATACTCATTATTCATCAAAGCATTAGATACCTCATCAAATTTAATTGTATCGTTTCAATATAGAAAACTAGTAGTTAAATGATCATAACTATCAGGTAGAGAATTTAACAACAATAATTCCTTATCCTCATCTTGAATTTCAACATTAAGATTTTACAAATCAACAAAGATTTTATTAAAACTATTCAAATGCTCAGACATAAAAATACTTTGCTTATACTAGAAACGGAAGAGTCTTTTCTTCATATAAGGTTAGTTTTCAACGCTCTTGGTCATAAATTTATTCTTTAGTTTATCCCACAACTGCTTAGTCGAAGTCTCCCTCATAACAAAGTACTTTTGATCCTTAGCGAGGTAAAGTCTAATGGTACTGCAAGCTTGGTGATTGATCTTCATCTAATCATCCTCTTCTATATCAGCGAGTTTATCCTCCAAAAAGATATGTAATTCTTGTTGAACTAGAACATCCAAAACTTCGCATTGCCACATGCCAAAATTATTAGTTCCATAAAAAATTTCAACTTTGAATTTTGCATTTGAAACCATAGTTCTTACCATCGAAGAAGTTTTTGAAGATGAAGTTTTTGAAGACGGAGTGTTAGAAATTGATTCCTCCATTAATTAAATTCACCCTCATACAACAATGATCAAAATATCTAATACCAAGGTCTAAAACTTCGGCTCTAATACCAATTTGTTGTGCGGAAGCAAGTAAACAAATAATAAATTGATGTTAAATAAGCAAAATAAATAAAATGCACGGAGAAGACACATGATTTAAGTGGGTCGGCAAGATTCCTACTTCTAGGGGTAATGATGATCAATCTATTATGTCTTAAAGGGATTACAAGGGAAGAAACTCCCAAGATCCGAAAACCCCCTTTTCCCAATTACGATAATTTTCTCACAAGTCAAAACCCTAGCTTTGTTTGGACGACTGGATAAGAAGTCGAGATTGGATAGGATATAAAATTTTGTGGGATATTGAAAATTCCAATCTAGTGTTTGGAACTAAGCCGGATAAAAAGCCTGGATAAGTTATTATATTCCATTCCTATGTTTGGGTGCCTACTGGATATAAGGTTCGGATAAAAAGTTTGGTCTTTAAATATTACTTTTATGAAACTCAATTTTTTTTTTCAAATATGCATATGAGGTATCTAAAATTAAAATTTTATTCACAAATCAATTGCAAAATCTAATAACCATAATTACAATATTTTAGAATGTGATTTTGCAAACATCATTCAAAATAAATAGTATCACTTTCAAGGTGACTCAAAAAAACTCATGGTTCGTATTGCTAAGAATCATCCAAATCAATAATTACATGCATTCATGCACACAAACACATGTACACACACCTATATATATATAATAGTCCATTTATTGATACAAAAAAATACATTAAAAAATTTGGAACATATGAAAAAATATTGAACAATGAAATAAAGAAAAAATCAGATTTTTTAATTTTTTTTTTTTTGACTTCTTCATATTTTTATATTGCAACGTTATAATTTTTTATTTTTTTTTGACAACGGGGCGTTATATTTTTATTCCAATGGGATGGAATAACTCTAATACCACGACTCCCTTAGGATAAGTTATATCCCACCCAAGTAGGATATAAATGATTCACCGGATATAAATATTCAATCCAATGAAAGACACCAAACATGGGATAATAGGAGAACATTTATCCTATCAAACCATGTTATCCCACTGTCCAAACATGACCTAAAAGATAATAATACCCTTATATAAGTAGGTTACAACATACGAAACAAAATCGGCCCAAAACAAAAAAAAAAAAAAAGGTCAACATAAGAAATTGAGAAACCCACACATTGCATGTTTTTCGGGTTGTCTTGAGTTGCAAATGGATCGTAAAAAATCCAGGAGAATTGAATTCATGACAATCACCCAACAGTATGTATTCTTTAATTTTTTTCAAAATCTCTTTTTGCAAAGTGAATGGGTAGGACCTACTTCAAAATCTGGTTTTTGATATTTGAAACCAAACACAAAAAAAGGGAAATTGGAAAGCACTCCCTCTGTCTTCATTTTCACTCCAAAAATCATGATTTTAATCATTAAACAAATAATATTTCAGAGCACAAATAGAGATAGAGGAGTGGGGATAGCTATTACCTAAACAAAACAAGAAGCATAAAATCACATTACAAGTACAGAACCACATCTTGGGGCTGAAACTAAGCAACGTCGAACATATATATCCTCCACCCAACGAAAAATTCTTTATTAAACTTGGATCATTGCACCATGTCGTTGGATGATATTTCACATGTGTAATTATAATAAGTACATTCATATATGACATATCATTTAATCTTTGGGTAATATTTGGTGCGGTGGATTAAGTATTCCAAGAATATCCATTCTAACTTTTTCATTTCTTATTCTTGTTTGGTATGATTGAGAATGCATATTTCATGGAATGAACATTTTATTAAAAATCATTGTAAGCATTCATTTGACACATATAAGTAAAATCATGTTATTTTAATTACATTACCTATTTCATTTTATGAAAGAACCGTTTTATTTTTGTGTGCCAAACATGACGTAAAATCATGATCTCAAGGAATATCACCCAACACCCACCCAACACTCAAGCTGTCATGACCCAAAACCCACCCTACGCGGATTAGGGGTCAATAACTGACACTATCACTCGGACAGGCCATGCAAAATCAAATGAATTGCACAAGACTGATATAATTTGTTTTTGATATTAATTACGGAAGCTATACATATGCAATTCATTTGATAACCATCTCAACATTAGTCATATATAAAGTCTACTCAAAATAAGATCATTATCACCACTATTCATCATGAGTCGTCACATTTATATATATATCACATACGTATCCCCCAAAAGTACAAAAAATGTAAATCTCCAAAGGTTTCATCTGTCATCATGTCCAAAATATACATTATGTGATTATCAAAAAAATTCACATCATGTCAATCCAAAAAACCTGGTACAAAAAATTCATCACATTCACGCTCTCGGCTATTCTTCATGGACTTACTACTTCCTTACTAATTCAATCACTTGAAATATATTGGATAAATCCATATGAGGTTCACTAAGCTCTTGAGTAGTTCCTACATACTGTCACAGGTTTTGCAAGATAGAGTTTTTCACAAAATACCATGCGCACCGAGTTCTTAAATAGATAGCATATACATAAGGATAACTTAAAACATATTTTCAAAATGGATCACATATAAAACACAACGAAAGCATTTCTAAAACACGTTATTTTCTGATAAGATAGTTCAAATATCAAATCACAAAGCAAGTAGTAAAGAGTTGTTCACAAATTGTGTAATAGCATATGAAATTCTTAAAACATGATTCAGATTATGGAATAGATAACATGATAACGAATGACAGATACACCTGAAAGGATGCTTTTAAAATCTGATTCAAATAATGAATAACAAACACATATTACACACATCGAAGATTCACATAATGAGTCAAAGCACTACGTGGGTAAGTCTCATAAGAGTCGGAGTGCCACGTAGGTCAGTCTCATACATGACATCCACAACGAGTCAAAGCGCCATGTGGGTAAGTCTCAAAAGAGTCAGAATGTCACATAGGTAAACCTCGTATAGACACAATAATCGAGTCAAAGTGCCATGTGGGTAAGTCTCAAAGGAGTCATAGTGCCAAATGGGTAAGCCTCGGGACAGACATATGATTGGATACAAAACACGTACATTTCAGGTTACAAAATCGAACTAGTTCACGTAAATCATTTTTCTCATTTAGGGGGTGTCATAGTTCACATATGCCTTTCAAATTAGTATACACATGAATGTCATTTCAAAATCTAGACATGAAAATCATATTTCTTGAATATTTCACGATTTGTAGACAAACATTTGAGCAAATACAAAACACTTAAGCATTTTCAAATAGGAGAGAAAACACAGATCCAAGATGCAAGATAATAAGTTTAGCATTTTAAACAACCATAGAATATCAAATTCCACTAATTTGAGATACAAGGTTACTCATAAAACAAATTCAGCATTTGTCAGATAGAAGATAAAATACCATTGCTTTAGGGTGCAAGGTTACTCATCTCAAACCTTTAGTCAGTTATGCTAACTCTTTTTCCTTTGTCTGTAGTTCCTAGATCATACGTCAAATATACATGACCATGTATTAGAATATAACCGAGGCATTACTATTGGCTTGTTATTATTTTGTAGCCCTAGACTTAAAAGTTAGGTTCCGCCTTCTTTTTCTAATTTCATTTAATAGCTAAACAATTGCTCGGGATGTAGAGGGTATTACTTTATTTGTTGTTTCATATTTTTAAAATTTATTTAGGCTTAACAGACCACATTATTAAGTCCAAAACGTCCGAAATAGTCAAGATAGACTACCTTTTGTATTTAACTGGCTCTAGGTATCATTAGGGGTAAAATGGTAAATTTTGTGTTCTACGTCTCTTAATTTTTTGGAATCTCGTCTCAAAAAATAGACCCCACCATTAGGTCCAAAATGTCAAAAATAGTTAAAATGCACTCCCCTTGTATTTTATTTCGGTAACAGATCATTTTACTTCAATTAAATTAATTAAATTATTTAATATCATATTATATTTTTATTCTGTTAATATTATATCACATGTGCTATGCTGTCACAGTGGTCATGTCCTTGGTTTTACGGTTCATTGTGCTCGAGGTCTAGGGATCGAACCTTGGGGAGCTGCAACTCCCCTTTATTTTTTTGATATTTCAAAATCCAAACAGCGGACAAGAATAAGGAACAGGGATAGGTTATCCCAAGTTCGAACAGGGTTATCAAATTGGCTCTTATCTCTATTGCCAAACAACTCTATTTCTCATTTAAAATGTTTTAAAAGAAAAGCTCAAAATGATGTAGCTTCACTATACCGTGGGTGCGCCCGGGTGGGTTCTGACCCTAACCCGAAACCGACCCAACTTGACCCGACCCAAATAAACTTCATCTTCCCCATTTTTTTGGTGACACTTCAGTGACCTTCTTCCGTGTTAGTCACTGGATTTTGCAAAATTTAAAAATTTAAAGCTTATTTGCTCATGGTTTTAAAGCCCTTCTTTGATCTTAAACTAGTCTTCCTCAATATTAGGATCCCTTGGAACAGATTTTACCCTCTAACTCGCAGTGGTCAAACGGTTTCTTTGAATCACGCTTTTCCGGCCACCACTGAGAATCCCTTATTTCTCTTTCATTTTTACACCAAAATGGCTGATTTTTGAACCATTATGTTCCATAGCTCAAGGGCTACAACTCTCTAGCTTCAAAACACAATATTTCGTTCATTTTCTAAGGTGGACCGATTTTGCCCTAGACCTACAAATTCCTATGTAAAGATCTAAAAAATAAGGGTAAATTTTTTATGTTTGCTGGTAGGGTACTGTTCATGCACTATTTGTCGGTAGGGTGCTATACATGCATCATTTAGGCATAAGTCATGTTTAGGAGCATAATTTGAGTATGACATAGAATAGAAATATGCTTAGAATGTTGAAATACACCTTGTCACATCCCGCACCCCACCCTACGCGGATGCTGAAGATGTGATGCCAGTTAGCCGCCTTGCCAATCTCCGACCGACAATGCGACCAACCAAAGGCAATCTTCTGAACCTTACAATGAATTGCATTCCAAATGTAGGGTCAGAACAATGGAAATTAAAACCTCTTTATCTCGGGAACGCAACTCAACTATATACCACAGAGCATATCAAATTCCTCCAGAGTACCATTACCATGAGCCATGTCCCTACACATCTATTACATATGAATAAAGTCAACTATATCATCACACTCACCTGAATAGCCAGAATCAATCTATTAGAACTCAAGTCTCCACATATTATTGCCATCAGATCCTCACTTGGGAATGCCCATCCACTAGTGACATGTCCTTGTGCTTTCTAATCCAATGGAGATTTATCTTGAAAAATGTTAAATAAATGGAATGAGCTTAAACAAGCTCAGTGAGTAACATAGGTTCTTGCCATGGGTTTCAAAACCAGTTCATATATATATATATATATATGCATGCTCAAATGCAACTCGGATAGAACAATGCAGCTCAAGTAGAACAAATACAACTCAAATAGAACAGATACAGTTCAAATAGAACGGATATAGCTCAAAGTGCCTGAACCTTCCTCAGGCAGTGTGGGATGCCGCACAAGATAATCCGTCAGTCACCCACCCCCACACATGGAGGGCCCGCATCCTTACAGCACACTACTGTTTGAGGTCGGTATCAAGCAGAACAGATAGGATTGAGCGGATGCTGAGCTCTGGGCGTCCCACAGAGGCAGCCATCCATCCATTGATATACTCAATCCCGGAGTGGGTCCCAAATAAGACATAACATAACAAGATAGAAACGAGCCAGACTCCAATGGCATAGACAAGTTAGAACAACAAACTCCAACAAAGTCAGAACAGGAGATATCAGGAAACAGGATAGGATCATGCCATATGTAATGCAGTGTAAAGAGTATGCATTAAAACATATGCATTAAAATAGTACAGAGTATAAAACAGTTCAACATATAAAGCAGTGTAGCATACAGAAAATATACACCAAGTCAGGAGTTTGAGTTACTCACAAACTTATGCTTATCTCCACTCACAGATATCCTCCAGATGTGTCAGGCACCTCCATGCATATCCTCAATAATCATCATCCTGATAATCATCATTAATCACAAACAGATCAGAATTTAATCATTCGAAACTTACTCATCATCTTAGGCGCCTATCGGATTACCTAAGATAGCCTAGTAGCTTAATATCCTCTCATTAGGTTTCATCTAAGGCTAGCTTACTAGCTATTAGGGTTATAATATAGTCATTTGGACTCTATCGTTATCTATCAAGCACTTATTTAATCCTTATGCAAAGCGTTATAATTTGGTAGGCACAAAACTAAATTTATCATTATTGACTATCAACCTCAAAACCATAAAAGATGTCACATTTGTCAAGAATTATGGCAAGCTGCAATATAACATTGTAGTAACAAATATTAGTTTAGCATAGTAATAGGGATGAAGAGGAAGCACTCACCTAATGTTGGTACCATTGGATTCATTTGGAAACCCGGAATTAGAATTCTGGTTACTGATTTCCCTTCTTTATAACATTCCTCATTCTGAACATCAATTGGTCTCTCTCTTCACAGCTTTCATGATCATCATCTGTAGCATTTACCCCACCAGTTTGCTGCCCAGTATTTTCTCATGTCCAATTCTAGCAGCAGCAGCAATTGACAGTGCAGATAAACAATCATGGCAACACCTAATAGTCTTATCTAATCCAAATCCCTCAATTGGACAACTGTATAAGTTTCCAATTCAACCGATACTGCTGCCCCTGAACTTGCTAAATCCCCCTTGTTCTGATAAAACCACTGCCAATTCTTCTTGCCGTAATTGCCTACAACAAACTGCTCTAAATAAATTCCAGTAAACAAGTTTGGGAACACAATAACACCACTTCCGAAATGGGTACACATCCACTAGTAAATGAGATCGTAGCTCAAACCATCCAACACAACCCATTCTCCTGTTCCGCGTTACTACCCTCTGCTGCATAATACCCATGTCCATCACTCCTTCAGTTCTCTTAGCAACCAAATCCTCAAAATTCCCACTACAGAATCCTCCTACAACGCTACACACGCATATATATCTGCGCATATGTCCCCCCCCAAAATCAGCTTCCCTTTTATCCAAATTAAATTCCATTCTATGAAGCCCTATATATATATATATATAGTTATACTTACACGCTTCATGCTAAAAGATCCCAACGCTCCATCCAACAGTAAATCCAACCTTTGGGACGGGACCCGATCAAAGCTGCCGCACCGCTACATCGCTTCACACACACACACAATTTTATATTGCACCGACCTACTCTCTCTTTCCCTACGTTCCAGCAGCTTCGGCTGTTTTTATCTTCTTCTCTTTCTAGAAGCTTCAAGCTTCCTGTACACGCATCACAGATCCTGCCTCTCGAGACAATGCTAGAAGCTTCATGCTTCTTCTTTTTCTTGAACGTACAACCCATATCTAATGTTTCTATATATAAATCCAGAGACTCACTCAGCCCCTTCTAGTCACGTGTTCCAGCTTCTTCGAGAAGCTTCTTCTACCTCTTTCTTTTTATATATCTTTCTACATCTATATAATATATGGGCCCCTTTTTTCACATGCTTCTAGCAGCTTCTACAAGTTTCCATATAAACACGTCCATATATATATATATATTTATTTATTTTAATCCCAACAGCTTCCATGGGAAGCTTCTAAATTATAATATTCTATAACAATATATATATATATATATATATATATATATATATATAATCTTATATATATATATATATATTGAATCTGGTATATATATATATATATCTATTAAATTATCATAAGTCGACAAAATTGCCACAAAGTCGGGGCTCGGTTCATTATTATTTATTTTATTAATTTTGGGTCTCCATTAATAATTTGTTTTATAGTCATATTATCTGGATAATTAATTTTTCGGTATCAATCCCATTTATTAATTCTGGCACTCGGTTGACCGGGTCGTTTATTTCCCGAGCCTATATTATTTTTAATCGTCTGGATTAATTTTATATTTTCTAATAATTAAACAATCATGGTTTACTGCATTTTAGGTTATCTCGGATTATTAATGTCACGTAATTTATTTGTATTAAATCGGGGTGCAGTCTCGATTATGTTGCATGTTCGGGGTATTACACACCTCTTGTGAGAATTTGAGCCTAATCGGAGATAGTTTAAAAAATTAGACCAAAGGGGCATCCCGGGTGGAACCAACCAAATCTGGCCGTAGGCAAAAATAATTTTTTTTTTTTAAATAATTTTAAGAACTTTGGCTAAAGCAAAATGTTGAATTGAAGCGTTTCAGGACGGATTGTAGTGTAACGGGGTCCCGAATTCATTAAGGGCAAAAAGGTTATTTTGCCCCTTTGCCCCCTTACTATAAATACAGCCCTCTTAGTGTAAAAATATCATTTTTTGGTTTGAGATACAGCAGCAAGTCGTGCATGAGAGAAAGGTGAAGAAAAACCTAGGGTTTTCCAACTTCAAGCCTCCAAAACTCAACTTTAAGCTTGGATTTTCCCAAGACTTCCTTCTAGGAAGTTGTTCCTTATATCAAGGGCTACATTCTCACTGATTGGTTCGGCTGTAAAGTGAACACAACTCCCTAGGGTTGAGAAAAACCTTTTTTGGTATGATATTTTGCTAAGAAATAGGGTTAAGTTTAGGAGTGTTTTATCAGTTGATTGAATGATTTATATGTTTATTTGCTATTATAAAATCACTTAGGATATAGTTGCCTTGAAAGCCTAGAGTTGGTTGTTTATGTACTTGTGTGTTCTTTGTATTCTTTGGGAATTTGGTAAAGTGATAAACATGAACCATGACTATATGTATAATTCATTGTATTCTAGCTTATGTTCATGCAGACAAAATCTTATAGTTTGGAAGTTATGATTTATTCAATGTGTTTGGTATTTTGTGTATTTGTGCAATCTTTGAGAATGTGTAAGGTTGTGAATGTGTGATATGTTTATATGTATAATTGATTGGATTACATGCTAGGTTCATGTAGACAAAGTTTTATGGTTCAAAGGTTATTATTACTTTAAGTATAATGCATTATTTAAAGCATGCTCTATGTATTTGGTAAAATGCTTCATTGAGATTGCATTATTGCATGGTGAAATCAAAGCATATTGGCATATGGTGAATCCTTTGAAAACATAGTGTGGGTTGAGCACTTGGTGCTATGCATTATGAGGGTGTAGATTTTGTGGTAAAAAACTCAAAATTGGCCATTGAATTGGTACTCTAACCCAACGGGAGCGATCCGTGAATGAGACATGGGTGTGGCATAGAGTTGCATGGGTATGTCACACATATTGCCATTTCATTGTATTAATGAATTGGAAGGCACTTGCACATGTACACTTGCACATGCCACGCCTTAATCTTGTTCCTTGCATTAGCGTCATGTCATGCCAACAATTGAGCTGACCTCTCATGAGATATCGTATTACAGATGAGACTTCCGGTACTTGAGACTTGATGAAGTCTTGAAGGAGGGAGAGGAAAGGAATTGTGAAGTCCTTTGGCCCTTGGGGCATATTTTTGTATGAATGGGCATAAGCCTAATGACTTGTACTAAATTTGGAAAAATAGTGGATTATAGGCCATGGGTAATCTTGTAATGTAAGAATTTAAACCCAAATGATAAATAGAGTGTACTTGGTTTAATGTACCTTACATGTACATGTTGAAAGTAATGGATGTATGTTTAATTTCTATAAATTGTGGCCATCGAGTAAGGATGGGATGTACACATGCTTATATATATGAATTGTTGCAAAATATTAGGTAGAAAAAATGCTTAGAAAAGAATGGAAGTTATGTTAAAAATTTTGTGAAATTAAGGGAGAAATTAGGTGTGCGAAACACCATATAGAAAAGTGCCAAAAATAGGGGGTTAAAAGCCTTGGGGAAATAACCTAAAAATGGGAAAAACAAACTTGCAAAACTTTGGAAAAAATTCAAAATAGGAAGAATCAGGTTGTAGTAGCTACAGTAAAATTTCAGAAAATCAGGTTCAAACAACCCAGGCCATGCCCAACCCCCCTGTCCCGCCCAGCCCTCGCGCACGCCTGCTCGTTTGTAGGGGTCGCGTGCCTACGCGGGTGCCTGCAGGCGCCTGCGCCGCGCACCCTGCTCCTACCCATGCGCCTGCCATGCGCGTGCTGCACTCCCTGCTGCTGCCTTGTCATGGCACCTAGCCTAACAACCCACTTCACACCACCCTTTGGCCACCTTTTTGGGCCATGTTTGGGCACCCTATTGGACTATGTTTGAACAATCCTTGGGCCATGTTTGGCCACCCTTTTAGGCTATTTTTGGGCACCTTTTTGGGCCATGTTTAGCCACCTTTTTGGGGCCATGTTTGGCCACTTCCTTAGACAAATTTTGGTAGACTTTTTGACCTATTCTTGGCTTATGTCTTAGGGAATTTTGGGGCCCATTTGGGGTCACTATTCCAAGGCATATTTAAAGTCATTTTAAGGCTATCTTGAAGGCTACACTTGAACATGACTTAGACTAATTTTGGCCATTGGTTGGGGAGATATTTGACTACCATTTGGGACTTATCTTGGGTGAGTCTAGTTGACGAATTTTCATTTTCATTTTTGAGAAACATGGGGAAATAGATGAGTAATCAATCAAATCAACCAAATCTATTTAATTATCATTTATTAATTTCTTTTTAATTCATTTTCCCTCATTCCCCGGGTTTGAGAAAATTCGGGGCGTGACGATGTGATATCAGAGCTAATTGCCTTTAATTAATTCCTTTTAATTCATTTCCATTCACTCCCCGGATTTGTGAAAATTTGGGACATAACATCCTATATAGTGCTTGTTTTTTATCCATTTAACCTAATTCTTTTTGCATTATGTTCCATTTTTACTGTGATATCCCGACCCGGGATATGACACGTATACCGAGGCAAGTTGATTGAATAGTATAATATGGGCTATTTAGAGCTCTAAATTATTTTATTGTATGTACAGAATAGTATCAGTAATATGGCCAGTGTCGGGTAACACCCGAGCAACTCAGAACCTTACCTCGAAAAGTATGCATGCATGCAACTCATGCATGCATACGTACGTACACATGCATAGTTCACAGAATATTAGTGTATGTGTACGTGATTAAAAATACAGTTATACGTATATATATGATTATAATGACATGTATAAAACTATGTATTTTATATGTATATATATGTATAATGTAAATGTATTATGTATATAAATTAAGATAAAGAGAAAAAGGAAGGGAAGCTTCCAAACAAAAATCAGTGTGTGTGTGTGTGCATCACTGTGTGTGTGTGTGTTTGGGAAACCCACCAACCGACTTGGTGAGGTGGTGGGTGTGTATATGTAATACATGTATATATATATATATATGTATATTGGAGGTACGTGGATGGAGGAGATTAAAGGGACGGTTCTCTGCAGTCATTCTTGACTGAAAGAGGCAGAGAGAGAGTGATAAGGTAGAGAGAGAAAGAGGGAGAGAGGCGGTGGAGTCTCTTTATATATGTATACGGGTTTGAGAGATGAGAGGTTAGAAAAGAAAAGAAGGGGCAGGAACTGAAGGGGAGAAGAAGGGAGAGAGACTGATTCAGAAACAGAAAGGTGGGAGGGTCACATTGAGCTCAAAACCGAAACCCAGGTAAGTGGTTTAGGTTCTGTTTTTATTGTTTTTGAGCATGAAACCTAAATCTAACTATAGGGCCTTGTAGAGTATAGAATAAGGATGATAATGCAAAAAGAATCATGAAAAACGGTTAAGAAACCATAGAGAAAAACCAAGTTGCAGGTTTCGTAGATAATCTCGGGTCCCATGAATATTATGCTTAAAACTTTGATATTTGTTTATGAAAGTGGTCCTTATACATGCAAAAAATTGTTAGAAATAATTAGAGGCCAAAACAGTGAACAAAACGTTACGAAATAGGAAATGAATCTTGGCCGGAGAATCGGCCGGAGTTGAATAAATCCCTATTCGTGAAGATGGGGAGGGTTTTAGGGCAAGCCGAGGCTAGGGTCGAGATCCTTGAAGGGAAAGGAATGGAACGGCATTGAAAACAAGTGTAAAAATGATTGGATTTAGGTTGCCGTCACCGGAGAAGGTGACGGAACCCTAATACAGGCTCATCGGAGCCTTGAGGGAGATGACCGAAAAATCGGGGAAGCTACCGGGTTAAGTCTAGACGGGTTCGGGTTGGATCCAGGTCGGGACCCGACTGGATATGAAACGGGACCGAAACTGTGTCGTTTGGCTTTTTAATTTAAATGGGTTTTGGGCTGTTTGGTTGCAGGGATAATAAATAGGAATTGGGTTTTGGGGTTAACCGAAACAGGGATGGGATAGGAAACCAGGTTTATTGTAATCCGGTTTTTCAAATAAGGTGAACCGTTTGGTTCAAGGGAAGGGTGGACCGGTTTAGGGTTTCTGGTCTTGAACCAACTAGTTCAGACCGTAGCTTTTGGAATTTATGAACCGGCCCCAAATGTTTTGAGAAATCTCACTGTTGCCCAAAAAGAAAAATTAATTAAATATTAATTTTTACAATAATGCCCCTAATTCAAAAATGGGTCAAACGAAGTCCAAACAAGGCAAATGAATAGTCAAAACCTATTATCTCGGACGTTCTGAGTCCAATGGTGGGGTCTGTTTTACGAGATGAGACCCCGAAGGATAAAATACCGCAAAAGTGCAAAATGACTATTTTGCCCTTTTTAGTACAAAAGTCCAAATGGAATTCTGCGAAAGCCTAAACCGACTTTCTTCGGCATTCCGGACTCAATGGTAAAGTCTAAAATAGTATTTGAAATACTTATGATAGAAAGGCATAAAATTTGATGAATAGCATTTATTCTGAAACGTATTCACTGATATATAGGAAACTCGAAAGGCAATGGTACACTCACGGATTTCTGAGATAGAATCACGATAGAGGTAAGTGGATCACTTTCTCTTCCATGTGCTGTTTCTAAAGCCAAGTTTATTCTTTACTGCCAAACTAGGACTCTTGAAAGTACTTCACGTTATTGTTATCCACAATGCGATATTGTTCTATCTTGTGGACATTGATTGACTATTGTACTATTGTCATCATATTGAACCATGCCTTGAAAGGCTTACTGTTATGATTTACTGTATATATGATATTCCATTTTCATACTCCTTATGGAATCACAAATGATCGTGCTATGTTTATAAATGCTGGAATTGTGCTCAGTCACAATATCCATCCGATGCTTCTGTGACGAACTAGTCCGTGAACGGACGTGTGGCAAAAGATGTGAGTTTAACTGAGAGGTATGCCGGGCCTCGAATTACGCAGAGGGGTTGCCATTCCCTACTACAGACTATAAGCATCTCCATTGGATTATTGTTATGGATATATTGTTGAATGGTTACTGTTCCTTATAGATTACTGTTCTTATGGATTATCTTACGTTGTTCATTGGTTTGATTGAAATCGTTTTATTGTGGCAGTACTTTTATTGTGACAGGTTATTGTTGAGAAATCTTATCACTGCTTATTCATTACTTCTGATTGTATATTGTGCCCCACTATTTATTGGCCATCATGGCAACTGTTCTCATTGGCTATCACAGCATCTCCTTTCTTATGATTGGCTATCATATTTTTATTCATGGATTCATGTTCTTATAATCATCGATACCAGTGTCGGAGATCTGGTTTACTTGCTGAGCTTCATAGCTCATTCCACCCCACTTACCCCCCATTTCAAGTGATGACGCTGCGAGACCCCAGTAGGAGTCTGAAAGCATAGGGGGACATTTTGAAGTACTGTATCATTCTATGGTAGTTCTCCTATGTATTCACCACCCCCGGGTGCTGGTTACGGTTTAGTTCTCATTTTGAATTATGTAGAACTATGTCATGTATTTAATAGACTTCCACTGTTTAATTTATTTAAAAGACTTTCGCTGGATTACTGTAATTGATAAAGACTTCCGCTGTTCATTGTTTAAAATTTTTGGTGCATTACATATTAGTATTATGATACGGAAATGGAAAAAGTAGGGACGGCCTTCGGGTCGGCCCCGCGACACGAGATCCGCATAGGGTGGATTTTGGGTCGTGACATTTACTCTACTTTTGATTCTCGTTTCCAAAATTAAATTTATTGCAACTTCTCTTTCAGACGCAGAACTTAAGGTCGTTAATGGCGACTCATGGCATTTGCATTTAAGGCACCTTTAGGTCTTCCTATCACCCCTAAAATATAGCATATTAGTAGTGAGAGTCATACATGCAACCTAAGACTCTCAAACAACCTAAAATAGTGCTAAATTGATCTGAGAGGAAAAAATCATAATTTAGAGTTTTATACCTTCAACGATGGCTCCTTCTCCCTTCTAGGTCCAAGATTTTGAAACCCTTAGTGCAGCTTCAAATCTGCATGTTTGCATTCCAGCATCTTTCTCCTCGTCTCTTCTTCTTTTTCCTTTTTCTTCACCCTCTCTCTACATGCATGCACTCAAGCACACATAAATCCTAAAGCACACACTATGTCTGCAATTAGGTCTCTATCACAACATATACAAGGCTAAAATTGTAGCTCACTTACTCATGACATGTATTTATATATGTCATCATATATATATGTATATATATATGGCTGATGTGGTGCATGCTTTTCTTTTGGGTGGAGGTGTGGTCCAATGGCATGCTGCCACCTCAATTTTGAGTATATAGACTTGAAACTTAATATATATATATATATATATATATCTTATGCATTATATAGCACAAAAGTTCTTGTAGCCCAATTGGTGTTCTTTTTGGCCCTTATGTTCTTCCCTCATTTGGTCTAGGGTTCAAATCCTTTGGCCTCCATTTTGCCTCATTTTTCCCCCTTCTTCTTACTTATGCTTCGTTTGGCACTTTCCCATTTTCTTCATTTTTCGTTTTATTTCCATTTTTTCCTCTCATGCACTTGTTTTCTCACTTATTTCCTTCACGTCTCGATTTCAAGAATCAAAGCCTTATTATTTTATAGTTTTTATTTTTCTTCGTCTAATTTTCACAATTGTCATTTTATTCCTTAAAGTCTCTAATATTTAAATTGGTGACTTAATTTTCAATAATTGAATCGGGATGTTATACAAGCTGCCATTCTATGACTTTGCATCTCTCTTCAAGACTGTGTAATATCATAGTCCGTGCCGCATGAATGCGAATAATTTTCTTCACTTCATGAAAAAGATGAAATCACAAGATGAGGGGTATAAATTAGTCCACGATGTTAGCATAAAGGTGCACAACTGTAATGCTAACGCACTTCTTAAAATTTTGTTTTAAATAATAAGATAGTGACATAGCATAAGTACAATTGTGTTATATTAATTATATGATTTAATATATGATCAATATTGTAATATTATATTATTTAAGTTTTAAAATTTAGAATAAAAATTTAGGAAACATACCATTTTCTATTTTAAAAAAGGTTAAATCGTTATTCTATTCTATTTTATCCAAAGAAAAAACTTCATCTTCATCTTCATCTTTCTTTTTAGAAAAAGGTCAAGTGATAAGGTAGCATAAAAAATTTTGATGACATAGAGCCAGCCATCCATCCACTGATATACTCAATTCCGTGGTGGGCCCAAAGTAAGACTCAACATAACCAAATAGAATCGAACTAGACTCTAAGGACGGGTAACAGAACAACAGACTCTAACCAAATCAGAACAGGAGACATCAAGAAGCAGGATAAAATCATGCCACATGTAATGCAGTACAAAGAGTATGCATTAAAACAGTATAGTGCATAAAACAGTTCAGCATATAAAGCAGTATAGTATACAAAAAATATACACCAAGTCAGGAGTCCGAGTTGCTCACAAACTTGATGCTTATCTCCCTTTCACAAATATCCTGATATTCTCCAGATGTGTCAATAGCTACGTCCATACATATTCTGAATAATCATCATCCTGAAATCATTGTCAATTACTAACAGATTAGAATTTATCCATTCATATATTATTTTTCATCTTAAGTGTCTATCGTATCACCTAAGATAGTCTAATGGCCTATTACCCTCTCACTGGGTTTCAACTGAGGCTATTATATTCCTTAACTAAGCTTAGTAGCTATTAGGAGTATAATCCAAGTCATTTAGACTCTATCATTATTTATCAAGCACTTATTTAATCTTTATGCAAGGCATTACAATTTTGCTGAGTACAAAGCTAAATTTATCATTACATTTAGACCTCAGATTTAATATAAATTCTATATTAAAATATTTGCTGGCTGCTTATAAATCTTGGATTTTAATATCAATTCCATGCCCTCAGTTTTACTCTTTGGACCAAAACCAACACCAAGGTTACGGTTTCTACCCACTCTTTGTTTTTCTTGTGTATCCTTGGGTAATTACATAGGAGCAATCCACTACTGGGACGTGGTCAGGGAAACTTCTACAATAGACTCAGTTCAGATCAATTCACATTTGGGCGTGATCTGATTGGAACTCCTGTATAGCACTACATCTCACACATAATGTCACCCAATAACTAAAAATTATATTCAAATTAATAGCTGAACTATACTTAATTTAATAACTAAATTATATTCAGATTAAGGGTTGAACTATATTCAAACAAATCACATATTCCCCTTTTCCAACAGCCGTACCAATCACACATTTTCCTAATTTTCCCGGCAACCGTACACTGTTATGGTTAAACTCTAATTCCATTAAAGATTGTAAACTCAGGATAAGGTTCATACCTGATTTCTAGAATTAACGTCAGGTGGCAATCTGGACGGAACAACTCTGGTGGATTAAATATTAAAGATGCAATACAGTCAGCCCTTCAAACTAGCAAAGATGTCCTCAAGCTTGTTGAATCAACCCATGGCCACCGAATTATCAAAACCTTTCATCCTTGACCAGCAATGTTACCGGTGCAGCTCTGTAATTTTGTTGGCAGCGGTGATGCACGAGAAGACAGTAGTAGGACGTTTAATTGGTGCCGAAATCCTACCTGTTCTCTCTCTCTCTCTCTCTCTCTAGTGGGTTCTCGAGCAGCAGAGAACAGCCTGATACTCTAAATATTCCTCCTGCACCGCTACTGCTGTCTCTCCTTCATCTTTACAAACTTCCTGTACAAAAAATTGCCACATCAAACAATGCCTAGACGACAACCACCACTAATTCACTTCAAACACCACTGCCCACGACACCAACATTACCATCTCCAAGACCAACTCAAGGTCATTGCCACAATCACGCCTTTACCAAACCGCTGCCACTACCCAGTACCAAATTACCAACATGATCTGTAGCCACCAAAAACAAGACACCAATGGCACTACCATTGCCATCAAGCCCCATGCTGCCACTTCCACTTCCACCTCAACCTCCATTTCCATTCTATTCAGTTTCACCACATCCCTCCATCACAGTCACTGCTGTGCTGCCACCGCTACACACACAAATATATACCTGTTGCACCGCTTACACACATACACATATCGATCACCTCCAATTCCAAAACTACTACCAACAACACAATATATTCCCACCAATCTTCTTGCAACCAAATCCTCAAGATTCTCACTGTAGAATTTTCCCCTACAACGCTACACCTACACGTATATATATATATATACCGCCTGCTGTAGCTCCGTCATACCTGCCGCGCTGCTACATTGCTGCACCAACACATGTATACATATCCCTCTCCATTTTCTGCAAACTGAGAGAGACGACATTGTCGCGAACTCGCGATGATGCCTCGGTCTGAGGCTAAGAAAAGAGAGGTAACTATTGGATAATCACAAAGCACAAGTTCGGTTCTGGTTAGGGATTCACTGTGCGACGATCGGAGCTCCCCCATTCTGCACCGACTTTCTCTCCCTCTCTCTTTTTTTCTACAGTTATCTAGAAGCTGCCCCTCTTTCCTTTATATAGATATATATATATATATATTATTACATGATTGGTTGGCAGCCCCCTCTCACTGGTTCTAGCAGCTTCTCCTATGAAGCTTTCACACGCACCGACCCTTGGCACATAATTCAGCTCTAGAAGCTTCATGTTTTTTTTTTTTTTTAACTGCTTTAAGAAACCTTTTCAAATATACCTATGTATATAAATATCAGCCCCTCACATGTCCCATATAGCTACTTCATTTGCTTCTAGCAACTTCTTCTTGGGAGCTATACATAAATATATAAATATTGATTTATTATTCATTTATATAATTCATATAATTTAGATACATTAATTCGTGTATATATATATATATACACACATACGTTTGTAGGTATCTTCCGATATTTATTCTTGTCTTTAATCATATTATTTTAATCCATAAAATATCACCTTATAAAGCCAGGACTCGGTATCACTATTATTTATTTTAACTGACATTGGGTACCCGTTCATGTCATATATTGAATTCATATTATTTTTATAATTAACTTTCCGCATCCTATTTATTAATCTCGACACTAGGTTGACCGAGTCATCTATTTCCCGAGCCTATATTATTTTTAATGGTCTGGATTAATTTTCATATTTTCTAATAATTAATCCCATCATGGCTTACCATATTTTGAGCTATTTCAAGTTATTAGTGTCACGTAATTTATTTTTTATTAAATCGCATGCAGTCTCTGTTATGTCAAATTTTTGGGATATTACACCTAGAGTTGGTGGTTTAGGGATACATGTGTTCTTTCGGTTATTTGATGAATAGTTGCCATGATTAAGGTGTTTTCTATTGATGGGATTGTATTGTTACATTGTTGGCCTATATGCATGTTGACACACCTTGTGGTTTGGACCATGTGAAGGATTTGTGCCTTGGTAATTTATGGAAATTTTATGTTCTTTGTGAATTAGTAAAATTGTGAAATTGTGATTTGAATATGTGTTGATATGTATAGTTACGGCATGTGTTATATGAAAGATGCTTTGGAGTTTCAAAGTTATGAATTATGTGGAATAAAATGCATAACTTAAAAAGGGGCACCATGTGTTTGATAAATTGTCACATTGAGGTGCATGATGAGATCATGGCATTTTGGCATAATGTGATTCCTTGAAAACATGGTGTGGGTTAAGCACGTGGTGCTATGCATTATGAGGGTGTAGATACTGTGGTGAAAAACCAAAATTGGCCATTACATTGGTGCCTAGATCCATCGGGGGAAGGCCCGTAAACGAGAATTGGTACTCAGATCCATCAGATGCAGTCCGTAAACGAGACATGGGTGTGGCATAGAGTTGCATGTGTGTGTCATGCATATTGACATTGCATGGCATGGGGGATTATAGGATAATAGCTTTTAAAATATACACTTGCACATGCCATGCCCTTAAACTTGTTTCTAGTCTTAGTATTATGTTATACCAGCTGTCGAGCTGACCCATTCGTGGGATATCATTTTTCAGATGAGGCCCCGGGCACTTGAGACTTGTTTAAGTCTTGAAGGATGGGAAGAAATGGATTATGTTGAAGATTTGGCCCTTGGGGCATGTTTGTAAATTTTTGGGCATAAGCCTAATTTATTGTATTTAGACTTGGGATATTTGTGAACAATAGGCCTTGGGCCATTTTGAAATGTATAGGTTAAGACCCAAATGAATGTATGATGTTTTTGGTTTAATGTGTACTAAATGGATATGTTGAAAATAGAAGATGTATGTTTAAATTTGATGAACCTGTGGCCACTGAGTGAGGGTGGGTTTTTTTATGCATTTACACATATGGATGTTGTGAAAATTAGGTGAGAAAAACACTTAGAAAAACAAAGGAGGCCATGTCAAAATTTTGTGACTTAAAGAGGACCATTAGGTGTGTAAAATGCCCATGAATAAGTGAGAAAAATGGTGAAAAAGTTAGGGTTAAAATATCTTAAAGAATTAGAAGGAATGTCAAACGGCATACAACATGCCTTAATTTCGATTCTACAAAATCATTTCGGCAGATCAGCCCACTTCGTGGGACTATAACTTTTTGGTCCTTTTGAATTAATTAAAGGGCCATACATTTCTAGATAGCTCTACCTTGTAGTGTTCGTTTTATATATCATAGACTTTGAAAGCTTTTAAAATGAGAAAGTTATATTGATTTTGCTTCAAGTGTGCAAAATCTGACCTATGGGTAGTGTTTTCATTATAACTTGAGTTCTACGTAGACTTTTTGAGTGATTAAAACTGGTATAGAAACTAGACTCAATAAGGATGATTTTGGCAGAGATTTCATTACATTTGGATCTGTAGATTGAGAGAAAAATCGATTTGAATCAAGGAGTTCGGAGCAGCATTTTTTTGAAGTGGAATTTTTGCTCTAGGTGAATAGTAACCTTCAAGGTTACTGTTCACTTTTAGCTACTGGTTTCCCACATTACTGTTCATCCGATTTTATTTTTTTTTGTTGTTGTTGTTGTTGTTTGTTTCAAACTTTCTGATTTTCATATAAATTCATTAGAAATCCGAATTGAGTGATTCAAGGGTCTAAACTGATTGTCTCGACGAGTACTTTTGTTTAAAAATAATTGAACTTTGATACTCCAAATATGTTTGGGTGAAATTGACCACGAAAGGTATAAAGACCTAAACAAAGTTTTCAGAACGGATTCAAATGATTCTCAATTTTTTTTTTTATGTTGGTTAATGACCTTAGAGTATGGAATAATGAATTTTTCTGCTAAGAATTAAAGCATGCTTTAAATTTATTTATTTAATTTTCTAGTTAATAAATTCATTTCACTCACTTCCCGAGTTTATGAAAACTCGAGGCGTGACAACCAGGGTCCTCTTCTACTCTTCATGGGATTTCCATATCTACCCTCGGAATTCAGTTTGCATTACCGGAAGGTGTCAAAAAATGGAGTTGTAGCCAACTTCGGCGAGCTGTCCCAATTTTTCGACGAACTGAATTTTCACTATTTCATGGCTTTTTAGCCATTGTTTTTAGCCCAAATTTTACCTACAAGTTGCTGCACCTATGAGCAATAATTCCCCATTCATAAAACAAGCTAAATCGATCAAAAACCTAATGACCCAGAATTTTCCTTCAAACTTTAAATTAGTTTTTCTCACACGTTTCTTAACCAAATGGGCTGTGGTTTCTTCCTAAATTCACCATTTTCATGCTCTTTAAAACCATGTAATTCTTTCTAAGCTTTAAGCAATTCTACAAAAAATCCAACAATTGAAACTTAAAAATTATAGAGAGTTTTCTCACCTTTTTCTTTTGGTTTCTCCTTCTTTCTCCTTCTGTTTCCTTTTTCCTCTTGAATTTCTCAATTCCTCAAGGTTCTCAGCTTCTTGATTTCTTCTCAGTTCTTTCTTTCCTCCTTGGTTTTTTTTTCTCTATTGAATTTTCTCCCTAACATCCTACGTATATATAAATAGTAAATTTCCCACTTGCAGCCACCTTCCTTCTTTCCCCCTTTTCTAACTTTCATTTTCTCTGATTCCAACTGCTTCCCTCTTTTTTTTTCTTCCTTTGTTTCAGTTGTATTAAATCCTTCAAGACTTTTACATATATATATATATATAATATCATATACATTATATGCACACACTTCACTTCTTCATTTGCTTAGTTGCACATTAACTCCCTTAAGACTTTTATACACATATATATAGTACACACCGACACAATTCCTGCTTCTCTCTTGCATGCCACTTGCATAGGCAATTACTTCTGTATGTATATATACATGTACATGTTAGCCTATGCATATATACATATGCATCGGATCTATCGTACAGGCGATCCGGTGTTACTTGGAATTGATAGTAACTTCACTCGTGTGATTGACATTGTTGGACGTTTCCAAATTATACATTTTTCATTTCATTTAATATCGTAATATAGAGCCCTAACAGTTCGGATTTACATGGTCACTCAATCATATTTTGGGTATATGATACCCAATGGGTCAATTATACTTGATATTATATATTTTACTAAAAATTATTATTTTTTCACTTGATATTATATATTTTACTAAAAATTATTATTTTTTAACTATTTTGGTATATGACACCCAATGGGTCAATTTTATTTTATATATCTATTTTTTATATTATGATATTATGAGTATATGATACCCATGGATAGACAATCTTGATAGTAATATAGATTATTATTTTAATTGAATATTAGATACCCAAATTTATTAAATTGTTTGGGTAAGAGCTCAATTATTTAATTTTTATATTATAATGGGTATGTGATATCCATGGATATTTGATACCCAAATATGTTGGATTTAAAATTATAGATTAAGTGAGACTTGACCTATATAGGTTATTGGATATATGGATTAAGTCTTAGTACATTCTAAAATTTACATGGGTGATGTATATGATTAACCACATATTTAAATGCTTTAATATTTTATTTCTCATATTTGAATGGTTCATTTATGTGAATGGGTGTATCCTATTTCTCATGGCTGGCCATTAGGTGATGTATTTAATTTAATTGGTTTTAAGGCAATTGTAAAGGGCAATGGACTTGAAAATTTTTTCCGCGAATGGGCAAGTTCCATTGGTTTCCCTTGCCCATTAATTTTTAATTTTAGATTAAATGTAAGCTCACATATGTGGGTATAGGTTATTCATGTATTTATTTTATTTCTAAAGAAAGAGCTAGAGGATGGGAGCCATGAAGAAGACCAATGGAAGTACAGAGCCTACTATCAAGAATTTTAGTTGGCTATGAGAGATAATTTTAATTTTATGCTTGCATGTTTATTTTCATAAAATCACATAGTTATTTTGTATCTATGAATAGGTTAATATAATTATGCATGTGTTGTATAATAAAAATCCTTAATTTATAAAACCAAGTGGGAGAGGGATGCTTTAAGAAAGCTCCCACGGTCTTCCATCATTGGCCCATAATAAGACAAAATAAGTGCCCTGAGCCATCTTCGAGTGGCCTCCCCATCAAGGGTGACTATCTAGTTGGTTACAATTATGGACCCTCTTAGGATAAAATAGAAAGAGACGATGTGAGGGTGATCTCCCTATAGGGACACTACTTGCAACGATTGTCTTTTTATTTGATCAAAAGAGAATGATATTCTCCCTACAGAGTCTATCATTGTCTTTTGAAGACCAAAGGATATTGAAAAATATGTTTCTTTTGACGTGAGATGTCTAGATAGTGAAATCATATACTATATGATGGACCTCCTAATTATATGAATGACATTTTCGTCGTCACAGAGCATGTTGTTTATAAGGTTAGGTTCCAATGCATTCATTGATAGTGGCTTGAGGATACAACTATGCATTCATGAGAGAAAAAGTTATTTTACTATTTATTTACATTCATGCTAATGTATGTGCTTATATATATGATTCTCAAATGTATTCATTTAACCCACTTACTATCATCCTGAAAGAAAATAAGTTGACTGGACCTAACTATGTGGACTGAAAATGAAATTTGGACATTGTCCTTACTACAAAAGGGTACTGTCACGACCCGAAACCCACCCTATGCGGATCTTGTGTCGCGGGGCCAACCCGAAGGCCATCCCTACTTTTTCCATTCCTGTATCATAGTACTAATATGCAATGTACTAAAAATTTTAAACAATGAACAGCGGAAGTCTTTATCAATTACAGTAATCCAGCGAAAGTCTTTTAAATAATTTAAACAGCGGAAGTCTATTAAATACATGACATAGTTCTACCTAAGACAAAATGAGAACTAAATGTAACCAGCACCCGGGGGTAGTGAATACATGGGAGAACTAACATAGACTGGTACAGTACTTCAAAATGTCCCTCTACGCTCTCAGACTCCTACTGGGGTCTTGCAGCGTCATTACCTAAAATGGGGGGTAAGTGGGGTGGAATGAGCTACAAAGCTCAGTAAGTAAATGCAGATCTTCAACACTGGTATCGATGATCAATAATGAATACAATTTCGTATGAGAACATGATAGCCAATCATGAGAACGAGATGCTATGATAGCCAATGAAAACAATTGCCACCAGGGCCAATGAACAGTAATCACAATACACAATCAGGAGTATTGGGTGTAATATCTATATGAAGAAATTCAATGATAATATAACAACAATGAAGTACTACCACAATGAAGTACTACCACAATGAACCAATCACAATCAAATCAATCAATGCAAGTCCCTCGAGAGTTGAAGAATCATAAGGGATAGTGCCATTCAACAATCAAGTTCTGTCAGTCATAAGAGATGATGTTATTCTGTGTCAGGGCTCGGCAGACCCTCGATCTTTTGGGGCCCGGCATACCCCCTAGTGAATTCCAGTGAATTTTCATTTGTTCGTTCACGGACTTGACCCGTAAGTCCCAGTCAATCAGATAGCATCAGATGGGTGTTGTGACTGAGCACAACTCCCGTGTTCATAAACATGTCATGATCATAAGTAATTCCATAGAATATAAAAATGGAATATCATTCATTCAATAGGGATACAACAGTAGGCCTTTCAAGGCATGGTTCAACATGATAACAATGATATAGCAGTCAATCAATGTCCACAAGATAGAACAATATCACATTGTGGATAACAATAACATATGGTACTTTCAAGGCACAGTGTAACATGATAACAATGATACATCAGTCAATCAAATGTCCACAAGATAGAAAAATATCAAATTGTGGAACACAAGGATATCAATACATTCAAGAGTACGAGTTTGGCAGTAAAAGAATAAACTTGGCTTGTGGAAACACCACATGTAAGAGAGAGTGATCCACTTACCTCTATCGTGATTCTATATCAGAAATCCGTGAGTGTACCCTTGCCTTTCGAGTTCCCTATATATCAGTGAATACGTTTTAGAATAATTCTATTCATCAAATTTTATTCCTTTCTATCATAAGTATCTCAAATACTAATTTAGACTTTACCATTAAGTCCGGAACGCCAAAGAAAGTCGGTTTAGGCTTTCGCGGAATTCCATTTGGACATTTGTATTAAAAAGGGCAAAATGATCATTTTTCACTTTTATGTGTATTTTATTTTTTGAGACCCCGTATCATGAAACGGACCTCACCATTGATCTTAGAATGTTCTAGATAATAAAAATTGACTATTCATTTGCATCGTTTGGACTTCGTTTGACTCATATTTGAAATAGGGGCATTTTTGTAAAAATTAATATTTTCTTAATTTTCCTGTTTGGGCCACAGTGACATTTCCTAAAACATTTGGGGTCAAGTGGAATTTCCCTAAGTTCCGGTCTAAACCAGTGGGTTCATGGCTAGAAACCCTAAACCGGTCCGATCCTCCGCTGAACCAAACGGTTTAGTTTAATTCAAAGAACCGAATTACAATATCCTAGTTCCTACCCTATCCACGGTTTGGATAAGCCCAAACCCAAATTTCACATTTCCTATCCCTGTTACCAAACAGTCCATTTCCATTTTAAATTCAGAATATCTCATGTCCAAAAGACGCAGTATCGAGACAACCGATCCCAACACGTCGCTGTTTCGATCACCCACTTGACCCCTTCTTCCCCGATAATCCGGCAGAGGATCAGTAGGGTTCCGGCGTCTCTTCCGACGCCGGTGACTGTTCCGGTTCATTTTTATTGACTGTTTTCGAGGCTGTTTTACTCCCCATCACATGGGGATCATAAATCCATCCTCCGTTTTGATCAAGACCTTCTTGATCTTCACGAATATGGGTTTGACCATCTCCGGCCGATTTTTCGGTCAGAGTTTCATTTCGAGTTTCGTGAATTTTAGGTCACAGTTTCCATTCAAATTTCATCCTAAATGTTTTCTGCACCATTAAGGTTTATTTCTATAAACTTAGACCAAGCTTTTAAGCATAAAATCATAGTGTAACCGAGACCTGCAACTCATCATTTCTATCTCATTTCTTAATCTTTTTCATTCATTCTTTTTGCAATAAGTTCCATATTTCATGCTCTTGTAGGCCATCTTATTTAAATCTAACATTCATGCTAAAATTTCTCATAAACAAAAGCGAGACTAACTTACCCGTTTTGAAGTAACCCTAGGTTCCTCTTCTATTCTTGCTTGCTCCGCCTCAAAATCCTTCCCTTCTTTTTGCCCTTTTCCTTTTCTGCTTCTCTCATAAGCTTTAAGCATGCAATGCATGCATCTGCTTCTTAAAGCAGTTTCCACCGCCTCCTCTCTCTCTCTACTTTCTCTCTCTACACGACTTCTTGAGCCTCCAAACTTCCCATCTCATAAACCCCTTTCAAATCTCATAAATTCTGCTTTTTAATTTGGTTGCTTTCCATTAATTGCTTAGGAGATATTAGTGGTGTTATATGTATATTATATGTCATGACCCGAAATCCACCCTATGCGGATCTTGTGTCGCGGGGCCGACCCGAAGGCCGTCCCTACTTTTTCCATTCCTGTATCATAGTACTAATATGCAAAGTACTAAAACCTCAAAACAATAACAGCGGAAGTCTTATCAGTAATAGTACATCAGCGGAAGTCTTTCAATACACAATGTTAGCGAAAGTCTTTACAATACATAATATGGTTCTACATAAACAAAATAAGAACCAAACATGACCAGCACCCGAGGGTGGTGAATACATGGGAGAACTAAAACATAAACTGATGCATTTCCTCAAATGTCCTTCTACGTCTTTAAACTCCTACCGGGGTCTCGCGGCATCAGTACCTGAAATGGGGGTGAGGAGGGTGGAATGAGCTACAAGAGCCCAGCAAGTAAATACAGATCTCCGACACTAGTATCGAGGATCATAAAAGAATATGAATCCAAGAACAACAATATGATAGCCAATCATAAGAAATAAGATGCTATGATAGCCAATGGGAACAGTTGCCATGAGGGCCAATAAACAATGGAACACAATGTACAATTAGGAGTAAGGGACATAACATCAACATGAAACTCTTAACAACAATATATCAATATGAACGTGCACCCACAATAAACCGATCACAATTAGATCAATAAAGGAATATCTCGCAATACAAGATAATCACAAGAATAAGGTAATTCAACAGTTACAGTCGAACAATCGTATAAGAGATGCTTTTGTTCTGTGTCAGGGCTTGATATGCCCTCGGTCCTTGGGGGCCCGGTTTACCCCCTTCAGTGCATTCTAGTGTATGGCCATATGTCCGTTCACGGACTCGACCCGAAGGTCTTCAGTGTATTTAAAAGCATCGGATGGATATTCTGACTGAGCACAAATCTAGTATACATAAACATTTCATGATCATAAATGATTCCATAGGAGTATATAAAAATGGAATATCATCAATTCAATGGAAACATAACAATAGGCATTTCAAAGCACGGTTCAACATGATAACAATAGTACAACAATAAATCAATGTCCACCAGATAGAACAATATCACATTGTGGAGACAATAACACCAGATACGCTCAGGAGTACAAGTTTGGCAGTAAAAGAATGAACTTGGCTTGATAACACCACATGGAAGAGAAAGGGTATCTACTTACCTCTAATGCGTTGCTAAATCAGTCTCCTGTAGGTTTGCCTTTTCCCGTTGAGTTCCCTATATATCAGTAAATACGTTTCAGAATAATTTCTATTCACCAAATTCTATGCCCTGCTATGATCAGTATTTCTAATACTTATTTAGACTTTTATATGTCTGTTGTTCTCGGAACCTCTTTTCATAATTTTGACATTACCAATAGATTCGGAAGGTTCAGAATAATAAAAATTCACTAGTTATTTAATTCAATTGAAGTCCATTTGGCTCACTTTCGAAGCAAGGGTATTTTGGTCATTTTTACATATCTTTATCTTTTGGGGCCCCGTCTCATGAAACGGACCTCACCATTGAACTTAGAGCATCCGAGATAATAAAAATTGACTATTCATTTGCCCTATTTGGACCTCGTTTGACCCACTTTTGAGTCAGGGGTATTTTTGTAACTTTAACATTTTCCTGTTGGGCCTTAGTGGAATTATCTATAACTTTCGAGGTCAAAATGTAAATAGCTAGAGTTGCGGTCTGAACCAGTTGGTTCAGAACCAGAAACCCTAAACCGGTTCCATTCCACTGTGAACCAACCGGTTCAGTTAACTTCAGAGAACCGGAACAAGATAGCCAATTCTCTCACCCTATCCACGGTTTGGACAACCCCAACCCAATTCCAATCCCTTATATCCGTGACCAAACAAGCCCAAATTATTTTAAATTTACATTCAAAACGACATAGCATCACTGCCCCTATTCATTTTCGGTCGGGTCCCGACCCGGTCCGACCCAAACCCGGTCCCGTTTTGACCCGGTAGCTCCCTCGACAATCCAGTCATCTTCTCCGGTGGAATCCCGGCCACAGTCGCCAGAATAGTGAAATTCCCTACGGATCTTAGCGATTTCACGTCCATTTCTTACTGTGTTCATTCCAAATGAAAACTAGGAACTTAAGAAATGTTTTAGGACTAATTTTGGCTCTCTATGTCATCAGTTTTCCAACACCCATTCCCAGTTTCCGGCGTTGCACCGGTGAGGGAATAACTGGCCACAGAATGGCCATTTCTTGACCATTTAAGCTGGTTCAAAGCGCGTTGGGTCCCTGGAGACGTTTCCTATCCATATTATGGTTCAAATCTTGATTTGGTTTCACCTATTTTTAATCACCATTTCCAACCATAAAACCCAGTTCTGGTTTTCTTATTTTTTTCTTTCCTATTTCGAGTCCTACCAATTCACAATAGCATGCAAGAAGAATCTACGCAACACAGCAAGATTTGGTTACCTGTTTTAGTTGCTGATTTCCTTCAACTGCTTAAATCGGTTCTCTCTCTCTCTAACTTCTTGCGCCTCGATTTCCTTCTTTTCCTGCATTTCATTTTTTCTCTCTTCCACTAACCCTTTCTTTCTTCCCTTAACCGACCCCCCAGTCGGTGGCCCTTGCCACCTGTAGCTGCGGTGGCAGCATATCCATGCACACACGGCACCTCACCATTTCCACCTTTTGTTGCAAGAACTCACATGTATGCACACTTGCACACCTGGCCCTCTCTTGCTGATTTCCCACTCGGTGGCTTTGCCACCTCCTCATCATGCAAGGCCCACATGACACACACTTTACATACCTATTATATATATATATATATGCAACCGTACACATATATATATATATATGTATATATAATATTCATAATCATTTAGATTTACCTTAATTATTTATACGTCTATATTCACTTGCACGTTTTTCAGTAAACTCGGCTTCTGGTGCAACGGCACCCGGACACCCGTGACTGTTTGCCTCTCGTACCTATGCATCATAATTAAACAATACAGTCTATTACGCATCCACTTTTATTTATGTCATATAACGGCTTATAATTCGGGATTACATTTTATAGCCCGGTCCAGCCCGGTGTACATGCTATATCCCGGGTCGGGATATTACATTATATGTATCACACACATAAAGCACTCACTTACACACACACACACACACACTAGCCTCATAATATCTGCACACACACACACACACACACACACTGATCCATATACTTGCATTTCCTTCTTTACCCTTTTCTTTCACCTTTATTTACATATATATATACATATATACCTATATATATACACATACATGTATATGTATTTGTCCTAGCCGTATATATATACGTACACATAGATGCATATTTTATACATGACATTCCATCCATATCTGTGCATGTATGTCTATTTCTAATAGCGTGTGCATACACTGATTTTAGGTATACTACGCGTCCATGACATATTGGCATGCATGGAAATACGTGCGTGCATGCATTACGATGCGATATCCTGGGGTGCTCGGGTGTTACCCGGCACTGGTTATACATTTCAATCATTTACAGTTTCCAGTCATTCATTTCTATGAAATACTATGATATACACATTTTAACAGTTCGAGTTACACTATTTGACCGACTTACCTCGGTACACGTCCCGTATCCCGGGTCGGGATATTATATGTAATATCCCGATCCGGGATATAGCATGTGCACCGGGCTGGACCGGGCTATAAATGTAATCCCGAATTATAAGCCGTGAAATGACATGAATAAAAGTGGATGCGTAATAGACTGTATTGTTTAGTTACGATGCATAGGTACGAGAGGCAAACAATCACGGGTGTCCGGGTGCCGTTGCACCGGAAGCCGAGTTTACTGAAAAACGTGCAAGTGAATGTCAACGCATAATTTTTTTTAAAGTTAAATCGGAATATTTAAACACCCGAATAAACTAACATTTGAATCTCGTATGTAATGCGTGTATGCACGAAATTAAATGGAGATGTATATGTAATATTTATACATACATAATGTATCAACGTAATATTATTTATATATGTATATATGTGTATACGGTTGCATATATATATATAATAGGTATGTAAAGTGGGCCTTGCATGATGAGGAGGTGGCAAAACCACCGAGTGGGAAATCGGCAAGAGAAGGCTAGGGTGCAACGTGTGAGGAGGAGAGAGAGAGAGAAAGCTATGTGTGTGAGGTGTCTTGTGTGCATGTGTGTGCTGTCACCGTGACTACAGGTGGCAAAAACCACCGACTACTGAGTCGGTTGGATAATTAGAAAGGAAGAGAGAGTTAGACAGAGATTGAAGATGTGAGAGAAACGGAATCGCAAGGAAGAAAGAAGTGGGAATAGAGAGAGAAAGAAAGAAAACGAATTTTTGGAAAAAGGGTTGAGAAAACCTACAAACAGGTATATTCCTGATTTAAATTATATTCATTTATATTGTTAAAAGGTGTCGTTACTGTTAGAGTTGATGAGAATTCGAAATAGAAAAGAAAAACAAGAAAAACCAAAACTGGGTTACGGCTGGCAATGGTGATTAAAAATTGGTGGAACCAAATCAAGATTTGAACCATAATATGGATAGGAAAAGTCTCTAGGGACCCAACGCACTTCGAATCAGCTTAAATGGTCAAGAAATGGCCATTCTGTGGCCAGTTATCCCCTCACCGGTGCAACGCCGGAAACTGGAAATGGGTGCGTGAAACCGGTGGTGTTGGAGGTTAAAACCGGTCCTAAAATGTTCCTTACAATGTTAGATTTCATTTGGAACGAAAATAGTAGATTTTGGACGTGAAATCGCTAAGATCCGTAGGAAATTTCGCTACTCCGGCGACTGTGGCCGGAAAACCCACCGGAGAAGACGACCGGATTAACGGGGGCTTCTTCGGGTCATAACGGGACCGGGTCGGGACCCGACCGAAAATGATTAGGGGCAGTGATGCTATGTCATTTTGAATGTAAAATTAAAATCAATTGGGCTGTTTGGTTGCAGAGACAATAAATAGAATTGGGTTTTGGGGTTAACCGAACCATGGATAGGGATAGGGAATTGGATTATTGTATTCCGGTTCTTGAATGAAACTGAACCGTTTGGTTCAGGAGAAAGGCTGACCGGTTTAGGGTTTTGGGGTCTGAACCAACTGGTTCAGACCGCAGCTTATGGAATTTATGAACCGGCCCCAAATGTTTTGAATAATTCCACTAAGGCCCAACAGAAAAATGTTAATTTTACAAAAATACTCCTGACTCAAAAGTGGGTCAAACGAGGTCCAAATAGGGCAAATGAATAGTCAATTTTTATTATCTCGGATACTCTGAGTCCAATGGTGAGGTCCGTTTCACGAGACAGAGTCCCGAAAAGTTACGACTTGTAAAAATGACCAAAATACCCCTGCTTCATAGGTGAGTCAAATGGACTCCGATTGAATTAAAGAACTAGTGAATTTTTATTATTCTGAACCTTCCGAATCTATTGGTAATGTCAAAATTATGAAAAGAGGTTCCAAGAACAACGGACATATAAAAGTCTAAATAAGTATTAGAAATACTGATCATAGCAAGGCATAGTATTTGGTGAATAGAAATTATTCTGAAACGTACTTACTGATATATAGGGAACTCAACGGGAAAAGGCAAACCTACAGGAGACTGATTTAGCAACGCATTAGAGGTAAGTAGATACCCTTTCTCTTCCATGTGGTGTTATCAAGCCAAGTTCATTCTTTTATTGCCAAAATTGTACTCCTGAGCGTATCTGATGTTATTGTCTCCACAATGTGATATTGTTCTATCTGGTGGACATTGATTTATTGTTGTACCATTGTTATCATGTTGAACCGTGCTTTGAAATGCCTATTGTTATGTTTCCATTGAATTGATGATATTCCATTTTATATACTCTTATGGAATCATTTATGATCATGAAATGTTTATGTATACAGGATTTGTGCTCAGTCACAATATCCATCCGATGCTTTTAAATACACTGAAGACCTTCGGGTCGAGTCCGTGAACGGACATATGGCCATACACTGGAATGCACTGAAGGGGGTAAACCGGGCCCCCAAGGACCGAGGGCAAATCAAGCCCTGACACAGAACAAAAGCATCTCTTATACGATTGTTCAACTAAAATTGTTGAATTACATTGTTCTTATGATTATCTTGTATTGCGAGATATTCCTTGATTGATTTATTGTTATCAATTATAATGGCAGTACTTTCTTGTTATTGTATTATCGTCGAGAATTCCAGGACATTGTTATGCCATTCCTACTGATTACACATTGTGATTCCACTGTTCATTTGCCACTGTTCATATGTTAAGAGTTTCATGTTGATGTTATGTCCCTTACTCCTAATTGTACATTGTGTTCTATTGTTTATTGGCCTTTATGGCAACTGTTCCCATTGGCTATTATAGCATCTTATTTCTTATGATTGGCTATCATATTCTTGTTCTTGGATTCATATTCTTTTATGATCCTCGATACCAGTGTCGGAGATCTGTATTTACTTGTTGGACTCTTGTAGCTCATTCCACCCTCCTCACCCCCATTTCAGGTACTGATGCCGCGAGACCCCGGTAGGAGTTTAAAGACATAGAAAGACATTTGAGGAAATGCATCAGTTTATGTTTTAGTTCTCCCATGTATTCACCACCCTCGGGTGCTGGTCATGTTTGGTTCTTATTTTGTTTATGTAGAACCATATTATGTATTGTAAAGACTTTCACTAACATTGTGTATTGAAAAGACTTCCGCTGTTATTGTTTTGAGGTTTTAGTACTTTGCACATCAGTACTATGATACAAGAATGGAAAAAGTAGGGACGGCCTTCGGGTCGGCCCCGCGACACGAGATCCGCATAGGGTGGATTTCGGGTCGTGACATTACAGGTACAAATATGTGATTACTGCAGATAGCCCGGACCTTCTAAGGGCTGATGCTCCTTAAGAGGACATTAATCGCTATTCTAGATGGGTCAAAGCTGATGAGATGACATGTTGCTATATCTTAGCTTCGATGTCAAGTGTTTTACAACATCAGCATCAAAGTTTCTTAACATCTAGGGATATGATCCTTAACTTAAAGGAGATGTAATACCCTGACCCGGGTTAGCACTTATACCGAGGTAAACTAGGTCGGGCAGTGAACTCTTAGTTGTACCCGAGCTGTTTAGAGCTCCTTATTATTTTATCGTATGTACAGTACAGTTTTAAAAAAGGGAATAGTGTTAGTGAATGGCCAATGTCAGGCAATATCTGAGTGACTCATAAACATGCCTCGTAATGCATGCCTACACATATTTCCATGCACATGAATGTTGCATGCATGCGTAGCTTGAACAAAATAAGGGTATGTAAATACCTTTAGAAATACATATATATGTGTGTATATAAATGTATATGGACGTATAAATAAGTGTATACTTATGTATATGTATAAATACTCAATGGTGTATAAATATATAGTTTAAAATAACAATAAAGGAAAGAAATTTATATGCAGTGCATGTGGTCATGTGACATATGTGTATACATCACTGTGTGTGTGTGTGTGCTTGAGTGTGTTGGGAAAACACACCAACCGACTTGGTAAGGGTGGTGTGCTTTATATATATATATATATATATATGTAAGTATATGTGTATATATGTAAGTATATGTATATATATGTAAGGGTACGTGGATGGCTAGGGTTGAAAAGGCGGTTCTCTACAGTCAAGACTGACTGTATATATATATATATATATATATATATATATATATACATCTTACGTAGGAAGAAAGAAAACAAAAAAATCTAGAGGTTGTGAGTGTCTCAAGTTGGGAAACTTGATTAGGAGGAAAACAAGAGTGAGCCAAGAGGAACTCGAGGGTGGAAGAAGCACACTGCACCACAAAAATCAGAAAATTGAAAGGTAAGTGATTATTCTGTTTTTCAGTTATAGCATGATTCATTTAATTCTGAGTATAAGGCCTTAATGAGCATGAAAAAGAGATTCAGTAGCAAGAAGAATCATCTAAAATGATTCAGAAATCAGTGAGAAACCCTAGGTTGCAGGTTTTAGAGAATAATCGGAATCCGAATATTTTATGTGTAAAACTTAAAACTAATGATGGGAAAGGGTTGCTGTGAGATGCATAAAAGGGTTAGAAGAAAGTCAAGGTTAAAACAGTGAGCAACCGAGTGTGAAATGCAAAAATTGTAGGTCACCGGAGCTTCGGGTTTGCTCAATTTCATGGAGATCTGGAGCATTAAATTAAAAACTAATATTAGGAATGAGATCCCTATAAAAAAAAGGAACAAAATGACATTTTAAAACTCTTGAAAATCGATTGGAAATCGGTTGTCGTCGCCGGAGATGGCGACGGAACCCTACCGGTGCTTCACCGAAAAAACGGGGAAGAAGAACTGTTCAGGTATCAGGTCATGGGTCAGATCCGGGTCAGGACCCGACCGGAAATAAACGGGCAATGACGTGTCATTTTATATTTAAATAGAATTTGGCTTGTTTGGCTGTAGGGATAGGAAATTGGAATTTGGGTTTGGGGTTATCCAAACCAGGGATAGGATAGGAGGGTTGGTTATTGAATTCCGGTTTTTGAATTTAACTGAACCGTTTGGTTCAGTGAAGAACCAGACGGGTTTAGGTTTCTGACCCTGAACCCATTGGTTCAGACCGAGACTTAGGAAAATTCTAGTTTGACCCCAGACGTTTTGAGAAATTCTATAAAGGCCCAACAGAAAATTTATAAAATATTTCTTTTATTTCAAAAATACCCCTATTTCAAATAAGGGTCAAACGAAGTCCAAACGAAGCAAATGGAGAGTCAAAATTTATTATTTCGAACATTTTGAGTTCGATGGTAAGGTCCGTTTCACGAGACAGAACCTCGAAAAGTAAAATACATGTAGTAAATGACCATTTTACCCTTTTATAGTAACGATGCCCAAATTAAACATATGAATAGTGTATTTTAACTATCTCGGACATTCTAAGACCAATGGTGAGGTCCGTTTAGCAAGACGAGGTCCCAAAAAATTAAAAAAATACCCACAAAAGTGCAAATGACTGTTTTGCCCTTTTTAGTACAGAAGTCCAAATTGAATTTCGGGAAAGCCCAAATCGACTTAGTTCGACATTCTGGATTCAATAGTAAAGTCTATTCAAGTAAAATAAATATCAATAGTAAAGAGACATAAAATTTGATGAATATCATGAGTTAAATAGATATATGTAGACTGAGATTGAGTTTCCTGAATCATAGGAATATTGAGATACGAAAAGAAGGCGGTTTGACCTTCTAGACAGATACAGAAAGAGGTAAGTAAAATCCAATCTCTGCATGTGTTACATTCCAAGCCATGTCATAGTTTCTTGTACATATATACTTTCGTACTCTGTACATACACACTAGTATTTATTTAGCCACATTGATATTGCCCTATCATGTGGGAGACAGTTATTGATTTCTATATATATCTCGATCATGATTGTACATTTGTGCATAGATTTCTTTATGTACACTTGTACCTAGGGCCGTGAGGGCTAGACAGTTTTATTCGAAGCAGTCTAGTAACCATAGTTCAGATAATTATCGTTACGTCAGATTGCCTAGAATCAGTTATGATTCCACTATACTTTTCATGGAAGATAGCATGATCCTGATATATTATTGGTGCCGGATTTATGCTCAGACACATCTCCATCTGATGCTATTCATGACCTTCGGGTCCAGGTTTTGAGTGGAACATTTATTATTATTATACAGTGTACACAGAGCAGTATTATTCGGCGAGGCCTAGAGCACCGAATACGAGCTCAGAGCAGTATTATTCAGCGAGGCCTAGAGTACTGAATACGAGCTCAACGCAATATCATTCAGCGAGGCCTAGAACACTAAATGTGAGCCTAGGGGGTAGCCGGGCCCCACCAGTACCAGTGCATCTCAGATTTAGTTGATATCATTATCCTTTATTGTTGATATTCATAGCTTGATCATATTATATTATTATCAAATGATCATGAGATTTTATAGCTTTCAGTACAGTGCTTACATTTCATACTTGTTATAGCTCATGATTGTAGCAGTATGACATTGTTTGCATAGCAGTTTTATTTCTTTATCATTTGACTTACATCATCTGATATCGGGTTATATATTCGTTGACTGGCTAGCATTCTTTTATACACTTGTGCACATGGCAGAGTAAAGGACTACTTATTGAGTTTTCATAGCTCATCAGATACTACACAACGCTTGACTTTCAGGTACAGATATCAAGGACAGACCGTAGAGTCTGACAACTAGGAGGTGGACATTTACTTTTGAAGTTGCAGTGTAATACTTAGTACAGACAGTCTTATAGCTCCTCCATGTTATCCACGTCTTGGGGATGAACAGTTGTATTAAGAAATTTTATAATCCGCATTTTGTAAACATTATATATATATATATATATCACATGCAACTTTTAATTATTTATTTCCGCATTTTAGTTATTGCATGCTAGTAGCACTGATCGTGTAGCAAGTTGAGACCCTTGGTTCGACAAGCAGCGTCGGATCTGGTGTGCGACACGAGATCCGCTTAGGGTGGGGTCTCAGGTCGTGACAGGAGATGTTTGGGGATCAAGGGCGTCCTACTAAGCAGACTGTCATGAGAGCACTCATGAACACTAAGATGGCAAAAGGAACTCCAGTAAGAGACCATGTTTTAAAAATGATTGACTTTTTAAATGTGCTGGAACTTCTAGGGGCTGATATTGATGGTGAGTCCCAGGTTGATATTATCCTTGAGTCGCTGTTTAACTCTTTTAATTAATTTAAGCTCAACTATAACATAAACAAAATGAATTTAACTTTGACTGAGCTTCTGAGCTCTTTACAGGTAGTGAAGGGTATTATCAGAAGTCATCCTATTGCTCATATAACTGAGGGTTCTTCTTTTAAGCCCAAGCCCAAAGGCAAGGGCAAGTGGAAGAAGAAACAGAACCCTAAAACTCTAAGGGAAATATGGGTCTTAAAGGGGGTGTTGGAAAAGAGAAGGAAGGGGCAACCACAAGGGCAACCACTAACCCCAAAGGAAAGTGATTCCACTGTGGCGTCATGGGGCATTGAAAGAGAAATTGTCCAGATTATCTAGCTAAGAAAAAGAACACAGGTATAATCGAATCACTTGTTATTGAAGAAAGCTATATACAGGGTACTTCAGATTACTGGTGTGTAGACTCCGGTGTAACTAATCATATATATAATTTGTTGCAAGGGTTTCGAGAGAGTAGGCGACTAAGTGATGGAGAAATTAGCTTGCACTTGGGAACAAAAGCAAAAGTTGTTGCGGTGTCAGTAGAAATAGTTAGTTTATGTTTTTCTTCAAATAAAACACTAGTACTTTATGATTGCTTATATGTGCCTGACATTAGAAGGAACTTATTATCAGTTTCAAGTTTAATAAAACAAGGTTATTCAGTTCATTTTAATTCAAATGTTGTTATTAAACATAATGGTTCTTTTATATGCTCTAGCACAACAGTTAATGGTCTTTATTTGATTACTCCTAAGATGTATGAGATACATGACACCGAAAAGAATGAACCATCATAAACTTTACCATGTAAAAGAAAAGTTTCTTCTACTAATTCAACTTATCTTTGGCACTTGAGGCTAGGTCATATTAATCTGGATAGGATTAATAGACTAGTAAAGGAGGGTGCTTTGTCTTCCTTGGTTGTTGATGAGTGCGCAAAAGTGCACTCTAAATGTCCTATTATTTGATTAAAAGTGCTAGAAATATGAATAGAAATGTTGGGCTTCAATTGATTTTATTAAATTTAATTTCTATTTACAGTGAGATATATTTGAGAATTATTTTATAATATTTTAAATCTCAAATATTGCATTTTTTGTTGGCGAGAGATAGCTTGCAATTGCGCTTTATACTTAATATTTTTGGAACTATTTTTAGTTTTTTTGGCAGATTCGACCATTGAGTTTCAATTGAGATTTGGATGGTGTTAGATTTTCAGAATGTGAAAATGGTCTTCATGAAGTTTTTAGAGAACGTCTTGGGATTTTCAGAAAGGTTTGGTTTGCAAAAATCGGAATTCGTTTGGGCCTCCAAACATTGCTTCGAAATCAGGTCTGGGAAGTTGCTCCAAATTCTGTTCGTCCAGCCAACTTGAAGGGGCCATAACTTGAGCTTCCGAAGTCCAAATCAGGTGGTTTTTGAGCCTAAAATTATCTACTCATCTGGAACTACAACTTTCGTGAAGAGCCCGAGTTAACATTCAGTTGTTATCTCATAGAAAACGGAGCGTAAAGATGGGTGCTGTTGGCTGTGTGCGGCTGGACAGTGCAAGGTTGAAAAGTCAAGACGAAAAAAAAAAAAGAGAAAAATTCAAAGCAAGGCTGCATGGCTGGAGGGAGTCTCAATTCTGATTTTATTTTGTGTGGGCCCGGTGCTTGGAGATTTGACCAAAACAAAAGCAATGGAAATAAAGAAACAAAGGAGCATTTGGCTTGTGCAGTGGGCGCCGAGTGTAGAGCAGGCTGAAGTAGTGGGGTCCATGGCTGGCATTGATTTAGTGGGCTGAAGTAAATTTATGAGGCGGTGTGCGGCTGTAGTTTAAAAACACGGATCTAATTAGGAAGGGCCCAAGGCATTAGGGCGCAAAGTCAATTGAAAAAAAAAAAGAGAATATAAATACAGAAGTCGGCGGCTGTTGAAAGAAGATATAAAGGGGCTGATGCACTGTTGCGGCAGAGGAAATTAGAAGAGAACAGGATACAGGCTGCTGCGACAGAAATAGAGAGTGAACAGAGGGAGATTGTGCGGCTGTGCGGCGCAGAGAAGAAGAAAACATCAGTGCAGCTACTCCATGGCTCGATTGTTCTCCGTGAAATTTATGTTATCCATCCTGTACATGGGTAACTAAATTTTCAAGTGGGGTTAGGGATGAACTTGCACCATAGATGATTATTTTAATTTATTTTTGATTCATGTACGTGGTTTTCACTTGTTAAATTCTTTGATGATTATTCATAATTAATTGTTGGATTTTATTGTCCGAATAATTAAAGGGTTTAGTCCGTTTATAGATTCAGTCATGCTTTTTCTATCGAATGGATTAATGTTTTGATTATTTTTGGAACAATTACTTATTTATATTGATTCAATTCTCTGCTGCAATATTGCTCGTTGGGTATATTGTCGTCGTTGTGTTTTCTCAATGTGAATAATAATTTAAGTGATTTAAAAGTGTTGAATAATTTTTCAAAGGGTTATTTTCAGTCTAATTGTGGTTCATAATTGTATATCTTCCGATTGAGATTTTTGGGATTTAATTTCTCAAGTTATTAGTGAATTAAAAATAATTAAAATATCATATATGTGCAAGGGATTCCCGACACTCCACTATTCGTTAATTTGAGTATTTTCTTCCATTAATCAATTTGTTTAATTTTTAATTTGCATTCAAAAATCACTTTTCTATATTTTTATTTTCTTGTTAACCGTCTAATATTTTTCTTAGTTTCAGAAATTCTTTCTATTATTCTTTTAATTTTGTCTCCCTGTGGAATCGACACCCCAAAGCTACACTACAACTACCGCATTATTCTTTGGGCGTAATCAAATTTTGGTGCCGTTGCCGGGGAGACTGTAGAAGAATCAGTAGATAGTTTTTCTTTTCAACAGTTTGTAAAGGCGATAACTTCGTTCCCTTCTTTTTAGTTGTTTTATTATTATTATTATTTTTTATTATTTTTTTATTATTTTTTATTATTTTTATTTTTATTTCTAGTTATTTATTTGTTCATTTTCTTTTATTCTTTTTTTTTACTTATTTATTTTATTATTGTCATCTTGCATGCATAATAGGTATAGGGACGCATTAGGCCGCTTTGCTTGTAGGCCTGTGTTAGAGTCGGATTTAGAGTCTAATTTTTCTTGTTTTTCTAATTCTTTGTTTGATAATACTTCCAATTCTGAAAATATGAGTGAATATGAGGATCAACCCACTAGGACTCTTCAGGATTACCTTCACCCTACACGCACAGCCACACCATCATGCATCATGTTTCCACCCAATGCTCGTCCAATTGATGTTAAAACGGGGGTGATACAGTTATTCCCTACATTTCTTGGTTTGAAAAATGAAAATCCATATGTGCACATTAGGGAGTTTGAAGATGTAGTTGCGACTTTCTATAATCAAAATGCAATACAAGACATTGTGAGACTTAAGCTCTTTCATTTCTCTTTGAAGGATAGAGCTAAAAGTTAGCTCTACTCATTGAGACCAAGGTCAATTGGATCGTGGAATGAAATGACTCAGGTTTTCTTTACTAAATACTTTCCCCATCATAAGACCAATGCTTTAAAAAGACAAATTTTCACCTTTGCACAAAAGGACAGTGAGACTTTGTATCAGTCTTGGGAGAGATTTAAGGAGTTATTGAGTATGTGCCCTCACCATGGGTATGAGAGTTGGCGTGTAATGAGTTATTCCTATGAGGGACTTACACCTAGAGAGCGCCAATTTGTAGAGATGATGTGTAATGGTGAGTTCTTACAAAAAGATCCTGATGAGGCCATAGAGTATCTTAATGAGCTTGTTGAAAAAGCTCACACATGGACAGGACCTAGTGCTCCTGAGAGCACAAATAGGTCATGTCACATCCCGAACCCCACCCTACGCGGATGTCGAGGACGTGGCTGCCAGTCGGTCGCGACGCGACCAACCAAAGGCAAATTCTGAACTTTCCGACGAATTGCACTCCAACTGTAGGGTCAGATGCAGCGGAATTTAAAACTTTTCTTTGTGTCACGGGAATGCAACTCACTTATCCATCATAAGTATATGTATCACAGAGCAAGACTAAATCCAGTCAGTCAACAATTCTAATTTCAGAGCATATCTAAAATCAAACATATAACAACAGAGCAGATCTAATATCTCTAGAGTACCATTAGTTCCATGAGCCATGTCTATCTAGTATATATCAGTCAAGTCAGTCATAACATACCACTCACCGGAATAACCAGGTTCAATCCACAATAAACCAGTCTCTACAATTCAGTGTCGTCAGATCCTTACTTGCGATGCCACTTGGCCTATTCACGTCATGTCATAGTACCTTCTAATCCAATGGAGGTAATTCCTGAAAAATGTCAGAATAATAGGGTGAGCTTAAATAAGCCCAGTGAGTAACACAGATTCCCTATCATGGGTTTCAAAACCAGTTTTGTGCTTCCAAGGCACATGGAGAATTTAGTCATTACAAAAATAACTATGTTTATAAATCCATTTCATAAGCAGTCCAGTACAATGAAACAGAATCGGACAACGATACAAACGGATCGGAACATGACATAACCAATCGGTCAAAATAATAACTAATGCTAATATATCGATCAAGACACAGACTCTTCATTAACGGAACGAATCATAACGGAACTGGACTATATATCATTCAAGACAGACAGATCATCAACGGAAGGAACATGTCGGAACCGGACGGAACATATCAATCGAGGCAAACATAACATTAACGGACAGAATACAACAGAATCGAACGGTAACAATACATCAGTCAAGCAAAGGCATATCGCGAACGGATAAAATTATAACGGAACTAAACGAAAACAATACACTAATCAAGACACAGGCAATCATGAACAGGACACAACATAACAGAACTGGGTAGAAACAATATAACAATCAAGTCAGGGACACATCACTGTCGGAACTAATCATAACTGGGCTGAACAATGTTTCAATCAAGACAGACGTATCATCAACGGACAGTACACAACGGAACTGGACCATATCTCAATCAAGGCGGACTTAACATTATTAACGGACAGAACATGTCAGAACCGGACGGAACATATCAATCGAGGCAGACATATCATTAACGGACAGCACATAACCGAACTGAACGAAATTCTTAATTTGAAGGACACAAGCACATCACGTGGAATGTGGTACAAAGGGCGTACATTAAGTACATACATTTAAACAATATAGCATTCAGACAGTATACTATACAAAGCGGTACGATACAACAAAATGTTGTTCTTTGCCTATATCACATGGTTCATTTAATCGTTTCGGAAATAATGGTTCAATATATCCATTTTATCTCAACAGTTCAAAACGGGCAAAACAGTACGGGATGCTAGCACAGGGATCAGGAATATAGTCAATTATTTAAAAGGACTAAAACCATGTCATAAGTGATATAGTACGGAAAGGCATGCATTTAAATAATTGCACTTAAATAATTGCATTCAAAACAGATCAGTAAATCAAGGGACAGTATCAAAACAGTGTCAGAAGTTACTCACAAAAAGACAGACAGTGCATCAAAATACAGTACAGTGTCAGAAATTACTCACAAACTTTACACTTATTTCCTTGCATAAATGATCCGATAACCTCCAGGTACGTCAGGCATCTCCATGTATATCCTGAATAATAATCATCAATCACAGACAGATCAGAACTCATCCATTCAGGTCTCATTCGTCATCTTAGGTATCTATCGGATTACCTAAGATAGCCTAGTAGCCTATCGCCCTTCCATTGGGTCTCACCCGAGGCTATTTCATTTTTTAATTAGGCTTAGCAGTTATTAGGATTATCTCCTAAGTCATTTAGACTTCAATTGTTATCAGTCAGGCACTCATTCTACCTTAGGGGCAAAATGGTAATTTACTATTTTTATTCCGGACCCCGTCGTGGTCTTCGGAATAGTCTTTATATCTTAAGTACAAAGTTCTACGTCCTTTGGACTCCAATCGGTATCAGTTAGGTTCTCATTTTAACCATAGGGGCAAAATGGTAATTTTGCCATTCTTATCCCGGACCCTGTTATGGTCCTCAGAATATCCTATATATCGTATATATGAAGTTTTAAGTCTTTTAGACTTTAATCGGTATCAGTTGGGTACTTATTTAGTCTTAGGGGCAAAATGGTAATTTTGTCATTTTTGCCCCGGACCCTATCGTGGTCCTCAAAACGTCCCATATATCTCATATATAAATTTTTAAGTCCCTTGGACTTCATTTGGTATCTGCTTTAGATCGTCGGGACACATCGGTCATTTCTCATTTTACGCGTTGACTGTTTCGGAGTCTTATTTAGCCCTTCAGTGTTCATAATTATCCCTATGATAATTTATCAGATTAGTTTGACCTTTATTCGACCTTTACTTTGCACTTACAATGCTCAGGGGTATTTTGGTCATTTTACGTTTTGTGTAATTCTGACCCCGATTCGTCATCTAATCAAGTATACAGTCTCACCAGTGTCTGGGCTTCTACCGGTATCAGTTTCGTCCCAATCGGACTTTGTTTAGGTCTCGTACGGTATCAGGGGTAATTTGGTAATTTTGTGTGTCGTATTTTTCGGCACGTTAGTTCATAAAATTGACCTCACCATTGGGTCCAGAGCGTCCAACATAGTGAAATTGGACTTTCTGTTACATTTAATCGGCCCTGAGTATCATTAAGGGCAATTCAGTCATTTATACCTACGTGTCTGTATTTTTCGGGACCTCAGTTCATTAAACGGACCTCACCGTTGAGTTCAGAATGCCCGAGGTAGTCAAAATAGGCTATCTGATATTTTTATTTGGGTCTGGGTACCATTAGGGGCAGTTCGGTCATTTATCACTTACGGGTCTGTATTTTTTGGGACTGCATTTCCAAAATCGGACTGTACCATTGAGTCCAGAATGCTTGAAATAGTGAAAATACACTATTTATTTAATTTATTTGGACTCCGTTTGACATATTTAATGTCTAGGGGTAAAATTGTAATTTTACTTATTTAATAAAATAATTAAATAATTATTTTATTATTTAATTAATTACCAGGGGCTTAAATGAAGAAATTTTCCAAAATGTGGGCCACTGTGTAATATTTAAATCTGTCAGGGGTTAAATCGTAATTTCAGGAAACTTCAGGGGTCAAAATGTAATTACATAATTTAGGGGTCCAAACCCTTTGGTTTTAGGGTTAAACTGTTGAACCGGTCCTCTTACCAACTAAGCCAACCGGTTCAGTCATTTCAGGAAAACCGGGATAACATACCCCTCATAATCTCAATTTCAGTCCCTATCCGTGTTTCAGTTGCCCCTAATCCCAATTTTAATTTTTAAGCCCGTAACCAAACAGGCTGATTTTAATTTAAAACAATCAGTTTAGCCAAAACGACACCGTCCTATTAATTCGGTGGCACGCTCGTGGACAGACACGTGTCCGAGTCGGTTCAGTGGGTTTAGGCGTGTTGGACGAGTCGACTCGGTCGACTCGTCGTCTTCTTCACCAACCAGTGTACTGTTGCCCTAATTCCCAGTTCTGGTTTCCTCCATTTTCGTGGAGTTTCAGGTAGGGTTTTCAACTGCTTTCGGTTCCAATCAGTCCCTGGGTGTCATGGCATCATCTTGGCATTGGTTTGGTGCCTCGAATCAAGCTCAAATGCTTGGTCTATGGAGAGATAACTGAAACAGTATATGGGCTAGTAAATCCCCATTTTTGGCTTAAATTAAATGGGGTTTCGTCTGTGGTGACCTACAGATCATGAGGTTCAAGCCCCCATTCACAAATCTCAGTTTAGGAGTCTTAAACAGTGGCTGGGTTTCATGGCCGAAACCTGCAACTCCGATTTTGAGGGTCTTAACCTGAGCGTTGGGGTCGCGGTCCAGGGTTTTTAGAACCCTCTTGAGGTCTAGAACAGGTCTAGGCAAGCCAAAATGGGTTTGGCTAGGGTCGAATCAGACCTGCTGTATGGGAGGTCGTCAATGGCAGTTTCTAATGGAGGGTGTGTTTCGAGCCTTCTAGGCTCTCTCAAACTATTTAAATCCGTCCCTAGGTGTCACAGTAGCTTATGCATGCAATTTATATGGCCTCAATTGACTGAAACAGTAAGCAAAACTTAAGAGGAAAAAAATTCAGAATTTTGGTGTTTATACCTTAGGGTCGACCACTGTCCTCCATGGTTCAATATGAGATTCCTGTGTGTTGCCCCAGTGCAGTCGTGTGCTGCTCAGTTGCTTTCCTTCATGGTGCACCTCCATGTGGAACACACCATGCACACACTTGCTCTTCACTCACACATGCAAGTTTTTTTCCTAACCCACTCTCTCTTTTGGTGCAGGTCTGTCCGTACACTATCACACACATTCAGGCAGTTTTCTGGCTAGCCCCAAGCAACATGCAAACATATATATACATGCACATATATTTTATTGTTTTTGTTTATTGCATGTATCCTTATTAGTGGGAATGGTGGTCCAATGGGGGCTGCCACCTCACATGAGAATTCAGATATATATATATATATATATATATATATATATATATATATACATCTAGGTATATATCTATGTGTGCAGGTTCGGGTGACTGATTGGGGTTGACATGAGGGGATGGAAACTAATCATATGGGGTTTGCATGGATTGCTATTGGCCCAATTGGGTGGCAAGTTGGGGCAATTCAGAGATATATACAATTAAGTTGTATATATAGGCACAAAGGTCTGGGTAGCCCAACTGATAAGTTTTTTGGATCAAATTCTTTCCCTCCATAGGTCAAGGGTTCAATTCCCCTTGACCACCAATTTGGCCATTTTTCCACATTTTGGGCTAAGGCCCTGTTTGGCTGCACGTTAATTCAGTTTTTGATGTTTGCCTCATAACTTTCATTCCGTAACTCCTTTTTCGATGCGGTTTGTTCCAAGAGTTTCATATTTCAGTTATCTACAGTGTCAAAGGTTCCGTGTCATTTATTAGTCATTCGGGATTTCCGTGGTTAATTAATTCGAATTCTGTCAGTGTTAAATCGACATTATTTCACCTAATTAATTGGTAATTAGGTTCGGGTATTGTACCCTATTCTCGAACATGTTTTAATTGTTTTATCGGTCTATCTTGACCGTCGGGAGATTAGGGTTAATTCCCTTGATTATTCTCTGAGCCGGTATTAATTAATAATTAATATTTAATTATTAATTATACAGGATCGGGGTGTTACAGGTCACGACCCATAGGGAACCAACAAAGTGGGGGAATTTACCATCTTAGAGAGGAGGATAACTTGAAAGCTAAGATTGAGACACTCACTAGGGAGTTAGAGGTGCTAAAGGCTAGAGACTTAAAGCCAACACACTTAGCTAATCATGTAGATTCTTTTAGACCATGTTTTGTGTGTGGCGGAGTAGACCACCTTGCCCAAGAGCGTCCCACATCAGCTGAGATGAGAGGGATGTATGAGGACCAGTGTAATACCTTAGGTATGTACAAAAAGCCTTTCACACCCTACTCTGAGACTTACAATCCAGGATGACGCAATCACCCCAATTTTAGCTGGAAATCTAAAAACCAGCCACCTGCACCACCACTTGCACAGGCTCATAAATCATACCCTGCACCATATTATGCATTTTCATCTTCTAGGAATTCTTTAGAAGACACTTTATAGGCATTTATTGAAGCACATGGTAAGACTAACCAAACATTTGAATCTTTGATTACGCAGGTTGTCGAAGAGAACAAGGAGATAAAGAGCCAAGTGTCTAAATTGATGAGCTCTTTGAGTGTGAATGAGCGAGGCCGATTCCCTTCCCAAGCTCAGTCCACACTCCAAGGTCAACATATGGCACAAGAGAATCTGAAGGATGCAAACGCCATTATGACTCGAAGTGGTAAGTCCTTACACATCCCAACAATGGACAAATCAGAGGATGTGGAAAAGGAACAAGATAAGAGCAATGTTGAGCTGCCCAAGGAACCAGAGGTGACAAATAGCTATGTTAAGGTACCATTCCCTCAGGCTTTAAAATCAACCAAGCGTACTTTGGATCCTAACAACGAAATGTTAGAGAATCTCAGGCAGGTAAAAATCAATCTTCCTCTCTTGCATGTGATTAAACAAATTCCTATTTATGCAAAAGTTCTTAAAGATTTATGTACAGTTAAGAGGAAGCACCACGTGAAGAAGACAGCATTCCTGACAGAGCAAGTTAGTGCTCTAATTGAGCAGAGGATTCCCCCCAAGTACAAGGATCCTGGTTGTCCAACCATTGCATGCAGCATTGGAAATCATGAGTTTGGACAAGCTTTACTTGATTTAGGAGCAAGTGTGAATTTAATGCCTTATTCTATTTACTTGCAGATGGGGTTAGGAGAAATCAAACCAACCTCTATGGTATTGCAATTGGCTGACCATTCAGTCAGAGCGCCACGGGGTGTGGTAGAGGATGTTCTGATTCAAGTTGATAAATTTTATTATCCTGTTGATTTCATAATCCTTGACACTAACTCTGCTGTTGATTCTACCTCTAAAATTCCTTTGATTTTAGGTAGGCCTTTCCTTGCCACAGCTAATGCTCTTATCAATTGCAGGAATGGACTTATGAAGCTGTCTTTTGGGAACATGACTCTTGAGGTGAATATATTTCATGTTGCAAAACAGCTAAAAGAGGATGATGAGTGCCACCAGACATACATGATTGATTCACTCGTTGATTCACTCATAGATAGGACTCAGGATTATGGAGCACGGGGGTGGCAACCAAAGTTTGAAGAGTTGCCTACAAAAAGGGAAGAGCAGATTCCTTCAAGTGTGGAAGCACCTAAAGTTGAATTGAAACCTTTGCCTAAGGGTTCAAAACATGTCTTTCTTGATCCAGGTGATACTTTTCCTATTATTATGTCATCTGAATTGTCTGTGTCTCAAGGTGAGAAATCACCTCAGACCCTAAGTAAGCCTAGGTCAGCCCTAGGTTGGAGCATTGCTGATCGAGTTAAAATGAAAGTGTTGCATGATAACAATATTTTGAGAAAAACATTTAAGCCTAATGATCGAGTTTTCTTATATGATTCTAGACTCCATAAGCACACAAGAAAACTCAGGTCTAGGTGGACAGGCCCCTTTATAGTGAAAAATGATTTTGAAAATGGGGCAGTAGAAATAAAGGATCCTAAGGATAGGCGAGTTTTTAAAGTAAATGGCCAACGCCTTAAAGTTTTGATTGATAGGCAAGTTTTGAAAGTGGAAGACATTCCACTTATGGATCCGGACTATCCACCTTGATCATGCCATGCAAGTATGTTTTGTTTTTATTTTATTTCTTTATTTTATTTCTTTATTTTATTTTATTTTTGTTCTCTTTTATTTTTGTTATTTTTCTTTTTGTTTGCTGCTGTTTTTCTTTGTTTTTATTTGCAGGTTAGTTTCATTTTGTCAGTTTAGATTGCCATCTTTGGTGCTTAGCGAGCTGCCCACCTCACACTTCAGGTGTATTCTCTCTTTTTTCGTACCCTTCCATTCAATTTTGATTGTTAAACATTGAGAACAATGTTTCATTTAAGTTGGGGGGTGGTGGTTGCAAATTCAACATTTAAACTGCTGTGACATATTTTCATATTTCAAAAATTTTTTTAAAATTTGCATCACATGTGCATCTTTTTCACATGAGTACTCATTTTCAATCATAGTTATTTTTGTAAGTTCACCGAATCCACCATAATCATTCTACTAAGGCATTCACAGAACTTTTAATGCACTTATCCAAACTTTGTGGTAAGATGGTGGTTTGACACATGTAGCTAGAAAACTCTTTTGCTTAAGTATTCATGTGAGTTTTAGAGAGAATTGAGAGTCTTCAAATTCAGTTTGTGATAAGCATTTATTGATCTGTTGAATTGGGCACTTCTTTTGAGAATATCATTACATGGTTGGTGGTATGACGACGGATATACTTGGGATATGACGAAGGTCAATTTAGGATTAACGTTTGAGCCTTTCAAGCTAACCCTTCTCATCATAGACCCTTAGTAGCCAACTTTGAGCAAAAAAAAAAAAAACATATAGTTTTTTTCATATGCCCACATCATTCATACCTCTCCACATTGGAGTATAGCCTATACAGTGATTTACCTACCCTTTTTACTTCCAAGTGTGTACTAGGTGTGGAATTTACATTTCTTATCTTTTGTGTTGAATTGGAGAAAGCAGAAAAAGTAAAAAGAAAAAGAAAGAGTACATTGCAAAGTGTTCAGTTGGGTGAGCATCAAAGTCAATGAGCATCAAAGTTTATTCTATTGGAAAAAAAAAGAAAAAAAAATTGAAAAATTGAAAAAAAAAAAATGAAGAAAAAGAGAGAGAAAGAAGAAGAAGAATGAGACGTTTTATTATTCAGTGATTTGGAAAGTTGAAGAGTACATCAAGTGAGAAGTTTGGTTTGCTATGATTCTTAATGAAATTCTCTTAGTATGTACTTGGAAGTTTTTGAATCCTTTTTACCCTCTTCTTCATATAGCCCTAACCCGAGCCACATTACAACCCTTTTATGTTGATCATTCTGATCTTGAGTAAGGCTGTGGAAAGAGTGGTGGAAGTCTCATTTGTTAGTGCACCTATCATAAGATCAATGTTTGTTTGTTGCTTGTGCGTAATTGCCTAATTTTTCATTGAGCATATACACCCCTTGTCAACTCCATAAAGAGAACCCCTACATGAAATACTTTGATACCCGTGAGATATGGAGTTGAACTTTTTGCTTGAGATGTTCTTGACGTTGCATGTGTCATGGTTTGTGGTTAGATGGATATGGTTTGGAGCACACACACACTCTGTGAATTACTATAAGTGGATTGATTGTTATACGGTTTTTGAATTCCTTAAATTGCCTTGATTTGTAAATTTAAAAAGTGTGATTAGATGCTTGTTGTGTGTGATTTTTCTTGATCTTTTTTGCCAAATGCATGGAAATTGCTAGGGACTAGCAATGAACAAGTTGGGGGGTGTGATGAGTGCGCAAAAGTGCACTCTAAATGTACTATTATTTGATTAAAAGTGCTAGAAATATGAATAGAAATGTTGGGCTTCAATTGATTTTATTAAATTTAATTTCTATTTACAGTGAGATATATTTGAGAATTATTTTATATTATTTTAAATCTCAAATATTGCATTTTTTGTTGGCGAGAGATAGCTTGCAATTGCGCTTTATACTTAATATTTTTGGAACTATTTTTGGTTTTTTTGGCAGATTCGACCATTGAGTTTCAATTGAGATTTGGATAGTGTTAGAGTTTCAGAATGTGAAAACGGTCTTCATGAAGTTTTTAGAGGACGTCTTGGGCTTTTCAGAAAGGTTTGGTTTGCAAAAATCGGAATTCGTTTGGGCCTCCAAACATTGCTTCGAAATCAGGTCTGGGAAGTTGCTCCAAATTCTGTTCGTCCAGCCAACTTGAAGGGGCCATAAATTGAGCTTCCGAAGTCCAAATCAGGTAGTTTTTGAGCCTAAAAGTATCTACTCATCTGGAACTACAACTTTCATGAAGAGCCCGAGTTAAGATTCAGTTGTTATCTCATAGAAAACGGAGCGTAAAGATGGGTGCTGTTGGCTGTGTGCGGCTGGACAGTGCAAGGTTGAAAAGTCAAGACGAAAAAAAAAAAAAGAGAAAAATTCAAAGCAAGGCTGCACGGCTAGAGGGAGTCTCAATTCTGATTTCATTTTGTGTGGGGCCGGTGCTTGGAGATTTGACCAAAACAAAAGCAATGGAAATAAAGAGACAAAGGAGCATTTGGCTTGTGCAGTGGGCGCCGAGTGTAGAGCAGGCTGAAGCAGTGGGGTCCATGGCTGGCATTGATTTAGTGGGCTGAAGTAAATTTATGAGGCGGTGTGCGGCTGCAGTTTAAAAACACGGATCTAATTAGGAAGGGCCCAAGGAATTAGGGCGCAAAGTCAATTGAAAAAAAAAAAGAATATAAATACAGAAGTCGGCGGCTGTTGAAAGAAGATATAAAGGGGCTGATGCACTGTTGCGACGGAGGAAATTAGAAGAGAACAGGATACAGGCTGCTGTGTAATATCCCGACCCGGGATATAGCATGTACACCGGGTTGGACCGGGCTATAAAATGTAATCCCGAATTATAAGTCGTTATATGACATAAATAAAAGTGGATGCGTAATAGACTGTATTGTTTAATTACGATGCATAGGTACGAGAGGCAAACAGTCACGGGTGTCCAGGTGCCGTTGCACCGGAAGCCGAGTTTACTGAAAAACGTGCAAGTGAATGGCGACGCATAATTTTTTTTAAAGTAAATCTAAATGATTATGAATATAAAAAAATATATATATGTGTATACGGTCAGCTTATAATATATGTATATATTATAATCCAATGGAAGTAATAGAAAAGAAAGAAAAAGAAAAGAAATGGGCAGGTGGCAATCTCAAGATTTCATGTAGTGCATGAGAGAGCAATATATATTACAAATGTGTATATTGTGTAACGTGACAGCCTTGATACCATGGGGGCAACTGAGTGATATATAATATTATATATATATATATATATATATTGTGAGGTGTAGCGTGGCAGTAAGAGTTGGTGGGTTTACGTGTGTTTGTGTAGTATTGGTAGCAACATGCGGTGCAAGTGTGTGTCATGTGGGGGGTGTTGAGTGAGCTGCATACAGCAGCCGTGTGTGTACAGGTGTGTGTGCGTGAGCTCCCATGTAACCAGGTGGCAAAGCCACCGCCCATATACTCGGTCAAGGTATGAAATTAGAGGAGCCGAACACGTATAGAGAATATCGAAGAGAAAAGCAAAGGAAAGAAAGGAGAATCGGTGCAGCAGGGGGGTATATGTATGCATATATCTCTGTGTTTGTGTAGCGGTGCGATGGGGGCCGATGATGGTGCAGCAGCAGGTGAAGAATTGATAGGAACAGGGGGATTGAAATACAGCATGAACTGCTGTTAGAAGGGCTGGATTTGATGCTCAAACTGGAGCTAATAGCAAAGTCCAGCAGATTTCATGGAACTCTTGAATGGGTGAATCAAGAGAGAAAAATATTATGTATATGTATATATATGCAGCAGTGTTAAGGGAACGCCCAGAAGCCTCCATATGCATATATATGTGGGCGTTAAACAGAGAGAGAGAGAAAGGAGGATTTTGAAGCAGCCGAAATTAATAATAGGGAGGAGCAGACCTTGATGCAGTGCAAATATGTCTACAATTAGTTTTATTTTATTGGAAGAACTGAGATGGATCGGAACAGGGGAAATTTGTATAGTGTATATATATGTACGTATGCTTGTGTAGCAGTTGACCGAGTGAGGAAGGAAGAAAGTAGAGCTGCATGAACTGTTGTTGCAAAATTTACTGCGGCAGTGAGAATAGCAGCAGGGTGTGGGGAAGATTGAGAGAGTCAGGCGATAGCTGCTCGAACGGGCCATCAGACGGAGAGGGACCGTTGATGTTGGTCTCCGAGACGGCAATGCTTGAGCTAAAGGAGAAACGTGCTGACTAGGGAAATATTATGAAGTCTTAGTGCTGCCGTTAGTGTCGGTTTTGACTGATAAGAAAGAATTCAGCAAAGAAGTTGATGGAGTATTGTTCCATTAGAGTACAGCAGATGTAGCGGCTGTACATAGGAAAAATCTGTAGCAGTTAAAGACTCTACAATAGTAAAAGATCAGGTAGAGAGTAGCAGCAGTGAGTGCGGGAGAAAGAAATGGGCAACAGGGACTGATTTATAAAATATGATGTAACAGATCGGGGAGAAATTGAGAGAGCTAGCCGAGACTGCCACTGTCCAGCAATGGAGGTCTAGCAGTAGGTTACTGTCCGTGTTGTTACAATTTGGATAAGCTGTAAAGAATAATCGAGCTATAGCAGAAATGATGATGAGTTCTTAGGGACAATGAGTGTTGAAACTGCAGCAATTGGAGCTGCTGCTGCAAACTGATACGGTAGTTAGGTAATAGCCGAGTAATCAGGTTTGATTTTCATAATGGGTCTTTATTCTGCTTCAAGTGTTTACCAAATGCAACAATATTTATAGATATGTATAGCCTCATGAGTTTATATTTTACTGGAGTCAAGGCTCGGCTTATTCTTGTTGGTACATTGGCTGTATATTTCATTAGTCTTTATGCAGCCTCTATGTCACTGTAAAGAATTTAACTTAGTTGGTAATACTGCGAAGTTAGCCATGGATACTTGCTAGTGAGATAAATTGACAAAAAGGCTATAAATTAACCTTAAGTATTTACAGTTCAGTGAACAAATTAACGGAAATCACAAAATAGCTGACTTTTAATAAATTCGAATCAGTCGGCCTTTTAAGGATATTTACAAACCAGTTGACCATTTGAGACAAAGTTTAAATTCAATTATTCTTTTAATAAATTAATTATATAAATACCTCAAGTTCTAAAATAAGTCAAACGGACTCCAAATGATACAAATAAATAGTCAATTTGTATTATCTCAGACATTCTAAGATCAATGGTGAGGTCCGTTTCACGAGACGGAGTCCCAAAAAAATAAAATAACCGTAAAAGTGCAAAATGACCATTTTGCCCTTTTAAGTACAGAAGTCCAAATTGAATTCCGTGAAAGCCTAAACTGACTTTCTTCGGCATTCCGGACTCAATGGTAAAGTCTAAATAAGTATTAGAAATACTTATCATAGCAAGGCATAGAATTTGATGAATAGTATTGTTCTAAAACGCATTTACTGATATATAGGGAACGCGACAGGAAAGAGGCAACCCGCAGGAGACTGATTTAGGAGGAATGCATGATTAAAGGTAAGTAGATACCCTTTCTCTTCCATGTGGTGTTATCAAGCCAAGTTCATTCTTTTACTGCCAAACTTGTACTCCTGAGCGTATCTGATGTTATTGTCTCCACAATGTGATATTGTTCTATCTGGTGGACATTGATTTATTGTTGTACCATTGTTATCATGTTGAACCGTACTTTCAAATGCCTATTGTTATGTTTCCATTGAATTGATGATATTCCATTTTATATACTCCTATGGAATCATTTATGATCATGAAATGTTTATGTATACTGGATTTGTGCTCAGTCACAATATCCATCCGATGCTTTTAAATACACTGAAGACCTTCGGGTCGAGTCCGTGAACGGACATATGGCCATACACTGGAATGCACTAAAGGGGGTAAACCGGGCCCCCAAGGACCGAGGGCATATCAAGCCCTGACACAGAACAAAAGCATCTCTTATACGATTGCTCAACTAAAATTGTTGAATTACATTGTTCTTGTGATTATCTTGTATTGCGAGATATTCCTTGATTGATTTATTGTGGTCAATTATAATGGCAGTACTTTCTTGTTATTGTATTATCGTCGAGATTTCCAGGACATTGTCATGCCTTTCCTACTGATTACACATTGAGATCCCACTGTTCATTTGCCACTGTTCATATGTTAAGAGTTTCATGTTGATGTTATGTCCCTTACTCCTAATTGTACATTGTGTTCTGTTGTTTATTGGCCCTTATGGCAACTGTTCCCATTGGCTATCATAGCATCTTATTTTTATGATTGGCTATCATATTCTTATTCTTGGATTCATATTCTTTTATGATCCTCGATACCAGTGTCGGAGATCTGTATTTACTTGCTGGGCTCTTGTAGCTCATTCCACCCTCCTCACCCCCATTTCAGGTACTGATGCCGCGAGACCCCGGTAGGAGTTTAAAGACATAGAAGGACATGTGAGGAAATGCATCAGTTTATGTTTTAGTTCTCCCATGTATTCACCACCCTCGGGTGCTGGTCATGTTGGTTCTTAATTTATTTATGTAGAACCATATTATGTATTGTAAAGACTTTCGCTAACATTGTGTATTGAAAGACTTCCGCTGATGTACTATTACTGATAAGACTTCCGCTGTTATTGTTTTGAGGTTTTAGTACTTTACATATTAGTACTATGATACAGGAATGGAAAAAGTAGGGACGGCCTTCGGGCCGGCCCCGCGACACGAGATCCGCATAGGGTGGGTTTCGGGTCGTGACATGCTGCGACAGAAACAGAGAGTGAACAGAGGGAGATTGTGCGGCTGTGCGACGCAGAGAAGAAGAAAACATCAGTGCAGCTACTCCATGGCTCGATTGTTCTCCGTGAAATTTATGTTATCCATCCTGTACATGGGTAACTAAATTTTCAAGTGGGGTTAGGGATGAACTTGCACCATAGATGATTATTTTAATTTATTTTTGATTCATGTACGTGGTTTTCACTTGTTAAATTCTTTGATGATTATTCATAATTAATTTTTGGATTTTATTGTCCGAATAATTAAAGGGTTTAGTCCGTTTATAGATTCAGTCATGCTTTTTCTATCGAATGGATTAATGTTTTGATTATTTTTGGAACAATTACTTATTTATATTGATTCAATTCTCTGCTGCAATATTGCTCGTTGGGTATATTGTCGTCGTTGTGTTTTCTCAATGTGAATAATAATTTGAGTGATTTAAAAGTGTTGAATAATTTTTCAAAGGGTTATTTTCAGTCTAATTGTGGTTCATAATTGTATATCTTCCGATTGAGATTTTTGGGATTTAATTTCTCAATTGAGTTATTAGTGAATTAAAAATAATTAAAATATCATATATGTGCAAGGGATTCCCAACATTCCACTATTCGTTAATTTGAGTATTTTCTTCCATTAATCAATTTGTTTAATTTTTAATTTGCATTCAAAAATCACTTTTCTATATTTTTATTTTCTTGTTAACCGTCTAATATTTTTCTTAGTTTCAGAAATTCTTTCTATTATTCTTTTAATTTTGTCTCCCTGTGGAATCGACACCCCAAAGCTACACTACAACTACCGCGTTATTCTTTGGGCGTAATCAGTTGTTGAACCATTGCCAGTCTATATATCCTGTTTGGAGGGAAATATGACCAGAAGACCTTTTGCTTTAAAGGAAAACTGTAATACCCCGACCCAAATTGTAACAGAGCAAACTGTGTAAACCTGAGCTGTTAGGGCTTTCTGTTTTAATATTGAATAAAATGGATGGTTTGGAAACTCAATAGTTTCGAAAGTACAGATAATTCCTAAGCGATGCCTGAGCAAGCCATCAACGAATACCGAAATAAAAATAAATAAATAAAGAAAAAATAAATAAAATAAAATAAAGTAGAATAAAAAGAAAATAAATAATAAAAGGAAAATAAAATTTAAATAATAAAAAATAAAAAGAAGTAAAAAGATATGTATGGAAATGAGTATATACATGTATATGTGTAGGTGTATAAATATATATATATATCAGTGTATATATGAAAGCTTGACATATATATATATATATAATAAACCGTATGTGTATATATATAGATATAACCACTTGGATAGGCATGCAGCTAATTATGATAAGGGAGGGGGTCGTGATTTAAGGATCTGGGAGATTTAAAAAAAGAAAAAAGAAAAGAAAGATAAGGCTAGAAATCGGAAACGGGAAAGGAAAGGCAAAACAAAAAAAAGTTATTCGCTGTCGCTGGATAGAAATTAGGGGGCAAACCAAAATGTCAATCCTTCAAATGTCTGTCTAAATCCCAACACCGCCCTCTGGTAACCTATCATCATCTAGGGTTTTGTCTGGCTCAACCAACTTCTTTCTCGTTTCAAAGCTCTCTCATCTATTGATCAACACCCCCAAGACGATGACCATTTGGATGGGCGGCAGTCCTAGAACATATCTAGGCGAAGTTGTGAACAACGGTGTCCGAGATTAAGAGGCCCTAGGAGGTTGCCGTGAGGGCTCCGATGCTGTTTTCCATCAACACCGACGAGCAATTGAAGGTGTTAACAGATGGGTTTCAATAGCCTGGTGGGTTTGATTTGTGGTTTGAGAAAAACGGGCCCCAATTGTTCGATACCATGGATGGGGTGCCCTCGACTAGATTTTTCCCTAAAGGGGTTATTCATAGTACCAAACCCTATGGAAAATTGAGACTGATTGGGATGGTATTGACGAATTGTCCTTGCTTAGTTCAGTTGAAGAACCTGAAAATGGTACACAAAGAGACGGTTATAAGATTTCAAAAGGGTTGAGTAGTGGGTAATACAGTGACAGTGAAGTCGAACCCAAGAATTCGATGGAATTACCACGTGGTAGAAGTGGAAAGGGTCCTAATGGTAAATTTAGGAAGAAGAGGAATAGAAGAAGGATTGGACTCTAAAATTCAAGCAATTTGAATGGGTTGGATTAAGGACCTGTTGGTTTTCATAGAGATCAAAGAGTGGAGACACTGTTAGTGCACTCAGGTGAGAGTTAGTTAGCAGGGGTGGTTATGTAAGGAAATTGAAAGATACCAATTCAGGAGTATATGATATGAGTTTACAACAAGATGGAAGTTATGGGTTTCAAGTTGAGAACTGAGAGTGCAAATTGAATTTTATGGCCTAGGATGTGGTTGGCCTCAAGTCATTCTAGCTTCACTAAGATGGTGGACAAGAATTAGTTGGTCCAGCAGGAGTATCACAATATGCCAATGCAATCATTCTTAGTTTGTTTCAGTTTCATGAGACAAGTGATGATCTAGGAGATGATCAGGGAACTCAAAGGGAAAAGGAAAAGTTACGGAATACTGAGGGTGTCACATCCCGAACCCCACCCTACCCGGATGTCGAGGACGTGATGCCAGTCAGTCGCTACGCGACCAACCGAAGGCAATTTCTGAACTTTCCAGTGAATTGCACTCCAACTGTAGGGTCAGATGCAGCGGAATTTAAAACTATATTCAATGGGGTGCAACTCATGTATTCACCGTAAGGTTATGTACCACAGAGCCAGTCTAATATCCAACAGCTAACAATTTTAACCTCAGAGCATATCTATAATCCGACATATAACAACAGAGCAGAACTATAATCTCTAGAGTACCGTTTAAATCCATGAGCCATGTCTATATTTAGTACATATCAGTCAAGTCAGTCGTATTACATCACTCACCTGATTAAACAGATTCAATCCTCAATAATCCAATCTCCACAGATCAGTGCCATCAGATCCAACAGATATCATTCCTGAAAAATGTTAGGGAATGGGGTGAGCTTCGAAAAGCCCAATGAGTAACACAGGTTCCCTGTCAAGGGTTTCAAAACCATTTCTTGTTTACAAAGCACAAGGGTAGTTCAGTTGTTTCTGAAATAGCAGTTTTATCAATCTACTTTAAATGCAGTTTCAATAAAATAAAGCAGGACTGAACAAAATAAAACAACAGATCAGGACAGACAGAACATAACAAACTATATCAAGTATAACCATACAGAACAGAACACAACAGGTTAGGACGGAGCAGAACCGAGCAGAGCAGGACATAACAAATCAGAACAGGATGAAGCAAAGCACAACAAATCAAAACAAAGCAGGTCGGAATGGAACGGGTCAGAATAAAACGGGTCGAAATAGAACAGGTCAGAACGGATCACAATAAAACATAATAGAACGGAACGGAACAAAACATAACAAGTCATAACCGAACAGAACGGAATAAGACTTGACAAATCAGGATAAAACAGAACGGAACATAACAGAACGGAGCGGAAACAATATGTCAACCAAAGATACAGGTATATCATCAACAAAACGGAAACAAGACAGAACTGAGTGGAAACAGTATATCAATCAAGGATACATGTATATCATCAACGGAACGGAACAAGACAGAACTGAGTGGAAACAGTATATCAATCAAGGATACAAGTATATCATCAACGGAACGGAACAAGACAGAACTGAGTGGAAACAGTATATTAATCACGGATACAAGTATATCATCAACGGAACGAAAGGAATCAATATCAATCAGGACAAGTCATATCGGAACTGAACATGACGGAGCAAAACGAAACAATACATCAATCAGATTAAGACATAACGAAACTGAACATGTCGGAACAAAACGGAACAATACATCTATCAGAACAAGACATATCGGAATTGAACATGACGGAACAAAACGAAACAATACATCCATCAGATTAAGACATATCGAAACTGAACATGTCGGAACAAAACAGAACAATACATTTATCAGAACAAGACATATCGGAATTGAACATGACGGAACAAAATGAAACAATACATCAATCAGATTAAGACATATCGAAACTGAACATGTCGGAACAAAACGGACCAATACATCTATCAGAACAAGACATATCGGAATTGAACAGGACGGAACAAAATGAAACAATATCAATCAGGACGGAACAGATCAGACATAACAAATCAGGACGGATCAGGACGGAACAGATCAGACATAGCAAATCAGGACGGATCAGGACGGAACAGATCAGACATAGCAAATCAGGACGGATCAGGACGGAACAGATCAGACATAACAAATCAGGACGGATCAGGACGGAACAGATCAGACATAACAAATCAGGACGGATCAGGACGGAACAGATCAGACATAACAAATCAGGACGGATCAGGAAGGAACAGATCAGACAGATCAAACGGAACAGGTCAGGACAAAACAGATCAAACAAAACAGGTCAGACAGATCAAACAGAACAGGTCAGGACAGATCAAACAGAACAGGTCAGACAGATCAAACAAAACAGGTCGGGACAGACCAAACAGAACAGGTCAGGACAGATCAAACAGAATATGTCAGTGTTGAGCGGAACAGAACAGAACAGATCAAACAAAACAGATAGTTAAACACGTTCATTTGAAACAGTATTAAAAACAAGAGTACAGTTAAAACATCAGAGTAACAGAACAGATTAGTTAAAACATCAGCGTAACAGAACAGATCAGTTAAAACATCAGAGTAACAGAACAGATCAGTAATGAGCAGAGCAGAACAGTATAACAGAATAAACAGTACAGTATGCACAGATTAAACAGTGCGGTATGCTCATGTAGCGCTCAAGACTGAAGTGGTACCAAGAGTCAGTTGTTCTTTCAGTAAAAACAGTGATAGGTTTATTGCAGTACAGAACAAAGGAATCAGACAGTAAAAATCATGCATTTGAATAAGGGCATGAAATCAGTGTATCAGGTAAAACAGTACAGTACAGTATTTAAAATACAGTAACTAGACGGTGTGCTTATACACCAATTCAGGAGTCAGGGTTACTCACAAACTGTTACGGTTATCTCCTTGCGCAAACAATCCGATAACCTCCAAGTACGTCAGGCATCACCATGTATATCCTGAACAATCATCATTAATTACAGACAGATCAGAATTTATCCATTCAGGTCTTATTCGTCATCTTAGGTGTCTATCGGATTACCTAAGATAACCTAGTAGCCTATCGCCCTCTCATCGGGTTTCATCCGGGGCTATTTTATTCTTAAATTAGGCTTAGCAGTCATCAGGATTATAACCTAAGTCATTAGTCTTCAATCGTTATCAGTCGGTTACTTATTCAGTCTCAGGGGCAAAACGGTCATTTGTCACTTTTGCACCGGACCCCTATCAAGGTCTTCAGAATGGTCTTTATATCTTAAATATAAAGTCATACGTCTTTTAGACTCCAATCAGTATCAGTTAGGTTCTTATTTTAACGATAGGGGCAAAATGATAATTTTGCCATTCTTGTCCCGGACCTAGTCGTGGTCCTCGGAATATCCCATATATTCTATATATGAAGTTCTAAGTCTTTTAGACTTAAATTGCTACCAGTTAGGTGCTTATTTAGCCTTAGGGGTAAAATGGTAATTTTGCCATTCTTATCCCGGACCTTATCATGGTCCTCAGAATGTCGCAAATATCTTGTACCTAATTTTCTAAGTCCTTTGGACTTCGTTTGGTATCCGCTTTTGGTCATCGGGACACATCGGTCATTTCTCGTTTTACGCATTGATTGTCTCGGAGTCTTATTTAGCCCTTCAGTGTTCATAATTATCCCTATGATAATTTATCAGATCAGTTTGACCTTTATTTGACCTCTACTTTGCACTTACTGTGCTCAGGGGTATTTTGGTCATTTTACGTTTTGTAAGATTCCGACTCCGAATCATTATTTAATCATGTTTACAGTCTCACCAGTATCTGGGCTTCTATCGCTATCGATTTCGTCCCAATCGGACTTCATTTGGGCTTCGTACAGTATCAGGGGTAATTTGGTCATTTACACTTTATGTGTCTGTATTTTTCGGGACTTCAGTTTGTTAAACGGACCTCACCGTTGAGTTCAGAACGCCCGACATAGTCAAAATAGACTGTCTTTTATTTTTATTTGGGCCTGGGTACCCTCAGGGGCAGTACAGTCATTTGTCACTTACAGGTTTGTATTTTTCGGTACATAATTTCCCAGTTTGGACTGTACCATTGAATCCAGAATACTTGAAATAGTGAAAATACACTATTTATTTAATTTATTTGGACTCCGTTTGACATATATAATGTCCAAGGGTAAAATTGTAATTTTACCCATTTAATAAAATAATAAAATAATTATTTTATTATTTAATTAATTTTTCAGGGGCTTGATTGCACAAAATTTCGGAAATCAGGGCCACTGTGCAATATTCAGAACTATCAGGGGTAAATCCGTAATTTTTAGAAACATTTGGGGGGTTAAATATAAATTCAGAAAATTAGGGTTCAGACCCATTGGTTTAAGGGTTCACTGGCCGAACCGGTCTAGAACTCTTGTGAACCAACCGGTTCACTGACCTCAGAAAACCGGGATAACATATCCCATTTAACCTCAATTGCCCCCTTATCCGTGTTTAGGATTAGCCAAATCCAAATTTTAATTTATTAACCGCGTTGCCAAACAGGCTGAATTCAATTTAAAATTAAAACGGTTAACACTAAAACGGCGCAGTTTCATTATTTCGGTGGCATCCTCTCAGGCCGACACGTGTCCAGAGTCAACTCACCCACTCGGTTCGACTCGGTCAACTCGGCCAAGTCAACTCTGTCGTCCCCAATGAACAACTCAGTGTTGCCCTAATTCTGCAGAGTTTTCTTCTTCTATTTCGTGATGTTTCAAGGGCTGTTTTCAATCTGATTTGGCCCCAAATGGTTCCTGATGGTCATGCCAACTCTTTGGCATCGATTTCACCGTTCGAATCAAGCCCAATAGCTTGATATATGGAGGAATAGCCGAAACAATAATTTGGCTATTAAACCCTCGTTTCTCCACCAAAACTGATGCGGTTTGTCTCCAAATGATCCTTGTATCAGGGGCTTGAGGTCCTCATTACGAACATTCAGTGTAGGAGTCGATTACAAGGTCTGGGTTTCAAACCCGAGACCTGCATCTCACGGTTTGGGGGTTTAAATCAGCGTTTTAGGGTCGCGGAAGGCGATATTTTAAACCCTCTTCGTGTCTAGATTAGTTCTAGACCATTGGAAATCAGTTCGGTTGAGGTCATTTCAGACCTGCTACTCAAGGTCGTTAATGGTGGTTTTGTTCATGGTTTGTAGGTTTCTAGGCCTATCTGAACCTCTCAGTTAGTTCGTTACGGTTCTTAGGCCTCACAGTCGTCTATATACTCAGTTATGTAGATCAAAACAACTGAAAACAGTAGGCATGCTTGAGGGAAAAATTTCAGAAAAATTTGGTGTTTACCTCTCAAGCAGTTAGCCTTCCTTGCTTATCCATGGCTCAGTTCAGACCTTGGCACCTCGGTCCTCAGTTCCTTCCTCTTGATGCATCTTCATGGAACACCATCATGTGTAGACCATGGACATACACACCATTCTCACAATGGTTTCTCACACATAAGCTCACTTGATCTCACAGGGTTTCTCTCTCTTAACAGATCAGTTCTCACACCTTATCACCTCCTCTATATCAGTATATCAGATCCCCCCAATTTCTGATCTCACCCTCACCATATATCACCTATGAAATGGTTATTGATTTGTGAGATATACCATCATTGGCTTGCATGCATTTGGGTTGGGGGAGGGGTCATCATGTGATGTGTAGGCATGATAGCCTAGGGGGCATAGGGTGATGCATGCTGATGTGTTGCATGCTTGTTCATTGGTCACTTGGGAGGTGGCCTATTCAGATTTGTATGCATATACATTTCATTGTATATATGGTCACAAAGATGCCACTAGCCCAGTTGGTATTTTTTGGATGAGGTTTCTTTTTCACTCAAAGGTCAAGGGTTCAATTCCCTTGGCCTCCCATTTGGCCATTTTTCCCCTATTTTCAGTTAAGGCCACGTTTGGTTGCGCAGAAATTCAGTTTCAGTATTTCTTTCATAACTTTCGTTCCTTAACTCCTTTTTCGACACGGTTTGTTCCGGGAGTTTCATATTTCAGTTATCTTCAGTGTCAGAGGTTCCGTGTCATTTATTAAACATTCGGGATTTTTCGGGTTAGCTAATTCGGATTTCGTTAGTGTTAAAACGACATTATTTTACCGATTTAACCAGTAATTGGGTTTGGGTATCATACCCTTTTCCCCCAGACATATTTGATTATTTAATCGGTCCATGGCGACCGTCGGGATCAAAATTAATTCCCTAAATCATTCTGTAAGTCGGTATTAATTAATAGTTATTAATTAATTATTAATTTCACGGGATCGGGGTGTTACATCCTACCCCTCTTCAGAAAAGTTTTGTCCTCAAAACTTGTTTGGTCTTATCTAGGAGGTCCTATCGTCATAGTCTCCCTTTCTAATTCGTCTATCGGATCATGTCATTCCAGATATTGTTCTCTATCGAGAAGATATTTTATATCAGCTTCACACAGATTCTATGTCAGATATAGGTATTTCCCATTTGGTCAGATTGTACAACCATAATGGTATAATCTCTTCAAGATTTGATCATCGGACCCATATTACATCAGATCAACCAGGCGATCATCCTCAAATAGGTAGAAACCATCTACTAAGATCACTTAATCACATATGATCCCACAAGTGATTCATCTGATATCCATAGTCACAAGCATCATTGCTAGAGTTAACAGACATACAGTCATTTTCCTTTTGGTTGCTATGTCCATAATCATTCGTATGGACATATCTCCACGTATCATGAGTCTACAACCTCAAGTCACACCAGTTCAGATCAGATTCAGAAATTCAGTCCTCAGATACCTCAGAATTACAGGCCTATTGTCTATTATGAAGACTTTTACAATTCCACGTCAGATCTCCAAAAGTGGAACTCAGTATTTATGGCTCAGGTACTCTGTGGTCCTTAATTCATAACCTAATGCTCTGATATTGCTCTGTGATACATGTTGATCTCCAAATTTCGCCAACCTCAGTTATGAGAATCTTAATTATCTCCAACCTTTGCTCTGATACCACCTTGTCACATCCCGAACCCCACCCTACCCGGATGTCGAGGACGTGATGCCAGTCAGTCGCTACGCGACCAACCGAAGGCAATTTCTGAACTTTCCAGTGAATTGCACTCCAACTGTAGGGTCAGATGCAGCGGAATTTAAAACTATATTCAATGGGGTGCAACTCATGTATTCACCGTAAGGTTATGTACCACAGAGCCAGTCTAATATCCAACAGCTAACAATTTTAACCTCAGAGCATATCTATAATCCGACATATAACAACAGAGCAGAACTATAATCTCTAGAGTACCGTTTAAATCCATGAGCCATGTCTATATTTAGTACATATCAGTCAAGTCAGTCGTATTACATCACTCACCTGATTAAACAGATTCAATCCTCAATAATCCAATCTCCACAGATCAGTGCCATCAGATCCAACAGATATCATTCCTGAAAAATGTTAGGGAATGGGGTGAGCTTCGAAAAGCCCAATGAGTAACACAGGTTCCCTGTCAAGGGTTTCAAAACCATTTCTTGTTTACAAAGCACAAGGGTAGTTCAGTTGTTTCTGAAATAGCAGTTTTATCAATCTACTTTAAATGCAGTTTCAATAAAATAAAGTAGGACTGAACAAAATAAAACAACAGATCAGGACAGACAGAACATAACAGACTATATCAAGTATAACCATACAGAACAGAACACAACAGGTTAGGACGGAGCAGAACCGAGCAGAGCAGGACATAACAAATCAGAACAGGATGAAGCAAAGCACAACAAATCAAAACAAAGCAGGTCGGAATGGAACGGGTCAGAATAAAACGGGTCGAAATAGAACAGGTCAGAACGGATCACAATAAAACATAATAGAACGGAACGGAACAAAACATAACAAGTCATAACCGAACAGAACGGAATAAGACTTGACAAATCAGGATAAAACAGAACGGAACATAACAGAACGGAGCGGAAACAATATGTCAACCAAAGATACAGGTATATCATCAACAAAACGGAAACAAGACAGAACTGAGTGGAAACAGTATATCAATCAAGGATACATGTATATCATCAACGGAACGGAACAAGACAGAACTGAGTGGAAACAGTATATCAATCAAGGATACAAGTATATCATCAACGGAACGGAACAAGACAGAACTGAGTGGAAACAGTATATTAATCACGGATACAAGTATATCATCAACGGAACGAAAGGAATCAATATCAATCAGGACAAGTCATATCGGAACTGAACATGACGAAGCAAAACGAAACAATACATCAATCAGATTAAGACATAACGAAACTGAACATGTCGGAACAAAACGGAACAATACATCTATCAGAACAAGACATATCGGAATTGAACATGACGGAACAAAATGAAACAATACATCAATCAGATTAAGACATATCGAAACTGAACATGTCGGAACAAAACAGAATAATACATCTATCAGAACAAGACATATCGGAATTGAACATGACGGAACAAAACGAAACAATATCAATCAGGACGGAACAGATCAGACATAACAAATCAGGACGGATCAGGACGGAACAGATCAGACATAGCAAATCAGGACGGATCAGGACGGAACAGATCAGACATAGCAAATCAGGACGGATCAGGACGGAACAGATCAGACATAACAAATCAGGACGGATCAGGACGGAATAGATCAGACATAACAAATCAGGACGGATCAGGAAGGAACAGATCAGACAGATCAAACGGAACAGGTCAGGACAAAACAGATCAAACAAAACAGGTCAGACAGATCAAACAGAACAGGTCAGGACAGATCAAACAGAACAGGTCAGACAGATCAAACAAAACAGGTCGGGACAGACCAAACAGAACAGGTCAGGACAGATCAAACAGAATATGTCAGTGTTGAGCGGAACAGAACAGAACAGATCAAACAAAACAGATAGTTAAACACGTTCATTTGAAACAGTATTAAAAACAAGAGTACAGTTAAAACATCAGAGTAACAGAACAGATCAGTTAAAACATCAGAGTAACAGAACAGATCAGTTAAAACATCAGAGTAACAGAACAGATCAGTAATGAGCAGAGCAGAACAGTATAACAGAATAAACAGTACAGTATGCACAGATTAAACAGTGCGGTATGCTCATGTAGCGCTCAAGACTGAAGTGGTACCAAGAGTCAGTTGTTCTTTCAGTAAAAACAGTGATAGGTTTATTGCAGTACAGAACAAAGGAATCAGACAGTAAAAATCATGCATTTGAATAAGGGCATGAAATCAGTGTATCAGGTAAAACAGTACAGTACAGTATTTAAAATACAGTAACTAGACGGTGTGCTTATACACCAATTCAGGAGTCAGGGTTACTCACAAACTGTTACGGTTATCTCCTTGCGCAAACAATCCGATAACCTCCAAGTACGTCAGGCATCACCATGTATATCCTGAACAATCATCATTAATTACAGACAGATCAGAATTTATCCATTCAGGTCTTATTCGTCATCTTAGGTGTCTATCGGATTACCTAAGATAACCTAGTAGCCTATCGCCCTCTCATCGGGTTTCATCCGGGGCTATTTTATTCTTAAATTAGGCTTAGCAGTCATCAGGATTATAACCTAAGTCATTAGTCTTCAATCGTTATCAGTCGGTTACTTATTCAGTCTCAGGGGCAAAACGGTCATTTGTCACTTTTGCCTCGGACCCCTATCAAGGTCTTCAGAATGGTCTTTATATCTTAAATATAAAGTCATACGTCTTTTAGACTCCAATCAGTATCAGTTAGGTTCTTATTTTAACGATAGGGGCAAAATGATAATTTTGCCATTCTTGTCCCGGACCTAGTCGTGGTCCTCGGAATATCCCATATATTCTATATATGAAGTTCTAAGTCTTTTAGACTTAAATTGCTACCAGTTAGGTGCTTATTTAGCCTTAGGGGTAAAATGGTAATTTTGCCATTCTTATCCCGGACCTTATCATGGTCCTCAGAATGTCGCAAATATCTTGTACCTAATTTTCTAAGTCCTTTGGACTTCGTTTGGTATCCGCTTTTGGTCATCGGGACACATCGGTCATTTCTCGTTTTACGCATTGATTGTCTCGGAGTCTTATTTAGCCCTTCAGTGTTCATAATTATCCCTATGATAATTTATCAGATCAGTTTGACCTTTATTTGACCTCTACTTTGCACTTACTGTGCTCAGGGGTATTTTGGTCATTTTACGTTTTGTAAGATTCCGACTCCGAATCATTATTTAATCATGTTTACAGTCTCACCAGTATCTGGGCTTCTATCGCTATCGATTTCGTCCCAATCGGACTTCATTTGGGCTTCGTACAGTATCAGGGGTAATTTGGTCATTTACACTTTATGTGTCTGTATTTTTCGGGACTTCAGTTTGTTAAACGGACCTCACCGTTGAGTTCAGAACGCCCGACATAGTCAAAATAGACTGTCTTTTATTTTTATTTGGGCCTGGGTACCCTCAGGGGCAGTACAGTCATTTGTCACTTACAGGTTTGTATTTTTCGGTACATAATTTCCCAGTTTGGACTGTACCATTGAATCCAGAATACTTGAAATAGTGAAAATACACTATTTATTTAATTTATTTGGACTCCGTTTGACATATATAATGTCCAAGGGTAAAATTGTAATTTTACCCATTTAATAAAATAATAAAATAATTATTTTATTATTTAATTAATTTTTCAGGGGCTTGATTGCACAAAATTTCGGAAATCAGGGCCACTGTGCAATATTCAGAACTATCAGGGGTAAATCCGTAATTTTTAGAAACATTTGGGGGGTTAAATATAAATTCAGAAAATTAGGGTTCAGACCCATTGGTTTAAGGGTTCACTGGCCGAACCGGTCTAGAACTCTTGTGAACCAACCGGTTCACTGACCTCAGAAAACCGGGATAACATATCCCATTTAACCTCAATTGCCCCCTTATCCGTGTTTAGGATTAGCCAAATCCAAATTTTAATTTATTAACCGCGTTGCCAAACAGGCTGAATTCAATTTAAAATTAAAACGGTTAACACTAAAACGGCGCAGTTTCATTATTTCGGTGGCATCCTCTCAGGCCGACACGTGTCCAGAGTCAACTCACCCACTCGGTTCGACTCGGTCAACTCGGCCGAGTCAACTCTGTCGTCCCCAATGAACAACTCAGTGTTGCCCTAATTCTGCAGATTTTTCTTCTTCTATTTCGTGATGTTTCAAGGGCTGTTTTCAATCTGATTTGGCCCCAAATGGTTCCTGATGGTCATGCCAACTCTTTGGCATCGATTTCACCGTTCGAATCAAGCCCAATAGCTTGATATATGGAGGAATAGCCGAAACAATAATTTGGCTATTAAACCCTCGTTTCTCCACCAAAATTGATGCGGTTTGTCTCCAAATGATCCTTGTATCGGGGGCTTGAGGTCCTTATTACGAACATTCAGTGTAGGAGTCGATTACATGGTCTGGGTTTCAAACCCGAGACCTGCATCTCACGGTTTGGGGGTTTAAATCAGCGTTTTAGGGTCGCGGAAGGCGATATGTTAAACCCTCTTCGTGTCTAGATTAGTTCTAGACCATTGGAAATCAGTTCGGTTGAGGTCATTTCAGACCTGCTACTCAAGGTTGTTAATGGCGGTTTTGTTCATGGTTTGTAGGTTTCTAGGCCTATCTGAACCTCTCAGTTAGTTCGCTACGGTTCTTAGGCCTCACAGTCGTCTATATACTCAGTTATATAGATCAAAACAACTGAAAACAGTAGGCATGCTTGAGGGAAAAATTTCAGAAAAATTTGGTGTTTACCTCTCAAGCAGTTAGCCTTCCTTGCTCATCCATGGCTCAGTTCAGACCTTGGCACCTCGGTCCTCAGTTCCTTCCTCTTGATGCATCTTCATGGAACACCATCATGTGTAGACCATGGACATACACACCATTCTCACAATGGTTTCTCACACATAAGATCACTTGATCTCACAGGGTTTCTCTCTCTTAACAGATCAGTTCTCACACCTTATCACCTCCTCTATATCAGTATATCAGATCCCCCCAATTTCTGATCTCACCCTCACCATATATCACCTATGAAATGGTTATTGATTTGTGAGATATACCATCATTGGCTTGCATGCATTTGGGTTGGGGGAGGGGTCATCATGTGATGTGTAGGCATGATAGCCTAGGGGGCATAGGGTGATGCATGCTGATGTGTTGCATGCTTGTTCATTGGTCACTTGGGAGGTGGCCTATTCAGATTTGTATGCATATACATTTCATTGTATATATGGTCACAAAGATGCCACTAGCCCAGTTGGTATTTTTTGGATGAGGTTTCTTTTTCACTCAAAGGTCAAGGGTTCAATTCCCTTGGCCTCCCATTTGGCCATTTTTCCCCTATTTTCAGTTAAGGCCACGTTTGGTTGCGCAGAAATTCAGTTTCAGTATTTCTTTCATAACTTTCGTTCCTTAACTCCTTTTTCGACACGGTTTGTTCCGGGAGTTTCATATTTCAGTTATCTTCAGTGTCAGAGGTCCCGTGTCATTTATTAAACATTCGGGATTTTTCGGGTTAGCTAATTCGGATTTCGTTAGTGTTAAAACGACATTATTTTACCGATTTAACCAGTAATTGGGTTTGGGTATCATACCCTTTTCCCCCAGACATATTTGATTATTTAATCGGTCCATGGCGACCGTCGGGATCAAAATTAATTCCCTAAATCATTCTGTAAGTCGGTATTAATTAATAGTTATTAATTAATTATTAATTTCACGGGATCGGGGTGTTACAGAGGGAGGTCACACGAATTAAATTTAAGTAAACTCCTATCTTTTATACGTGGTTTTCCAAGCCACACTCCTTTTATTACGACCAAAATTTTGTATTCATGTACGTACCCTTTACTATTGTCCCACCATCGATATTGTCCTATCTGGTGGATGCTTATTAACTGTTATCTCATGATTTCTTTATTGTACTGTGCCTTGAAAGGCTTATCATTGTATGTTTACTACATGATATTCCATACCTTATACACTTCTTATGGAATTACGATAGAATCCTGATTTATGATAAACGCCAAATTTTATACTCAGTCACAATATCCATTCGATACTATCTGATTGACAGGACCTACTGGTCAATTTATGGGACCTATGAGTCGAGTCCATAAACGAACACATGGCAATGATGGCATTTTTACGCAGTGAGTTAAAAGGGCATTTTATATGCATTCATGTTAAAAGGGGGTATGCCGGACCCCCAAAAGACCAAGGGTCTACCAAACCCTGAACAAAGTAAATGCATCACTTATGTTTGACTGTTATGTTGAAGTTTATTGGATTCATAGGATGCTTTCATTTCCCTATGAAAAATTTCATGTTGATAGTTCCTTATTTATTGGACTTAATTGTGACCGTTTTATTATGGCAGTATATTTATGTTGATTTTGATTATTGAGCTTTATCCAAATCCATGCTACACCATTACTCATACTTGTTTATTGTGCCTTACTATTCATTGGCCTTTGTGGCACTTACTATTAACTGCAACCGTTGTCATGATTGGTTATCATGTTACCTTGAGTTTATATTTTCCTATGTTAACCCTAACCCATATTTGAGATAGGCTTTTACTTACTGAGCGTTGTTAGCTCACCCCACTTACTAATTTTTTAGGTGAGAATGCTACAGAACCATAATAGGAGTTCAGGACCTTAGGGAGACAGTTGAGGAGCATGATAGAAGTGAATAGAGTCTCTCCCTTATACTCACCGCCTAAGAGTCGTTGTATGTTATGTTTATGTCGGTATGTAGTTTTCAGTTGTTAAACAATTTTGTATTAAGACTTTTGTTGATGTACTATTTAAGTTTACATTATTTATTGTTATCGTTGATATAAAGAATGAAAAAGTAGGGATGGCCATTGGGTCGACCCCGCGACACGAGATCCATATAGGGTGAGTTTCAGCTCGTGACAAAAACAGGGACAAAGAAGTATTGGAGTTAATACAAACTGATGTGTGTGGACCCTTAAATATTAGGGCTAAAGGAGGCTATAAGTATTTCATTATTTTTTCTGATGATTACTCTAGATATGGTTATGTCTATCTATTACACCATCAGTCAGAAGCCTTTGAAATGTTCAAAGAGTTTCAGGCAGAAGTGGAAAAGGAATTAGATAGGAGTATAAAATCACTTCAATCTGATCGAGGTCGGGAATATCTCTCCAGTGACTTCAGTCAGCATTTGTTGGAATGGGATTTTATTCCAGTTGTCTGCACCTGGCATGCCTCAACAAAACGATATAGCAGAGAGGAGAAACAGGACACTTTTAGATACGGTAAGGTCAATGATGAGTTATTCTGATTTACCTATATTCATTTGGGGGTATGCGTTGGAGAAAACGGTATATATTCTGAACTTAGTTCCAACTAAGTCTGCTCCTAAGATTCCAGTAGAGCTTTAGACTCAACGCCAGCCAAGTCTAAACCACTATCGGATCTGGGTGTAACACCCCGACTTGATTAAATGATATTTAGGTCACTAATTATTAATTAGTGACTTTAAAAAGGATACAATAAACCATGATGGGGATTAATTAATAGAAAATATGCAATTAATCCAGACCACTAAAATGGTGTAGGCCCGAAAAATTGACAACCCGGTCAACCGAGTGCCAAAATGGATAATACGGGACCGATACGAAGAATTAAATATGAAAATAATGTCAATATCATCTGAGACACGAACGGAAACTCACTCTGAGCTACCGTAATTTATAATATTTATATATATGTAAATAATGCAAGAAGCTGGAAGCTTCTCATGGAAGCTGCTGATAGATTGATATATATACATGAAACGGAAACTATTAGAGGTTATGTCGGTGTGCAGCTGATATGTTACTATATATATATATAAATGTGGACAGGTGTATGGTGAAGTGGTAACAAGTGCTATGTATATATATATATATTTGTGTTTATGTGGCAATGCGGCAAGAAGGACACGTGAGGCGTTGAGAGAAATGGTTGGGTACGTATGCAGCAGTCCTTAAAGGGAATGCTAGAAACTTCCATAAGTTTATGTATGTGGGCGTTAAACGGAGAGAGAGAGAGAGAGAAATAGGTGAGGCGGTGAAGGAGGGATGTTCCAACTTCCGTTCAGCAAGGTCCTGTGGGCGCCGTTGGTCGCTCAGTTAGTCCGTCGAATTGAAATTGAGCAGGTCGGATTTGCTGATCCGACCGTGTTTGGAGACGATCGTTGGGCCTTATGTTGTGCGGAGTGAAATTGTGGAATACAGGGGTTGATGCAGTTTATTGTACAGAAGTGCAGTAATTGATTATAATATGCCAAGGAAAGGGGAGAACAGGGGCTGTTCACGGAGATTGTTTTGAAAACTTGGTGGGCGACTCTCTCATGTTCAATTCGATACAGTGATATATATATATATATATATATATATATATGTACCGAGGGGACGGTGTAGAAAGGGGAGCCTCCGTTCCTAGACATGGTGTTGGTCGATTCCTGCTGCTAATCAGAAGCGGCGCTGGTAGCCACGGGATTTTGGGTCAGAACAATGAAGTTTCTGCAATATATTGATGTTTATACAAGAATCGTTCCAATTGGGTGAAGATGATTTTAAGGTTGTGATTCAACAAGGTTCTATGAGTTCCGTTGGTCGCTGAGTTGGGTCACAGGGCTGAGATCTCTGCAGCTAGGTCGGTCTGTTGAGTTGAATGGATGATGGCACGACTGGAAGATAGTTTAAACAATTTGAAGAGAACCAGCAGGCCATACCAGACAAGTACAAAGGGCTGATACAAGCAGCAGGGAATGCATCGATAGTGTCTTTGCCCATAAATAAGATTTCGATGGCACAATTGGTGCAACCGATAGCGAACGGAGTGTTGTATGGAGAATTGATACAGATTTTGATGAGTGTGTGAAGCGGGTAAAGGAGGTTAAATCAGAATTGCCTATATATTTGGTGAACTTGTTGAATAGTTTTAGACTTGAAGAGCGAAGATTGCGGCCATTAAGATTTTACAGCAATTTGTTTGGTGAAGTGCCTGATTGAGTAATTGTTTCCGGTGGAAATTAGGAAGGGTTCTGCTTGGGGGTCGTTACATAGAGTTGTTCCATTACCCCTCGAGGATTTTATTGAAGCCAAGTCTAAAGAGGGGGTGAAACTGGAATAGTACTTAACAGTCCTATGCCATGGGTGTTCCTGATTCACTATTTACAAAGTTCTGTTCTATTAAACGGAAGCGAGAAAGCTACCCAGTGAAGGCCGAGGCAAGACACATGGTTGCGGCTTGTGACACTCACCGCAAATTCTCCAAAGGTTGGCGGTTGGAGTGAAAGTGTACAGTCTCAATGGGATCACCAGAAACGTTTCATTGAAAAAAGAGAATTCACTGAGTTCACGTGGATGGAATTAGAAGTGGCGATAAATGTAATATCAGGTAATGTTTATTGTACATAAAGTCATAAAGTAAATAGATATGTGATGGAACTATAAAGGACTACGAGTTAGGTAGGTTTTAAAGAGTATTATTTTAAATTAAATTACAAAATTACCTAAGTTTTAAAATAAGTCAAACGAAGTCCAGATAAAATAAACAAATAGTATATTTTGACTATGTTGGACGTTCTGGATCCAATGACGGAGTCCGTTTCATGAGACGGGACTCCGAAAAATAAGACACGTTAAAGTGTAAATTACTAAAGTGCTCCTAACATGCCGAAGTCAAATAAAAAGCTGAGAGAGTCTAAGTTGACTTTCTTCGACGTTCCGGACTTAATGGTGAGGTTCATACTATGAAATGAAATACGGAAAAATATAACACGTAAGTATGTAAAGTAATAAAATCAAACCTTATGATTTAATAAAGTTACTAGAAGAGTATATTTAAGAAGTATACGCCTAAGATAGAAATTAGAATTTAATTACGATTTAAGCATAAGTTAATATCACCAATAGGTGGTATTACAGTGACTATGAAGTTAATGAGACTACTTATGAATTGTTCTTAGGAACTACAGAGGAAGTGGGAAAACACAACAGTAGCTTCGACCTAAACGTATAAGGTGAGTAACCCTGCATTTGAAGTGGAGATTTAACTCCATGAATTTGAATAATGTTTTAAGTTCAAGTTATGTGAAGCATTTGAATATCAAATTCAGTTGTTATATGATTCCTGTTTTAAAATATTCTGTTATGACATGCTCCGTAAATGTTTTTATACAGTTCCTTTCTTAGAAATATTTAGCATGTCTGAGTTAAATGTCAATCTCCTTAAATATTCTGAATTTGATTATTCTAAGTATTTGAAGTTTTATCGCAGAAGTTATATATTACATGTTTTAAATACTCATGAAAAGTATCTATTGAAGAAGCCATGTGATAAATGTTTTATAAGATAAGTGGTGCATAAGCACCACATTCGACATTGATATTCTTCGGATTTCAACTATGACACGAAGAAATGCCCGGTAGCAGGATCTAATCCCCCAAGCAATGAGATATCTCCATTGTAGCATTGCAGTAATACGCGAGTCTGGTTCGAAACAGATTTCATCTAATCAAAGAGAAAAGATGACAAATACTTTTGGAAATGGAAGTAGGTTTTACCCTCATTTTCACTATGCATGTTAATATGTTTTGAAGTAATGCTTTGAAAATGGAAGCAGGTTTTTACCCCCATTTTTATTATGCATGTTCATATGTTTTTGAAGTGCATATGCTCTACTTGAAGAAATGTATGTTTAGCTTGAATACTTTAAATGTTTCAAAGCTATCTGTTTTAAGAACGCACATATTCTGTGTTCTAAATGTACAACCAATTGGTATTGAGTATTTTATAAACTCTCATATACTAAACCACTGTCAATTGAAACCCCATGACAAATGTAGGAATTACTCACAAGCTTAGATTAGCTTACCCGAATTTTATCCGTCCCCCTTTTAGGTGATAGAAAGCAAGTCCTGGTTTTTGATGAAGAAAGTGTTTGATCTATGCTCATTTTGTGGAAGGGCATAGAAAGTTCATTGCAGGATTAGCTGATTTTGGGAAGCACCAAGACTATCAGTTAGTCGTTTTTGGTTATAGACAGTATGTAAATGTTATGTAATTAAGTTTTGAAGGAAAAATGAATATGTGTTATGTATAAAACTTTAGAATTTTGTTTATGCTCTGAATGTTCTATCAGGTTTATCACTTTGAAGAGCAGCAGTACCGGGTGGATATACGAATAATTTTAAAAAGGATAATAAAAGAAAAAGTTTTTACGCTTCTGCAAAACACAGGTCACACCGGTGTCCGATACTGTTGCTTATGTGAGCCTTGCCCTAAGGCCTCAGCCGAAAGGTGGTGGTTGCGATACGAAATCCGCACAAGGTGGGTTTCGGGTCGTGACACTGGGGGTGTCCAGCCTATGTGCTGAAAGGAAAGACTAGCAAATTGGAACCAAGATCAGAATTGAGCTATTTCATTGGCTATCCTAAAGGGACAAAATGCTGGCTCTTTTATAATCCCAATGAGCAGAAGGTATTTGTTAGCACGAATGCTGTCTTTTTAGAGAATGATTATATTATGGGTTAGAAGCCCAAGAGTAAAATCACCTTAGAAGAAACATCAGATGCTTCTTCTATTCCTTAGGCAAATGATAATCATGAGCTAGATGATTCTATTCCAACATCTTCTATTACACCGGAGCCATGTCGTAGTGGAAGGACTGTCAGGCCACCTAATAGGTACTTAGGAAAGTCTGTCTCAGATGAAAATATTTTAAATCCCAGTAGCTACGATGAGGCAATCTCTGATAAAGATTCTGACCTTTGGCAAAATGCTATGAAAGTTGAGATGGAATCTAAGTATTCTAATCAGGTTTGGGAACTTGTGGAACCACCTGCCAATATTAAACCAATTGGTTGTAAGTGGATCTATAAAAGAAAGAGAGGACCTGATGGATTAGTTGAGACTTTTAAAGCTAGACTGGTGGCGAAAGGGTTTACTCAAAAAAAGGGTATCGATTATGAGAAAACTTTTTCACCAGTTGCTATGCTTAAGTCTATTCGAATTCTCTTATCCATTGCAGCTCATTTTGATTATGAGATTTGGAAAATGGATGTCAAGACAGCACTCTTGAATAACTATCATGAGGAAGACATCTATATAATGCAACCAGATGGTTTCATAGTTAAGGGCCAAGAGCATATGGTATGCAAGCTGCATAAGTCTATTTATGGACTTATGCAAGCTTCTCGAAGTTGGAACATCCGATTTGATCAAGCAATCAAGTCATTTGGTTTTGATCAAAACTTAGATGCACCTTGTGTGTATAAGAAGAGTGAAGCAAGCATAGTGGTGTTCCTAGTTTTGTATGTGAATGATATACTACTCATTGGGAATGATGTAGGAGTGTTGTCTACGATAATGGTTTGGCTAGCGAATCAATTTGATATAAAGGACTTGGGAGAAGCTAGTTACATCCTCGGGATTAAACTTTTGCGAGATCGGAAGAATAGAATGTTAAGTTTATCTCAAGCTGCATATATAGACAAAATTTTTATCAAGTTTGCAATGCATAACTCTAAGAAAGGCTTATTTCCTTTTAGGCATGGAGTACCTCTGTCCAAGAATCAGTGTCCTAAGACACTTGAGGAAGAGGAACGCATGAAGGTGACTCCTTATGCTTCAGCTATAGGAAGCCATATGTATGCTATGCTTTACGCTAGACCAAATATTTGTTTTTGTAGTGGGCATGGTCAGCAGATATCAATCTAATCCAGGACCAAATCTGTAATACCCTGACCCAGATTATGACAGGTAAACCAAGGTAGACCCGGTCGAGTACACGTAAACTGAGATAGGTTGGGTCGAGTAGTGTAATACCAGTTGTAATCAAACATAAGTTCCGAATAAAATAGAATAAATTCATTTATATCTTTAAAAAGTCAAATAATAATACCGAGATTTAACCAAGCCATGAGCATAGTACCAAAAATAAATCGAGATCAGATTCAGACCAAAAACAATATATTCCAAAATGTACCGAACTATCATGGTGCTTAGTATACAGTAGATGAGTACGATTACCGAGGAAAATAGTAAACTTATAATCTCAGCGAATTACAAGATTAAGAAAAGCTAAGTACGAACAGACCGAGCCGATAAATATAATATCAAAAGAGACCGAGCCATCATAATAAATTATGTAACATAATAGGCACGCAGTTTGAGACAAATAGCAAGAGTCATAAATAAGAGAAATTACGATATTAAAAATATGAGAAGTGAATTATAAATAATCCCGAGTGCCCAGGGGTACCGTACAATAAAACTCGAGTGGTACCAAGAATCATGCACGTAGGCCAATGAATGCCTCAATATACATGCACAATGCATTTTAATAAATACAAGAATATATATATATATGAGATGATATATATATATATGTATATATAAATATAATTATAAAAATATATATATATATACAAGTATAAATATATATATATGGTTAAGTATGTATATGTACTATATAAATATATGTGTTAGTATAAATGTGTATATATATATATATTTATATATATATAAGGCAAATGTATTTTATATATATGAAAGCATGCAAATGCATGCAAGTAAAAAGAAAAATAATAAAAAGGAAAAGAAAAAAGAACATTGCAACCAGTGTGTGTGTGCTGGCAAGAGTGACGGCAGCAGATGAGCCAAGTGTATGTGTGTGTGTGTAATATATGTAAGATAAATTATATAATATATATATATATATATACACACACACAAATATCAAGCAAAGAAAAGATGTGTGTCGACAGAAGTAGGTTAAAAGTGTGTGTAGTGTGTGTCTTATTATATATTATATATACCTACAAATAACAAGTGAAACAAAGAAGCAGGAAAAAAAAAAAAAAAAACAGGAAAGAAAAAGTAAAAAAATAAAGTCAAATAAAAAGGTTGCTGGAACCGATAGAGAGAGAGAGGACGGGCGGTTCAGGAGTGGTGTACAGCAAGGGGAAAAATTGGAGAAAAATTGAGAGATTTAGAGAGTGGAAGGGCGGTGCCGCAAGTGTGGACCCAAAATAGTGTAGGAATCAATATATGTATATATATATATATGTGTGTGTGTGTGTGTGTGACGGTGTAACATGTGGTATATATATAGAGCAGGAAAAGAGAGTAGCCGAGAAAGAGAAAGAAAGATTGGTGCAGCAGAAGCTGCTGGAATTTGTGGGAAAATCTAGAGAAAATTTAGAAGAAGAGGGAGAGGCAGTTGTAGGCAGCAGACCTGGGGAAAATTTGAGAGAGTGCAGTAGCAATAGGTAAGGAGACAACGCAGGATTGGGTGAAGCTAAATTGGGCAGCTGAGCAATAGGTGCTATTGCTCTTGGTCTTGGCACCAACCGAGGGTCAAGCTATTCAGTTTGATGATGAGAGGAAGGATGGTCTGAATGGGAATAGGGATGATGGCCGTGGCCGTGAAATTTACTACTGTCGTGAAATTTGTGTGTTTAAAGATTTGCAGCTCAATCTGTAAACGAGAGCTCCAACAGGCCAATCAGAGAATTCTTGCGGCTCAAAATTGTTTGGGGTTGGTGCTGACGATGGAAGGAGCAATTGACTGAGAAACCTGGCTGTCAATGGAGCTGGAGAAATGAGTTCACCTTTACCTGGTGGTGAGCCTGAACCTGAAGGGATTCTAGGGAGCTATTTTCTGAAATTTTAAGGCTTTGCAATTTATGGTTGGTAAATAGAAGCTACCGAGAGGACTGCTGTTGCAATCTCTGCAACTTGAAGAGTTGTTAGCTTCCTTGGCAAAGATGGCTTAAGCCTGATTTGTTTTCTAATTGAAAAACAGCCTTAGGTAATATAATTGGTCTAATAGGTCAACAATAAGTTGGGTTATATGAAGAGTTTGGGGCCAAGGCTAGGTTGAGATTAGATCTAAAGTTGGTCCTATCAATTATGGGTTAGTCTGAAAATGGCTCAAACCAGTTGGGTCTTGATTGGGTTCGACCTTTTAATTGTTGTATTGAAAACCCATGTATTTGTTAGTCCAGAGCTATTTTGGAGATATGCAGCTAGGCATGGTTCAGATGTTGGTCGTTAGTTGTGTACAGTGTTTGGAGGAGTTAGACCTCCAGTATGTTTCCGAACTAGGAGCAGTTGTTAAATGATGATTTCAGTGCTAGTGGAACGGTGACTGCAGCCAGACAAAGGTTAGACTTAATTATTGTTTAGTTATTTCAAATTAGAATAGAACTTTGTGAAATTAGAAATTGTACCCAGAATTTATGATTAATTGTGAATTGACCCCAAGTAATAAAATGATATTTAATTTAGAAGAAAAATTACCAAAATGACCCTAAGTCAAAAAGTAGTCAAATGGACTCCGATTAAAACAAAAGAATAGTGAATTTTTATTATTTTGAGTATTCTGGACTCAACCATGGAATCTGATTTGTGAAAAGAGGTCAAGAGAAGTAAGAACCCATAAAAGTATAAAATGATCGTTTTGCCTTTTTTAGTACCGAAGTCCGAATTGAATTCCGTGAAAGCCTAAACCGACTTTGTTCGACATTCCGAATTCAATAGTAGAGTCTATTTAAGTAAAAGAGATACCAAAGTAAAGAGACATAAAATTTGATGAATAGCATAAGTTATATATATACATATATATATAGACTAAGATGAGTTTCTTGAATCATAGGAACACCAAGAGAAAAGAAAAAGGCGGTCTGACCTTCTAGACAGATACAGAAAGAGGAAAGTAATTTTCGATCTCTGCATGTGTTACATTCCAAGCCATGTCATAGTTCTTGTATATATATTGCCTATTGTACTCCATACACACATACTATTATTTATTGAGCCACATTGATATTGCCCTATCATGTGGGAGACAGTTATTGATTTCTATATATATCTCGATCATGATTGTACATTTGTGCACAAATTCCTTTATATACACTTGTACCTCGGGCCGCAAGGGCTAGACAGTTTTATTCTAAGTAGTCTAGTAACCATAGCCTCGAAAACTATTGTTACATCAGATTGCCTAGAATCAGGTATGATTCCACCATACTCTTCGTGGAAGATAGAATGATCCTGATATATTATTAGTGCCGTATTTTTCCTCAGGCACATTTCCATCTAATGTTATTTATGACCTTCGGGTCTAGGTTCCGAGTGGAACATTTACTACATTGCTATACGAGGCATGGGACGTAGAGTTACAATGTACACAGAGCAGCATTCATACAGCCCGAGTGGGTCTGAATACGAGCTCAGGGGGATTTCCGCGCCCCACTAGTGCATCTCAGTTTTAGTTGATATCACTATCCTTCATTGTTGAGATTCATAGCTTGATCATATTATATTATTATTGAATAATCATGAGATTTTACAGCTTTCAGTTGAGTGCTTACATTTCATACTTGATATAACTCATGACTATAGCAGTATGACATTGTTAGCATAGCAGATTCATTTCCTTATCATTTAACTTCTATCATCTAATATTGAGTATATATATTCAATGACTGGCTAGAATTCTTTTATACCTTGTACACATGGCAGAGTAAATGACTACTTACTGAGTTTTCATAACGCAGAACAGATACTACTTTTTGACTATTTCAGGCACAGAGATCGAGAACAGACAATAGAGCTTGATAGCTAGAGAGGGACATTTCTTTTGAAGTTGTAGTGTAACACTTAGTACAGACAGTCTTGTAGCTCTCCTATGTTATCTATGTCTTGGGGATGAACAGTTGTATTAAGAAATTTTGTATTCCGCATTTTGAGAACGTTAAATAAATTACATGTAGCTTTTATTTATTTAATTGTTTAAGTCTTCCGCTATTTAGTTATTACATGTTAGTAGCACTGATTGTGTATCAAGTTAAGATCAGGTCCCGGTTCGGCACCTAAAGTCAAGCCGGGGTTCGCGATTCGAGATCCGCAAAGAGTGGGTTTCGGGTCGTGATAGCTTGGTATCAGAGCATCCTAGGTAACACAGTGGTTCATGGGAGATAGACTAGGTACTAGTGTTACAAATGTCCAAGTAAAGTAAGTCAATAGACAAGATCTGACGTGATAGATAGACTATTATATAAATTTTGACCGTTGATATTTTACAGTGAGTAATTTTAGGAGACGATCAGGCTACTGCACCAGTACTCGCAGGTATTTTCTAGTCCGTTATAGCATGCTTACATGCTAGCTTTATGTATTGATTATGCTTTCTGTATTCCCTACTAGATTGCTTTAGAGATTGAACTGCTAGTTGAACATAGAAACAGAACTCCTAGGTTATATGTTAACTGTTCAATTTCTACCAAGAGAATGATTGATGATAGATGTTATGCATGAAACAAGTAAAGTACGTAACATAGATATACGAGTATTAGAATGACCTATTATTATCTCATAGAATTTTAAAGACATTGATAAGTTAAATGATCAAATGATTGATAAACTTCAAAGAGTAATAGTAGATTTGAATACAAGATTTATAATTTTTAGATTGAACTACATACTATTATAGATGTGAATGATTACTTGATAAACGAGATAGAATGAGTAGCAACTCTTGGAAGAGTCATTAGCAAGGAATGTTATACATTGGAGACATCATTAGGAATGAATGATATATATAAAATATAAGAGATACATAGCATAAATGTACAGTTATTAGCTAATCTGAGAAAGAAAGTTGATGATTTAAAAACAATTACATGATTTGTGACTGCTAGAAGATGGAAGCAAGTTAAGATACTAAAGGTTAACTAGTTTTGAGGAAAGACTGTATATTATGATAAAAGTTTATGATTATTGACTAGTGATCCTTAAGAATAGTAGTGTACTTAAAGATAAATGATGAAGATTCTTGAGATTTTGACACTAAAAATACTGAAAGAGGTTTCGACAAATGATGTTTGACAGATGAACAAGGCTTGAATGGGAGATAGTAGTTATACTTAAGAAAACATGGAAGGAATCATAGTGATATTGAAATCAGTAATCTTTGATTATTATTCTATCTTATGGAAGCATGTACTTGATATCTATTGAGTTACAGTTTGATGATTGTTATATATTGAGGGAACTTTTGAAAATTGAATTACTATATCTAGACTATGGATTTGATGTTTATGGTTAAATGATTGTCCTATATTGCGAGAATTAGTGAGATTTGAATTAGACATTCCATAATGAATGAGGAAAATGGTTAGATCGCATTGAAAGATAGAAGGTAACATAGAGTTGGAAAATGTGTCGGTTTGAAAAGCAGTGAAGTTGATAGTAATATCTAAATGGAATGGAAATACTCTGGAAAGGTTGTAGAATTAATAGTGACATCTAGACAGAGGAGTAACACTTTGAAAGGCAGTATTTGTGACAGGTGACATTTGATTAGAATACTTATATTCATTCTAAAGGGCAATAGATGTAGTAGTGAATCAAGATATGAGAGATAAGTCTGAAGGAAACTTAAATAGGTAAGTACAGGGGTAGTTGATAAACCTTATTGATTGAGTAATAAATTGATGACGTACCAGAAATGTGAAAAGTCTTAAGTTATAGATAGACCTTGATAAGGTAAAAGATGAGTAGAGTTTTGAAGACAAGTATTAATCACTGAAATTTGGATCCAGTCTTTTAGTAAATGGTTTATTGAAATGATGACCAATTGCAAGTGATGAATATTTATTGAATTAGGTTCTTAAAATAATTAGAGAATTAATTTGATAGTATAATCTTGATTATTAATATCCATGTAAAGGGGCCAACTACAAGAGTATAGTGTAAATGGGTTTACTCTATTCTACTAAGTTAGAGTGCAATTTCAATTATATAGTGAAGTTAATTAAAATTAATTAGTCAATTAATTTAATTATAAAATAATTAAGATTTAATTGATTAATTAGAAGCTAACTTAGTAGGACCCACTAGATCCTTTCTCTTGCCCTAATTAGGTGAAGCCCTATATATATGATATGTAGGGACCCGTTTATCATAAGTTAAGTTTTGTGCTAGACAAAAATAAGAGGCAACCCACTCTCTTGCGATACGGTTTGCCTAAGGGAAAATATGAGAAGACCTAGAGGAGAAAGAGAAGGAAGATTGCATCAATATTTTCAAGAAGTCTTCTTCAAGAATCAAGATTATCAAGAACAAGGTAATTCTCAATAAAGAAACTTAAAATACTATGCAATTCATATTGGAAAATTTGAAGAAACAATTTGTTGAATTATCAAATGATAATTCATGATTAAAAAATTTATTTTGTTGGAACTGAACATGAAAATTGTAATTCTAAATCAAGACATAACATTGGAAGTCGAATATATATTAATCTTGTGTGCAGTGACGGATTCAACGCTTTTGCTGTGGTTACGAACCCAACACTCTCTTCTTCCCATATTGGAAATTTTTATGAATCAAGAGACTAGCTACACCAAGCTGTGTGCTTTTGCTCTTTGTATTATCCCAAGGTTCTTGATTGTTCAAAAGCCTGATCAGGCTGATGTCTGCCTAATTGATATTATGACTGAACTGAACAAAGGCAACAATATGATGGGTATTGTTCTTACCGAGACTTTGAATGCCTTAGACTTGGTTCATAATGGCTCAGATGTTTTCAGAGACAACCCCTTGTTGTTGATGATGTGATCACGTGATAAGTTGAAGCTCTTGGCACCTTCAGTTACCATCCCTTATATGTCAAAGCACTATTGTTCAAGGGCCTTATTGGTGATTAAAATAGTGAAAGAGATTGGTGCGAGTTCCTTACTCAACTTTCACATCATGACATTGATTGGTCCACTGTTCACTAGCAAAGCAGATCCCTTGGCTTGCACTCTCCTAGTTATTCTTATGTTATCTTGACAGGCTTGAGGAAGACCTCATTTTATTATTGCATTCAGATACTGTGCTAATTTCGGTACATGCAAATTACTCCGAGGACTTGGGGTCATCACTTCATTGTGGAAGGATTAACTCCGTCTATAGCCACAAAGATATCCAACTGTTGGGAATGTGCTCATCGTCCAGACTTGGATAATATAGATTATTCTGACAAAGTGCTTATGATGGAAGAACATTTATGGTGGCTCTTGTAATATCCCGACCCGGGATACCGGGTCATATGGCACGTAATTCGAGGTTAAAGGAAATTTGTGTAAAAATATTTACACCAAAGGAAATAATTAATTAAATAATTAATTATTTATTAATATGAAATTATTAACTCTAATTATGATTAAATAAATTTGAATACACAAACACACACTTTATGGTGTATTATGTGTGTATGCTATCAAGTGTATATAGGCATGTATAAGTGGACAAGTGGGTATATATATATATTATGTATATATATACCTAGATACATGTATAAAGTATAAAGTATAAAATATAACAAACTATTATATATATATAAGTATGTATGCATGTATGTATATGATTTCATGTAAGTATGCATGTATGTATATGATTAAATTAAATATATATAAGTGAAAATATCTAAAATTTAGTGTGAAGAGGTGTGTGTGTCGGCTGTGTGTGTGAGTGTGTGTAGATAAGTTTGTGTGTGTATATATAATATACATATAACACCCAAAATATCAAGGGCCATTTAATGTAAATTGCCAAAGATGAAAAAGTAGAAATTATGGAGTGTAAGATGGGATGATAAGGTCAAGAATGAGGGCTGCAAACGTGTAGAGAGAGAGAGAGGAAGTGAAGAGAGAGAAGGGTCGGTTCCTTCTCTTTAAAAGAAAACCAATGCATGTCTTGCATGCTTGAACCCTCAAGGAAGCAGAGGAAGAGAAAGGAGGAAGAATCAGAAGTAAGGAAGGAGAAAAAAAAAAAACAGCAACAAAGGTGAGAGTTTTGAAAAACTATCAAATTCTCTCTCTAGAATTTCTCTACATACAAACTGATTTAAAGCTTCCATTTGATATATATGATGTCTAGAACATATTCTAAACATAACAAGCACGAAAATTTAGCTCAAAAACGCCCAAAAACATGAAACCCAGAAGCATCCTCCATTGATGACCTTGCATGAAGCAGGTCTGATCCGAGGGAAACCAAAATTTGTTTGGTGTATAGGGACCTCTAGTAGACCCTACAACCATGCTAAAAACCATCAACCGCAACCTTGAAGCTCGAAAATTGACCCTCAATTGTCTAGTTACAGGTTACGGGTTTACACCCTAACCCTTGAAACTCAAGATTAAAGCCATTTGTTTGAATGAAAACTTGATCCCCATGAAGAGGGGATCACAACAAGCCAAAAAGCATGAAAAACCATTGAGAAATGAACCTATACGACCGAGATGGCAGTTCGGGTTATCACAACCAAAACCGAACATATGAAGGAGTTTTAAACTCCAAAACGAATGCCAATCGATTTGTATGAACCTTAGGGATAAATTGGGACAAAAACAGTCGAGCTTGGAAGAGTAAAACGTCACGAAATAGGAGAAAAAGGAAATCGGGCATTAGGGTTTCCAGTCGGTCGCTCGGGGAAGACGACCGAGTCGACTCGTGCACCGTTTAAAACGGTGGGTGAACTCGGGACAGGTGGCAGCCTTGGGGCTTGCCACCGAGTTATTGGAACGGCGCCGTTTAGGGGCGTATACGGTTATATATAAACCGTGTTATGAAAAATTAAAGAAAAGGAAGGGAATTGCGGTCGAAGGGGTTCGAACCCCTGACCTCACGCGCCCCACGCGTGTTTTTCCACTCGGCCACGCGTATACATGTGACCTATTACGAACGCAATATATATATATAATATATTTAATATAATCCGAAAATAAAAGGTGCAACCGCACCTGGTGGGATTCGATCCTGTGATGTATGGGGAGGGAGATGGCACGCTGGCCAGCGTGCCATCCTATTCAACCTATTCTCTTTTCCCCATTAATAATATATATATATTACATGTAATAATTAATTTAATTAAATTTGATTAATTAAATTAATTACTCCGAAATGGCCCGTTGTCCAAAAATTACAAGTTATATATGTAACCTTACTATCTTGGACCCCCTAAGCCCATTGGTGAGGTCCACAACATGAGATGAGGTCCCGAAAAATTTAAGACCCCTAGAAAATGTCAAAATGACCAAAATGCCCTTGCCCCATAAACAAGTCAAACAAAGTCCAAATTTAATAAATGAATAGTGTATCCCTACTATTTCAGATATTCTGAGACTAATGGTAGGGTCCGTTTTACGAGACGGAGCCCGAAAAATAAATACACGTAAGGGGTAAATGACCAAAATACCCCTTGACCAAAATTTAACAAGTTATTAGTGTACTCTTACTATCTCGGACCTTCTGAGTCCAATGGTGAGGTCCACGACACGAGACGGGGTCCCGAAAAATAAAGACACGTAAAGGGGTAAAATGACCAAAATACCCCTGGTACCCCTAAAGCCAAAATGAAATCAGAGAAGGTCTAAATTAACTTTCCTTGACATCCCGGACTCAAAAATGGAGTCCAAATTACGAAACGAAGTACAGAAAAATATGACACGTAAAACGGTAAATGACCATTTTGCCCTTTTACATATAACAGTCCGAATTAAATGTTACGAAAGCCTAAACCGACTTTCTTGGACACTCCGGACTCAATGGTAGAGTCTATTCGACCTAAAGAAATGTCTAAAATAAAAAGACATAAAATTTGATGAATAGCATCTGTTAGATGACTATGAACTGAAGTATTGCCAAAGAACTAAACTGAGGCAAGTACGAGAAACGAAATACGAAAAGACACGACACGTAAACACGTCAAATAAATAACTTTAAATTAAAGTTAATGGAACTCCCAGAAGAGTATAAATTGAAGTAGATTCAATTTCTAACACATTAAATTGTGTCATAGGTTAAGAATACGAGTTACATTAAGTATATGCGAAATTACGAAATCGTTTTAGGATCTAATACGATTTAAGCATAAGTTAAGGAATATCATGATGATATTACAATGAATGTGAAGTTGATGAGATGTTTATGAATTGTTCTTAGGAACTACCAGGAAAGTGGGAAAGCGCATTTTTAGCACTAACCCTAAAGAACCAAGGTGAGTAACCCTGTGTTTGAATTGAAAATTTAACTCCATGATTCAAAAAGAGTTTAAAGTATAAGATATGAAGTATTTGAAGTTTCAAATTCAGTATTTACATGATTCAGTTTTTAATTGTTCTGTTTTAGAAATTCATTGTGACATGCTTAGTGATTGGTTTCTACAACAGTTTTTCCTTCAAATACTTTTCAGCATGTCTAGTTAAAATGCAATTATTGTTAAATATTCTGAAATTGCTTATTTCAAGTATACGAATGTTTATTACGAATTTATGAAAAGTATCTATGAGACAAGTTACATGATAAATGTTTTATAAAATAAATGGTGCATAAGCACTTAGACAGGATTCTGAGTTTTCAGTTGCCCTGTAAAACAGGCAGGATTTTGGGTTGTACGGAACCCAATTGCCCTGTAAAATGCCAGGTAGCAGGATCTAATCCCCCAGGCATGAGATATCTCCATTGATAAGTAATATGGGACTCCGGTTCGAAACGGATTCCACTAATGGAAGTGATAAGATGACAAATGGTTTGAAAATGGAAGCAAGTTTTTACTCTCATTTTCAATATGCATATGTTGAGTTTTATATACTCTATTTAAGAAATACATGATATGGAATATGTTTTAAAAGTTCACATGTATAAGTATAGCTTGAATACTTTAATTGTTTCCAAGCTATTGTTTTACGAAATGCATATGTTTTGAGTTATATACTCTATTTGACGAAGTATAAGTATAGCTTGAATACTTTAAATGTTTCAAAGCTATTGTTTTACGAAATGCAATATGTTTTGAGTTATATACTCTATTGACAAAGTATGAGTTTAGCTTGAATACTTTAAATGTTTCAAAGCTACATGATTTAAGGAATACATATATTCTGTATTCAAAGTATACGAACAATTGGCGGTGATTATTTTACAAACTTTTATGTACTAAACCACTGCTAATTGAAAACCCCATGACGAATGCTGGAATTGCTCACAAGCTTAGATTAGCTTACCCGGACTTTGTTCGGACCCCCCTTTCAGGTAATTAGCAGCAGTCTTGACTTGAGGACGTTGATGATGAATCTGCTGATTTTGGGAAGATATGTTTAAGTAGTTTCTCTTGAGAAACCTATGAACTCTAGTAGTACATTTTGTATTAGTAGATAATGTAAAAATATGTATTAAGCCTCAGGGCAACTGAACATGTATTGTATTAATGTTATAAGTTTTTAAGTTTTAGTTATACTCTGAATGTGTAACCATGTATGCTATGTATGGAGCGGCAGTACCGAACGGATGTGCATAATTTAAAAATGAGAAAAGAAAAGAAAAAGTTTTTCACGCTTCCGCAAAACGTATGTTGCACATCTATTCGATACCGCTGCATATGCGAGCCTTGTCTCGGGGCCCTCGGGTCTCGGGGCGGCGATCGCGATCCGGCAATCCGCTTAGGGTGGGTTTCGGGTCGTGACAGCTCTAGGACTAAATTAGTGAAAGGGAAGAACTAAGGGATTCTATCCTTTTTGAAGAGACTAGAATAGACAGTAACATGGACATAACTTCAAAGTTGGAAGCGATCAAAGAATCTTTCAAAGTTCGAAGAAGGAGGAATTGGAAAGTTAAACTAAGAAGCAGTGAGCCAACCACGAGGTGCAACAGAAATAGAAGCAGCAGCCACTTTAAGCTTGAAAAGGAAACGAGAAAGACCTAAGAAGATAGTAGAATTCAAATGTAACAATGGTGAGTTGGACTTTGGGCATTTTTTTCTACATGTAGACTCATCAAAGAATTACCAAGGTTCCATTAAGAAAGAGATAGGTCACTGGTTTGAGTTGGAAGGATGGTTGGAAATGAAAGGGTGAGGAAAATGAAGGATCTGAGTATCCTTTAGGAATGAAGATTTAGAATTTTTTTTTTTTTTTTGGGAGGAAGCTAGTTCCATATTAGACTTAAACCAAGTTGATAGGGCTTTTACCTATTATTGAATAAAAGATGATTTTTAACATTTGGATTTGAAAGAATGAAACTTTTATTACAATTTTTGAAACCGCACTCACAGTAACTTTGTGAGCTACCTACGTACCCCCATATTGCATTTGTAGCAAGAATATGTAATGAGGGGTCAGGTCATTGTAGTTCAGTACAATGGGCAATTAGCCACTGAACAAAACACTTTTTGAGCTAGTCAAGGTTGGTAGGTGATAAAAACTCGTCTCCATCCATATCGGTGAGCCACACGGCTCTTCTAGTGGCTATAGATTTGATGATGAATGGGCCAATCTAGTTAGGCCTAAATTTACCTCTCGGGTTAAGTAACGGTGCTCGATTTTCCTTTAAGACCAATCTCCTACTTTTAGGCCTTTCTTTTTCACTTTCTTGTCAAAGGCTCAGGCTACCTTTCTTTGATACCCTTGTATTTGATATAAAGCTTTGAGATGTCTTTCATCCCAGAAGGCTAACTCATCGTATCTACTTTGTAACCAATCTATTTTAGCAAGTTAATTCTCAAGAAATACCCCCAAGTGGGGGTATTTCTAACTCGATAGGTAACACCGCCTTCATCCTGTATGTTATGGAGTATGGGGTTTGTCTGGTAGGCATCCTAATAGATGTATGATATCCCCATAAAGCAAATAGGAGCTTTTCATGCTAGTTCCTGCTGGTTTTTATTATTCTCCTCAAAATGCTCTTTAGAGTTTTGTTCTCCTCAAAATGATAATGAGTGATTTTGAACTCTTTTATCAAATCAATGACTTCTCCTTTGAAGTGCGAGCCATTAGTTGAAATCAGTTGGTGGGGTACTCCATACCGGCAAATGATGTTGGTCGTAATGAACTGAGCAACTTTCCTTGCATTGAGGACAGCATAAGAAGCAACTTCTACCCATTTGGTGAAGTAATCAATGGCTACCAAGATAAATTTATTGTCGTTAGAGGCTTTCGGTATGACTTTGCCAATGATATCTATTCCCTAAGTTGCAAAGGGCCAAGGGGATGTCAAGTTGTACAACTCCCTCGGAGGGAGATGTTGAAGATTGGCATGTATCTAACATTTGTGGCACTTCCTGATGAAAGTAATACAATCTTCATCCATGGTGTTCTAGTAGTAACCTTGTCAAACTATTTTCTTGGCTAGCATGTGTCCATTCATGTGAGGTCCACAAAATCCTTCATGGATTTCTGTCATAACATGTTGAGCTTCATGTTTATGTAAGCACAATAGGTGTATTCCATTGAAAGATTTTTTGTAAAGTTTTCCCCCACAAATGACGAATTGGGTGGCCCATCGTCTGAACAATACTTTGTCTTCCTTGGTATATCCTATAGGGTATTCTAAGTTTCTGATGAATGACCAAACCTCGTTGTACCAAGGTGGGGATGTCGAGTCCTCTGTGACTTCATCGTTGTTGCAGTAGTATATCAAAATTTCCCGAGTTTGAACCAAGAACGATTTGACTATGGCTTGTTTCGAGATGTCCACCATCGAGGCAAGGGTGGCTAGCATATCCGCAAAAATGTTTTTAGCCCTAGGTATGTAGTAGAAATGTACATCTTTGGATTTGTTTATCACTATCTCTAGGTAAGAAGGGGTTAGGTAAGAGCTTCTCCTCTTTGACTTCCTATCTCTTTTGGACTTAGCCAATAACGAGGGGTGAATCCCCGTATACATCTAAGAATTTGACTTTTAGTTCTAGAGCTGCTTGTAGGCCCACTATACAGGCTTCATATTCTATGGTATTATTGGTAGAGGGGTATTGCAACTTTATAGCTAGAGGCGTATGTGACCTATCTAACGTTACTAAAAACATGCCAATGCCATATCCCTTATTTTTCACGGCGCTGTCAAAGAAAAGACACCATCGATCTTCATGAATCTGGATGATTACTTCATATGGGAAATCAGCTTCTTTAACAATCTCACCCTCAACTGGGCAATCTACTTGGTAATCAGCCATAGCCTTCCCTTTGATAGATTTCTGAGTTATGTGCACTATGTCAAATTTAGAAAGCAATAATAGCCACCGAGTAGTACGGCTTGATAGGGTTGGTTTTTCAAAGAGATACTTCACAGGGTCCATGCGAGAAACCAAGTATATTGTATAAGCCATCATGTAATGGCAGAGCTTTTAGGAAACCCAGATAAGAGCAGTGTATATCTTTTTAAGGGCATTATAGTTTTGCTCATTCGAGATCAACTTCCAGCTCACATAGTAAACAACTTTCTTGTTTCTTTCGTGTGTTTGATTTTGGGCTAAGATGGCTCCAACGGCTGTGTTAGTTACTATGAGGTACAGTAATAAAAGAAACACGGGTGGTGGGGGAACAAGGACTAGCGGATTGGTCAGGTATTCTTTGATATTTTCGAAAGCCTCTTAGCATGAAGGGTTTAACTTTTTGGGAGAATCTTTTGTCACGACCCGAAACCCACCCTATGCGGATCTCGTGTCACGGGGCTGACCCTAAGGCCTTCCCTAATTTTTCCATTCTTGTATCATAGTACTAATATGTAATATACTAAAAATTTAAAACAATAATCAGCGGAAGTCTTTCAGTACAGTAATCAACGGAAGTCTTTCAATAAATAATTAGCGAAAGTCTTTCAATACAATAATTAGCAAAAATCTGTTCAACACATAATATGGTTCTACAATAATCAAAAAAGAACCAGACATAACCAGCACCCGTGGGTGGTGAATACATGGGAGAACTAAAACATAAACTGGTACATTTCCTCAAAATGCCCTCCTACGCTCTTAGACTCTTATTGGGGTCTTGCAACGTCACTACCTGAAAGGTGGTAAGTAAGGTGGAATGAGGTACAAAAGCTCAGCAAGTAAACACAGATCTCTGACACTGGTATTGGTGATCATAAAAAATATGAATCCATGAATAAGAATATGATAGCCAATCATAAGAAGTAAGATACTGAGATAGGCAATGAGAACAGTTTTCATAATGGCCAATGGACAGTGGAGTCACAATGTATAATCAAGAGTAATGGATATAACATAAATATGGAACTCTCAACAACAATATATCAACATGAAATGTACTACCTCAATAAACTGATCACAATCAAATCAATAAAGAATGTCTCTCAGTATAAGATAAGTCATAAGGAATAGTGTCATTCAACAATCGTAGTCAAATCAATCATGTAATAGATGCATTTACACTGTTCAGGGTTCGGCATACCCTCGGTCTTTTGGGGCCTGGCATACCCCCCAGTGGAAACTCTAATCAAACCAAACTCTAATGTATTGCCAAGTGTCCGTTCACGGACTGGACCCGTAGGTCTCCAGTAGATCAGAAAGCATCAGATGGATATTGTGACTGAGCACAATGCTGACATTCATAAACATATCATGATCATAAGTGATTCTATAAGAGTATAAAAATGAAATATCATATATACAGTGGAAACATAACAGTAGACCTTTCAAGGCTTGGTTCAACATGATAACAATAATATAACAGTCAATCAATGTCCACAAGATAGAACAATATCACATTGTGAAAAACAATAATATCAGGTACGTTCAAGAGTACAAGTCTGGCAGTAAATAGAATAAACTTGGCTTTGGAAACACCACATGGAAGAGAAAGTGAATTTACTTACCTTAAAAATGCGTTCGTAGATCAGTATGCCGTGATTCTATCATTTCCTTTCGAGTTCCCTATATATCAGTAAATATAGTCTTAGTTTTAATGTTATTCATCAAATTTTATGTCTTGCTATTATAAATATCTCTTTTACTAATTTAGACTCTACCATTGAATCCGGAATGTCGAATAAAGTTAGTTTAGGCTTTCGCGGAATTCAATTCGGACTTCGGTACTAAAAAGGGCAAAACAGGTCATTTTGCACTTTTACGGTTTCTTACATCTCGAGACCTTTTTTTGCAAATCAGACTCCACAGGTTGAGTCCGGAATGCTCGAAATAATAAAAATTCACTATTCTTTTATTTTAATCGAAATTTGTTTGACTACTTTTTGACTTAGGGGCATTTTGATAAATTCTCCTTTAAATTAAATATTATTTTATTACTTGAGGTCAAAATCTAATTATCATATGTTCTAGGGTAAATTTATGATTATCATAATTCCCTATTCCAATTTGGAATAGCCAAACAATGGATAAGCCAAAACCTTGGATAGGTTATCCTCATTCTTATTTCAATTTACTATCTCTAGGTCCGAACAACCCCAAATAACCATTTTTTTAACTTTTAAAAATCCCTCATGTAAGCACCTGTATTGGGTCAACCCGTATTGGGTTGGGCGGGTCAACCCGACCTGACCCATGGCCCAAAAACACAAAACAGCCCAACACGCACAGCACGCCCAGCGCACAACAACCGTGCGACTAGTCGTCTTCTCCGGCCACAGCGGCACTTTTCTGGTGACGTTTCGACTTCCGACCACCAGGTTCCTCTTCTACTCATGGGCTTTCCATATCTACCCTTGGAATCCAGTTTGGATCACCGGAAGGTCTTGAAAAATAGAGTTGCAGCCAACTTCAACAAGCTATCCGAATTTTCTAGCGAACTGAATTTTCACTATTTCATGGCTTTTTAGCCATTGTTTTGAGCCCAAATTTTACCAACAAGTTTCAACACTTATGGGCAACAATTTCCAATTCATAAAACGAGCTAAAACGATCTAAAACCCAATGACTCGGAAATTTCCTTCAAACTTTATATTAGTTTTTCTCACTCGTTTCTTAACCAAATGAGCTGCGGTTTCTTCCTAAATTCACCACTTTTTATGCTCTTTAAAAGAAAATAATTCTTTCTAAGCTTTAAGCAATTCTACAAAAAAGCCAACAATTGAAACTTGAAATTTACAAAGAGTTTTTCTCACCTTTTTCTTTCGGTTTCTCCTTCTTTCTCCTTCTGTTTCCTACTCCTGAATGTTTTAGAATCCCTATAAAGATCTCAGCTTCTCCACTTTGTTTCCATTTTTCTAATTTTCTATATAAGACCACATATATCCATACATACTCAAACTGCCCCTCCCTCCCTCTTTCACGGTTTCCTATCTTTTTCCTAGCCCCTTTCTTTGACCTTCCTTGAATTATTATATATATATAATATATTACATTTATTACAACACATAAGTGAGGATATGAATATCCCCCCACTGTCGGCAAGCCATTCAAAAAAAACCCTAATTTCACACACTTGAACCTTTTTCTTTCTTTTCCTTTCCTTTTCTTTTCTTTTCTTTCTCCACTTGCATGCCTTGCATGCATTTAGTATATATATATATATATATAAAATTAGCTACATATATATATATTTTATCCTTATACTTTATATAATTTTATACTTTATTTGTAATATACATATACCTATATTTATATATACATTCATATACTTATGTATACCAATTTATATATATACTTGCATATATTGCATATATATATATATATACTTGCATATATTGCATATATATATATATACCTTATTATATGTATATATATATTGTCATATATATATATATATCCTTATACGTACAAAAATATATTATGCACAGATATCGAGGCATATACGGCTTACGTGCACAATTCTCCATATCGTCAGTTTACGTGACATATCCCAGGTTGGGATATTACATCTTTCTTTAGAAGTTTGAAAATGGGCTCACAGATAGTAATTAGTTGTGATATAAATCTGTCGATGTATTGAAATCTTCTTAGGAAGCCCCTAACTTACTTTTCTATTTTGGGTGGAGGCATTTCCATAATGGCTTTGATTTTTACTGGATCCACCTCTATCCCTCTTTGACTTATCATAAAGCCTAGGAATTTTCCTGATGTGACCCTAAACACACTGAACACATACTTTTGGGGGTTTAGTCTCATTCGGTATTTCTTGATTCTTTCAAAGAATTTTCTTAGGCAGTTAGAATGACTTTCCGTGCCTTTAGATTTTATGATCATGTCATCAACGTAGACTTCAACCTTTTTATGAATAAAGTCATGTAAGATGGTAGTGGCTCCCCTATGATAGGTAGCCCCTACATTTTTCAAGCTGAAAGGCATGATTGTGTAGTAATATATGCCCCATTGTGTTGTGAAGGTAGTTTTTTCCACGTGATCGGGGTGCATCTTGATTTGATTATACCTTGCAAAGCCATTTACAAAGGACATTATCACATGTTGAGTTGTGTTGTCTACCAAAAGGTATATATTTGGTAAGGGAAAGTTGTCTTTTGGACATGCTTTGTTGAGGTACCTATAGTCAACACACATGCAGACTCGCCCATCCTTCTTAGGGACAAAGACGATATTGGCTAACCATTGCGAGTATTCGACCACAGCCAAGAACCCTACAGCTAATTATTTCTTGACTTCCTATTTGATTTTGAGGGACCACTCTTGCCTAAGTTTCCTCAATTTCAATTTGATTGGTCTAGCCTTAGGGTAAGTCAAGATTTTGTTTTGGTCTATGTCTACGTCCAAAACCAGGCATGTCTTTGTAAGACCATGCGAAGACATCTTGGAATTCTCTTAATAGTTCAAATAGGATTTCTGATTCACCTTGGCGAAGGGTTGCACCGATCTTGACTTCTCTAGTCTCACGATCTAACCCTAAGTTAATGGTCACCGGTTGTTCTATAACAAGTTGAGCCCTATCTTGACATTTGGATATTGTTTTGGCCAAGTCTATTCGAAACTTTCCATCCTTTGTGTCAAGATTATAGCATTCTTTAAATTTATCATCATGTTCATTATTTGCAATTAAAGGATACTCAGAAGAAGAATTTATTTCATCGAAAGAAGGAAAGATAAAATCAGTGAGTTCGTCAAGATTAATAAAATCTAAAGAAAGAGAGTCCTCGGACTTGGAGTCAAAAACATTGCCAGAATCTGTATTAGTCAAGTTTAAGTAACCGAGTTCCCGCTCAAGTTGTTCATCTGAGGCTGGCACCCCTTTGACTAGGAGCCAATTGTTAATTGGAGCTTGGATTAGGGTGATGTCTTTGACTGGATCTTCTTCTATGTTGCTTACGGAGATTATATCAACCATATCATCAAGTGAGTTCCATCTTGGGGAAGTAATCTATTAGCCCTCCAAGCTCTTCAATCCAGTTTTCTTGTTAAGGATCATGTTGTCCCACCGATACCACCATCTCTTCGTTAAAACCATAGGTGCAGTCACTGAGTATTTCCCAACCGGGAACTCTAGTCTTGGCCTTAGCATTGTACCATAACTCAGCGAACCCATAGTACAGATAGTTCTCTCTTTGCTTGACAAAGTCCCCATTCAAGGTAGGGAAGTCTGGTTTTATTTCTATGAGTTTGGGGGCAGGCCCTGTTCTCTAGCAATTTTCTTAGGCTCATGTGGCCAAAGACTTTTCACTAGAAATCTTCCTCGGTGGGTGAGTATCTAAGCCTGAATGTGTATTCTCTTTCTATTTGGCTGGGGTGGTGTAGGTAGACCTTTCAAATTGAATCTAAGGCCTTTACCTTGACACATATCCCATATGATTATCATGTTTATCATGAATTTATTGTATAAGCCTCTATCAAGTACTTTTTCCACCTCAAGGCTTCCTATATGTTCAAAGCCTACCAAAGGTAAGTCATTGGCATTGTGTTGGATCCCTAGTATGAGGAGAGCATCGTTGGCAGGATCAACGTCCCCATAGTATAGTGACTACCCTTATTTGATAGGCAAATTTGAGTTTTGATGTAGAGAGGATGTTACGGCTTTCATTTCATGTAACCAAGGCCTTCCAAGTAGTAAATTGAATGATGTCGGGATGTCTAGTACTTGAAAATATGTGGTGCTTTCAATCGCGCCAAGATTTATGGTAAGTGCCATAACCCCTACGACTTCCTTCCTGAGTATTGTCATATACCCTCACTGTTTGGGCTAATAGAGTGAGATCAGCTACTTCTAAGCCAAGGCATCAAGTCTTAAGAGGATAAATGTTAAGAGCAGAGCTGTTGTCAATGAGCACCATAGGTATCCTCTTCCTGGGAGCATCTATTAGCCCAAGCAAGTTTAGTGTGGTCAGTCCCTTCTTTCGGTAAGTCATGATCAGTGAAAGTGACAATATTGTTGAATTGGAGCCCTCCAATGATTTGCATGAATTGTTTAGGGGTAGTGGTGGTAGGAACCTGTGCTTCATTGAAATGCCTTAAAATAGCCTACATATGCGGAAAGGATGATGTCAATAACCCCTAGGCTGAGATGTTGGCTTGCATCTTCTTGAGCTATTTGAGGAGCTCATCTTTGATAGGAACCTGAAGGGGGACTCCTATTGATTCTTTGGGCTTAAAAAATTTTGTGAGTGGATCGTCTGCTTGTAGATGAGCGAGTTTGAATGTCTCCCCCCTCGTGTGACATATACCGCATTGGTTGAGCCAAACTAACTTTTCTTATTCATGAGTTCATTCCAAATGATCATACTACAACTTGAGATATTTGTGGAGTCATTGATGAGGCCAGTTGGATTTGAGTCTACAAGACATAACATGTTGATATTAAGTCGTGTATTATAGGCCGACAACTAGTTGGTGGTGACATTAGGCTTTGCTGGTGGTGCCCTTATTGTTCCTCTATTAATTAGGTCTTGAATTGCATGCTTCAAAGCTCGACACTAATTCATGTTATGTTGATCGCCTTGATGATAGGCATAATGCTGGTTTGGATCAAACCCCCCAGGTAAATGGTTCAGAATCGGTCTTGGTTCCAAGGGTTAAAGAAGCCCCTTTTCTCGGAGCTTATTATATATTTCACCCATTAGTGTTAGTAAATCTGAGAACTGCTTTTGAGGGCTTTTCGTTGGGGCACCTTGTGATGTTGGCCATGAAAATGACCTTGAGGTGTTGACGGTAGTGATCATGAGGGTCGGGCCACTTGGCTTTAAGGTTGAAAAGATCTTGTAAGGTTTTGGATCACTTGCTTTGAGAGTGCCATCGTTAACCACATCTTCTACTTGTGTTCCGGCCTCTACTAGTGCTCTGAACGTCTCAAAGTATTGGGTGAAGAGAGTTTCACAACAGACCAAAAGTAGATTCTTTTTTACCATCTGAACCTGTTCAGCCTCATTTGGTGGATTGATCCTTTGAGCTGCTTTAGTCTAGCACCTAGTGATAAATGTGGACAAATTTTCTTTCGGTTCTTGCTTGGTGGTCTCGAAGTCTCGAAGGGTGATATCAAGTTCATTGTTGTATTTGTACTGCTTGACAAAGGCGTTACATAATTTCTCCTAATCTTTGAAAAGTGTGTCTTCTAAGTTAAGGTGCCATTGTAAAGCGATCGATCAGGGTTTGGTGAAACATCTGGACCAAGAAATTGGTGTTGGCCCCTAGTGGTTGCATGGCCCTCACATATAACTTAAGATGAGCTCTTGGACATGTTGTTCTATCAAATTTGTCGAGGTTCGGCATTTTAAATTTCAGAGGGAGCCGACTGTCTGGGTAGAGAGATAGCTTGTGAATATCGACCATATCATCACCTCGGTGAGCTGTAAGAGAGAGTCACCATCTTTACCAACCTATGAGCAAGGCCCTTTTCTTGTTACTTCAGGATCTCTATGGGTCTGTACTGTTTACCCTAATCATAAGGATTATGGGTGGTAGATCTTGGTTTTACTTATGCTATTGTTGTTTTCCATCTTGAGGCGAGACTAGTGACACTTGGCGAGGATTGTCATTACCTGCCGGAACAAGAGGTGGTGGTGGTAACCTTTGCTATACCAGATCTTGAATTGTAAAGGAGAATCTTTGGTTCTCTTCTTGGTAATCGGCCATGTCTTTCTTGATGTCAACCAAAATCTGAAGCATCTATTCAGGGTCCATTGCAACTAGAGCTATGTTTTTCTAATCTGTTGGAAGGTTAAAGGTTCGGATCAATCAACCTTGGCTAGTCCATTTCCAAGCCAGTAGTGGGTACCTACTTTTCGAAAACACTTGTCACATCCCAGAAACACCCTATGCAGATTAGGGATAATGACCTATTAGTTAGACACCACGCCAATACGCTAACTCATTTTAGCATGTTGATGACATGTTTAATCGAAAGCCTCATTACATAACCAAGTAAATTGCATTCACTTGTATAAAAAATTGCAACGAAATCTGAGTCTATAAAAAAAAATTTATTTGAATGCAGCCACACTCAGTAGAGCATAAGTAATGTTACATCAGAGTTACAATAATATGAATCCAACATTACATTACATATAAGTGTTTTCACTATTACATCGTTCACCTTCTGTGCTTACTCTAAGCTGTTATAATATTCTGGTATTTGCCACCTCAGGTTTGCACCTTCATAGCTGGAATACTAATCATCTTCTAACTATAGTCTTTATTCATCATAGCTCATTTTTATCTGCATTTGTAGCTTCTTAGTCCTTCTTGAAAATATATATGATGAAACTTGTGAGCTTTATGAAAAGCTCATGAGTAACGCAAGTTCCTTGTCGTAGGTTTCTAGAAACTCCCTTTTAAAACCTTGCGTGACTTTGCATAAACTTTCATATACTTTTATAAACATTTAAATCATTTATGATTTTGGTAAATATTCTTGGCTTTTATAAACATTCTTGGCTTTTATGGACTTTCATAAATATTTTTGATTTTCATGGATAGTAGTTAAAAGAGCAGCATTAAAAGCTACTAGCATTCTTAAAATGTACTCATATAACTGATTGCAAGGTATTTGAGAAAATACAAATTCTTTTACGAGATAGTTTTCCAAGATAAAACATTGTAAACATAAAGCTATAGTTGAAAATTGAGTGAAGAAACAATGTACATGCCAATCTTGCTTTCTTTAATCTTGTATTGTATAATGACCTGAATGACTATTCAATCTTATTTTGTATAGTCACCTGGGCGACTAAGTGTAATCTAGAGCCTGGGCCTACACAACTTGGCTTAACCCCCCTAACCGAGTATAACTATTCATCATGGACTAAAATATTGTAACACATATAGTTTCATGCTAAATCATGTTTGCAAAGCTTTTCATTAAGTTGTCCATATCATACAAATAATTTGAAGATATGCTAATAAGCATTTAAAAAGATGCTACTTAAAAGCATGCAATTCAAATATCAATCACTATATTCTAAAAACTGTCATGCAATTAAAAGATTTGATATAACATCATAAAACTGTAAAGGTAATGCATGTGGTATCATAAAATTGTAAGAACTACATTTAATGAAAAATCTCCATTTCAAGGTTCAAGGTTACTCACCTTTGGTCCAGAGTCCACAGTTACTTACTTACTTAGCTTGCCTCAACATCCCTCTTATCTCTATTTCTTTGTAGGTGATCCTAAAACATGGATCAGAATACATCGATACTGTATCAGTATAGATACTCGGCTTAATCTTTGCTTAATGCACTTAGTTTCTTCGAGACTTAGTCTTACTATTTAGGATTCCCTTATGATCTTTAATTAAGGTTCTTAACACTTCTTAGTTCATCGCGTGGCTTACTTTAGCCTCTAAGGGCATTTTGGTCATTTGCCCATTATGTGTCTTATGCTATTTAGTACTTCATTTATCTTATTGGACTTCATCTTTGAGTCTAAAGGGTCTTTTAATTATAAGATAGATCCTTTTTTTACTTTCTGAGTTCATTTGATTGTTTAATTAAGCTTTAGGGGTAGTTTTATAATTTTGCCACTCATATGTCTTGTTTTCGGTACCCAATTATCTTAAACAAAGCTCATTTCTCGTCTTAGAGGCCCTTATATACATTGGTATGGTTTCCTCTTTATGTCTTATACTCTTCTAGTAGCTTAATTAAGTCTTAGGGACGTGTTCATTATTTTTTAGTTTGTTTCAGTGTTCTATTTTTCCTAAATAGACATCATCGTTAGGTACGGAATGTCGAAGATACTAAATTTAGCCTCTTCTGGATCTTATTAGCCTTCCTATAGTTTACTTTAAGTCTAAGGGTATTTTCATAATTTTTTACTTTTATGCGAGATGATTTTTAAGTACCTGGATACTCAATTAGACCTTACCATTAGGTCTAGAGTGTCCAACAATGTTAAGTTTGCCCATTTCTAATTTTTCTCAGTCAGTTTGGTAGCCCATGTATCATTAAGGTAGTTTGAGAATCACGCATTTTTATGTGTCTATATTTTTGGTATCTCATTTTACAAAATAGATTTCACTATTGAGTCCAGAACGTCAAAAAAACTTTAGGATATATACCCTCATAGTCTTTGCTGTTCATTTTGTGGTCAAATTAATACAATAGTTAATCCAGTTTATCTATCCATATATTTTAGGATCTAATTTCCCAAATTGGACTCCGCCATTGAGTTTGGAACGTCCAAAAATGTTGGATTAGACTCTTTTTGCACTTTAGTCTACCTTCGATGCACTGTATTTAGGCCTAGGGGTAAAATGGTAAGTTAATTAATTGAGGCTTAAAATAATTGTCAATTATTTTTCCTGGGCCCTAATACAATTTTCTTAACCTTCAACGGTCGAATTGTAATTCTGGAAAACTTTGGTTTAGTCAATTAGGGTTAAACCACCGGTTCGATTAGCCCCTTTGATTTTCCACAAAGGGTTTACCGGTCTAGTTGTATTTCAAGTAAACCGTTGGTTTAACTTAAAGAACAGATCATTCTGGTCTGGTTCATGGTGTCAACACTATGTCATTAGTGCATCATCAAAATAATGACATTTAGCTTAGTATTTAATCAAATTCTCTTACTTGAAATGATGTGGTTCGATTAAAAGGTGGATTCGTTTCTTTGGTCAAACCTCAACCTGAGCCCGAAGACCCATTGACCATTGACTAGTTAGCTATTTTACTTCGCCGGCACTGATCTCTTTCTCCGAAAATGGCGATCGACGACAATCAAATTCTGGTGACCAGTCCACATGTTTCTAAACCGTTTTCAACCAAGGACTACAGATCTAGGGTTGGTTTCCACTTTGCTTAGGTTATGGCTGTCAATATAGGAGTTACAGTCGATGCTATGGTAGAGCCCGACTTTTCGATGACTATTTTATTTTTATATTTCGTAGTGTTTCAGTTGTTATTTTTATGCCATTTTTGTTCCATTTCGTCACTGTGATAACGAGAAAGATTTTTTCATTCATTAAACAAGATGAATCACATTCTAATACTCAATTTTGATTCATTCTCTCAATAAGTGTAACTGCCATTTCTTGGTCATTACTACACTATTTTTGGTGTTTAAACTTGTTACAGACTCCTTGTTAAATGCTCTTTCGAGCCACGTGATTAAAAATATACTTTGTTGATCATGGGTTCAAAACCCAGATTCCACCATTTTGGCCATGGTAGTGTTAGGGTTTTTTGAGCCCAAGCCAGACCATTTTCTTACTACTTTCATTATTTTTGCTTTCTACTTCTCATGCAAACAATCTATAAGGTAAAAATCCAAAAACAGTGAAGATAATTTTAGAGAGAGAGAAACTTAGCATTCCATGGTCTCCCTCTTTCTCTCCTCCCCTAGTCCTCTTGTGCGTTTCTTTCTACTTTATCCCATTGCTTTTTGAAACTCCATCAAGTCACCACCCATAGGTTTGGTGCAGCACAACACATGCACTCACATTTATATATAAATCTTGAAAGGACTGGGTTATCCTGTGTGATCGGTGGGACACGGAAGAATTCAAGGCAATCAAATTGCAAAATTAATATTTGATCATAATTTATTATATATATATATATATATATATATTAACATTGTTGTTTTTAACGTATAAGTGGTTAATGCAAGAAATGTAGAGAGTTTAAGGAAGCAGAAGTGAATCACTGCACTAGTTCATGTTCATTTGTACGCCATATGCACAATATGGTAATTATAAGTCTATCTATTTTTTAATATTAGAAATACAACAATTCAGAATCTTAGCTTAATAGTGTTATTATTGTTGTAGCATGACCTGGATACCGGTGCGTTGCCCAGCCCCATTAATCTTTGGCATGGGTAGACCTAAAGTCGCAGCGCTTATACATAAGTTTTTACCATTTACATACCACTATTACTAAATTTAAATTTTATAAATATTTGTAATATAGATAACATAACATTTATCAGTTTTTAGGAGGAGATGGTAGAGAGACGTGCATAGTCATCCCCCAAGGGAGAGACCCCGATGACTGATGACTAGATACGCGAAACTGTTTTAGGCAGGAGGCATGGATGGGTCCAGGCCTTAAGGGCGGGTCACTGGCCGACACCAACATCATCCTCAACCGTGTTTTGAACACTCTCACCTTTTTGGTTGGTTTTCCTCCTCTTTCTTGCTCTAATCCTTCTTCTCTTCTCTTCAGTTCTTGTTCTTTTGGTTTCTTTAGCAAGAAGAAAGCATGATTTGCATGCTTGGCCTTTATAGAGAAGTGACCGACTCTTCTCTCTCCTCTATTCTCTCTCTCTCTACAGCTATCTTCCTCTCTCTCTACATTCTGAATTCTAGCCCTACATAGACTCCCCATCCCATAAATTCAGCCTTCTCTCTTTCCTACTTTGCATTAATTTCCCATAGATATTTATACATATTATATACATATATATACATATACACATATATACAAGACACATACACACACTTGCCGACACACACACACACACATTCACATTGTTCACCTCTTCACTTTTCATCTTTTTTTAATATTTCATTTTATTTAATATATATATACATATATACATTTTACATACATTTAATTAATACATATATATATATTAAGTCTTATAATTAATTAATTAATGTAATAATCAATTAATTATATATATATGATTTTCTTCCCTCGTAGTACGTGTCATGTGACCCGGTATCCCGGGTCGGGATATTACATTCTTCCCTACTTAAAAGAGTTTTGTCCCCAAAACTCGTTTGTTCCCACCTTTGAAGATTAGGAAATTCCTCGTTTAATATTTCATCATTAACATATCTAGAGTTTAAATCTAAACCATAAGCATATATGACAGAATTTAAATATTTGATCATATACCTAATTATCCTTAGAGGCTTGAGCAGCTTCAGAAAATATATTGAAAACTCGCCCGTACCTCGTAGGTTCTTGAGTTCCTTTTCCTTTTTCAGCAGTCCGAGCCTGCGGTGTAGCCGATGAAGCTATAGCAGTAGGTTCCTAGGTAGCTGAACTCCATTTGGGGCACTCCTTGACACGATGCCCTGGTTGTCCACATTTGTAGCAAACGTTGGTACCCTGCCGACAAGGGGCAAAATGTTTCTTTTGGCAGGTAGGGCATGTGGGAGTTTCTACTGTCTTTTGACTAACATTACCTTCCTCATTCACAGATGTAACACTCCTGCCTCCTCCTGTTTTGGTCTTCTTCATTTGCTGAGGCAGGGGGCCCATCTGTTTCTTATCCTTTTTCTGGGACAAGGCTATCCCAGCTCTCTCAAATATTTTGGCACGGTCCACAACCGCGTTATATGTCGGAAGCTCAAAAGGTTCCAATCGATACCTAATGTTATCTTTGAGACCACATTCAAACTTCCTAGCTTTCAAATCCTCAGTGTGGATCATGTGTGGTGCGAAACGAGCCAGATTCATAAATTTAGTCTCGTACTCGGCCACCGTCATCATTCCCTGGGTTAGGGTTGCAAATTCGGCTATCTTTTGATTTCTTAATGATCTCGGAAAGTACTTTTCATAAAATACTTCCAAGAACCTCTCCCAAGTCATGGGTGGTTCCCTATCTCTCTCTAAAAGCCACCACTCGTGTGCTGCATCTTTAAAAGTGAAAGCAGCGTAGGAGACTTTCTGTTCAGTTGTGCAAGGCATCACGGTTAAAATGCGCTCCATCTCTCTTACCCATGATTCTGCACTAATCGTTGTATCCAGTCCATCAAACCTAGGCGGTTTGAATCCTTGGAATGTTTTATAAGTCGATGTGTTGGCTGCCTCAGCAGGTCGTACCAGATTCAGTGGAGGTTCAGGAGCTTGGACTGGTTGGGGCACTGGTTGGGGCATTTGGCCCTGAGCTTGGATACCTGCCAATGTCCGGCCCATTGCTTCTATAAGTTGCTCCATCCTATCCATTCTGTCCTCGGAACTTCCAGTAGTCCTTCTGGTATTTACCATTTTTGCTGAAAACACATATCCATTAGTTTTCTATCACATGTTCATTGCATAAAATTTACTTTTATTTACTTCATGTTCTCAATGTGGGATACATTTTATTATCCCTATTTCTTTTACTTAAACACGGGTCCCATACCCCGCTTTCCTATCATATACGTATTTCTTAATAACTTGACTTATTCTAGTGCAGGTCCCATACCCTGCCCTTACATTACATTACATATCACGTACTTACATATCTAATTCATGAACTGCGAGTCCCATACCTCGCCTTTACATTACGTTACGTACTTCACATATCTAATTCATATAATGCGGGTCCCATACCCCGCCTTCATATCATAACATATACTTCACATAATCATTTCATATATCGCGGGTCCCATACCCCGCCTTCATTTCATATTACTTACTTCACATATTTAGGTAGCCTAGGACTTACCTAACTCATAATTCTATTTCGAATATCTAAGTTGATCTTAAGTCAACCTAGAACTAATCTTAATCATTCTTAACTTAATTTTCAGTCTTTTCCCAAAAGACTTAATACCTAGTGCTCTGATACCATGTTGTCACGACCCGAAACCCACCCTAAGCGGATCACCGAATCGCGATCGCCGCCCCGAGACCCGAGGGCCCCGAGACAAGGCTCGCATATGCAGCAGTATCGAATAGATGTGCAACATACGTTTTGCGGAAGCGTGAAAAACTTTTTCTTTTCTTTTATCATTTTTAAATTATGCACATCCGTTCGGTACTGCCGCTCCATACATAGCATACATGGTTACACATTCAGAGTATAACTAAAAACTTAAAGACTTCATACATTCATACCATACATATCTGATTTGCCCAGAGGGCTTATTACATGACCTTACTATGTCTACTAATATAAAAGTGCTATTAGAGTTTACAGACTTATCAAAAGAGACTATTTAACCATGTCCTCCCAAAATCAGCAGATTTGTCATCATCGTCCTTAAATCCAAACTGCTGCTAATTACCTGAAAGGGGGGGTCCGAACAAAGTCCGGGTAAGCTAATCTAAGCTTGTGAGCAATTCCAGTATTCGTCATGGTGTTTTTCAATTGGCAGTGGTTTAGTACATAAGAGTTCGTAAAATAGTCGCCGCCAATTGTTCATATAATTGAATACAAGATATATGCATTCCTTAAAACATGTAGCTGTGAAATATTTAAAACATTCAAGCTAAACTTTATACATGTGAACTTTAAATCATATAACATATCATGTATTTCTTAAATAGAGTATATAAAACTCAACATATGCATAATGAAAATGAGAGTAAAAACTTGCTTCCACTTTCAAATCATTTGTCGTCTTATCACTTCCATTAGTGGAATCTGTTTCGAACCGGAGTCCCATATTACTTATCTATGGAGATATCTCATCTGCCTGAGGGATTAGATCCTGCTACCGGGCATTTTACAGGGCAATTGAGTTCCGTAAAACCCAAAATCCTGCCTATTTTACAGGGCAACTGAAAACTCAGAATCCTGTCTAAGTGCTTATGCACCATTCATCTTGTAAAACATTTATCATGTGACTTGTCTTATAGATACTTTTCATAAATTCGTAATAAACATTCGTATACTTGAAATAAGCAAATTCATAATATTTAACAATAATTGCATTCTAACTAGACATGCTAAAAAGTATTTGAAGGAAAAACTGTTGCAGAAACCAATCACTAAGCATGTCACAATGAATTTCTAAAACAGAACAATTAAAAACTGAATCATGTAAATACTGAATTTGAAACTTCAAATACTTCATATCTTATACTTAAAACTCTTTTTAAATTATGGAGTTAAATCTCCAATTCAAATACAGGGTTACTCACCTTGTACTTTTAGTCCTGCTCTATTTGGGTGCTTTGCCCCTAGCTTCCTTTAACCTTTGAAGCCATTCCTGCAATGTTTCCGTATCTTCCCGTTTCTTAAGCTGTTTAGCGGCTAATTGCTCCTTTGTTATTGTCTTGTAAATAAAGGGGCTTATACTGCATACTTCATTCGTTTTAGAAATTCGGATGCGATTTTGAATCAGCTGAAGTTGTCTTTCTAGCTGTTCCCGGAAAGCTTGCTGTCTTGGGTCACTTGCCAATTGGGCCCTTGTCTTCATAGGAGTGACTTCCTTTTCTTGGCTCATTTTGTGTTTAATTAATTATCTGTTTAAAACACAATTTATCATGTCAAGAAAAATAGATTTCTACAATCATACTCTTCTGGGAGTTCCATTAACTTTAATTTAAAGTTATTTACTTAACATGTTTACGTGTCGTGTCTTTTCGTATTTCATTTCTCGTATTTGCCTCAGTTTAGTTCTTTGGCAACATTTCAGTTCATAGTCATCTAACAGATGCTATTCATCAAATTTTATGTCTTTTCATTTTAGACATTTCTTTAGGTCGAATAGACTCTACCATTGAGTCCGGAGTGTTTAAGAAAGTCGGTTTAGACCTTTTCTGATTTCATTTTGGCTTTAGGGGTACCAGGGGTATTTTTGTCATTTTACCCTCCTTACGTGTCTTTATTTTTTGGGACCCCGTCTCATGTCGTGGACCTCACCATTGGACTCAGAAGGTCCAAAATAGTAAGAATACATTAATAATTTGTCAATTTTGGTCAAGGTGTATTTTGGTAATTTACCCCTTACGTGACTTTATTTTTCGGGCTCCGTCTCGTAAAACGGACCCTACCATTAGTCTCAGAATATCCGAAATAGTAAGGATACACTATTCATTTATTAAATTTGGACTTTGTTTGACTTGTTTATGGGGCAAGGGCATTTTGGTCATTTTGACATTTTCTAGGGGTCTTAAATTTTTCGGGACCTCATCTCATGTCGTGGACCTCACCAATGGGCTTAGGGGGTCCAAGATAGTAAGGTTACATATATAACTTGTAATTTTTGGACAACGGGCCATTTCGGAGTAATTAATTTAATTAATCAAATTTAATTAAATTAATTATAACATGTAATATATATATTATTAATGGGGAATAAAGAATAGGTTGAATAGGATGGCACGCTGGCCAGCGTGCCATCTCCCTCCCCATACATCACAGGATCGAGTCCCACCAGGTGCGGTTGCACCTTTTTAATTTCCGTATTATATACATTATAATATATATATATATATCGTGTTTATAAATGGACACATGTGAGCGCGTGGCCGAGTGGAAAGGAGAAGACTTCCCACGCGCGAGGGTTAGGGATCGAAACCCCTTAGCCACGATTTGCTTCCTTTCTCTTAATTTTTTATAACACGGTTTATATATAACCGTATACGCCCCTAAACGACGTCGTTCCAATAACTCGGTGGCAAGCCCCAAGGCTGCCACCTGTCCCGAGTCCACCCACCGTTTTAAATGGTGCACGAGTCGACTCGGTCGTCTTCCCCGAGCGACCGACTGAAAACCCTAATTCCCGATTTCCTTTTTCTCCTATTTCGTGACGTTTTACTCTTCCAAGCTCGACTGTTTTTGTCCCAAATTATCCCTAAGGTTTATACAAATCGATTGGCATTCATTTTGAGCTTTAAAACTCCTTCATCTATTCGGTTTTTGACATGATAACCCCAACTGTTATTTCGGTCGTATAGGTTCATTTCTTGATGGTCTTTCATAATCTTTGGCTTGTTATGATCCCCTCTTCATGGGGATCCATATCTCGTTCTTAAATATCAAGTTAACACAAAGTTAAAAGAATTGGGTCTTACACCCGTAACCTGCAACTCATTGTTAGAGGTCCATTTCTTATGATTTTTGGTCGCGGCTATGAGTTTTTATAACCCTCATAACTTCTTCTTGAAGCCTTGATAAGCCAAATCAAGCTTAAAGAAACTTGGTTCAGACCTGCCATGGGCAAGGTCTTCAATGGCTGTCGCTCTTGGGTCATGCAACCTTAGGTGTTTTTAAGCTAGATTTTCATGCTTGTTAAGGTTTAGACGTGTTCTAAACATCATATATACAAAATGGAAGCTTTAAATCAGTTCATATGTAGAGAAATTCTAGAGAGGGAATTTTGACAGTTTTGAACACTCTCACCTTTTTGGTTGGTTTTCCTCCTCTTTCTTGCTCTAATCCTTCTTCTCTTCTCTTCAGTTCTTGTTCTTTTGGTTTCTTTAGCAAGAAGAAAGCATGATTTGCATGCTTGGCCTTTATAGAGAAGTGACCGACTCTTCTCTCTCCTCTATTCTCTCTCTCTCTCTACAGCTATCTTCCTCTCTCTCTACATTCTGAATTCTAGCCCTACATAGACTCCCCATCCCATAAATTCAGCCTTCTCTCTTTCCTACTTTGCATTAATTTCCCATAGATATTTATATATATTATATACATATATATACATATACACATATATATACAAGACACATACACACACTTGCCGACACACACACACACACATTCACATTGTTCACCTCTTCACTTTTCATCTTTTTTTAATATTTCATTTTATTTAATATATATATACATATATACATTTTACATACATTTAATTAATACATATATATATATATATTAAGTCTTATAATTAATTAATTAATGTAATAATCAATTAATTATATATATATGATTTTCTTCCCTCGTAGTACGTGTCATGTGACCCGGTATCCCGGGTCGGGATATTACAAGATAGACTCCGAATCCCTTCCACTCATTCTCATCGCCCAGGACAGGGGATCACTCGGAACAAGGTAAACCACTGAACCTTTCGTCTTGGATTTTTAAAGCATGAATTCCTACTTTGATATAGAATCTTGTGGAGGATGGGAACTTAATTGATGCATGGAACTGGGTTGGTGTTGGAATTGAATCAAGGAAAACAAAGAAAAAAAAAAAACAAAAAACGAACAGAACTGAACGTGGGGAAACGGTGAAAAACAAAGAAGAAAAACTGATCGGGTGGGGCGATTTTGTTGCGATCAATTGGTTTAGATCATGTGTAATTGATTCTCTTGGGTGTAGGTAAATTTTAGAATCAAATCCGGATGGAAACTGTAGGAGAAAACAGGGAAAAACGGAAGGGAAAGAGGTTGCCGGAAAACCGCACAGCCCCTGGTGCGCTACTGTTCCGGTTAATTTGGGAGTGCTCCGGTACTCCGATTTGAAATCCGACAGTAGATTTGAGTTGTCCATGATCTGTAGGTGTGAACCCCACTGAAAAACGTGAGAAAATCCGTCGTCGGCAAGTCGCCGTTGACGGAGAAGACAACCAACACGCTGAAGTGTTGCTGTGCGGCAGCTGGGTTTTTCGATTTTATTTTGGCCAAACCGGGTCGAGTCTGACCCGACCCACCCATTCAGATGACTGCCCAACACTTGTACTTCATGAGTAAATTTTTAAATTTGAGTTTAGATAGTGTTTGGTTAGAAATGAGAGCTATCCAATGGTTGGGTTAAACTTGAACAGGAAATGAAAAAAAAAATATAATAACGAGGAATGGAAAATTTGTATGGGCAGTGAATTGAACCTGTGACCAAAGGAGAAAGGGGGAGAAGCTTAGCCACTGTGCCACTAAGGCACATGTGGTCTGTTTGGACTCAAATACTATATGTATTATCCAGATTAATTAATTTAAATAAATGATTTAAATTAATAAATTTTAGATTCAATTTCAACGCCTAAATTAGTCGAATGAATAATGAAAACTTACTATTTTGGACCCTCTGAATTTAATAGTGAGGTCCGTTTTACGAGACGGAGTCCCAAAAAAATAAAATAACCGTAGAATGCCAAAATGACCAAAATGCCCCTACCTCAAAGGTAAGTCAAACGGACTCCAATTTAGTTAAGTAAATAGTGAATTTTTATTAATTCAAACCTACTGGACTTAACGGTGAAGCCCAAATTATGAAAACAGAAGCCACAAAGTAGAGACACGTAAATGACCATTTTGCCCTTGGGTAAATTAAGTTTAAAATGGAAATCGTAAAGCATAAATTAGTACGGGAGGTATTTAGAATAACGAGGCATGAATTCGGTAAATTATATGAAAGCTGAAACGTGTTTATTGATTTATAGGCAAGTCAAAAGGAAAGGAGGAAGTCACGGGATATTAAGACATTGATAAGGTAAGTGGATTCCTATCTTTGATACGTGGTTTCCAAGCCACGATCTTTCCATTACTGCCAATCTTGTACTCATATATGTATTCACTATCATTGTTTCTTACCATGGATATTGTTCTACCTGGTGGATGTCTATTGGTTGATGTTGCATGACTGATTCATTTCATTGATGTCTATTTACTGTATGTTATGTTATGATGTTCCATGTTTTGTACATTCATATGGAATACTATAGAATCTTAATTTATGTTAAGTGCCGGGTTTTGTGCTCAGTCACATTACCTATCTGATGCTATCTGATTGACTGGGACCTACGGGTCAATTTATGGGACCTACGGGTCAAAAAGGACATGTGGCAATTATGGCGTTTTTACGCATTAAGGAAAATGGGCATTTTATATGCATTTATGTTAATGGGGGTATGCCGGGCCCCAAAAGACCGAGGGTCTGCCAAACCCTGAACAGAGTAAAGGCATCATCCATGTTAATTGATATTGTTCTATGTTGATTGGTTTGATTCATTGTGGCAGTATTTATGTTGATTGTGTTCATCGAGCCTATTCTATATTCATGCTACACTGTTACTCTTGACGGTTATTGTACGTTGTCATTCATTGGTTACTCTTGACGGTTATTGTACGTTATCATTCATTGGTTACTCTTGACTGTTATTGTACCTTGTCACTCATTGGCCATTGTGGCATTTTACAGTTGACTGGAATCGTTATCATGACTGGCTATCATGTTACCTTGACTTGTATTCATTTATGTCATCCCCACCCGTATTGGGGATAGGCTTCTACTTACTGAGTTTGTAGCTCACCCCTTACTAAATTTTTCAGGTGAGAATGTTACAGAACCATAGTAGGAGATCAGGAGCTTAAGGAGACAGTTGAGGAGCATAAGAGTAATGAATGAAGTCTCTCCCATGTACTCACCACCTAAGAGTGGTTTAGGATCAGTTTATTGTTAGTTTGAAGTTTAGTCTTTGAACAATAATTGTGATAAAGCTTCCGCACTTTAATGTCATGGTTATATTATTTACTGTTATCATTGGTAGAAGAATGGAAAACGTAGGGACGGCCATTGGGTCGGCCCACGATACGAGATCCGTATAGGGTGGGTTTCGGGTCATGACAGCTTAGTATCAGAGCAAAGTCTTAGGTTCTAGTGAGTCATGGGAGATAGGATTAGAGTACTGGAATTGTTAAAGTCTAAGAGTTAGTCAATAGATAATACTAACATTACTAGGCTAGACTTTTATGCGAACACTGATAATTATTTTACATATACATTGACTGATTATCCTTTACAGGAAAGGTTAACACCAAAAGATGATTGGGCTATTGTACCAGTATCCGTAGGTATTTTTCAATTACTTACAACCTGCTCATATATTGTCTAGAGAATTGATTTATAATTCCGCATTTATTGTTAGGTTGAACTTTGAAACAAAACCTTTAGGCTACTTGTTAACTGTTTCCAATACCATTGAGAGATTATTATTAGTGAATACTATATATCGGGGAAAAGACTATATGTTATCGGTGATCCTTGAACAATTGAGATGATTGGTAATTAATAACCTTTAAGGAAATAGAAATATGTTTAAAAGAAAAACGAGGAGGATTCTCAAGGAACGACATTAAAAATATTTGAAGAGATTTCTATAAATGTTATGGATAGATAACCGAGGCTTGAATGAGAGATAGTTTGTAGGAAAATGAATGGATAATTTTAGGAGGAGCAAAAATATGAAAATTCTCGAGTAAGTCATAGGTAGACATTGATAGGGTGAAGATGAGTAGAGTGGTGAAGACAAGTACTAAAGGAGCTAGATTGCCAGAATTGATCTTATGAACTGTGATGATTTTGGAAAGAGGCTGACACATGATGAATGAATATTCGGGAGAGATCCATGAATCTTGTAATCTAAGATGAGGTGTGATACGATTTTAGTCAATACTCTACCAAGTTGGATGAAGGTAAATGATAGAAGATTCTGAATAATTGTTAGAGGTCAATGTGATTCAAATTATTGTAAAGACAGAACTGGTAGTAATCATATAGAGAAATCATGAAATTGAGATGATATATGATTCTGAGGTATTACGAGGAAATCATTATTGAATGATATATATAAGGCATATGAGATACAGATCATAAGTACACGGTTATTAACCGATTAGATATCTTGGAGGAACTAAGAATTCGAGGATTTAAATAGTTAAATGATTGGTGACTTTTAGAAAATGATAGCTTGATTAAATACTAAGGTTACTAGTTTTCGGGAAAGACTATGCTATGACTGACTTGATGTTCTTGGACGATTGAGATGATTAAATGAATAGTAACTTTTGGGAGGAAGTAGTATGCTTGAGGACAAAGGTTGAGAATTCTTAGGAAGAATAATACCAGTGTTGAGGTGGATGACTCTTAAGTCATTACATTGGAATTGATCTATGAATTGGGGGAAACTAGCATTTTAACAAGGGCAATAGTAAATGCTCTTTTAAAAGATATAAGGTGACATAGAGTTGGGATTGTGAAGTCTTGAAAAATCGAGGAATTTAACAACAAGTCTATGTAAGAGATGGTCTGAGGAAGACTTACTGAATGGTAACATGAGGCGTTAAGACTCTAGATGGACTGACGATAGGTCAGAATTAGGAGGATTCCTGAGTGAGTTATATAGGGTAAAGACAAATGCATTATTGGTAGACAGAGACTGATTAAATGAGACTATCAAGTGAACATTTATGAACTGTGATGGTCCTAAAAGGAGATTGACATGTGATAAATGATAGTTGGGAAAATTCAATGGATCTTATTAACCTAGGTAACAATAGGACCTAATTGTGGGTTATACTTTATTGAGCTAGCTGAATCTAACTCAAAAGATAAATGATTGATGACATTAAATGATTTTGAGGATTTACGTGACCTAGCAATTAAAGAGACGAAAATTGTGGCATACGTAATGCATATAAAAACTAGTGAGGACAACGACTGTGCTAAAGTGCCACCTAATTAATTGGGTTACGAGAACAATCAAGATCGAGGTAGAAAGTAGGAATAACTAAATTGTGACACCAAGGAAGTAGGGAATTTCCATGATGAAAAAAAAATATATTGATATCGTTGTGATAAACTTTGAATGTCAAATGTAACGATAAAATGATTAGACGATTAAATGATGTGAACAATCCTAAAATATGATATGAAGTCACAGAATGTACAAGGGACTCCCTATACGGTTGAATAAGTTCTTGAAAGAATGAAATGAAAAAAAAAAAAAAAAAAGTGAATAACGACTGGGGAGAGAAATGTAACATATGATGGAAAACCGAATATAATGACGAGGATAAGAAATGAGACAGTTGAACAACCGTTATAAGCAAAGGTAAGTGAAATCAAAAGAATGGTCATAAACTAACAAGTCATAAGACTTGAGACTTGAACTGATCAAATGATGTGGAAAATCCTAGGTAAACCAAATACGATAACACCATTAAGGATGCTTTCGAAGTAGACTATCACATGAAGAATCAGTGACTGGGGTAAAAGACTACCCTAAAATTTTATAAGTATATGTACCATACCTTAATCTATGAAGGGATGAGGAATCAAAACTTATGAAAAGAGCAATGGTAAAAAGCACCTGCCTATAATGTGAAAAAAAAAAAAAATAGAGGAATTGATCTCCTTAATCTATCTAAATCATAAAATGATAAGCATGAATTTGAAAACAAAGACAGTAATGCCAATGAACAATACAAGTGAAATGAAAAGAGGATTGATAAATCTTCAAGAAATGAACACGTGATTGAGAATCACAAAAAAAAAAAAAAAATCGAATAAATTTGAGGACAACTGGGCAGAGAATAAATATTGTAATGCAAAGAGAATACGAGTAAACCATCCCAATACGAGTAAACCGTCCCAACACGAACCAAAAGATGCTCATGAAAATGAAGGAAAATATGATACTCTGTCCTTGGTAAAACTTAAAGCACTTGAATGAGAAATTCAAAACACTTTAAACGATAGAAGTGGTATAGTCTAGTTGCACCATTGACTTCCTATGATCACTACCAAAGAAACGGATTGAAAAGAAAAGATCAAGGTACTAGATACCTCTACCTGGCACATAATGCGCCATACAATGTCAATAAAAGTTGAGAGACCATGGACAGTAAGATAATTATAACCTAATACTAAATGAGATGAATATAACGAATTAGTCAAGATATTGGTAACAAAGGGAAATAGTCAAGTAACTACAAAGATGACTCAGAGTGAGTAATGAAAATAACAGATCCCTAGCCATAAAGTTAATACTAAAAATTGGAGGCAATGAGTTAAAAGTCCCGAAGTTAAAAGGTCAAACCCTTGACTTTCAAATTCACTACTGAATTAAAATAAAGAAGAATACAAAAGAATTGTGAATCCTATATAAAGAAATCTTTTTGCTTAAGAGCATAGTATCTGAAGACTGGAGATAACTCCAAGAGACAGGTTACAAGAAAATTATGATGATGAAACTAGCATGATGAGGTGACAGAGTTTCATTGATTACGAACATTCGAGTTTTGAGGACAAAACTCAATTTAAGGGGGGTAGAATGTAATACCCTGACTCAAATCGTAACCAAGAAAGCCGAACCCAAATCGTACCCGAGCGAGCCGATAAGATTTTACGTTACGATGAAAAAATAAACGGGTTGGATTTTAATAGTTTTGAATATATGGACAAGTGTCAAGGCAAACGAATAGCAAAAAAAAAAAAAAGAAAAGAAAAGAAATAAATAAAATAAAATAATAAGAAGAAGAAGCAAAAAAAAAAATGAAATGAAAGATAAAATAAAAATAAATACATAAATAAATAAATAAAACATGTTGTGGCACATGGATAAATATATATATATATATATGTCTACATATATATATATATATGTATATACATATTAAATATTGGGGGTTACAACTAAAAAAAAAGAAAGAAAGAAAGGAAACGGATGGGGGTTATGGCGTAGCAAATGAAAGGGCGGTGGTTACAGTAAGAGATAGAGAGGGGGAAAGAAAAGAAAGAAAAAGAGAGAGAAGGAGAGGGATGGAGAAAAGAGAAAAGGAACGTTCCTCCAGGCGCATCTCTCTCTCTCTGGATTTCTCATTCTCTCACCTAATTGAAACATCCAATTCTCAGCCAATCCAACCCCTCTCACCCCATGGATCTGACCATCTCTCACGTCTCGCAGTCAACATTGTAGCCTTGGTGTCCATATCAGCTTCGTCCAATCCGTCACCATGGACTCGTGGTCGGAGATCCAGCTCAAGAAAATGGAGGCCGATGGCAACGAACAGCTCAACCGCACCATTGAGTTGCCAGATCAATGGCCGAATGCCCAACCAGACGACTGCCGTTTCGATCAGATTGGTTCTCATCGGATTCACCATCAGATCATTCCGAAGGAAAACCATAGATTTCCTAGTTGTCAGGTTTGCCACCTGAATCAGCAACATTAACCCAAAAGATAGACTCCGAATCCCTTCCACTCATTCTCATCGCCCAGGACAGGGGATCACTCGGAACAAGGTAAACCACTGAACCTTTCGTCTTGGATTTTTAAAGCATGAATTCCTACTTTGATATAGAATCTTGTGGAGGATGGGAACTTAATTGATGCATGGAACTGGGTTGGTGTTGGAATTGAATCAAGGAAAACAAAGAAAAAAAAAAAAACGAACAAAACTGAACGTGGGGAAACGGTGAAAAACAAAGAAGAAAAACTGATCGGGTGGGGCAATTTTGTTGCGATCAATTGGTTTAAATCATGTGTAATTGATTCTCTTGGGTGTAGGTAAATTTTAGAATCAAATCCGGATGGAAACTGTAGGAGAAAACAGGGAAAAACGGAAGGGAAAGGGGCTGCCGGAAAACCGCACAGCCCCTGGTGCGCTACTGTTCCGGTTAATTTGAGAGTGCTCCGGTACTCCGATTTGAAATCCGACAGTAGATTTGAGTTGTCCATGATCTGTAGGTGTGAACCCCACTGAAAAACGTGAGAAAATCCGTCGTCGGCAAGTCGCCGTTGACGGAGAAGACAACCAACACGCTGAAGTGTTGCTGTGCAGCAGCTGGGTTTTTTTATTTTATTTTGGCCAAACCGGGTCGGGTCTGACCCGACCCACCCATTCAGATGACTGCCCAACACTTGTACTTCATGAGTAAATTTTTAAATTTGAGTTTAGATAGTGTTTGGTTAGAAATGAGAGCTATCCAATGGTTGGGTTAAACTTGAACAGGAAATGAAAAAAAAAATATAATAACGAGGAATGGAAAATTTGTATGGGCAGTGAATTGAACCTGTGACCAAAGGAGAAAGGGGGAGAAGCTTAGCCACTGTGCCACTAAGGCACATGTGGTCTGTTTGGACTCAAATACTATATGTATTATCCAGATTAATTAATTTAAATAAATGATTTAAATTAATAAATTTTAGATTCAATTTCAACGCCTAAATTAGTCGAATGAATAATGAAAACTTACTATTTTGGACCCTCTGAATTTAATAGTGAGGTCCGTTTTACGAGACGGAGTCCCAAAAAAATAAAATAACCGTAGAATGCCAAAATGACCAAAATGCCCCTACCTCAAAGGTAAGTCAAACGGACTCCAATTTAGTTAAGTAAATAGTGAATTTTTATTAATTCAAACCTACTGGACTTAACGGTGAAGCCCAAATTATGAAAACAGAAGCCACAAAGTAGAGACACGTAAATGACCATTTTGCCCTTGGGTAAATTAAGTTTAAAATGGAAATCGTAAAGCATAAATTAGTACGGGAGGTATTTAGAGTAACGAGGCATGAATTCGGTAAATTATATGAAAGCTGAAACGTGTTTATTGATTTATAGGCAAGTTAAAAGGAAAGGAGGAAGTCACGGGATATTAAGACATTGATAAGGTAAGTGGATTCCTATCTTTGATACGTGGTTTCCAAGCCACGATCTTTCCATTACTGCCAATCTTGTACTCATATATGTATTCACTATCATTGTTTCTTACCATGGATATTGTTCTACCTGGTGGATGTCTATTGGTTGATGTTGCATGACTGATTCATTTCATTGATGTCTATTTACTGTATGTTATGTTATGATGTTCCATGTTTTGTACATTCATATGGAATACTATAGAATCTTAATTTATGTTAAGTGCCGGGTTTTGTGCTCAGTCACATTACCTATCTGATGCTATCTGATTGACTGGGACCTACGGGTCAATTTATGGGACCTACGGGTCAAAAAGGACATGTGGCAATTATGGCGTTTTTACGCATTAAGGAAAATGGGCATTTTATATGCATTTATGTTAATGGGGGTATGCCGGGCCCCAAAAGACCGAGGGTCTGCCAAACCCTGAACAGAGTAAAGGCATCATCCATGTTAATTGATATTGTTCTATGTTGATTGGTTTGATTCATTGTGGCAGTATTTATGTTGATTGTGTTCATCGAGCCTATTCTATATTCATGCTACACTGTTACTCTTGACGGTTATTGTACGTTGTCATTCATTGGTTACTCTTGACTGTTATTGTACCTTGTCACTCATTGGCCATTGTGGCATTTTACAGTTGACTGGAATCGTTATCATGACTGGCTATCATGTTACCTTGACTTGTATTCATTTATGTCATCCCCACCCGTATTGGGGATAGGCTTCTACTTACTGAGTTTGTAGCTCACCCCTTACTAAATTTTTCAGGTGAGAATGTTACAGAACCATAGTAGGAGATCAGGAGCTTAAGGAGACAGTTGAGGAGCATAAGAGTAATGAATGAAGTCTCTCCCATGTACTCACCACCTAATAGTGGTTTAGGATCAGTTTATTGTTAGTTTGAAGTTTAGTCTTTGAACAATAATTGTAATAAAGCTTCCACACTTTAATGTCATGGTTATATTATTTACTGTTATCATTGGTAAAAGAATGGAAAAAGTAGGGACGGCCATTGGGTCGGCCCCACGATACGAGATCCGCATAGGGTGGGTTTCGGGTCGTGACACTTATGTTGGTGTGAAGGTACACCGGGCCGGGGCTGACAACTATTTTCATCTTTTTTTTTAGTCATTATGTATATATTTCGAATAATTTTTAATTTATTACTTAATTGTATTCAGAATTATTTTAATTAAATTTTGTTATATTTATGACAAGAATTTCATTTATCTATCGTTTGGAATATGATTGTATTATATTATTGATGACATAGGTTTGAGTAGGTGAAATAAAAATTAGTTGAATGTAATAACTACAGGTGCAAAAAATGTCAAAAGTATTATTAGTGGCGCATAATGTGTGCGGCTAATAGTAGACTATTAGTGGTGTACAATGCATGCCGCTAGTAATAGTGGACTATTAGCGGTGTACACATTATGCACCACTAATAATGGGCTATTAGTGGCGTACACATTGTGCACCACTAATAATGGACTATTAGGCGCGTACAGTGTGCACCACTAATAGTTTACTAACTATTAGCGGCGAATCCTAAATCCCTTTGATTTTTTTAGCGACACCTATTAGCAGCGTTTCTTTTTTACGACCGCTAATAGTACTTATGACACTTCTATTAACGGCGTTTAGAGTGACGCGTAGACGAATGCCGCTAAAACTCTTTAACAGCATTCGGGACTATTAACGGTGCGCACACGAATGTTGCTATTTTGGGAGTATTAGCGACGCTTATGAATGCCACTAATACTCCTATTTCCTGTAGTGTATTATAGACCCCTTATTCAGGATACTCAGGGTTTTGTGGCTTGAAGGTTAAAGTACAAGGAACTCCCAAGGTGTTCATCACATGATTCATGTATAGGAACACCTAGGGTCTTTCTAGAAAGAGATATTCCACCCAAATCCCATGATCTTTTTATTACTTTCTACCTCATAACTACCTCTTATTTTGGACTGTAGCACCCATGTGAGAAGTTTGTTATGGGTGACATCATACCCTAACAAACTCATATGTTGGGACTGCTATAAATAGCCCATTTACACCACTATGAACAGAACCCGTTACTATCACATTCTTTGTGTGACTAGTATAACCCTTGCTTCTCCAAGCAAACCCTAAATCCAGAGAGTACATAATGATTGAAGTCACAGCCTATAGAGTCAATCGAAACTTGTTCCAGCCCCTACTCTCATGGAATCTTTCTAAAATAGATTTCTTATACTTTTCCTTTCCCCGCCATCTCACTCTGGTATCCATGGCTATTTGATGACTAATACTCACTCCCTCTCTTTCTCTCTTTTTTTTTTTTTTTAGATCTGATCAATTACTTACTCGATCGATCCTATTTATAAAAATTTTGGTGACTCCACTAGAGAATGAGATATTTTAAAAATGGCCTCTCAACCAAGAAATGGTGCTAATCTAGAGGAATTACTTAAACAAGGAACTAGGTCCACTATAGTTCATGATATACAAAATCCTCAACCTCAAATTTTGATTCCAACCCAAACCCTAACAAATTTGGTCAATTCAAAGGTTAAACTGAGAAGAAATCAACAAATCATGTTTCAGGCTCTATTTAGCCAAAGAACTCTTTTACATACTTAGGCTTCGCAAAATCATGCCGCTAATCCTTCGACCTCCTTTGCCTTGGCCACGTTTGTAGGACAAATGGCTACTACAACACCTCAGGTAGTGGTGAGAATCTTAGAACCTATCCCAACCATTCAAGGATCTCTCCCAATACGGACTGACAATAGGGAAACACCTGAGGGGCCCTATTTTGTGTTACCTCAACTAGTTCAACCAACCCCTATACCAATCGTTCCCAACCCAATTATAAAATAGTCTGTCCAACTCACTCGGGAGGATATTTAGAGGGAAATTCAAACCCTCCTATTGTAGTAAAAGAAAAATCTACCATTAACTTACTTTTCTCCTCCCTATTCACTTGGAGCCTCCTTACCGCCATACCTAGAGGGTTACCATTCTCCAAAGTTTTCCAAATTCGATGGAAAGAAGGGAAGTTCCATCGAATATATCCATCGATTCATAGAATCACTCAACCACTTCGGTAACGACCCAAATTTAAGGTTCAAGGAATTCTTTAAAACCCTTACCGACCGAGCATATACCTGGTACGTAGGTCTCCTATCAAACTCTGTTCACACTTGGCAATAATTGGTTCATAAGTTCCATACTAGATTCTTCCACGTGGAAGAAAGAATTACCCGATTGGATTTGGCCAAATTCAATTAGAAATCAATAGAGCCTTTTGTGACTGTGTAAGGAAATTTCGGGACAAAACCTTAGATTGTTATGAAACACTGATTGAGAAGGAGTTGGTAAAGCTTTGCATTGACGGACTATTGTCCAACTATAAAGTACACCTAGTCAATTTGGAGATTGAAACATTCTCTCAACTCGTAGAATCTGTTCAGCTAACTACTAATGTATTATAAGCAAATGATGTCCCTAAAGTACTAACAAGAAGATTTCGTCGAGGGCCCTCTATGCTAGCCGTTGAAAAAGAAGGAATGACCACCAAAAATATGTGTGGAAACCCTCCCTAGAATTTCCATGTGAAATTAAAGAAGTTCGCACACTCTTGAAGAACTGGATTGAAAACAAGAAAATTCATCTACCAACTCTAAAACAACAAACCTTCATCTCAAGATAAACAAAGTCCCAATTACTATCCGTATCATTATACAACCTTTCACCCTTCGAAGAATTGTTGACCATGAGAAAAATCTTCCAATAAAGGCTCAAGGAAAACCAGATCCTACTAGTCAATCCTGCAGTCGAAGAGGACTTACTCCTGATGCACACTAATGGGAAAGACAAGGAAACCATCCAAATGGTATCCTTATATGAAGACATGGAAGATGAAAACGGAATAGGGTATATCCCAGGAGAATCCAGTTACCAAGTGGTTGCTATTTCTAATGAACAAGCATACAAACTGAAAAAAAACTACAAAGTTTTATTAGTTCTTTGATCAGATGTTTCAGTGAAAAGTCTCGAGTAGAAGCCACGAAAGCTATTTTACAAATAACTGCTAACAATGGAGAAGGTTGGACAGAAATTGATGGATCCCTCTAATGAGCACTTAAAGACTCCACCACCACCATCACCTTTTTAGAAGAAGACAAGGTCTTGGCCTATAGCCACAACAAGCTCGTCTACGTCCCAATCATCATCAATGAAGTAGAATTTCCCCAAGAGTTTCTTGATGGAGTGGCATTGATCAATATCATGCCATTGAATGTTTTTCATTCTCTAGGATTAACAGAGCAAGAGTTAAACGGTCAGTCAGTTCTATCACTAAATTTGGAAGCCAAAGGCAGAAAAAACTTAGGCTGCATCCCCATATACTTAGAAGTCAAGCTTATCAAATGTCACACCAAATTCCACATAATTGAAGTACACACCCCTACACTGGTTGGCCATGATTCCCTCAACATATCACCAATGCGTTAAAGGAATTCACAATTACAAAATGGCTACTATTAGAGGTTGCGCTCATCCCTTTGCCAAAAACGAGGCCCACTACACTGATGCAATCTTCTACACAAAGTGTGTAAATGGAGAAGTTTCATTTTCCAAAGAAATTTACTCTGTCCCACTCCCCAAATGGGAAGATGCTCGAAATAACAATTTTTAGAGACCCACAAAAAGAAAGAGGAAATGGAAAGGGAAAGGAAAAGGTGGAGTTCAAAAAATTCGGATGTTTGATGGGAACATAGTCTATCCATTATGACAGTCAGGGTGGTCTTCCTTAGCCAAAGAGAAGCCCCCATTGTTGCAATGTTGTGTTATAGAAATAGAGCCAGTCATGGTCGAAGAACCCAATAAGGCCCCCGAATGCTTTCGTGATGGCCCAAAACCTCAACAACAAGAACTTAAGGAAGTAAACTTGTCCTTAGAAGAAGGAATTCATCGACCTGCGTTCATATGTAAAGAGCTCAGTACTGAGAATAAGCAAGAGTTGGTTGCCCTACTCAAAGAATTTTTTTTATTTCTTCACTTGAAAATATGATGAAATGATAGGGATTAGTACGAAAGTAACTGTCCATAAACTCAACACAACACAACACAAGAAAAAATCCCAATTAAATAAGCTCTACGAACCTTTCAACCAAAACTTGAATTACAAATCAAGATTGAAATTTAAAAGTTGTTCGACGTAGGTTTCCTAATAGCAATTCAACATCCCACATGGCTAACCAGTGAATTTCTGGTAAGGAAACGAATGGGTTAACTAAGAGTCTGCATTGATTTTCATGATCTAAATAAGGCTTACCCAAAAGATGACTTCATATTGCCCAATGTCGATACACTAATAGATGCTACTGTAGGGAGCCAAATTTTCTCATTCATGGATGGTTTTAATGGGTACAATCAAATTAGGATGGACCCAATAGATATTTCCAAAACAACCTTTTGAACAACCATTGGAAACTTTCACTATACCGTAATGCTATTTGGACTCAACAACACGGGGGCAACCTACCAGAGAGCCATGACCTACATCTTTCACAACATACTCCAAAATAATCTAGAGTTCTACATGAATGATATGGTAGCAAAATTTTCTTGGAAAAAATAGCATGTGGTAGACTTGAGAAGAGTCTTCGAAAGATGTAAAAAATTCAAACTTAGCCTAAACCCACTCAAATGCCGCTTTAGGGTTACTACGGGAAAATTCATCGGCTGCATAGTACATAGACAAGGTATTGATGCAGATTTAGCCATGGTAGAGGGGATCAATAATATGCCAAGACCTAATTCTCAAAAATAGTTGAAGAAGTTTTTTGGGGAAAGTGAATTACATAATAAGATTCATCCCAACCGTTGCAAAAATAACTCAACCATTCAATATACTACTCAAAGCCAAAACTCATTTCTGATGGATAGAGGAACACCAGCAAGCTTTTGAGCAAATCAAAAAGCTTCTAACTTTACCACAAACCATGATAGCCCCTTAGCCAAGCAAAATGTTCATTTTATACTTGATAGAAATGACCAAATCCATTGGTGTACTATTAACTCAAGAAGTAGAAGGACAAGAGAGGCATGTCTATTATATTAGCATAGTAATCAGGGGCTAGAAACCCAATACACTCCAATTGCAAGATATTGTTTGGTAATTGTCTTCACAAACTAGAAATTTAGGCATTACCTGCTAGCATATTCCCATGCTTGCTTTCTAAACCTTTGCTTTCAGGAAAATTTGCTTGATGGCTTATGTCCTTGACCGAATTCGAGATTAAATGTGTGGTACCCTAGGTAATCAAAAGTCAAGCACTGGAAGATTTCCCACATCACTGTGAACAATATCATGACGGTCACAACCTTTTTATGACTAGTATAACCTCTACTTCTTCAAGTACTGTCAATATACCCTATAATTTGGCCAAGAACCCTAAATTCAAAGAATACATAGGACAAAGGTTGAGGTCACTATCTCTATGATATAGTTGACGAATACTCACATTCATGGCCCTTACTTTCATAGAATCTCTATTGACTAGATTGCCTCTACTTTCTTCTTACCATTCCAGTTTGGGATCCATGGTTACTTGATGCAAATTGTTTACTCCCTGTATGAACTTTTTCTCTATATTCTTAACTGATCATCCCTATCATCTATCTATTACCAACAATGACAAATAGTAGTGCATCACTAATTGCATGATGGGAACACTTTTAGTAATGTACAAGTAGGCATCACTAAAAGTATAATTCTTAGTGACGCACAATGCATCGCTACAGAGCTTGTATTAGTGACACACACGACCTCTTTCCTAGGCTTTTAGAGACATTTATTTTTCTTTTTTGGGACGCCCTTCCGTGCGTTGCTAATAGTGTAACTTTAGTGACAGACACCTTCTGTGCGTCGCTAATCGCTAATCGCTAAAAGTATTAGCATCACCATAATTAGCGACACACGTTTGTGCATCGCTAAAGGATTTTAGTGACGTTTTTGAGACTTTTAGCAAAGTAACCCTAATTTCAAACGCGATTTAATTCAACATTTTTTTATTATTGTTGATTCTAAATCATCCTAGAAGTTTAGTTAAACCATTTAGGTTAATTTTCAATCATCAATCTTTAGTGTCGCTAAAAGTGCCTTCTATTGTAGTGTAACCAAGTGTTGTGCACAAGTGATACAATAAGAATAATACTAACCTCTAAACTAGGTATGAGAATCCTCTTATTCTTTAGGTATGTGTAAAACTATAACAACTCAGCTCAACAAAACTATATTCTAATTATTTAGGGTCAGTTACATGAATCTTATCTCGTCATTCACGATTATTCTTCGGATTCATTTTCTTATTTAGGTTTCTGTCTTGACCATAATTTGTCATGTATGTAATGAATATGTACTTTTTATTTTATTTTTTTAGTTAAAATTAAATAGTTGCATGATATATTTATGTGATTATTTACGTGTGACAGATTAAGATTATGCTACTTATCTAAATAGACAAAAATTCATCTCTACCTAAATTAGAGTTAAGTACCTGCTATGCTTATTATCTCATATAATGTAACTATGGCTAAAAAGTACAACAACGTTGATTGTTATGTAATAAATTTGTTTACTTAAATGAAAAAATTATTTATTAAATACTTTAAAATTTTAAAAATTGTGAAAATTAATTACAATCACACCGATGTGAAGTTACCTTGGTTATTGTCATAGGATCAAAATCTGAACCAAATTTTTCTACCTGTGCGGCGTCAAGACCACTGCCTTGACAAGCCAACCATACAACCTAAAGAAAGGTTGCAACCTTAGAAGAGGCTTACAACACTGTTTTGCACAGTTTAATTAACACACAGAAACTAAGGCACATACACACACAAAGAACACAACCATTACAGGAAAAGACCCCCAACCTTTTATTCACTATACTTAAATATTGAATACAAAGGACACTCGGCTAAGGATTACACTCAGACTCCTCCACTAGATTCGTCTTCTCCACACATACTTGTGTTTACACCTTTATGAATATATATATATATATGTATGTATATATATGTATGTGTGTGTGTGTGCGCTTCTGCAACCCCCAGCATGCATGCATTATATAGGCAGCCATGCACAACTGCCTAGTAATTCACACCCCCAACTGCCAAAGAGCTTGCTGGCACCAACCAGCCACTGCCACCCTCACTCTGTAATACATACACACGCACATATATATTAACAGAATATATAAAACAATCATAGTGTCTGTGAGACACACATGAAAGTGCAGTTGACACCTCTAACTACTAGGGTTTGTTTGAATCAATAGCACATAGCCACCTGTCCTAGTAGTTGACACCCCCAACTACTAGGGCTGTCTAAAGCCACTGATTTATGCCACATCTGAGCCAACAATTCATCTTACTGTTGCACACAATGCTAGCCCTTGGATCAACGTGCCAGCACAGCATGGCAGTTCCCCTTGCTTGCCTTTAGACAACCTTGTCTTGTGCCAAACCAGCAACTGCCCACCAACTGCCTTGTCCTTGCTACAGCCCCACTTGTGTGTCTACCATGAGCTAAGTCCACACTTTCTGCACCAAAGTCTGCACTGACCACAAGTCTCAATGCTAAGCCACGCCCCCACATGTATTGGCCTTCCTTAGCCGCATAGGACACTCGCCTATGGGCGCCTCAAAGAGGTACTTCCCCCTATATATGTCTTATGAATATTTGTCCATCTAACAAGAGTGGATACAACTGCTTGCAGAACCAGGTCCTCCTCCCATGCACATTAGTCTTGCCAAAGGCAAACAATGTGCCTAAGTGTTCACAAAGTACATTGCCTTAACCCTTGCTGTCTAAGGCTTACACATCAGCTGTACCAACTTCCAGATTGTCTAAGTAGCCCTCCAATACTTAGAATGTCTTCAACATATCCACAAGGATGCCCATGACAAGCCACCCTTATCTTGGCCTTGGCATTGGTTGAGGCTCACTAACTTAGCGAACTTTGGAATGTCATTCCAACCCTGAATGTCATTCCACTCCTGAATCCTATTCCAACTCTTGAATGTTATTCCAATGGCATAGCATGCCTCCCTCATGTCAGGCCATCAAGGCATTGCATGTCTCCCCATGCCCATGCCACCATGTCAAGTAGAAAAAGGTCTAACAAACCACCCCCACTTGAAGAGTCCAATGCCCTCATTAGATTATTCCAATGCTACAAGTTTATTCTCACTGCACTTGGAAAAACTGCATAAATGTTGCGCCTAAAACAGCCCCCAAACAGCATCATTTAGTATTGAACCTTGAACTCATCAAAGCCCACTGCCTTCACTCAACTGTGACTGCCATCACGAACACCTACTATTCTGATTCCTCGCAATCACCATGCCAGAAGCACTCACCGCCTATGACTTCCAAGTCTGAACATTGTTGAAGAACCCCCTGGTTGCTTCTGTCACAGAGTTGGCTACTGTCTTAAGCATCCCCCTATTCTTAATTGATTGCCACACACACCACTGTCCATGACCATGCTTGGTCCCCCCCGAAGCTCCAATAGTCGTCACTGTCTCATACATTGTTGCATCAAACACGTCTGTCCACCACAGCACTGCACTTGTTTTAGCCCCACTGCGCCATTGCAGATACCACTTCTGAACAAGTTATTGGGAAGATTACCACCAATAGAGCCCCTTGCTGGTAGTTGAGGGTTGTGAGGGCCTTCCCATGGCTAATATACCCTTTGTCGCAACCCTTCACTCCTTTGAGTGCAGGTCTTTCTCGACATAGATGCAATTTAGCAGCACCATCGAGTTCACTCGAATGGTAACACCATCATCAGCATCTGAAGACCCTTCATCAAAGCCCTCACGAATCATTGCAGCAAGCTTTTCCCTTGCCGAACAGTCCTTCATCCAGTGTGGTCCCTTGCAAATAAAACAGCTACCAGTCCACGATTTCTTTTGGTCTGTTGCCTCCGCTTTTCCCTTGTCCTTGCCCTTATCTGCCTCTGTCCCACCCTCCTTGGCCTTGCCCAAGGATTTGTCAAACTTCTTAGACTTGACGGTGGTAGAGCTAGATTTGTTAAGAGACAAGTCCACCAAATTTTTCGCTACTACAACGGCACTAAGGAGATCTCGAACTCCCCTTTTTCTCAGTTCTGCCTGAGCCCATCCCTACAACCCTGACATGAAGTTGAACAACTTGTCTTCCTCAAACATGATCTTCACATCTAACATCAACGAGCTGAATACCTTGACATACTCACGCATTGTCCCGGTGTGCTTGAGTCGTCGTAGTGAGTCTCGAGCCACCCAACTTGAGCTGGCAGGAAGAAACTGGTCCTTGAGTTCCTTCTTCAAATCTGCCCAAACTCTGATCACTAGGCGCCCCTCGTCTGCCACGAGAGTACGCCACCAAAGCTTGGCATCACGAGCCAAGTACATACTTGTCATGGTGACCTGTTCACCTTCTAGAATATGGGCAGTAGTGAAGTACTGATCCATGTCCTATAGAAAGTTTTCAAGGTCTTTGGCACTCCGAACACCGTTGAATGCCTTCGGTTCAAGAACCTTGACCCGGCTCTGATACCACCTTGTCACATCCCGAACCCCACCCTACGCGGATGTCGAGGACGTGACGCCAGTCAACCGCCTTGCCGGTTTGCCGACCAACAACGCGACCAACCAAAGGCAAATTCTGAACTTACCGATGAATTGTATTCCGACTATAGGGTCAGATGCAGCGAAATTTAAAAATTTTTAATTACGGGAATGCAACTCATTTATCCACCGTAAGGATGTGTACCTCAGAGCAAGTCTAAATCACACAGCTAATAACTCTAACCTCAGAGCATATCCATAATCAGACATATATCAACAAAGAAAATCTAATATCCCTAGAGTACCATTTATTTCCATGAGCCATGTCTCTATATCTAGTGCATAACAATCAAGTCAGTCGTATCATATCACTCACCTGAATAACCAGATTCAGTCCATAATAATCTAAGTCTCCACAGGTCAGTGCAGTCAGATCCTTTACTTGTAATGCCATTCGGCCTATCCATGTCATGTCATAATGTCTTCTAATCTAGTAGAGACACATCCTAAAAAATGTTAGGGAATGAGGTGAGCTTAAATAAGCCCAGTGAGTAACATGGGTTCCCTGCCAAGGGTTTCAAAACCATTTCTTATTTACAAAGCACAAGGGTAGTTCAGTTGTTTCTGAAATAGCAGTTTTATAAATCTACTTTAAATGCAGTTTCAGTAGAATAAAGCAGGACTGAACAAAATAAAACAACAGATCAGAACAGACAGAACATAATAGACCATATCAAGTATAACTGTACAGAACAGAACACAACAGGTCAGGACGGAGCAGAACCGAGCAGAGCAGGACATAACAAATCAGAACAGGATGAAACAAAGCACAACAAATCAGAATAGAATAGTAAATGATGCCAATATATCAATCAGAGACAAACAGGTCAGAATAAAACGGGTCAGAATAGAACAGATCGGAATAGAATAGGTCAGAACGGATCACAATAAAGCATAATAGAACGGAACGGAACAGAACATAACAAATCATAACTGAACAGAACGGAACAGGACATAGCAAATCATAACCGAACAAAACGGAATAAAACATAACAAATCAGAATAAAACAGAATAGAACAGAACATAACACAACGGAGCGGAAACAATATGTCAACCAAAGATACAGGTATATCATCAACAGAATGGAACAAGACAAAACTGAGTGGAAACAGTATATCAATCAAGGATACATGTATATCATCAACGGAACGAAACAAGACAAAACTGAGCAGAAATAGTATATCAATCAGAGACAAAAGCACATCATCAACGGAATGGAATGTAACATAACAAATTCGAACCGAACAGAACAGAATAGAACAACAAATCAGAACCTAATAGAATGGAACAAAACATAACAAATCAGAGCCGAACAAAACGGAACAGAACATATCAAATCAGAACAAAACAGAACGGAACAGAACACAATGGAATGAAGCGGAAACAATATGTCGATCAGAGATACAGGTATATCATCAACGAAATGGAACAAGACAGAACTGAGCAAAAATAGTATGTCAATCAGAGATACAGGTACATCATCAAAGAACATGATAGATCAGTATTGAGCAGAACAGGATAGGATAGAACAGAACGGAACAAATCGAAACAGAGCAAACAGGTTAGGACGGAACAGATCAGACATAACAAATCAGGACGGATCAGGACTGAACGGATCAAACAGATCAAATAGAACAGGTCAGGACAAAACAGATCAAACATAACAGATAGTTAAATGCGTTCATTTGAAACAGTATTAAAACAGGAGTACAGTTAAAACATCAGAGTAATAGAACAGGTCAGTAATGAGCAAAGCAGAACAGTATAACAGGATAAACAGTACAGTATGCACAGATTAAACAGTGCGGTATGCTCATATAGTGCTCAAGACTGAGGTGGTACCAAGAGTCAGTTGTTCTTTCAGAACTAGTTAAAAACAACGATATGTTTATTTCAATATAGGACAGAGAAGCCAGACAAGGTAAAAATCATGCATTTGAGTAAAAGAATGTAATCAGTGTATCAGATAAAACAGTACAGTACAGTATTTTAAAATACAGTAACTAGACAGTGTACTTATACACCAAGTTAGGAGTCAAGGTTACTCACAGACAGTTCGCTTATCTCCTTGCACAAAAAATCTGATAACCTCCAGATATTGTCTCAGGCACATCCTTGTATATCCTGAATAATCATCATCAATCACAGACAGATCAGAATCTAACCATTCATGACTTATTCATCATCTTAGGCGTCTATTGGATTACCTAAGATTGCCTAATAGCCTATTGCCCTCTCATTGGGTTTCACCCTAGGCTATTTCATTCCTTAATTAGGCTTAGTAGTCTTTAGAACTATAATTTAAGTCATTTAGACTTCAATCGTTATCAGCTAAGTGCTCATTTGACCTTAGGGGCAAAATGGTAATTTTGTCATTCTTGCCCTGGACCCTATCGCGGTCCTCAGAATGTCCCATATATCTCCTATATAAATTCTTAAGTCCTTTGGACTTCATTTGGTATCTGTTTTAGATCATCGGGACACATTGGTCATTTGTCATTTTATACGTTGACTGTTTCAGAGTCTTATTCAGCCCTTCAGTTATCATAATTATGCTTATGATAATTTATCAGAGTAGATTGGGCTTTATTTGGCCTCTACCTTGCACTTACAATGCTCAGGGGTATTTTGGTCATTTTACATTTCGTGAGGTTCTGACCCCGATTCGTCATGGAATCCTGTGTACAGTCTCACAAGTATCTGGGCTTCTATCGGTATTAATTTCGTCCAATTTGGACTTCATTTGAGTTTCATACTGTACTAGGGGCATTTTAGTAATTTCACGTTTTCACGTGTCACGTTTTTCGGTACTACAGTTCATAAAATGGACCTCACCATTAGGTCCAGAGTGTCCGACATAGTTAAGTTGGACTATCTCTTATGTTTGATTGGTCCTAGGTATCACTAAGGGCAATTTAGTCATTTACAATTTATATGTCTGTGTTTTTCGAGACTTCAGTTCAGTAAACGGACCTCACCGTTGAGTCCAGAATGCCCGACATAATCAGAATGGGCTACCTTTTATTTTTATTTGGGCCTAGGTATAATCAGGGGCAGTACAGTCATTCACCACTTACATGTCTGTATTTTTTCAGCACTTAATTTCCCAAATCGGACTCCGCCATTGAGTCCGGAATGCCTGAAATAGTGGAAATACACTATTCACTTACTTAATTTGGACTTCATTTGACCCATTTAATGTCTAGGGGTAAAATGGTAATTTTACCTAATTAATAAAATAATTAAAATAATTATTTTATTTTTTAATTATTTTTTCAGGGTTGTATCTGCATAAATTCTTAAAAGTCTGGGCCAAAGTATAATTTCAGAAAACAGTTGGGGGCTAAACCGTAATTTTAGAAAACATTTGGGGTCAAAACAAAATATCATAAATTAGGGGTTCAGACCAAATGGTTTTAGGGTTCAAGAGTTGAACCGGTCTAAAATCCTCAAAAACCAACCGGTTCACTTCTCTTCAGAAAACCGGAATACGTTATCCATGATATCCCTAATTGCCCCCTTATCCAGGTTAAGTTTAACCAAATTCCTGATTTCAATTTATTATCCATGCGCCCAAACAATCCGAATTTAATTTAAAAACCCATTCAGTTTCCCCCAAAACACCACCGTTCCACTAATGCGGTGGCTTAGCCGTAGGTGGACACGTGTCTGTGTTGACACGTCTAGGCTCAGGCGAGTTGGACTCGTCGACTTGTCGACTCGTCGTCTTCTTCATCAAATAACCCACTGTTGCCCTAAATTCTGGTTTTCACAATTTCTCAATTTCGTGACATTTTGGCCACGATTTCCCACTGCTCCTGGTTCCAATCGATTCCTGGATGTCATGCCAACATTTTGGCATCAGTTTCATGGATCGAATCCACGCATGGAGCTCGGTCCACTCCATTATTGTGCAGACTTGCAACTCGGTCGTGCACCTCCGTTTCTCAACCAAATCTCGTGAGATTTGGTTCCTTGTGATCCCTAGGTCATGGCGGTTCAGTGCATGTGTTTCAAACAAGTTTTAAAGCTTTTTTGATAAAAATGGGTCATGGACCCGTGACCTGAAAGTTCAAGTTTGAGGGCCTTTCCTAGGGTTTTAGGGTCGCGGAGAACAGTTTTTGGGATCCTAGAAAGGTCTGGATCAGGTCCTAAGGGTCAAAAATCAGTTTCATGGCAGTCGTTTCAGACCTGCAGTTTTGAGGTCATTAATGGCGGTTTTCTACAGTTTTTGGGTTTTTTCAATCTAACTGCCCCTCCCAGTTAATTCATAACAACCCTAGACCTCACAGTAGTTCATATAGGCAGTTTATATGGCCGCAAGGTATTAAAAACAATAGCAGAAATCTAAACAGCAACTAAACAGTTTTGGGGTTACCTCTGAAATAGTGATCTTCCTTCCCATCTTTGTTGGTTCAGTTCCTTGGCACCTCAGAGCCTCACAATCCCAGTCGTGTGCCTCCCTCAGTTCCTTTCTCCCTCCTCTTAAATCTCTTGTGCACCATCATGTATGTACACATTTATCTCTCTATCTCTCTCTAGCTTTCTCTCTCTATATATCAGTACACAGGATATCTACAGGTCTGATTTCCCTCCAATGCATATATAGAGACATGTATATGAAATCAGATTTCTTTCTTGTCCTTTCATCTCCCAAAGTTAATGATGGTTTTGCAAGCATTTTGGTTGGAAGGAGATGCCATCATGTGATGTATAGGCATGATAGTCTAAGGGTGTAGGGTGATGCATGGCTGATGTGTTGCATGCTTGGCTATTGGTCACTTGGGAGGTGGTCTAATCAGATTTGTGTTTATATACATTTCTTTGTATATTTGTACACAAAGGTGCCACTAGCCTAGTTGGTTATATTTTGGATACACAAAATCCTGCCCAATTGGTCAAGGGTTCAAATCCCCTTGGCCACATTTTGGGCATTTTCTCCCATTTGGGCTTATGCCCTGTTTGGCTGCGCAAAAATTCTATTTTCACTGTTTCCTTCGTAATTTCCTTTTCGTTGCTCCTTTTTCAACGCAGTTTCTTCCGAGGGTTTCGTATTTTAGTTAGCTTCAGTGTCAGAGGCTCCGTATCGTTTATTATTTATTTCAGAATTTCGTAGTTAGCTAATTCGAGTTCCGTCAGTGTTAAAATGACATTATTTCACCTAATTAATCAGTAGTTAGGTCCGGGCATTACACCCTCTTTTCTGACGTAGTTAATTATTTTATCGGACTATCGTGACCATCCAGAGATAATTATTAATTTCCTTAATCATTCTTTAAGTCGGTGCTAATTAATAATTAGCAACTAATTATTAATTACGCAAGGTCGGGGTGTTACAATCCTGCCCACCAGTATAATGCATAGCCCTCTTGATTAGACCCATCTCTTCCTCTACGCCAAGTAGAGAGTCCCTCGTTGAGTCTGCCAGTGCACCCACATCACTGAACATGTTGTTCAAACGACCATTGATTCCAGAGATGTAGTCTTGCAATCTCACCTTCAACTCCTCCACTTCCAGTGCTATATGTTCGCACTGAACAATAAGAGGTGATGCCCCATCTGTCAAAGGAGCCCCAACGAAATCCTCGAGTCTGGCAACACATTCTCGCAATGCCTCACTGGTGACCATTTTTCCACACCATGCGCTCTGATACCAATTGTCACAGGGTCAAAATTCGAACCAGATTTTTTTGCCTGTGTGCGTCAAGACCGCTGCCTTGACAAGCCAACCACACAACTTAAAGAAAGGCTGCAGCCCTAGAAGAGGCTTACAACACTGTTTTGCACAATTCAATTAAAACACAGAAACTAAGGCATATACACACACAAAGAACACAGCCATTACAGGGAAAGACCTCTAACCTTTTATTCACTATACTCAAATATTGAATACAAAGGACACTCGGCTAAGGATTACACTCAGACTCCTCCTCTAGATTCGTCTTCTCCACACGCACGTATGTTTACACCTCTATGTATATATATATATATATATGTGTGTGTGTGTGTGTGTGTGTGTGTGTGTGTGTGTGCTTCTACAACCCTAGCATGCATGCATTATATAGGCAGCCATGCACAATTGCTTGACAGTTGACACCCCCAACTGCCAAAGGGCTTGCTGACACCAACCAGCCACTGCCACCCTCACTCTGAAATACATACACACCCACATATATATATATATATTAACAAAATATATAAAACAGTCATAGTGTCTATGACACACACATGACAGTGTATTTGACACCCTTAACTACTAGGGTTTGTCTGAATCAAGAACACACAACCACCTGTCTTAGCAGTTGACACCCCCAACTGCTAGGGCTGTCTGAAGCCACTGATTTGTGCCACATTTGAGCCAACAGTTCATCTTACTGTTGCACACAATGCTAGCCCTTGAATCAACGTGCCAGCACAGCATGGCAGTTCCCCTTGCCTGCCCCTTAGACAGCCTTGTCTTGTGCCAGACTAGCAACTGCCCGCCAACTGCCTTGTCCTTGTTACAACCCCACCTGTATGTCTGCCACGAGCTAAGTTCACACTTGCTGCACCAAAGTCTGCACTAACCACAAGTCTCAATGCCAAGCCACGCCCCTATATATGTCTTATGAAGATTTTTCCATCTGACAAGAGTGGATACAACTACTTGCAGAACCAGGTCCTCCTCCCATCCGCATTAGTCTTGCCAAAGGCAAACAATGTGCCTAAGTGTTCACAAAGTGCATTGCCTTGACCCTTGTTGTCTAAGGCTTGCACATCAGCTGCACCAACTTCCAGATTGTCTAAGTATCCCTCCAATACTTAGAATATCTTCAACATATACACAAGGATGCCCATAATAGACCACCCTTATCTTGGCCTTGGCATTGGTTGAGCTCACCAACTTAGCCAACTTCGGAATGTCATTCCAACCCTAAATGTCATTCCACTCCTGAATCCCATCCCAACTCTTGAATGTTATTCTAATGGCATAGCATGCCTCCCCCATGTCAGGCCATCAAGGCATGGCATGTCTCCCCATGCCCATGCCGCCGTGTCAAGTAAAAAAGGGTCTAACAGCTATCTACTTGATGTATTGGATTGAATTTCTTTCGGAAATAAACAGCAAAGGTTGATGTTCTTGCACTTCAATTACCATTAACCCATTCTTTTAGTGGGCCCACTCTTGTGATAGGTCCACAATGTGGTACAATTGGAGAAAGAGATTTTATGAGCCTGTTGTACATGTTTAATACTTTTATAATTTTATCAATGTAGTGAATCTCACATAAATTTTATAAAATATTAAAATTATAAAAGTTACGGAGGATAATTTTCTGTATAGTTGAGGTGAGATATCTATCAGTGTTGCAAAATAAATAAACCGAGTAAACCATTAACAACAAGGGCAGAACCAATATATGGGTTGGGCCGGGCTACAACTCTCCCCAAAAATAAAAATAAAAAATTTTATACAAATAAAATTTTGGTTATTTTTAAATTAGCTCGTCCCAAATTTTGGCCCAGTCTAATTTTTCCCTATCTTTTTCTTTTATTTCTCACTCTAAAATTTTAGCCTAACCCATTAACTATCTTAATTTTTTTAAGTATATCTTAGTTTAGGGTTTTTTTCATTGCCATTTATTTGATAAGTTTTGATATATTTTTAGAAAGTTTTTTCCTTTAATATTTGTTTAGATGTTAAGAAAATTTTCTTTGCTATTTATTTGATGAACTTTGATGTTTTCTTACAAAAAATTTATCATTTAAGATTTGTTAGATTGCTAAGTAAATTTAAGAAAAAGGAAAAGAAATACAAACTTGTTATTTTTCTCCAATCATCTTCTTTCTAAGAAATAAACTCTTTTACATGTAATTTGAGAGAAGAAAAAATTCCAACTTTCGTCTTCTTTTTGAGAAATTGTTTCCCCTGTCATGTTTTTCTTTGAGAAAGAAAAATTTATATATAAATTTTTTGGATAAATTAAACTGACATTTTTTAAAATTTTTGACAATTACACTGACTACTCTCTAGATTTCTGAAATTGTAAACCACCCCTATTTCACTGAACAATATACAAATACCTCCGTCAATTAAAATTTTTAATCAAAATAACAATACCCCTTTATTTTTATTTTTTTTTTTGCATTTTTTCAATCTTGACCATTTTTTCTAACTTTTAAATTTTTTTATTTTATATAAAAATAAATTTAAGGTTTTAATTAATATTTATTTGAAAATGAAAAACAAATGGTCAAAATTTAAAAATAAAAAAAAAAATCATAAAAGGTGTAATTTTGTCATTTTGAAGAAAAAAATTTGACAGGATAAAGACTTTTGTATATTGCAAGATAAAGTAAGGGAAGTTAGTATAATTTTAAAAATCTCAAAAAAAAATTAGTATAATTGTCAAAAATATCCGAGGAAATAGTATAATTTAATCAATTATTTTTTACAATTTAAAAAAAAAAAATTCACCGTAGTTTTGCAAGACAACTTTAGTGGTTTTGTGCCCTCCAACAATGAATGGTTCACAGATCAGACTTGAGACAGAGTACCACTCAAGTAGGTAACACCATCACCGAGTAAGGCGGTTCCAAACTATACCCCACAGAATGAAAGAAGAGTGTGAAATCGTAACCAGATATATAAATCACTACTGTAACAACCATTTATGTGACATACCCACCTCGCATCTCTCTCAGTGAAATCTCTCTGTACTCGCTTTTACAGGACAGCAAAACGTGTTTTTAGTAGACAGAAATCATTTTATTTTGAGTCCCAAGCAAAGCATGTTTTCACTCATAAATATAGAGATCTATGTTGTCAATCCCATCTTCTCAAACACCCTTGCTTTCCTTTCTTCCACTCGTCCTCTCTCTCAAAAACTATCCATCAAGAAGAAAGGAAACTCTTCAGAATCTCTATCTTTGAGTTACTGCAAGTCAGATGGCAACTGCAAATCAAGAGAATGCAGGACCATTCGCTCGTGCATGGCGTTGGTTTAAGGCCTTGCCTGAGAAATCAAAATCTAAAGTAGTCCAGGTCGCAAGCGAGGCAAAGAAACTTGGACAAGATGATCCAAGAAGAATTATTCATTCACTTAAAGTGGGATTAGCCATCACCTTGGTGTCATTGTTCTACTCTTTTGATCCTCTCTACCAAGGTTTTGGCGTCTCTGCAATGTGGGCTGTAATAACTGTTGTTGTGGTCTTCGAATTCTCTGTTGGTAAGTTACTTTTAATAATCCATAGATATTTAGTCACATTTTGTGGTGTCAGCACTGTGAACTTAATCATATTATGGGTTTCAATTTTTTGTGACATTTATTTGTGTGTGTGTGTGTGTGTGTGTATATATATATATATATATATATATATATATATATTTTATTTTTTTTCAGGAGCAACTCTTGGAAAAGGTTTAAATAGGGGGCTAGCAACATTTTCGGCTGGTTTTTTGGGTGTTGGAGCTCATAGATTAGCTAGTTTTTCCACAGAGAGAAGTGAGCCCATACTTCTTGGGCTCTCTGTCTTCGTACTTGGTAAGTAATATATATATATATATATATGTGCACGCTCAAAATACAATTCACTTCAGATTTCTAAAATCACTCTTCTTGTTCAAAACTCATGTGATTTTTGTGTGATGCAGCTGCTGCTGTGACATTTATAAGATTCTTCCCCAGAATGAAAGCAAGATATGATTATGGGCTGCTCATATTCATATTGACATTCTGTTTAATATGTGTATCCGGATACCGAGATGACGAGGTACTGGACATAACACACAAGAGGCTGTCGACAGTCCTCATCGGTGGCGCTACAACTGTGATTATATGCATTTTCATTTGCCCCGTATGGGCTGGCCATGATCTTCACAATCTGGTGGCTACCAACCTGGAAAAGCTGGGTAGCTTCCTGGAAGGTACATACCCAATCCAACCCACAAGAAAACACATACACATATATTCACACACTAATATTTTTTCTACTTTGTGACATGTACCTTACACATATATTCGCACAATACTATAATGTGAATTGTAGGATTTGGAGGTGAATACTTCAGAAAATCAGGGGATAGTGAGTCTAAGGATAACAAGTCATCTCTGGAAGGATACAAAAGTGTTCTGAACTCTAAAAGCACTGAAGAATCCTGGGTAAGTACAGAATGCCCCACCTCTAGCCATCTCTAGTCTTCATCTCTTTCACTTGAATTCTAATTTATTTAATTTTTTTTTTCTTACCTCTCAGGTCAATTTCGCAAAATGGGAGCCACGCCATGGCCGATTCAGGTACCGCCATCCGTGGGATCAATACCTTAAGATTGGAACCCTTACTCGGCAGTGCGCCTATCGAATTGAAGATCTTAACAACTACCTTAATTCTGAGATCCAGGTACTATATATGCCAGTTCTGTTCCAACAGAGAGAAAATTTTGTGATCATCCCGACACATGCCGCTTTAAAAATCACTCTAATTTTGATACAAATTATCCCAACAAGACCTTCATTTTACAACACTATCCCATGTGATTTTATGGTCCCTTTAAAAATATTAACTTTTTTTTTTGAGATTTTTAATATTCAACTTGTCCATGAATTTAAAATAGGTTGTAATTTTTACGAGGGCAGTCACCATCTGTTAAGAGGTTAAAGTTAAGAATGTAAATCCTGGCAACAATATTTTATATCTCACCTCTTTTCATTTCACCCTTCACACATGAAGTGGGATCAACTGCAATAGGACCCAATAATGGGTTTCAAATTTTGATAAAACATAAATCATTACTCAATTATGATATATTCATGTTACTTAAGCGTGGATCTTGAAAATATGTGAGTAGCAATTTAACCAATCGTGAAAATGTGGGTAGCAATTTAACCAAAATCGAATAATACGCATGCAATAGAAGTTATATTTTCCACTTGATGGACTGAACAAATAATTTTGTGTTTTTTCACAGGCACCACTAGAAATCCGAGTGAAAATACAAGAGTCATGCACAAAAATGAGTTCAGAATCTAGCTATGCTTTGAAGGAATTAGCATTGGCAATCAGAGAAATGATTCGACCATCCACTGCAAATGCACACATTGCAAACTCCAAAGTTGCTGCCAAAAGCCTCAAATCCTTGATCAAGACAGGCTTGTGGCAAGATGCTGACCTTCTGGAGATAATCCCAACTGCTACAGTTGCTTCAATACTTATAGATGTTGTCGCCTGCACTGAGAAAATCGCCGAATCGGTTCATGAACTTGCTTCCCTCGCACATTTTAAGAGTGCAGATGTTGCAATAGCAGCACAACAACCACAACCATGTCAGCAAGGAAAATTGCAGCCAAGTTCCAAAATTGAAGGACCCCATCATGTTATTAAAATTGATGGGCCACCATGAGCAGTAGTGGCTCCAAAAATTTTAATTAGAGAGGGCGAAATCACAAAGTATTGAAGTTTAGAGAAGATTTATATAAATATATAAAAAAACAAAAAAAAAATATTAGGAGAGGGGCAAATCCTATTTTATTAAAATACTTTAAAAAAATTAATAATAAATAATACAATATTTTTTATTTTTTATTTATTTCAGAGGGGGCTATGACTCCCCTTCCCCCCTCCCTCTCAGATCCGCCTGTGACTACCGGGGTTAGTAGAATATGGAAATCAATCTTTGCCCACTGCATGAGAATAGATGAAATTAATGTATGTGTAAATTATATTTTTGTGTTTTGGGTACAACATCAAGTTGTACGAATTGATACACAAAAAAAGTTGAGTATTAATTTTTTTTTACCCTCTCCTGGAATCTTTCAATTTTGTAATGAATTTGGATTGTACTATTTTAATATTTTTCCCAGAACGAGGGCCACATATATATGATTATGGGTGACTTATGCTTACACAAAATTAATATTGTGTTTGATATCCGAATTGGGCTACCCGGATGATGAGGTATTGGACATGGCGCACGCAGAGATATGGACTCACAATTTGTAAAGTTTCAATCTTTGAAAAGTTCTATTACTTAAATCATAACCGCTAGATGTATCAAAAAATTGGAGATAAAACATAAATTTCAAACCCAAGACAACGTATGACAGTTTACAGCTCGTTTGGATGATGCGAATTTGGTGCAAGAATGAGCATCACAATGTCACTCTGCCTGGTTCCCATTTTTAGTGTGCTAGAGAATGGGTATTTTCTTTTATATACAACCATGTAGAGAGGACAATTGATCTCAGGCCAATTATTTGAGAGTGGGTATTTGTACCACTTGAATGGGAGAAAATGGGTATTTTATTTATTTGAAAATGGGATACCCTCTAATAGTGGTTACTGCCAACTCTAAGGAGAGAAAAAAATTATTACTTTTTAGAATTATAAATTATTGAGTTTTTATACTTCTATTAATAATTAAATGTTGGTTACATGTATATGAGTTTTAGTATAAAAAGAAAACCTTTCAACTTGTCAACATTTCAATTTGGCATTAAAAAATATATATAATATTCAACTTAAGGTATAAAAAAAATTTTCTAATATATTTTCGAGCGAAAGAATTTCTATTCCATATGCTTGTCCATGTCGAATTTTTTTTCTCTTACAATACTTTTGACTTTAACTATATAGTATTTTTTAAAAAATGTATTGACTATTAAGTGATAGAAATATTAATTATTTATCATAATATAAATTTATTCATTATTAGAAATTATTAATAATTGAATATTAATTATAAAAAAATCGAAAAAGGCCTTGTTCTTTGGAAGATCTCTCTCGTGTCCAATACTGCATGGTTCCACTCTGTAAGAACTCCGAATCATTCTCTTGAAACTCGTCATGTTCATCATAAATGATCGAGAGTATTCTAACCTATACTAGATGTTGTATTCTCAATCTGACAGTTAGATGAAATGAAATGAAAGTCCAACAGTCATGTTTCTTACGCTAATGAATAACTAGTACGTACGTAAATGAAGTTAGATGAAACCAAAGTCTCTCTCAAGCCATCTAAACATTGTTGTAAGTCCTTCTGTTGCTGGGGACCTCCTCAAGAGTAAGATCATCATTCATTTTCTCCATTTTATCTTCTCTTTGAATTTGGGTCGATTTTCTCCAAATCCATAACTCGTGGTACATCCATATGAGTAAATTAAAGAAATAAGATGAGATAAATTTTTTTCCTATCTAGTTAGAGATATGATTGTACTATGTGGGAATCCTATTCCAAGTTGGTGTTAGAAGACCACTGTAACATTTTTTGTTCTGGTTATATGTTACGTAAATTGTTTCGTCCAACTTACAGTACATACTTTACAAGATAACTCTCTCTCTTCTTCTAGTTCTTTCTCTTTCATATTTTCTTTCTCTTGGGTTATCATCAAAAACTCAAGAATTTGGATTGTGGAGCATTAATAGTGTTAGTCATGTACATATATATTCTCATATATATAGTATATTAGGGTTGGGGTTAATAAAGTTGACTATGCTATGGCATATTCCCATTCCCTTTTTTATAGTTTTCTTGTCTTATTTCTCAGCTCTTCTATATAAGGAGACGCATATTGTATAGTTCATTACATCATAACAATATACAAAGGATGTAATTCTCTTCCTCCTCTTCTCTTATATTTCTAACATGGTACCAGAACCAGGTTCCCATCTCCAACCTTTTCTATAGTGATTGCCTAAGCCACTCAATTCTTACGGTGGTAGGAGTCTAAACTATAGAAAACCCAAATTAGCCCCTAATGCCTATGTAACAAACTGCTTTATTGCCTATATAGCCATCACCAACAAACTGCCACTTCGGAAACCCAATATCTTCGTCTTCGAAAGGCAGCAAACTGATCCCCATCAAAAGTCGAGTTGAACAGAGAAAACCGTAACCTCATCGGAGCCCCGACGAGCCCTCACGTGCCCCTAGAAGATCCATAATACATGTCACGACCCGAAACCCACCCTGCGCGGATCTCGAGTCGCGACCGCCGCCCCGAGACCCGAAGGCCTCGAGACAAGGTTCGCATCTGCAGCGGTATTGAATAGATGTGCTTCATATGATTGCGGAAGCGTGAAATTTTTTTTTTCTTTTTCTTTTCTCATTTTTAAAATTTGCACATCCGTCCAATACTGCCGCTATTCACAATGGTACACATGTTCACACATTCAGAGCATAACTAAAACTTAAAAGACTTCATAATTACAATCTTAATTCAACTGCCCCGTGGGGCTTAATACATATCCTTAAATTGTCTGGTAATACAAAATACACTAATTAGAGTTCATGTGATTTCCCAAATAAAACTACTTAGGCAAGTCTCCCCAAAAGCTAGACTCATCCTCATCGTCTTCAAAAATCAACCTGCCATTAGTCACCTGAAAGGGGGGGCGGATAAAATCCGGGTAAGCTAATCAAAGCTCGTGAGTAATTCCTGCATTCGTCATGGGGTTTTCAACTGGTAGTGGTTTAGCACATGAGGGTTTATGAAATACGCACTACTAATTGTTCGTACATTTTAGAACACAGAATATATGCATTCTTAAAACAAATAGCTTTGAAACAATTAAGGTATTCAAGCTAAATACACATTTCTTCAAATAGAGCATATGCAATTTAAAAGCATATAAACACGTGAAATAGAATAGGGGTAAAACCTACTTCTATTTTCAAAATCACTTTGTCATCTTTTCTCTTTTATTAGGTGAAATCTGTTTCGAACCAAACTCCCATTTTACTGCAATGCTACAATGGAGATATCTCATTTGCCTAGGGGATTAGATCCTGCTACCGGGCATGTACTGTTGAATCCCGAAGGATTTCAATCATCATAGGGGGTGGTACTTGGTACCGTTTATCTTGTAAAACATTTATCACATGACTCCTTCAATAGATACGTTCATGAGTATTTAAAACATGAAAGGTATAACTTCTACAATGAAGCTTCAAATACATGTGATAATCAAATTCAGAATATTTAAAGAGATTTGCATTTGATTTAGACATGCCAATTATTTTCAAGAAAAGAGCTGAATATAAAACATTTATAAAGCATGCCGTAACAGAATATTTTAAAAGAACGGAATCATATAAAGGCTGAATTTGATATTCAAAGGCTGCAATTACTTGAACTTAAAACTTCTTCAAATATATGGAGTTAAATCTCCAGTTCAAATACAGGGTTACTCACCTCGTACACAGCAGACCCTACTGAGGCTTCTTGCCTTTATCTGTTCTTATCTTAAACAATTTTAGAAAAAGACTCGTAAATTCACAATGAAATTAATCAACTAAAACTTAACTTTTTCCTTTACTACATAAGTCAACCACAACTTATCTTATAGTGGTATCGTATATAAGAAACACATATTACCTTTTGACCCACTCGTTTAAGGTTTCGGTGTTTTCTTTTTCTTCTTCTTTCCTTTTCTTTTCTTCCTCCTTCTTTTTCCTAGCCTCTGCCACCATTGCCTTGGTGGGTGATTTGTGAATGAAGGGGCTCACCGAGACAACCTCCGTCGCCTTGGCTATCCTGACGAACCTATCAATCACTCTCTGACGATGTAACAGTTCTTGCATGAAGGCCTGTTGCTTTGGATCCTTGGCCCTTTGGGCCTTGGTCATGATCGTGAATTTCGGTCGTTGTTCTTCCATAATTATCACCTACGATCAATTCATGAGTTAGAAATTTTATTCTAAGGTTGATGTGTTGTCGTGTCTTTTCGTAATTCATGTCCTCGTATACGCCGTAGATTAATACTTTGGCATTACTTTAATTTATAGTCATCTGACAGATGCTATTCATCAAATTTTATGTCTTTTTATTTTAGACATTTCTTTTGGTTGAATAGACTCCACCATGAGTCCGGAGCGTCGAAGAAAGTCGGTTTAGGCTTCCCTAGAATTTAATTTGGACTCTGGTATGAAAAAGGGAAAAAGGTCATTCATCATTTTACGTGTCATATTTTTTCTGTACTTCGTTTCATAATTTGGACTCCATTATTGAGTCCGGGATGTCAAAGAAAGTCAATTTAGACCTTCCTTGGTTTTAATTTGGCTTTTGGTGTACTAGGGGTAATTTGGTAATTTATACCTTAACGTGTCTAAATTTTTCAGAGTCTCGCCTGGTGAAACAGACCCCACCATTAGATTCAGAATGTTTGAAATAGTTAGAATCCACTATTTATTTATTTTATTTGGACATCGTTTGACTTTTTTATGGGGCAGGGGCATTTTGGTCATTTTGACATTTTTAGGGGTCTTTAATTTTTTGGGACCTCATTTCATGTCACAGACCTCACCAATGGACTCAGAAGGCCTGAGACAGTAGGAATACATATATAACTCATCTCATTTGGACACCGGACTAATTTGGAGTATTTAATTTAATTAATTTCATTTAATTAAATTAAATTAATAGGTATAGTATATATATATTTTATGTGGGATTAGTGACAGGTTGAATAGGGTGGCACGCTGGCCAGCGTGTCACCTCCCTCCCCATATATCCGAGTTCGAGTCCCACCAGGTGCAATGCACATTTTTATTTTCGGTTTTTAACTATATGTATAATATATATATTTTGTTCGCATATATGGCACACGCGAGTGCGTGGCCGAGTGGAAGGAAATGCGTGTGGGCACATGGGATCAGGGGTTCGATACCCCGTAGCAGCAATTCTGCTTCTTTTCCTTTAAATTTCAACACGGTTTTATATATAAACGTATAAGCCCTTAAACGACGTCGCCCTACTAATTCGGTGGCAAGCCCAGAGGTTGCCACGCGTCCGAGCCAACCCGTCTAACTCGAAAGACGACGAGTCGACTCAGCGTCGTCTTCCTCATCAACCTGCGACTGTTGCCCTAATTTCCAAAGCTTAAAAGCTTCTATTTCGTGCGTTTTGGTTCAACGATTCTTCTCTGTTTTTGATCCAAAACATCCCTAAGGTGTTAAGGACTGGTTCGGCATTCGTTTTGGAGTTCAAAACTGCTTCGTGTGTTTGGTTTTAGGTTTGATAATCCAAACCTGTGTCTCGGTCGCATATGCCCATCTTTGAGCCAAACTCGATGGGGTTTGTTCTGATATGCTCCATTTTTCATAAGGTCGAAATCCCTAATCACCAAAGTAGTTCTAACAGTGTGTTTAAAGGTTTGGGTTTCAAACCCTAACTTGCAACTCATCGTATGGGTTTCATTTCTTGAGCTTCGTGGTCGCGTACTAGGGTTTTTGGGATGCTCGTGAGGTCTACTTGAAGTCTTGATACACCAAATTGGGTTTAGAGGAAGTCAGTTCAGACCTGCTCCAAGCAAGGTCTTCAATGGCTGCCTTGTGTACGGCTGATGTTTCTAAGGTGTTTTAGGTTGAAATCTCATGCTTATCATTGTTTAAACATGCTATAAACATTATATACACTAAATCAAGGCTTAAAACAGTTCATACGTATGGAAATTCTAGAGAGAGAAATTCAAGTGTTTTGTGGGTTTACCTTGTTCCAAACTGTTTCTCTCCCCTTTGCTCCTTGCTTCCCATTTCTGAACGTCTTAGAATCTCCTTCAATCTTTCCCTCACTCTTGGATGGTTGTGTGTGTGTGTGTACAAGCACCATGCATATGTGTATATAGAGATGTGAATCATGGCAATTCTGATTGCCCCTCTATTTGGGTTAGCCAATTTCAGGTTTCTTCATGAGTGGGTCTGAATTGCCACTGTTGGGCAGGCCATTGAGTGGCCGGTTGTGTGTGTGTGTGGTGTTTGACTTGTATTTTACTTACATATATATATATATACATGGTTCAACCCTAATACACCTTGGATAATACACACACCTCTCTTTGACACACACTCACTTTTGTACACTTTGGACAATAGCATGCTCTCTTATTCCATATATAATATACATACATTTCATATATACACATTTTAACATACATGCATGCATGCATACACACACTCATATATATATATATATATATTCATGTATAATTATATATATATATATATATATTTAAAGTTATAATTATTTATATAGTATATGTATTTTTGCATTTAATTATATATATATATATATGTATGTTACAATTTACTTCTTATATTAAAATAACTAATTACTTTAAAAATTAATTATTTTCTTAAATGTATCATTTTTATACTAATCTTCGTATTCTCGTAATACGTGTCACAATTACCCGGCATTCTCGGGTCGGGGTATTACAATACAAGTAATGCATGTTTTGTAATACCCTGACCCAAGTTGTAACTAAGCGAGCCATGTAAACCTGAGCCGTTAGGGCTTTCTGTCATAATATTGAATGAAATGGACAGTTTAGAATATCAATAGTTCGAAAGTACGAGTAATATCGGGCAATACCCGAGCAAGCTATACACGAATACCGAAGTAAAAATAAAATTTAAAATAAATAAAATAAAATAAAATAGAGTAAAAATCAAAGTAAATATAAATAAAAATATGGAAATGAGCATATATGTGTAGGTGTATAAATATATATAAATATCAATAAATATATATATATATTGACGCATGATATATATATATAAGGTAATTGTAAATATATATATATATATGTATATGTATGTATATATATAAAGTTGACATTGAGGTCTTCATTTCCATAACATAGTAAGGGAAGAGGGGGAATCAGGGAAATGAAAAAGGGAAGTCAATGAAAGAGAGGAAAGAGAAGGAGAGAGTGTCACGCCCCGAATTCCAGTGAACCCGAGGCGCGAGTAACGAGACAAAAAGAATTAAAATAATAAAGAAATAAAAGATAATAATGGCAATCGCATACATTCCGTACACTATTCTGGTACATACACAAGGTCTGGTCCATTTGTTCACAACATACAAAACAAGATACAATCTCGGGCTTATGCCCTTATACAATATCAAACGTGCCCCTTGGGCCTAACATAGTCCCTAATCAGATCATCTCCACGTCTCGTACAGCTGGGACATCATCTGAAATGTTTGCCCCACTAAAGGGGTCAGCTCAACATGCTGGTACAATATAATGCTAATGCAAGAAACAAAACTAAGGTCGTGGCATGTGCAAGTGTGCTGTTATTTCTATATGGCATTCAACATTATCATGGCAGTAGATGAACAGTATGCAATATATGAACAGGATGCGTGACACACCCATGCAACTCTATGCCCACCCATGTCTCATGATACGGTCCTTCCCCGTAGGCATGAGTACCTTGTATGTCTCGCTTCACGGTCCGGAATCCGTCAGGCTCGCAAGTACCTATTGGCCGATTTTGGGTTTTTCACCACAGGATCTGCACCCTCATAATGCAAAGCACCAAGTGCTTAACCCACGCCATGTCCAAGGAATCACACTATGCCAATATGCTCTGATTTCATCATGTCACAATGTAATCTCAATGATGCATCTCATTCATACATAAAGCATGCTTTCAAATGCATATTTCATACTGTCAACAGTTCTCAAAGCATATAATTCACACACTACTTTAACACATGCGATATACACGTAATCATCATCCACATCATCACTCAACTTTAGCAAGATAGCATGAAGCACATAAGCATGTGAACAATCAAGCAAACATGTGAACAATCAAGGCAGCAGAACAAGTATTCCTAATCTTAATTCTATTTCTTACTTAGCACAATATATCGTACCTGATAATCGATCTCAAACAGGGAGAGTGTACTCGTAGTATAGTGAAATCAATGTAAGAACACCAAAGGTCAGATTACCTTCTCTTTGCCTTTCCGTGTCCCTAAAATCATAACATGAGACTCAGTTCAATTGTCACTTGAATTATGCTATTCATCAAATTTTATGTCTTTATCTTATAAGTTTCTATTTTGCTAAATTAGACTCTACTATTGAGTCCGGGACGTCGAAGAAAATAAGTTTAGGTTTTCGTAGAACTGAATTCGGGCATCTGGGTTCAAAAGGGCAAAACAGTCATTTTGCACTTTACACGGGTCCTTACATTTCGTGACCTTTTTTCATAAATCGGACTCCACGGTTGAGTCCGGAATGCTCGAGATAATAAAGTTTCACCATTCGTTTACTAAATTCGGAGTTCATTTGACTACATTTCAATTCAGGGGCATTTTGGTAATTTTAAAGGTTACTACGGGTCTTTTATTTTTTGGGACCCTGTCTCGTAAAACGGACCTCACCATTGGTCTCAGAATGGTCGAGATAGTCAAAATACACTAATGACTTGTCTCATTTGGACTCCGGGATATTTTTGAATATTTAATTAATTAAATTAATTAATTAATTAATTTAATTAATATTTTATTTATAATTTAATCAGGTGGGTCAAAGTGTAATTTTCCAACAGTTGGGGGGTCAGTTTGTAATTTCTGAAAGTTCTGGGTCTAGGTTTAATTTCCAAAAACTTCTAGGTCAAATTGTAATTAATTAAATTTACTATTCTCAATCAGGTTAACCAAACAGGGACTTATCCAGAACAGGGATAGGATATCCCTATTCCTATTTCAATTTAAATTCTTTTAATTTCTTATACTTGTAACCAAACGGACCCAATCCCTTTTTAATTTAAAACATCAGCGCGACACGTGGCAGGGGCGGTTCAGCCCCGCCCGACCCGGACCAGACCCGGACCCGGAACCCGACCCGGTCACCCCCTTCTTCCCCGACTTTCCGGCGACGTAGCAGTAAGGTTCCGGCGCCGGCGACCGATCTTCGAGTTTTTAAAATGCCATTCTCTTCGGTTTTTCACGTAGGCCTCACATCCATCCTCCATTTCCCTCAAAACCTTCCCAATCTCCTCGAAATAGAGCTCAAAGGCCCATGGCCGAATCTCCGGCCAACTGAAAAATTCCGATTTCATGCTCATTTTCCCACTGTTTTTCATTCTTTCTTTTTCTATTCTCTTTCTGCACTTCGTAGGATTATTTTAGGATCATTTAAAGGGAGTTTTACACATAAAATGATAAGGTCCAACCCCCATGGCCGAGACCTGTAACTGGGAAGTTCTCCCTCTCCCCTTAACCATTTTCATTGATTCTTGTTGCGTTAGACTCCATTTTCCATGCTCTTTAAAACCCTATGATTTAAACTAAACAAATCATGCTTTTAAAATTTAAAACAGAAGCACCCACTTACCTTGAAATTTCTGATTTTTCTCTCGGTGGGTTGCTTCCTCCCCCCTTCTGTTCCTCTTGATCCACTTCTGCTTCTTCCCACTTCAATCTTCTCCTTCTATTTCCCTCTTTAACTCATGGATGCACACACATATACAGAGACACTTACAACCGACTCTTTCTTTCTCCTTTTTCTCTCTCTATTCCCCCTCCACTTGCAGCCTTCCTTGACCTGACTTTCTCTATTCAGCCCCTTGTTTCTCCCCAAATGCAGCTTTGCATTAAATGCAAAGCTGCTCCTATGTAAACCTATATATATATATATATATATATATATATATATATATATCTATCACTCATTACACACACTAGACACACACTCTCCAACCGACACTACACACACTCACACACCAGGTCTGATGCCCCCTCACCCAGTGCACCCATGCACTGTTAGATATATGTATATACTCATACATATTCATGCACATATATTACCCTACACATGTATACATACATACCATACATACACCATGCACATATATAACACATGCATCAAGAATTTAATAAGAATAATGATAATAATAATAAAACAATTAATAATAACCATAACATTATATAAAAAAAATTAATTTAATAACCAAGAAAATTTTATATTAAAAAAAAAAAATTTTCGGGTTATTACAGAGAGGGAGAGAATTAAGGGAGAGGCGCGACTATAACCGCGTGCAAGGGCATGCATGAAGGAAATAAAAAAAAAAATGGAAAAAAAGAAAGAGAACTAGAAGGTGGGAAGAGAAGAAAAAGAAGGAGAAACTGAGGCTAAGAGGAAGGTTCTGAAACTTAAAAAAGGGGAGTTAGGGCGTTTCAAAGGGTGATACTGCAAGCAAACGTGGACCTAGGTACATGACTGTGATTCTGTCTTAATTTTTAAAATGCATGAAAGTTATTTTAAAATATAGGGTCTTGTAGAGCATAAAAAATGGGTTATTTAGCAAAAAGAATTAGGAAAAAAGATGCAAGGATGAGGGAGAAAAGTAAATTTACAGGTTTTCCATTTGAAACGGCTTTATGATTTTATTGCATGAATCTCAGTTTAAATGTTTAGGAATTATGCTTATGAGGTGCAGAAATCATGTAGGGATAATTTTGGGGCTTAAAACAGTGGAGAACATCACAAAAAATGGTCGCCGAAAAAATGCCCAGCGCAGGCGCTGCTAGTGTTGTAGCATTTCTGGCAGCCCAAAACTTCACCATTTTCAATTCTAAGGGTAGATATGAAACCCCCTTGACATGTCCAACTGATCCCCATCGAGAAAACCCAAGAAAATGACCGCCGGCGAGTCACCGTCGCCGGAGAAGACGACAGGCAGCTCGCCAAAAAAACGTGGGTGACGGCCAGTGGAACGGGTTGTGGGTGACTGTGCCGTTTTGCTTCAGATTTTTAAATGGGATAGAGGCTATTTGGGGTCTGGGAATTTAGTTCTAAGGGATACCCTGATTAGGAATAGGGTGGGTCTATTCTAGATTGATTAATAATCCACTGTTTGGCTTACAATGGTAAAGAAAAACAATTTGCGCAGGACTGCTACCCTGCGACTTCAACCCATGACTTGGGGATGAATTTTGGAAGCACAGACAACTTTGCCACTAAGGCACATGTGATCTATTTTGCCCCAAATAATATATATATATATATATATTCATTATATTTAATTTAAATAATTAGTTAAATTAATAATTATTAAATTTATTCCCAAAATGCAAATCAATCAAATAAATAGTGTAAATTTACTATTTTGGACCTTCTAGATCCAATGGTAAGGTCTGTTTCACAATACGGAATCCCCAAAAAAATAAAACATCCGTAGAAATGTCAAAATGACCAAAATACCCCTACGTCAAATGTGAGTCAAACAGACTCCGATTGAATTAAGTAAATAGTGAGATTTTATTATTTCAAACCTTCTGGACTCAATGGTGAAGTCCAATTTGTGAAAACAGAACCCGAAAAATAGAGACATGTAAAATGACCATTTTACCGTTTTAGTATAGAAGTCCAAATTGAAAACCGTGAAAGCATAAATTAATAAAAGAGATACTTAGAGTAACGAGATGTACAAATTGATAAATGACATTAAAACTGAGACGTGTTTATTGGTGTATAGGCAAGTCAAAGGGAAAGGAGAAAGTCATGGAATACTAGTGTCACATCCCCCAGACCCACCCTGTGCGGATTTGGGGCACGTGACAAAGGCCAGTTAGGCACCCATCGGGTTTTATCAGTTTTTTTTTTTTAAAACAAAACCCCGACGGTAATCCTAACCACAGGCCATTCAGATATAAATCCCAAGCATAATGCATTCAACATATATAATTTAAGCAGCGGAATTTTCACAAGAGAATGCATACATATATACTTGGCAGAGCATTCAGGATATATCATAGTCAGTCCTATCTTATCAAGATTACAAACAGTTTCACCACAAAAGGTCATAGTCTGTTCAGTTACACAAAAGTACAAAAATGGTATAGATTCACAAAAATGGGTTATCATTTTTATCTGGGGGTCTCCAATATTTTCCCTCTAAGTCCTGAACTTGCTAAACCTGTCCATCTGAGAGTTTCCCTGAAATTATTAAAATAATGGAATGAGCTTTAAAAAGCCCAGTGAGTAACACAGATATCCAGGCAAGAGTTTCGAATTCAATCTTTGCTTAAATCACATGGTTAATTAAATCAGTTGGAATTAATAGTTCAATAAATGCAAGTCAAATTCAATAGATCAAAACAGATAAACGGCTCAGAGTGCTAGCATATCCATCAGAAGTATAGTTAATCATTTGAGAAACTAAAAACCATGTCATCGGTGATAAAAGCATGCATTTAAAACAATTGCATTTAAAACATATGGTATTCGAAACAATTCATCAGATCAAGGAGCAGTAACTTAAACAATGTCAGAAGTTACTCACCTTCAATATTTGAGTTTGAAGCTATGAACGGAGCCTTCCTCTTTTTCTCTTTAAGCCTAAAACAATTTATAAAGATTTATCAACTCATGACCTTAGACTGAGTAAGTCTACCCTATGATGGGTTTCGTGGAACTAACTTATAGTGGCTAGTTCATAGGTCTTACCTCTTAAGCATTTGGCTTAGGGTTTCAATATCTTCTTGTTTTTTCATCTTGGCCTCGGCAATCATTTCCTTAGTACGTGCCTTATATATGAAGGGCTGGACGGAAACAATTTCAGTGGACTTAGCTATCCTAATATGGCGCTCAATAACTCTTTGCTGCCTCAGTAATTCTTGCATAAACCCTTGCTGTTTCTTATCGGCTAACCTCTGGGCCTTAGTCATGATGGTGAATTTCTTGCCCTGTTTGTCCATGGTAGTTTAAGTGATATTTTTACCTAGAACACAGTTTAACATGTTAGAACAGATGCCTTCACACATTTATCGGTTCTGATTTTCATATTATGGACCTAACCATTGAGTTCGGAAGGTCGAAGAAAGTAAATTTAGACTCTCTCGGCTTTTAATTTGGGTTCGGGTATGTCAGGGGTATTTTGGTCATTTTTGCCGTCACATAATTTCTGTCTCGGGTTTGTCATCTAATCATGTATACAGTCTTACAAGTGTCAGGTCTACTACTGGTATCAGTTCCGTTGAAATCGGATTTCATTTGGGCCTTGTACAGGGTCAGGGGTATTATGGTAATTTCATACATCATATTTTTTTCGGTACCTCATTTGGAGTCACGGACCTCACCATTGGACTCAGGAGGTCCGAGACAGTAGGAATACATATATAACTTATGATTTTTGGACAACGGACTAATTTGGAGTATTTAATTTAATTAAATGATTTTAATTAAATTAATTTCGGAATATATATAATATATATATATTATTTTTGGCAGAAAAATGAACGGTCGAATAGGGTGGCACAGCGGACGCGTGCCACCTCCCTCTCCAATAGACACTGCGTTCGAACCTTATAAGGCGCAAAATGTGTCTTTTATTTTTCTGATATAATGAAATATATAATATATATATATATATATATATATTGTGCCCCAAAGGTGACACACGCAAGCGCATGGCCGAGTGGTAAGGGCGTGGTGTTGGGCGCGTGCGGTCAGGGGTTCGAAACCCCGTAGCCTCTATTTCTTCCTTCCCTTTCTTTTCTTTTTAAACATATCAGTTTAACATATAAACGGCCAAAACGACACCGTTCTATTTATTCGGTGGCAGTCCCATTGTTTGACACATGTCCGAGTCAACCCGCCAACTCGGTTTAAAAGACACGGAGTCAACTCAGCGTCGTCTCTTTCATCAAAACCCTTCACAGTGTTGCCCTAAAATCTATAGATTTTCTCTTTCTATTTCGTGAGTTTTTAGGCTGTTTTGGTCTCTGTTTCTGGGTGGTATCGACTCCTGAGGGTCACACCAACACTTTGGCATCGGTTTTGAGCTTCGAATCAACCTAAACCATTCTGTTTTCAAAACGATAGCCGTGACCTGTAACACGACCTAGCATCCTCGATTCTTCACCATTTCATGCGATTTTTGAAGCTATGTGATCTACAAATCATAAGGATCAAGACCCTATCCTCATTTTTCAGTTTAGTCACATGCATCGACAATTTAAGTTTTGAACCCGTAAGAATATTTTGAAATTCGTGGGGCCATACAGTGTTCTGGGGTCGCGTAGGTAGATGTTTGAGATCCTCTTGGGGTCTATTTCAGGTCTTGATATGCAAAATTCTAAACGGCTATGGTCGATTCAGACCTGGTGTTTCAAGCTTCATCAATGGAGGTTGGTCTCGGGTTTCATGGTTCTTGACCTATCCGAGACCTCTAAGCCATGCAATACACTCAGAATAATTCCTAGGATCAAGAATAAAACATGCATGCAGTCTAATTCTATCAAACAGTTCCAAAATCTACAAAATAAGAATTGAAGATAATTTAGAATTTTACCTTCAAGCAGTAGTAGTTCACACTCTTGGCTCGGTTCAGACCTTTCTAAATGTCCCTCAAGCTTCTCAGTTCATGCACCGTGATCCTCAAGTCCCCCTTGCACTTCAAATGGCCAAATTTCCCTCAAACTCCCTTGCATGCAAAGCTTTCTCCCCCTCTCTCTCACTACACTCTCACACTCTCTCACAGTCCCTCACGTATGCACACACACACTCACACAATTTTTGTATTTTCAGAATTCTCTCAAAAGAGAATTTGATGCAAGTTAGGGCATTTATATATTATAGCTTCATATACATATAGGGCTATACACATATACATATATGTGAGTGTATCTCTGCCCTTAGTGGGGTTAGTGGCTGCTGACCTGATGGAGGTGATGGAGGGCTATGATGAAGGGAATGCATGCAAGGCCATTGGCCAATTTGGGTGGTGGCTTGGGCAAGATTATAGGTTATATACATATATTGCTGTATAAATGCACAAAGTAACCAACAGCCTAGTTGGTAACTTTTTGGGACAGATTTTACCTACCTTGGTAGGTCAAGGGTTCAATTCCCCTTGTCCTCTCAAGTGACCATTTTCTCCTATTTTTCTGGTTAAGGCCCTGTTTGGTTGTCGCAGAATTCCAGTTTCACTGTTTTGGCCTTAACTCCCAATCCGTAACTCCTTTTTCAGTGCGGTTTCTTTCTGTCACTTCCTACTCAGAATATCTTTCATTGATCAAGGTCCAATGTCAGTTTTTATTTCCTCGAGTTTCTCATAATTAGCTAATTCGAGTTTTATCACTATTAAAAATAGACATTAAATTAGCTAAACCCGACATTTCATTCCCAAAACAGTTTTCAATACACAAAACATGCCAGTCAAGTAATTGGGGTGTTACAACTAGGACACTTATAAGGTAAGTAAATTCCTATCTTTGATACGTGGTTTTCTGAGCCACATCCTTTCTATTACTACCAAAATTTTGTACTCATGTACACACCCACTGCTATTGTCCCACCATTGATATTGTCCTATCTGGTGGATGCTTATTGCTTGTTATCTCATGATTGCTTTATAGTACTGTGCCTTGAAAGGCCTATCAGTCATGATTGTTTTGTCATATTGTGCCTTAAAAGGCCTATCACTCATGATTGCTTTGTCGTACTGTGCCTTGAAAGGCCTATCATTGTATGTTACTGCATAATATTCCATACCTTATACACTTGTTATGGAATTACAATAGAATTCTGATTTTTGGTAAATGCCAAATTTTATGCTCAGTCACAATATCCATCCGATGCTATCTGATTAACCAGACCCACAGGTCGATTTATGGGACCTACGAGTCAAGTCTGTGAACGGACACATGACAATGATGGCGTTTTTACATAATGAGTTAAAAAGGGCATTATATATGCATTCATGCTAAAGCGGGGTATGCCGGGCCCCCAAAAGACCGAGGGTCTGCCAAACCCTGAACAGAGTAAATGCATCATTCATGTTTGACTGTTATGATTGACGTTATTGAATTCATAGGATGTTTTCATTTCCCTATGAATAGATTTATGTTGATAGTTTCCTTATTTATTGGATTTGATTGTGATCAATTTATTGTGGTAGTGTATTATATTGATTGCGATTATTGAGCTTTTCCCATATTCATGCTACACCATTAATCCTAATTGTTATTGTGCCTTACTATCTATTGGTCATTGTGGCATTTTACTGTTAATTGCAACTGTTGTCATGACTGGCTATCATGTTACCCTTTGAGTTCATGTTTTCTATATTAACCCTAACCCTTGTTAAAGATAGGCTTTTACTCGCTGAGCATTGTTAGCTCACCCCACTTATTATATTTTTCAGGTGAGAATGCTACAGAACCACAATAGGAGTTCAGGAGCGCAGGGAGACAATTGAGGAGCATAATAGAACAATTTAGTCTCTCTCATGTACTCACCACTTAGAAATGGTTATGTTTAGTTTATTGTCAGATTTATTTCCAATCTTTGAATAATATTTGTATTAAGGTTTCCGCACTTTAATGTTATGTTTACATTATTTACTGTTATCACTAGTATAAAAATGGAAAAAGTAGGGACGGCCATTGGGTTGGCCTCGTGACACGAGATTTGTATAAGGTGGGTTTCGGGTTGTGACCGCTTGGTATCAAAGCTAAGTTTTAGGTGCTAGAGAGTCATAGGAGACAAGATTAAAACACTAGAAGTGTTACGTCTAGAAATAGAGCAATAGTAATACCGATACCCTTATATGAAACCTTACGTAGCTACTGACCGTTATCTTATGTAAATGTATTGAATGTCTTTTTCTGCAATGGTTGACAAAAGGACTACCGCGGCCGCTATTGAACGTATCGAGCGATTGGAACAGCTGATAGAGAGGGTTATCGAGGCCGTACCACGGAGTCAGGCCGGTACAAATCAGACGGGTACTCGCCAACCAGTACGACAAGAGCTGCCTATCAACGTGGGTACAAGCCTGCGAGTATGATAAGAACAACTTGTCATCGAGGGTACTAGCCAACTGATGCGATAAGAGTGACCTATTAATTTGGGTAGCTATTAAGGAAATGAGTGTGACCCGACATTCCCATATGAATGATTCTAGAAAATGAAACCTCCACACTTCGACGGTACCCAAGGAGCCATAGCTACAGAGGAGTGGCTCTTGGAGATGAACAGGATTTTTTGCATTCTGCCATGCACTGAGATACAGAAGGTGGCATATGCCACATAACGGTTTAAGGGGGCTACATATAAGTGGTGGCTTCTTGAGGAGGCAAGGGAACTAGACATGGACTGGCAGCGTTTTACCACAGTTTTCAATGAGAAGTATTTCCCCCGAGAAGTGAAGAACCAAAAAATTACTGAGTTTATTGTACTTCGACAAGGCAATATGGCAGTGGAATAGTATGAGGCCACGTTCACTGAGTTGTCCAAATTTGCCCCTAATGTTATCAACAGTGAGGATCTCAAGGCCCGGAAGTTTGAGGAGGGGCTACGATGGGCCATTAAGGACAGATTGAGGCCTCAGCAGTTACCTACCTATAATGAGGTAGTGACCACCGCCAAAATCATTGAGAGAAGTGGTGAAGAGTTCGTCAAGAGATGGGAAAATCAAAGGCCAGGGTCTTCTTCCTCTAGGTAGGGACCCTTATTCACCAGACCCAGGATTAGATCCCGAACTACAAGGCCCAGTCTAAGGAGGCCAAGACCTACTGAGGGGACCGCAACTAAATGGCCCAACTATCAAAAAGTTCACAGGGGCCAGTGTCTGAGGGATAGTATTGCTTGCTATTATTGTGGCCAGATAGGACATTTTGCAAGGGAGTGCCCTTAAGCCAATAGAGCCATTGCCGATGCCGCTTCAGTTAAGGCACCAGCACCTAGGGCATCAACACCAGCACCAACAGCCATAGTGAATAGGCCTTCGAACCGTAGGACTGGACAATGAAATGTCTTGCAGCAGGCCAGATGGGTCTTTTTCATAGTGCTAGGGGATTTACAAGCTTTAACTTCTATGGTCGCAGGTACCCTTTTAGTTTGTGCACAATCTGCCCATGTTTTATTTGATACTGGTTCCACACATTCCTTTATATCACCTGCATATTCGGCTAAGTTGAACAGATTGACCGAACCCCTAGGATATCTACTTAATGTGACTATACCATCGAGGCAATCATTAATTGGGGAGACCATGTATAAGAACTGTGAGATACAGGTTATGGGGGTACCTTTACTTGCCGATCTTATACCCTTAGAAATCTGTGGGTATGATGTTATTCTTGGAATAGACTGGTTGACTGCAAACCATGCCACTATAAACTGTGTGACCAAGAGAATGCTTATTTAGATCCCCGAATTTCCAACCATTGAGTTTGAGGGGACAAAAGTGGTCGCTCCACCCTATTTTGTTTCTACTGTACAGGCTAGGCGTCTACTTCGCAAAGGATGCCATGGTTTCTTGTGTAGTATATAGAACACTGAGTCACAACAGCCTTTGTTGGAGTAGATTCCCATTACTAGGGAATTCCCTTAGGTGTTTTTGGATGATCTTCTAGGGATGCTTGTGGACAGAAAGATTGAGTTTAACATCGACGTACTGCCAGACACTGCACTAATATCTAAGACACCCTACAGAATGGCCCCAGTTGAACTGAAAGAGTTAAAGCTTCAGTTACAGGAACTGCTAGACAAGGGTTTTATACGACCTATTTCATCGCCATGGGGTGCACCTATACTATTCGTCAAGAAAAAGGATGGGACCATGAGGCTATGAATAGATTATCGTGAACTGAATAAGGTTACCATCAAGAATAGGTATCCACTGCTTAGGGTAGATGATTTATTTGACCAATTGAAGGGGACTCAAGTGTTCTCAAAGATTGACCTGAGGTCCGGTTATCATCAATTGAAAGTTAGACCCATAGACATTCAAAAGACAGTGTTCAGGACTCGGTATAAACATTATGAGTTTTTGGTCATGCCTTTTAGAGTGATTAATGCCCCAGCCGCGTTCAAGGATTTAATGAATAGGGTGTTTAAGCCGTACTTGGATGATTTCGTGATCATATTCATCGATGATATTCTAGTCTATTCTAAGAACCAAGAGGAGCATGAGGTGAATTTGAGGAAGGTCCTATAGAAGTTATGGGAGCAGAAGTTATATGCTCAGTTAAAGAAGTGTGAATTCTGGCTCCCAAACATTTCATTCTTAGGGCATGTGATCAGTAAGGATGGGATCTCCATGGACCCCCAAAAGATAGAAGCTATTACCAGTTGGCCTCGGCCGACTACTGTCACAGAGGTTCGCAGTTTCATGGGTTTAGTTGGCTACTATAGGAGATTTGTTAAGGATTTGTCCAAGATAGCTACGCCAATCACCCAGCTGACCAAAAAGAATGTTCCGTTCATCTAAACTAAGGAGAGGGAGCAAAGTTTTCAAGAGCTGAAAAGCATATTGGTTACAGCTCCAATCTTAACAGTACCAGATGGGACATGGGGCTTTGTGATCTACAGTGATTGTAATATCCCGACCCGAGATACGACACGAATACCGAGGTAAATCGACTGAATAGTGTAATGTGAGCTATTTGAGCTCTATATCATGGTATTTCATGGAACCAAACGATTGAGGGATGTGAATGGTTTGCTTAGTATACCCAGTACCGGGCAACACTCGAGCACCTTAAGACCCAACATCATAATGCATGCATGCATGCATTCCTATGCACAAACATATTTCTCAGACACGTAGTACGTCTAAAATCAATGTATGCATGCGTCATTATAAATGAATTTATATGCATGTGTATGGATATATTTTCATGTATAAAGATATGTATTTTATATGTGTATAAATAAATACATATGGTATAATGTATAGTATGTCTATATATGTATATGTATACATAATACATGTATATATAAATGGAAATATCAAAGAAAATGGGAGGGCTGCCATGCAACATGTGAGGCCACGTGAGTGTAATCAAGTGTATGTATATGTCACTGTGTGTGTGTGTGTTGTGCGGCTGAGAGGAAAGCACCAAGGCCACCGACCTTGGTGCAAGTGGTATTATACATATACATATATATATATATATGTATAGCATTCATGGTACGTGGATGGTTAGGGTTTAATGGACGGTTCACTGTAGTCAAGACTGACTGCAAGTAGAGAGAGAGAGAAGAGAGAGAAATGAGTCGGTTGTGGGTATTATATATATACGGGTTTGTGAGTTGAGAGGAAAATAGAAACAACTGAAGGAAGCAAGAAGCCGAAATTGGGAGGATTATTATCAAAGATTTAGAAGCAGAAGCTAAGAGGTTCTGAAGGTCACTGTGAGCAGAAATCCAAAAATATAGGTGAGTTTGTTAAGCTTTTGATTTTCTTATTCAAAGCATGAAGTTGAGTTTTATTGATAGGGTCTTGTAGGGTATGAAAATTTAAACTCAATGCAAAAAGAATCACTTAAAATGGTTGAGAAATCAGTAAGAAATGTTGAGTTGAAGGTTGGAGTGATAATACGGGTTTCACGAATTTTGTGCTTAAAACTTTAGTTTTAGTTTGGGAAAAAGATCTTTAATGGTGCAGAAAACATCTAGGATAAAATTTGAGTGAAACCTGTGACTTAATAGTTATGAAATTGAGAGGGAAGGTTTGGCCGAAAAGTCGGCCGGAGTTACGAATCCCTATATTCGTGAAAATGGGGAAGGTCTTGATGAAAACTAAGGTTAGGGTTGAGATCCTTGAGGGAAGAGGGAGAGAACTGCATTGGATTTGATCCAAGATATCACCGGAACTGGGTCACCATCACCGAAGAAGGTGACGGAACCCTAATGTTCTCTAACCGAAAAAAGCGAAGAAGACAACACTGTTGTCTTGGGTCAAGACGGAACCGGGTTTGGGTCGGATCGGGTCGGGACCAGACCGAAAATAAAGGAGGCAAGCTATACTGTGTCGTTTTATAATTAAATTTTAAATGAAATTGGGTTGTTTGGTTGCAAGCATAAAATTTGATAAATAGCATTAATTCTGAGACGTATCTATTGGTATATAAGAAACTCGAAAGGAAAAGACAAACTCACGGATTTCTGATATAGGAATGCATTAGAGGTAAGTAAACTCCCTTTCTCTTCCATGTGGTGTTTCCAAGCCATGTTTATTTTATTTACTGCCAAGCTTGTACTTTTGAACGTAACTGTTGTTATTATTTCTACAATGTGATATTGTTCTATCTTGTGGACATTGATTGACTGCTATATCATTATTATCATGTTGGACCATGCCTTGAAAGGCCTACTACTATGTCTTTATTGAATATATGATATTCCATTTTATACTCTTATGGAATCACTTATGATCATGATATGTTTATGAATACGGGATTTGTGCTCAGTTACAACATCCATCTGATGCTTTTTGATTGACTGGAGACCTACGGGTCTAATCCGTGAATGGACATGTGTGGCTAAGAGGAATGGTACAAAGAGGAGGGGTATGCCGGGCCCCAAAAGATCGAGGGTTCTTGCCAAGCCCTGAACAATGTAAATGCATCTCTTATATGATTGACAGGACTATGATTGTTGAGTGACATGGTTCCTTATGACTTATCTTACACTGAGAGAATATTCTTCATTGTTTTGATTGTGATCGGTTTATTGTGGCAGTACATTCATGTTGATACATTGTTATTGAGAGTTCATGTTGATGTTGTATCCATTACTCCTGATTGTACATTGTGACCTATTGTTCATTGGCCCTCATGGCAACTGTTCTCATTGGCTATCACAGCATCTCGTTTCTTATGATTGGCTATCATAATCTTATTCATGGATTCATATTTCACCGATACCAGTGTCGGAGATCTGTTTTTACTTGTTGAGCTCTCGTAGCTCATTCCACCCTACTTACCCCCATTTTAGGTACTGACGCCGCGAGACCCCAGTAGGAGTCTAAGAGCGTAGGAGGACATTTTGAGGAACTGTACCAGTCTATGTTTAGTTCTTCCATGTATTCACCACCCACGGGTGCTGGTTATGTCTGGTTCTTATTTTTGTTATTTTAGAACCATATCATGTATTGAATAGACTTCCGCTGACATTGTGTACTGAAAGACTTTCGCTGATTATGGTCATTGATAAGACTTTCGCTGTTATTTACTTTAAGATTTTGGTACTTTGCATATTAGTACTATGATACAGGAATGGAAAAAGTAGGGACGGCCTTAGGGTTGGCCTTGCGACACGAGATTTGCATGGGGTGGGTTTCGGGTCGTGACAGTGATGCCTCACACCAAGGCTTGGGGTGTGTTCTGATGCAATAGGGAAAGGTAGTGGCTTATGCTTCACGGCAACTGAGGCCACATGAACAGAACTATCCAACTCATGACCTCGAGCTCGCAGCTATTGTTTTTGCCCTTAAAATCTGGAGGCATTATCTGTACGGAGCCACATGCGAGATTTTCACTGATCACAAAAGTACGCAAAAGGAGCTCAATATGCGCCAACGACGTTAATTGGAGTTGATCAAGGATTATGAGCTTAGTATACAGTACCATCCAGGGAAGGTGAATGTAGTAGTTGATGCTCTTAGCAAGAAGTCATCAGGGAGTCTTGCTTTCCTGTTGACTACACAGAAAGAGCTACTACAGGATTTAGAGGCCATGGAGGTTGAGGTGATCCTGCTAAGTTTTAGGGCAATGTGTGCTAACGTCACAATCGGTCTTACGATTGTTGACAAGATCAGGAAATTGCAGGCTCACGACAACAAGTTAGTTAAGCTTCGCTAGGAAGTTGAGATTTGAGGGAATATAGATTTCTTTACACGAGATGGGGTGTTGTACTATCATGTCAGGATCTATGTGCCAAACTTACTTGAGATTAGGAAGGAAATTCTTAATGAGGCACACAGTTCTAGATTTGCTATACACCTAGGCAATACAAAAATGTACCACAAGATAAGGAACACTTACTGGTTGTCAGGGATGAAGAAGGGTATAGCTGAGCACATTGCACGATGTATGGAGTGCCAGCGGATCAAGGTTGAGCACCAGAAGCCAAGAGGGCTTCTAGAGTCACTACCAATACCAAAGTGGAAATGAGAGCATATCACGATGGATTTTGTATCAGGTTTGCCTAAGGCATCACATGGGAATGATTCTATATGGGTGATCGTCCATAGACTGACAAAGATAGCCATTTTCTTGCTACCAGGACGACTCAGACTTTAGAACGACTGGCCATGTTTTATATCAAGGAGATCGTTCGATTACATGGAGTCCCAGTATCTATTGTATCCGACTGAGATCTACGATTTGTGTCTAAGTTCTGGAGGAGTCTACAGATGGCTATGGGTACCGAGTTGAGTCTTAGCACTGAGACAAATGGACAGTCTGAGAGGACGATACAGACATTGGAGGATCTATTACGATTCTATGTCATGGATTTCAAAGGAAGTTGGAAGTATCAGCTACTATTAGTAGAGTTCACGTACAACAACAGTTACCAATTCAGTATCGGTATGGCACTATATGATGCACTATATGACAGGTAATGTAGATCTCCACTATGCTGGACGGAAATGGGTGATAGGAAACTATTTGGGCCAAAGATAGTAGAGCAGACCAGCGATAAGATCCATCTGATCAAGCAGCGTTTACTAGCAACTCAGAGTCGACAAAAGAGTTACGTTGACACTAGGAGATGAGAGTTGGAGTTCACGATAGGTGACTACATGTTCCTGAAGGTATCACCGACGAAAAGAATGGTCAGATTTGGCAAGACAAGGAAACTAGGGCCACGATACATTGGACTGTTTAGGATTGTTGGATGAGTCGGACCAGTAGCGTATCGGCTAGCATTGCCATCTGAGTTGGGTCATGTACATGATGTGTTTCATGTTTTGATGTTAAGGAAGTGTGTACATAACCCACATCAGATTATCGAGCATGAGCCGCTAGATGTTCAGGAGACTTGAGCTACATTGAGCAGCCAGTACAAATCTTAGATCGACGAGAGCAAGTTTTACGGAACAAGACCATTCTATTAGTGAAGGTATTATGGAGGAATTCTTGACTTGAAGGAGCCACTTTGGAACGAGAAGATAAAATGCATACTCAGTATCCCCATTTATTTACACCATTATTTAGTTAAGTTTGGGGGACCAAACTTATTTAAGGGGGGGAGAATGTAATTCCCTGCCCTAAGTTGTAACCGAGTGAGCCATGTAAACCCGAGCCGTTAGGGCTTTCTATCATAATATTGAATAAAATGGATGGTTAAGAATATCAATAGCTCGAAAGTACGAGTAATACCGGGCAATACCCGAGCAAGCTATACACGAATACCAAAATAAAAATAAAATTTAAAATAAAATAAAATAGAGTAAAAATCAAAGTAAATATAAAAAATGTTATGACATGAAAATTTTTTTTTTTTATTATTCTTGGTTAATTTAAAATTTTTGCTATTATCATTATTATTATTATTATTATTATTATTATTATGATGGATGGAAGTATGTATATGATGTGCATGATATATATATATATATATATATACATGGATGTATACATATATATATATATTTAATTAAATTGTGTAATGTGTGCATGTATATGGGCATGTGTATATGGATGTGTGGGAGGATGCATTTGGCAGAGTGTGTGAGGTGTATAGTGTCGGCTGGGTGTGTGTGTTTGGTGTGTGTCTAGTGTGTGAGAGAAGTGAGCTATATATATATATATATATATATATATATATATGCTAGAGTAGAGCAGCTTTGCATTAAATGCAAAGCTGCATTTTGGGGGAAGGAAGGTGGCTGATATAGAGTGATAGAGGTCAGAGAGAGAGAGACGTGTGAGATTGAGTTGTGATGCATAAGGTGGTCTCGGGTGGGAAGAAGAGAAAAGAGAAGGAAAGAAACAGAAAAGAGGAAGAGAAAATAGAGCTCTGAGAGAGAGTTTGAAGCTTGGTTTGGGCTCGGAGCAAGAGGGTGAAAGAAGGCACGGCTAGAGAGAGAAAGCTCAGAAAATCCGTGAGTGCACCCCTTCTGTTTTTTTTTTTGGCATGATAATTTATTTGATGCATATGGTTTTAAAGTGTATGTTGTGAGGGTTGTTTTGCAAAAAGAATGAAGGAAAATGGTTGAGAAACTAGGGAGAAAACCTAGGTTGCAGGTCTCGGTTGTGTGAGTTGGGTCTTGATATTTTATGTGAGAAACTTAGCTTAAAGGATGGGAAATTCAAGGGGTGAAGTGCAGAAATCATTTAGGATAAAAATGGGAGAAAAACCGTGACCAAACTGTAACAAAAATGGAAGGGGAAGGTTCGGCCGGAGAGTTGACCGAGGGTTTGACCCTCTATTTCGTGGAGATGGGTAAGTTTTGGAGGGAAATGGAGGTTGGATATGGAACCTATGCGAAAAACCCTAGAAAATCACATTTTGAAAAGTTGAAAATGTCGCCGAAGATGGGTCGCCGGCGCCGGAGAAGGCGCCGGAACCCTATTGTGCGTCGCCGAAAAGTCGGGGAAGAAGGGGGGGTCTGTCCGAGTCCGGGTCGGGTCGGTTCGGGTCCGGTTCGGGCGGGTGTGGACCGCCCCTGCCACGTGTCGCCATGTGTTTTAAATTAAAAGGGTAAAGGGGGCTGTTTGGTTGCGAGGTTATGAAATTGAAAATCTGAAATAACTAAGAACAGGGATATCTTATTCCTGTTTTAGGCAAACCCTTGTTTGGCTGTCCGAATTAGGAATAGGAGAATTCAAATTTACAATTCTGCCCCTGAACTTTTGATAATTGAAAATTAAACCAAAACTTACAGAAATTATAAATTGACCCCCCAACTATTAATAATTCTGATTTGACCCTCCTGAATAAAATATTAATAAATTAAATAATTAATTAATTAATTAAATTAATTTAATTATTTAAATATTCAAAAATATCCCGGAGTCCAAATGGGACAAGTCATTAGTGTATTTTGACTATCTCGGCCATTCTGAGGCCAATGGCGAGGTCCGTTTTACGAGACGGGGTCCCAAAAAATAAAAGACCCGTAGTGACATGTAAAATTTCCAAAATGCCCCTGAATTAAAGTACAGTCAAACGAACTCCGAATTAGGTAAACAAATAGTGAAACTTTATTATCTCGAACATTCCGGACTCAACCGTAGAGTCCGATTTGTGAAAAGAGGTCACGAAATATAAGGACACGTGTAAAGTGCAAAATGACTGTTTTGCCCTTTTGAACCCAGGTGTCCGAATTGAATTCTACGAAAGCCTAAACTTATTTCCTTCGACGCTCCGGACTCAATGGTGGAGTCTAATTTAGTAAAATAGAAACTTATGAATTAAAGACATAAAATTTGATGAATAGCATAATTCAAGTGACAATTAAACTGAGTTTCGTGTTATGAATTTTAGGGACACGAAAAGGCAAAGAGAAGGTGACCTGACCTTCGGTATTCTTACGGTGGTCCCACTTTACTACGAGTATACTTTTCCGGTTTGAGATCGATTACCAGGTACGATATATTGTGCTAAGTAAGAAATAGAATTGAGATTAGGAGTACTTGCTTCGCTGCATTGATTGTTCACATGTTTGCTTGAGTGTTCACATGTTTATGTGCTACGTGCTATCTTGCTGAGTTGTATGATGATTATGGATATACTGCATGTGTTAGTGTAGTGTGTGAATAATATGCTTTGAAGAACTGTTGATATTATGAATTGTGTACTTGAAGGCATGCTTTATGTATGAATGAGATGCATCATGACATGATGAGATCAGAGCATATTGGCATAGTGAAATTCTTTGGACATGGCGTGGGTAAGCACTTGGTGCTTTGCATTATGAGGGTGCAGATCCTGTGGTGAAAAACCCAAAATCGGCCAATAGGTACTTGCCAGCCTGACGGATTCCGGACCGTGAAGCGAGACATACAAGGTACTCATGCCGACGGGGAAGGACCGTATCATGAGACATGGGTGGGCATAGAGTTACATGGGTGTGTCACGCATACTGCTTATATACTATACATTGTTCATATCCTGTCATCATGATATCGAATGCCATATAGAAATAACTGTACACTTGCACATGCCACGACCTTGGTTTTGTTTCTTGTATTAGCATTATATTGTACCAGCATGTTGAGCTGACCCCTTTAATGGGGCAAACATTTCAGATGATGTCCCAGCAGTACGAGACGTGGAGATGATCTGACTAGGGACTGTGTTAGGCCCAAGGGGCGTTTGTTTTTGATATTGTATAAGGGCATAAGCCCAAGACCGTATTTCATTTTACATGTTGTAAGCAAGTGGACTAGACCTATGTATGTATCTGAACAGTGTACAGAATGTATGAGGACGTTATTATTATCTTTTATTTCCTTATTATTTATTTTCCTTTGTCTCGTTACTCGCGCCTCGGGTTCGATGGAATTCGGGGCATGACAAAAAAAATATGGAAATGAGCATATATGTGTAGGTGTATAAATATTAGTAAATATATATATATATATATATATGGAAGCATGATATATATAAGGTAAATTGTAAATATATATATATATACATGCATATATATAAAGTTGACATTGAGGTCTTGATTTCCATAACAGAATAAGGGAAGAGGGGGAATCAGGGAAATGAAAAAGGGAAGTTAATGAGAAGAAGAGGAAAGAGAGGGAGAGAGCGAGAGAATTAGGGGGGAAGCGCAGCTATAACCGCGTGCAAGGGCATGCGTGAGGGAAATCAAAAAAAAAAGAAAACTAGAAGGTGGGAAGAGAAGAAAAAGAAGGAGAAATTGAGGCCAAGAGGAAGGTTCTAAAACTCAAGAAAGGGGAGTTAGGGCGCTTCAAAGGGTGATACTACAAGCAAGCTTGAACCTAGGTACATGACTGTGATTATGTCTTAATTTTTAAAACGCATGAAAGTTAGTTTAAAATATAGGGTCTTGTAGAGTATGAAAAATGAGTTATTTAGCAAAAATAATTAGGAAAAAAGGTACAAGCTGGATGAGAGAGAAAAGTGCATTTACAAGTTTTTCCATTTGAAACGGTTTTATGATTTAGTTGCATGAAACTCAGTTTAAATGTTTAGGAATTATGCTTATGAGGTGCAAAAATTTTGTAGGGATAATTTTGGGGGATTTTTCAGATTTTTATAAAAGTGCCTTGGTCTTGGATCGTAGAATGATATAGGTGACTCGATCTTATAGTCGTTCTATTTGATGAGGAAGATCTCTTATAGTGTTTCAAGGATTTTCGCGGTGTTCCAAGAAAGCTCGTAATACAAGCCGCCTCTTCTGCTTCTACTTCCGCTATTCTTAATCTAAAGAGGTAACTGGATTAATAATCGTTTATATTTATTATGTATTTCCTTCAGGGTTAAAAAGAATTATGATATTTTTCTTATATGTATTTTTATAATTTTATTTCTTTAACATTTGAGAAGTGAAACACATATTTGCTGATTAAAAAAAAGAAAAAAAAGGAGTGAAATATATATATTTAGCACCTACAGGGCCCAGAAATTATATACACACACGCAGTAAAAACCATAAGCAAAGAAGAAGATTTTTATTTATTTTAAAATTGGGCGGAGGGTTACATAAGAAGAAAACTAGTGCAAATTAAAAATAACAAGATGAAGAACAGGGGAAAAGGTACCGGTTAAAAATAAGAATAACTAAATGTAAAGTTGGTCATCAATTGTTGAGGTTGAGGTTCAATAAATCTCTGGCTCGAGCCTCGAGGCTCGAGGCTCGAGGCTTGATCGACCACAACTTAACATCATCCGCAGCCTACCTGTCATTTATTCCATAGTGTATCATCCTCTTCCCACTGCCACCAAAAAAATAAAATCGTTCAGTTCGTCTAACTTACAGGTTTAGTAAAAAAAGATTGAAAAAAAAAATTATATATATATATAGATAGAAAATATATAAATATATTTATAATTAAAGAGCAAGAGACGGAAATTAAACTCACTGGCAAAGGGCTAAATTTAAAAGCATCAATTTCAATTTTGAGGTGGGAATTTTTGTTCTGAAGAAGCGCGTGTTCTCTGATAAGATCAGGCATGCTTGTCAATGTCAATTCCTCCAAGCTGCTCAGTTTCAACACTCTCAAGGGTATATTCTTCAGCTTAAGACAGTATCTGATATTCAGTTCCTTTAGGCTCTGGAATCCCCCTTCCTTCACATCCCATTCCTCCAGCTCCTTCAACATCCACAGTTTCAACACTCGAAGCTTAGCAAACCCTTGGGGAGGGCATTCCATCCTTTGGCCGCGGTACGAATCCTTTAAGAGCCTGAGGACGGTTAGATTTGGCAATTTCGCTAAAGTTGGCATGGGATCTTCCTTCAGATCTGAGACGGACAAGGTGACAACTTTGACATTAGGAGGGAAGTCGCGCTCTTTAGGTTGCTTTGTTAAATTCCCTAGCAAGTTGAGGTGAGAAAGCTTCTCCAGATTTGACAGTGGCTTCAAAATGAGTTGGGAAGGGCGCCCCATTTCATCCTTGGATCGCAGCCTTAGAGATTGAAGATCAGTTAACTTTGCAATCCATTCAACTAACAATTCTTGCCTTGAGCTTAAATTGAAGGTAATACCCAATTCTCTGAGCTCAGGAAACCTTGTCACTACATTATTCACTCTCTTGTCGTCCACAACTAATCCCCATAAGGTGATGAGCTGCTGGGTGGACGGGGATACCGGCATGTCAAGGTGGTTGTTGTTGAGATTCAGATGCCGCAAATGCTTCAATTTCCAAATGGATTTTGGTAGACTATTGATACAGGTGTGCTTCACATCCAATGTCTCCAGGTAGGGCAGTTTGCCAATGGAGCTAGGGAGGGCGTCCAGGAAAGTCCATCTCAAGCCTAGGTACCTCAAATGGACCAGATCTCCAAGCTTCTCCGGCAAACTCGGTTTGTACGCTCCCTCTAGATCAAGCACCCTCAGCAATCCAAATCCTCTCTTGCCAATGGTTTTGTTCACAAAGTTGCCTACTTTCCTTGCAGGAGTATCTTTCTTCGGAATGTTAAACAATAAATAAGACCTCAAATCTCCAAGTTTAGAGGGATCATTAAGAGGGCCATTGTCAATGTCTCCATGTTCAACCATCCTCCGAATTACACTCGGAGCTGGTTTGCAGCCATGGGTGTTGTCGTGGACATGGAAAAGGTAGATGTAATGGGCTTTGGACAACAAGTTATCATGTAGAAAGACAGATAAACGACATCTTCTTTCGCTCCCATCCGACCTCAATTTAGATATATCAATCATGTTTCTGTTAACTAGATCTTCAAAATATTCCTGTACCGCATCCTCCTGGATCTTTTTTGGCGATCGCTTCACAAATCCTTCAGAGAGCCACAACCGAAGCAGTCTCCTCACTGGGATTTCACATGTCTTGGGGAAGAGCGATAAATAAAGTAGGCAAAGCTTGGAGTGGTCAAGCAGATGGTTGTAGCACAACCACAAGATATCGACATCAATATCGATTTCGGATGAGGTATGCGGCTGCGGCTGCCGCTGCCGCTGCCGCTGCCGACAATTCTCTTGGACTTGTTTCAAGACATCCAACAACTCATCGTGATTTGTTACATTGTTGGCCCATATTAAACCGCCAAGCAGGACAATATTCTGGTGGACACCTTTACATATTTCCATAATCTTTTGCACACAGTCACTGAAGATGTTTGGTTTGCTTTCTCCCAACTCCAAGCCTGCCTGGATCAAGAACAAATCCCAGCTTTCCCGTTGGCTTAGAGGTGGCTGTTTCGTTAATTCCATAACACGACCGTTTGACTGCTGTAGACGCTTTCTAAACCGTGACTTGTGGCTCAGAGTTCGTAACAACCCCGATGCTGATGCCGAGCTTTCTCTTTCCTCCTCTTCATGATGATCTCCGTCATGACCAGAAAAGCTTCGCCGATTGTGCTGCGACTGCGAGTGCGACTTGATGAATTTTTGACTGGCATCCTGAACCACCTGGGGCCTTTTTTTTTGGAGCAATACCTCCATTTTGCATCTAGTTTCCTTCATCTTCCTGTATAGTGTCCAGTTGTTGAAAAAGAGGGCGTAATTGGTAAGGAAACCCATGGTCATCCTCCTCTGGCGTGCTTTACCCAGGGCAGTTTCAATCAAATCCTCCACACTGTAAACAGTACCTAGACAGTCTCTTGCCCACTCGTCTTGTTTCTTGTCTTCGGCGTCAATTAAGAAGCCCCGCATATCTTGCACATCTTTCTTCATCTGCTCCACCTCACGATCTACCCCTTTGTGGAAGGTGAATGATTCCTCATTCAGCATGTCCGTCAGCTTCTGTATCACCAGAGACACCACTTCAGCAACGGCCATCGATGATATTCTGATCTGATTAGAATGACTCCTTCAAACTTCAACCCTAATAGATTGGTAATTTCCTTTGTACTATCTATGTTAGAGGCCAGGCAATTTAAGAAACGACTCTGCACCCGACGACTTTAGCGTAGTCAAGTACCTCATTCTCTTCCTCCACTCGCACCGACAAAATATCACAAATAGGAATACAGCTCAATTAATCAACTTGTGGTTGTGATTGTGGAGTAATTAAACGACACATTATTGGAGTAGAATACCTTTTACACCACTCATATATAGGTCTTTTGAGGATTCCTTGTTAAAAAAAAAAGTTAATTTTTACTCAGCATCAACTCGGTACTAAATTATAAATGATTTATTTTTTTACTTTTTTTAAAATTCCCCTCGAGTGGGATAGAAAAGTTTAGTGACATGGTTTTAATGATGAGATTCTTGTATAATTTTTAAGACTCTGAAACTCAAAAGAAAGTTGCTATTTTGGGATTTCAAAATATTCATTTGTAATTTTGAACAGTGTTATGACACTCTTGAATTATAAATATGTTTTAATAACAGGTACCAAAATGAGATGTCATTTTAATATTTTTTATTAAAAAAATATAATTAAACTTAACGATTATATTTTAATGGGTATAGTTTTCATAACGGTTTAATTTAAATTAATTTTTTAAATTAAGTTATAAAAAATAATTTAATTTAAAAAATTAATTTAAATTCTAACAATTAACTAAATTAAAAAAATAATTTAATTATAAAAATTAGTTAAATAAATAAAATCATTCTGAATTTATAGAATAATTTTTAGAGTGATTTTTCGGACTTTGATAAGTTTTCTCTTCACAAACCTTCTGTATTTATAGAATTTTTTGTTGAAATATAACTGTTAGAATGGTAGTTGTTGTAACAGTAAAAATAAAAATGGCCCAACCGTCAAATGACACTTCTTCCTTTTCTTTCTCCAAAGTTTGTAAAAATGATATCTCATAACGTTGAGTATCATTTTACAACCACATATGCCACCCCTTTAGAGTGAAAAATTTTAAGGTTTCATTGAACTTTTTGAACTTCTATTGAACTTTTAAACAGTAATAACCATTTCATTGAACTTTTTGTCCTCCAACAGAGGGATTATATATAACCTCTAAAACTCGACAGACAAAAAATTTCTAATCAAATTCTGCTGGTTTTTTGTGGCCATATGCTTGACCAAGGACGGATGGACATGGGCTGGGCAGGGCTACAGCCCCTCAAATTATAGAATTTTTTTTTTTTATACAGATAAAATTTTGAGGCTTAAAATTAGTCCATCTTTAAATTTTGACTAAATTTAATTTTTATGCATTATTTCTCTCATTTTTTATTCAAAATTTTAGTCCATCCCAAAAAAATTTGGTCCAACCCAATCTTACTCATCACTTCTCTTATTTTTCTCCTTTTAATTTTGGCCAAACCTAAAATTTCCACTAAAATCTTCTCAAAAATATTTTTAGCCTTCTGATTATTTTCTTTGTTCCGCCCATGTGCTTGACAAAGAGGAAATAGGAACTGGTAATGTGAAACCTTGCTTTGCAAGGATGTTGCAATTGTGGAAAAACAAGAAAACATGTGGACGGACCTTTTCACAGGTGGACGACAATCGATGAAGAGAAGACTTCCAAGTCTTCTGGCATATAATTTCTTCAAACTTTTCTGAGGACTCTGGAGTTGATCTTTCAAGGCCCCCATCAACCTTTGTGAGGAGGTTTAAATCTTAAATCATATTGCTAGTCTTAAATCTGAAAATTAGAGGTCTAAGATTAGGGTAGTGATGTAACACTCAGATTCAATTAATTAATAATTAGTTCGCTAATTATTAATTAGAAATAACATAAAGAATAATTAAGAAAATTAGTCAAAAATTTCTCGATAATTACGATAGGTCAATAAAATAATTAAATATGTCAAAAGGGGAGGAATGTAATACCTCGACCCAATTAAATGAAGATAATCATTGTAATGATGTTTCTTTTTGGAATTAAATATCGAATGACTTTTTCATTCTAAATTATGTTAAGTAGATCGTAAATATTAAGAATTTCAACATGAAGAAAATTTGGCAAGTTAAAATGAGCGAAAAATTTATGAAACTTAATCGCCAATGAATATGGAATATTTTTAATATAATATGTAACGTATTAAAAATAAAAATTTACTTCATATAAATTAAACATATGATATTAAAAAGTTAAAAGGGAATACGAAGGGACTTTTAAAATAATTAAGGCACAACTTAAAAATCTAATGAAAGATGCCCAAAATGCCAAACGAGGCATAAGCACAAAATAAAGAAAAAATGCCCAAAAGTGAGGCCAAGGGGTTTTGAACCCTTGACCCAAATGAACAAGAAACTTAATCCCAAAAAGTTTACCACTAGGCCACAAGCACTTTTGCGCTTTGTTATACATATATATTGTATAAGGTCTAAATTTTGAATATTAACAATGAAGTGGCAGTCCCTCGTTGAATCCCACCTCCATCCATTTGTTTTCCTGTAGCAATATGTATATATGTGTATATATATATATATACCTATACCTATGTATGAGACCTAATTATAATAACTTAACTAGGAGGAGAGGGTTGCTTATAGGAAAAGAGCAAATGAGTGTGTTGTGTGCATAAAACAGTGTGAGGAGAGGTTGTGCAAGTCAGACTTGCATGGTGTGTGCTCGGGTAGAGAGAGAAAGTGAGGTAGAGAGAGAGAGTGAAGGAAGAAGGAAGAAGAAGAAGAAGAAGACCCTAGATGCATTAGAAGGGAGTTAGGATCAAAGCAAGGAAAGGGAAGTCCATTGTCGAGGTAAAATCACCAAACCCATTTTTTTTCTCTCTCTAAATTTTATGTGTATACAATCTATTTTTTAGCCATTTTGTGCATGCATGGCATTTAGGGAGTGTAATATTGAATAAGGAATGAAAATAGGACCATAAACAGTGCAGAAACACCAAACCCATGAAGAAACCACCATTGATTGACCTCTCATGTAGCAGACCTGAACCAACTTCTATAGACTCTATTTATATTGCTCAAACCCTAAACCAGACTGGATCCAGGAGTACGGGTTTAGTGAAACGGCAGCGTTTGAAACTTTGATTCTTTTTATTTAAAACAGATCTGCGTCTGTTTGGTTGTGAGGGTAAGGAATTTAATTGGTGATTCACTATTTGGCCAGGGATATCCTATCCCAGTTTAGCCCAACTATCCGTTGTTTGGCTTAAAGAGGATCAGAAAAAAATTAAAGGGGCTGCACTCCCTGTGGTTCGAAAGGGCAACCTCGCATGACCAAGAGACTTAACCACCACTTTGCTGCCACTGTGCCACCATGGCACATGTGGCATTTACTTACGGAATTTAGTATATAATTAAATTAAATTGATTTAATTATTAAAATATAATTCGACGCCCAAATAAAATAAGTGAATATTGTATTTTAACAATTTTGGGCATTCTAGATCCAATGGTGGAGTCCGTTTTACGAGACGGAGCTCCAAAAAATTAAGACTCGTAAAAGTGTAAATTACCAAATTACGCCTAATGTGCCTGAAGCCAAATAAAAAGCCGAGAGGGCCTAAATTGACTTTCTTTGACGTTCTGGACCCAATGATGGAGACTATTTTGTCAAAACAAGACCATAGATACATAAATAAACTTAGATTAGAATTTTACGCAATATTGAACTAAGAAAATGCTTCTTGATTTATAGGAACACCAAAAGGAAAAGACAAGGCAGTCTAATACCATTTTAAGGAAAGGAGGAACATTACAAGGTAAGTAAAACCCGGACTTTGTTATGTGGTCTTTCCTTAGCCATTTCACATTTCTTTCTTCCCGCTTCCACCTTGTACTCTATTATCTGATATGCCATGATCTCTACAATTGATATTGTTCTATCTTGTGGACTTGATGAGTTCTTGCATGTTAATACCCTGATGTGATTTATACGTACTCCTTTGATGTTTGAATACTGAACAATACATGTCACATGATAAGAAAAGTATTACTCCACAACTTGTGAAATTATCTATGCATGACCTAATTTTATCCGTGGTAGTACTTGACTCGTTACACACTTCAGCCCTTAGGGGCAAGATGTTAACAGTCTACACATGGTTATGAACGTCACATCGCACGACTAGTCTATGCGTGGATGTGAGCGTCACTTCGCACGATCAACACGTAGTTATGTGAGGCATGACGTACGACTTGAGTCCTAGAGGACACGAAAAGTTAATATCGCTGTGCTGTAAGCACGAAAGGGTATGCCGGGCCCTGACAGATAACATCTAACAGATAGTTCTCTTTTTATCTCTTACATGACATGTTTTTTGATTTTTGACATGCTGTATATCTTTGGGCACCGTTGATGTTGTATTCCTTGGATCCTTGATATGCTTGTGAGCTTTTCCTTGGAATACTCCTTGTTGTACTATTTGATAGGATGACATGCCTATATAGACGTTTTTCGATTTCGGTAGCACATCATTTGGCTATTTCTTCTTGTTGTTTTTGTGCACTCATCTTGGAATATGCCTATAGGACCTGAAGGTCATTTCTATCAATCTATACATTGGTGACTGGCTATTGTGACTTCTATCATGTCTTCTGTTCTAACATACATTGATATATCACACTCTATTGGTATTTGTTCATTGCTTACATTCTTGAACTAATCTTGACCCATAACAGAGAAAGGGACTTTACTTACTGGGCTTTGTTAGTTCACTCTTTATTTGTAACCATTTTTCAGGTGACATTAGGTGGGATGAAATGCAATGAGAAAACTAGTGGGACTAGTGATATAGAAATGAATGACACTGATGATATGAACTCCAAGTCAAAGATTGAATACATACACTGTAAGGTTAACTTTAAAGTTGTGCATTATAATATTGTATCGTTAGTGACGAGGTTAGCCTAGTATGTTGAATCATCATGATTTATTTGTACTTGGAAGATATTCTGGTTGATGGTCATTGGAGATGAATTTTTGATCAGTTGATTTGTGTTGGGACATGTATATTGTTACTCTAGGGATAATTGGTGACTGATTCTAGATGCACTCTGATGTGTTGGATGAGTTGCATTCCTAAATAAAAATGCTTTAATTTCTGCTACTTTGACCCTACATTTAGAATGTTATTTGTAAAGTTCACAAGTCGCCTTGGGTTGGTCGCATTGTCGATGGGAAAAATTAGAAAGGTAGCCAACTAACATCACGTCCTTGGCATCTGTGTAGGGTGGGGTGCCGAGTCGTGACAAGTGATCCTCCATTTTGTCTCTAGTCATATTACTAGTCTAAAATCTGTTTAATATAATAATAAGTTCCTCCAAATCTAGTTAATTAGAATAAACGTTATATAGGATTTGGTGTATTCGTTAACTATTTCTAGTCTTCGAATATATAAAATGAAATTTTGTTTATTTACTACGAATTCTTTGAAAGTATCTATATTCATATACTAAGAAGCTTAATCAAGAAATATGATTAATATGTTTATAGGTTTGACCTCAAGGTTTGTGTATACCTCCTCTTGGCTATGGTGTACCATTTATTTCATCTTCCTTTTTTTCTCATCTTTCCCTTATCTTCCTCTTTCGCCAATGGTTGTTTTTTAGTGTTTATGTTCATGTAGTGGAAAGTTTACATAGTTAGCTTTAGCAAGAGTTAGGTGAGGTTAAGAGCAGATAGAGAGATCCTTGGTGTCATTGTTTTTTTTTTTTTTTGGGGTGGGGGGGTGGGGGTGTGTTTTAATGTATTTTCTTTTCTTTATGAAAGAAAAGATAGTAGGAGGATCTCTAGGTTGATCCAAGTTTTTTTCAAATTTCATTAATGGGAAGGATTTGTTAGATTTGCCGCTAGAAGGTAGATGCATTACTTGGTCTAGTGGTCGAACTTCAGTGTCTATGTTAAGATTGGATCAGTTTCTAGTATGTTCTAACTTAGAAGGAAATTTTTTCGATGTGGCTCAATCATGTCTTTCGTGTCTAGTCTTAGATTATACTCCTATTCTTCTTGATAGTAGTGTGGTGTAGCGAAGGAAGTCTCCATTTCACTTTAAGAATATGTAGCTGAAGTGGATGATTTTGTAGAGATGGTTCAAGGATGGTGGCAAAGTTATGTGGTGGATAGTAGCTCTGGGTTTGTGTTGACCAAAAAGTTAAAATTTCTTAAGGAGGATCTAAATCATTAGAACTGTGAGGTTTTTGGTAATGTGATGATGAGGAAGGCTCAGATTTTGCACGACATACATGCTGTAGATGGTGGGGGTCTCGGGATTAAGAAATTATAGGCTTTCAATTGGGCTTTGTTAGGCAAGTGGTTGTGGTGATTTTTTGTGGAGAGGAATTTTATGTTGAGGAAAGTGGAGGACCATAAGAATAGTTGTGAATGGGGTGAATGGGTTTTGAAAGAGGTGACCAATTCTAATTGAGTGGGGGAATGGAAGAGTATTAGGAAGGGTTCAGAGTTGTTTGTTTGACATCTTGTGTATGTGGTTAGGCCTGATGAGCAGATTCATTTCTAGTTTGATTATTATTGTGGTAGGGATATGTTTAAAGTTAGATTTCCTTCACTTTTTCTGAAATGCGGGGAGTCTAGAGGCTTTTATTATGGGGTAATTTTCACTTTCATCTAGTATTATTATATAAAAGCCTAATTTTAGCTAGCATTTTTTGGATTGGGAATGGGAGTCAGTGATTGCATTGATAGAGTTATTAGTTTCTTATAGAGTTTGCATAAGCTAAGCAGATGGTGTTCGTTGGGAGCCTTCCAATATTTGTTTGTTCTCTATCCAATCTTATTATATGGTTTTTTTTTTCTAGGAATCCTTGTAAGAGAATTTGAAAGATGAAGGCCCCTTTGAAGGTGGCCGTATTCATACGGACAACTTCTTTAGATTGGTTTTGACATTGATAATTTGAAAAAATGAGGTTTTTATTTGGTGAACAGGTGTTTTATGTGTAATGTACATAATATGTAGTTAGTCTTTCATTATTGCATTGTTCATTGGCTCATGATATGCATAACATGTTTTTTCAATTATTTGGAGTGCATTGGTGCTACTCGCTTCAATTATGGATTTTTGGAGTGCATTGGGTGCTACTAGCATCAATTATGGATTTTCTAGAACAACGAAAAGTTTTGTTCTTGTTTAATTTTAGACGTCTTAGTATTATAATTTGAGCTTTTCAAATGTCTAAAGTTCGACTCACCTAGGCTTACACGTTGCACATGATTTGGTGGTTATTGCACACATCTATGGGGATCAATCTTCAATTAAAATTTAGGACACCTTGGCATGATAAAAACATACCAAAAAAACTATAGATTGGAATTTGTCGGTGTTATTATGTTGGATAAGGATTTTGGAAAGGTTTTTTTTTTAAAAGAAAATCTTTAAGGTGTTAGCAAACAAAAAAGCCTATAGAAGGCCACATTATTTTCATACGTGGAACAGTAACGTCCATATGCACTAAAAAGATAAACAACATGTTTGGTAATAAGGAAAAATAGAAGGATAGGGAAGAAAAAAGAAAGGAAATTAAGGGTTGGAGAGCCTTTACATGGATTGATAGAGGGAAGCCCTCTTTTATTTGAACCCATCATATTCCCCCATTCTTCCTCCCCCCTCCCAATTTAATGTGCTTTGTGTAAAAAACTTGACATCTCCAATTCTCTAATCTTTCTTCCGCAACTTATCTTTTCTAATGTAAAAAATTCCTATTATGTTACAATGATGAGGAAAACAATTGGCCATCAATTATTTTTTATAAAAATTTAATTACAAATGCGATCCAACCACAATGATGACCTTCCTATGGTGTTCCTCCTCTAGCTTTTAGCCTACTGGTCTCCTAAATCTAGAGATCAAGAGGATTCAAAATATTGTATTAGCGATTGGAATTACAAAATGATTTAAGGATGTGAGCTAAATTAATTATTCATATGAGATGTGCTTGAAAGAGCTTGCATGCCTTGAATGAGAAAGTTCTATTTATAACCACAACACTTCATTTCAAAAATAAATTAAAATGCTAACTTTTTTTATGTGTCCATGTCACGACCCGGAATCTACTCTGTGCGGATCTGGCATCGCGACACTAGCCCGACTCAAATGCCGATGTAACACCCCAGACTTAATTACTAAATTATGTAATGAAAAACTCTTCTTGAAATCTGATCTGGCATTTAACTGTTTAAATTCAACTGTTTAACACTGACAAAACCCATGTTAGCAAATGTTAAAAATTCTGAGAAACTGATTACTGTCACTGAATCCTCAGACACTGAAGCTAACCTAACTAGGAGTTGACTGAAAGAAACCGCGTCGAAAAATAAGCTACAGAATGAAAGTTAGGAAGAAAACAGTGAAACTGCATTAATGCGCAGCCAAACAGGGCCTAAGCCCGAAATATGGGAAAAAGACCAAAAATGTGGCCAAGAGGATTTGATCCCTTGACCAACCTAGGCAAAATTTGGTTTACCAAAAAAAATTACCACCTAGGCTAGGAACACTTTTGTGCATATATATGCAAAGATATATATTTAATTAGTAATCAGATTTGGCCTCTCCCCAAAATGACCAATAGCCAAGCATGCAACACATCAGCATGCATCACCCTATGCTATAGCCATCATGCCTATCCCACCATGATTACATCTTCTCCCAACCAAATTGCATGCAAACCCATCATGCACTTGGGGGAGATGAAACATCAAGAGGAAATCTGGTTTGGTAACTTATACAATCTCCATATATGCTTGGAGGGATAAAAAAAATTAGAACAGTAGAGAGACCTTGTATACTGATTTTAGAGAGAGAGGAAGTTAGAGAGAGATAGCTTGAATGTGGGGCTTGATCCATTGAAGGAGCTTAAAGGAAGTCAAGGACTACACGGAGGGACCAAGACCAACTGTTGAAGGTTCTGTTTTAGCACAGCCAGTGAGGGAGACCACTGTATGAAGGTCAGTTGTCCAAAATTTTCTAAAGTTTTCCTCCTTGATTTGGCTACTGTTTTATAGCTTTTAGGATTGTTAATGCATGTATCATGTTTAGACCATAAAATTTGGATCGATTGTGAACATTTGGACCATCAGAACTGCCCCAAAAACCCAAACCCGTAGCAACCGCCATTGATGGACCTTGAGGTTGCAGGTCTGATCCGACCTCAACCAACCGAACTTTGGATGATCAAAACATGAAATAGACCTCCCTAGGATCATAAAAACCCTAGGCCGCGACCCCAAAACCTCAACCTCGACCCCCAAACCGTGAGTTGCAGGTCACGGGTTCCAAACCCAACCCCACCGAAACCGTAACCAAACTAAGTTAGGAAAATGGGGATCGAAACCCCATCACACGTAGGTCACAACGCAAGAAACCCCAAGTGATTTGGACCAAAAATGGGCCATCACGAGTCAGTTGCAGGTTTCGAATTATCGCCTTGAAACAGAGCCATTGAGCTCGATTTGAAGCTCCAAATTGATGTTAGATTGTTAATATGACTACCAGAAGTCGATTAAGGTGGAAAGCAGTGAAAATGGATGCACAAAACCCCACGAAATAGAAGAAATAAAACCCAGAATTTTAGGGCTACAGTAGGGTGAAACGGTGGGGGAGACGATGAACAGTACGGGTCGGGCATGGATCGGGTTTTCGGGTCGGGTCCCGACCCGACCGAGAAACGGATAACCCGTTTAAAACCAAACTGTGTCATTTTAGCATAACTGATTTTAACTTTTAAATTTTAGGGCTGACGTCAGCATGACATCAGCACATTACCCTGAACCGGTTAAACCGGATTGGACTGGTCCGGTTCAATTGCTTAAGGACTGAACCCTTTGGTTCAGTTCAAACCTTTTGGAAATTGCAAACCAACCCCCAACAGTTCTGAATATTACACTGTGGCCCAGTTTCTGATGTTTTAATTCAGATATACCCCTAATAATTTAATAAATAATAAATTAAATTATTTAATTAATTTATTAATTAAATAAAAATGACCAAATTACCCCTAGGTCATAAATAGGTCAAATGAAGTCCAAATAAGTCAAATGAATAGTGTATTTTCACTATTTCAACCATTCCGGACTCAATGGTGGAGTCCGATTTGGGAAATTAAGTCCCGAAAAATACAAACACGTAAGAGTAAATGACCATACTGCCCCTGATGATACCCGAACCCAAATACAACTAAAAGATAGTCTATTTTGACTATGTCAGACATTCCGGACTCAACAGTGAGGTCCGTATTAGCAGATAAAGTGCCAAAAAATACAACACACGAAATTACCAAATTGCCCCTGACACTGTTTAGAACCCAAACAAAGTCCGATTGAGACGAAACTGAAAACAATAGAAACCCTGACACGTAGGGGACTATACACGTGATTGGATGACGAATCGGAGTCGAAACTTCACAACTGTGAAATGACCAAAATACCCCTAACCCTGTATCAAGTTAGATAACATCCGAATGAACTAAGAACTAACCAATGAAAGCTTAAATAATTTCATGACCGGACTGCCTAGAGGTAGTACACATCCTGACTTCTTGGGATCATGCTATAGGATAAAAACTCAAGCCCAGTCATGGAAGGGAAAAACAAGAAATTTACCATTATGTCTAAAGCCGAAAGACTAGCTGACAAGAAGCAACAGGAGTTCATGCAACAACTCTTATGGCAACAAAAGATTATCGAACGGAACATAAGGATAGCCAAAACAACCGAGGTAGTCTCCGTTCGACCGTTTATATACAAGATGCGTACCAAGGCAATGGCAGCGGAGGCTAAACTAAAGAAACAGGAAGACACGGAAACCCTGAAAGAGTGGGTGCAAAGGTGAATTTCAATTATCATAAAAACACATAGACAGCGAGATAGTCTAACTCAGGTTAAATTTTGGATAAACCAAGTTAAGATTCATGTGAGATTTACGAAATGTTCATAAATTTTCTAGGATAAAGAAGGATAAGAAGAAGAGAAAGGCTTCTCAGTTAAGTCCCGTTACCGTACAAGGTGAGTAACCTAGACTCCTGAATTGGTGTATAAGTACACCGTCTAGTTATTGTATTTTTTATACTGTACTGAACTGTTCCTACTGATATACTGTCTTCCATGCTTCTACGCAATGCATGACTATATTTTACCCTGTCCGATTTCACTGTTCCGTATTGAAATGAAATCATCCTTGTTTTTACTAAAAGAATAACTGACTCATGGTACCAAATTCAGTCTTGAACACTGTATGAGCATATTGCACTATTTAAATTGTGCATACTGTACTGTTATCCTGTTATACTGTTCTGCTCCGCTCATTATTGAACTGTTCTGTTGCTGTGATGTTTTGACTGTATTCTTGTTTTAAATATTGTTCAAATATACGGATTTAACTATATCCTCTGAAATGTCTGATCCGACCACCTGTTTTATAAACAACAATGGTTTGAAACCCATGACAGGGGACCCGTGTTACTCACTGGGCTTTTAAAGCTCACCTCTTCCCTAACATTTTTCAAGTGAGGGACCCAACGACCAGGATTAGCGGGTTGGAGACCCGGAGAACTACTTTGAAGAACTTATGAATTAACCATTTTTGTACCTAACTCCATTTTTGAATATGATGTACTGAAACCTAAGACTCGTATCTTTTGTAGGACAATGATGTAATAGTTAACCATGGATGTATTAATGGCTCTGCCAAGGTGTTATGCATTCCCTTAGTTCCGCTGCAACTTATATTAATTGAATGCATTGTAGTTGGATGTTACTGATAAATGGCCTGTGGTTAGGATTACCGTCGGCATTTTGATTTCAAAAAAAAAAAACCGATGGGTGCCTAACTGGCCTGTTGCATGCCCCTAATCCGCACAGGGTGGGTAAGGGGGATGTGACAAGGTTGGTATCAGAGCCTTAGGTTTTACATCCCGAACATAGAACAGAACCTTAGGGTCACCAAAGAACTGAACCCTTAGGGAGTATATGCTCGAGTGGTAGGAACCTTGAGCTAACAATGATCTGAGTATCGTTCTATGAAGATACGCTGAACGAGAGTATTGAAAATTACTTTATTCTGTCTCAGATGCCGCCACGGACAAGAAACGGCAATAGGGAACCGCAAACCCCGACAGAGAGTGCTGCTATACGCGAAATGCGAGCGACTCTGGCTCAGTTCGCCCGGGCTATAGAGGGGTTGAATAGAACCCTGCAGCAAAATCAAACTGGACCAGTCAATAATCCGGCTGAAGCCCCAGCTATGCCACCCCCGCCTGCTCCGGTGCCACCTGTTGGAGTTGGCATCCGCAACGAACTACTGGATAGGTTTCACAAGTTGAGACCTCTATCCTTCGAGACAGTCACAGAGCCTGAGCAGGCCGAAAAATGGGTGACGGTAATGGAGAAAGCTTTTGGACTTCTAATATGTACCGAGGAGGAGAAGGTGAGGCTAGCCACTTATATGCTTCATGGGGAGGCGTATAATTGGTGGTTAGAGGTGCAACGACAGAACCCAGTTATGACATGGGCGGGTTTTGTGGAAAGGTTTTACAGCATGTTCTTTCCGTCGACAGTCCGTGAGAGGAGAATTCAGGAGTTCACAAATCTGCAGCAAGGAGAGATGTCAGTGATCCAGTATGCTGCAAAGTTCTCAGCCCTGTCCAGATTCGCCCCCTCTCTAATACAGGGAGAAAGGGACAAGGCAAGGAAGTTCCAAGGAGGCCTTCGCCTAGGACTTCGAACAAGGGTATCTGCTTTTGAGCTATACACTTATTCGGATGTGTTGAACAAGGCCCTTGTCATCGAAAAGGACATGGAGGACTATAATCAACTCAAAGACCAAGGACGGAAGAACAAGGGGAAAAGTTTCCAGAAATTCCAACCTTCAAAGAAGCAGAAAACTGAAGGTCGAGGCAAAGGGGAGAAAGGTCAGAAGAAAGCAAGGGAGGTGACTAAGTGCCCACATTGTCAACAGTCTCATCCAGGAGAATGCCGCAAGCTGACCGGTGCATGTTACCGGTGCGGGGAAAAGGGACACCTGGTCAAAGACTGCCCGCAGCCACCACCCGATATAAGAGCCCCAGCTCCGATTACCACTGCTACGACACAGAGGCTCCTTCCAGCAGCCCCCACCAGAGATAAGGGCAAGGCACCTCAAGGACGACCAGGAAGGGTGTTTGCCCTAGTGCCAGGGGAGACATCTACTGCCAATATTGTGGTAGCAGGTACACTCCCGATCTGTGAAACTTCTGCACATGTGCTTATTGATTCCGGATCCACACACTCTTTTATATCTCCATTGTTTACTGATAAACTGCATAGAACACCTGAACCTATGAATGAACTGTTGTCTGTACAAACCCCCTCTGGGATACGAATGATTGGGTCCAAAATCCTGAAGGACTGTAGTGTAGAAATTGGGGACCAAGAGCTGTCAGTAGACCTAATACCCTTGGACATCAAGGGATTCGATGTGATCTTAGGCATGGACTGGCTGTCTCGGAACCACGCCACCATCAACTGTTTTGAGAAGAAGGTGTTGTTTCGACGCCCGGGGCAACCCGAATTTGTATTTAGTGGAAAAGGCGTTGTCTCTCCACCCTACCTCATCTCCGCCATCCAGGCAGGAAGATTATTAAGGAAAGGTTGCCGTGGATACCTGTGTAGCATTCTGGATACCCAAGCCCAAACTCCCCCGTTGTCAAAAGTGCCAGTTGTCTGTGAATTTCCTGATGTGTTCCCTGAGGACTTACCGAGTGGGACGGTTGATCGAGAGATTGAATTTTCTATCGACCTCGTTCCCGGAACTCAACCGGTATCTAAAGCCCCGTACCGAATGGCTCCATCAGAATTAAAAGAGCTGAAGGCTCAATTACAAGAGCTGTTGGAGAAGGGATTCATCCGACCCAGTGTGTCACCTTGGGGAGCTCCAGTATTATTTGTGAAGAAGAAGGATGGCTCTCTGAGACTTTGTATCGATTATCGAGAGCTCAATAAAGTGACAGTGAAGAACAAGTATCCGCTCCCACGCATCGATGAGCTGTTTGATCAATTGCAAGGAGCAAGTGTGTTTTCTAAGATTGATTTAAGGACTGGATACCATCAACTTAAGGTCAAGAATACTGACATATCGAAAACAGCCTTTCGAACCCGATATGGTCATTACGAGTTCTTGGTCATGCCTTTTGGTGTGACCAATGCTCCTGCTGCATTTATGGATTTAATGAATCGGGTCTTCAAGACATATTTGGATGATTTCATCATTGTTTTCATTGATGACATATTGGTGTACTCACGGAGTGAAGAGGAGCACGAAAGGCACTTGAGAATAGCGTTACCGACCCTGAGGGAGCACAAGTTATATGCAAAATTCAAAAAGTGTGAATTCTGGCTACCCAGCGTCTCCTTTTTGGGCCATGTGATTTCTGAGGAAGGTGTTGCTGTAGATCCGCATAAGATAGAGGCTATTCTGAATTGGCCTCAACCAACCACCGTGACCGAGATCCGAAGTTTTCTTGGGTTGGCAGGTTATTATCGACGCTTCGTTAAGGATTTTGCTAAGTTGGCGAAGCCGCTCACCCACTTGACTAAGAACAAGGTGCCATTCATTTGGACGGATGAGCAGGAACGGAGTTTCCAACTACTCAAGGAGAAGTTGACTACAGCACCAGTTCTAACTATTCCCACCAAGGAGGGAAAGTTTGTCATTTATTGCGATCACAAGGGTTTGGGATGTGTCTTAATGCAAGACGGTAGAGTCATTGCCTACGCCTCTAGATAACTTCGACCACATGAACAGAATTATCCAACCCATGATTTGGAATTAGCGGCGGTAGTATTTGCTCTAAAAATCTGGCGCCACTATCTATATGGGGAGGTATGTGAGATCTTTACTGACCATAAGAGCCTGAAGTACTTCTTTACACAAAAGGAGCTGAATATGAGGCAACGGCGTTGGCTCGAATTAATCAAAGACTATGATGTGACGATGCAGTATCATCCTGGCAAGGCTAATGTAGTAGCCGATGCTTTGAGCAGAAAGTCTGGCAATCTTGCCTATATGATTACTACTCAAGAGGAGCTGATTCGAGACCTGGACGAGATGGGCATTGAGGTGATCCCACCAGGTGGTACGGCATATTTGGCCAATCTAACGGTTGAGTCTACATTGGTAGAACGGATCAAAGCAGGACAAGCTCAGGATGAGGAGTTAGTCAAAATCTACAAGGAAGTAGAGACAATTGGAAAGACTGATTTTGATATTCAAGAGGGAATTCTGCGGTATCAAGGCAGGCTATGTGTGCCTAAGATAGACAAGTTGAGGAAGGAAATTTTGGAGGAAGCCCACACTTCAAGGTTCACGGTACACCCCGGAAACACAAAGATGTACCATGACCTTAGGGAACTATACTGGTGGCCCGGCTTGAAAAGGGATGTGGCTGATTTTATCACTCACTGTACAAGTTGCCAACAAGTAAAGGTTGAGCATCAACGCCCCAGCGGATTTTTGCAACCACTCCCTATTCCAGAATGGAAGTGGGACCACATCACCATGGATTTCGTATCCGGCTTTCCCAAGTCTGCGAAAGGCTTTGACGCCATCTGGGTCATCGTTGATCGATTGACCAAATCTGCACACTTTCTGCCCGTACAAATGACTTTCAGCATGGAAAGGTTAGCCACGTTGTACATTTAAGAAATGGTACGCTTACATGGCACACCCTTGTCCATCGTTTCTGACCGAGACCCAAGATTTGTGTCACGTTTCTGGAAAAGCCTGCAGAAGGCACTCGGCACCGAGCTTAAGTTTAGTACGGCATATCACCCACAGACGGATGGACAGTCCGAGAGAGTAATACAGATGTTGGAGGATATGCTACGACTGTGTGCACTGGATTTCAAAGGAAATTGGGCAGATCATTTGCCATTGGTCGAGTTCGCCTATAACAACAGTCATCAGGCCAGCATTAAAATGGCACCATATGAGGCACTGTACGGAAGGAGGTGTCGATCTCCACTCTGCTGGGCTGAAGCTAGTGAACAGAAGCTACTTGGGCTGGATCTAGTACAAAAAACCACTGAACAGATTCAGAAAATTCGGAGTAGGTTACAAACGGCCCAGAGCCGATACAAGAGCTACGCGGACAACAGAAGAAAGGATTTGGAATTTGAAGTAGGTGACCTTGTGTTCCTCAGAGTGTCACCATTGAGAGGAGTACTTCGGTTCGGGAGGAAGGGCAAGTTAAGTCCTCGCTATATCGGTCCATTCAAGATCCTGAAAAGAGTTGGACCAGTCGCGTATAGTTTGGCGCTACCACCCGAGCTAGATAAAGTACACCATGTTTTCCATGTATCGATGTTGAGGAAGTGTGTACTTGAACCCGGACAAGTTATTGAACATGAGCCACTCCAGCTGAGGGAGGATTTGTCATATGAGGAACAACCGGTGCAAATTCTGGATCATAAGGAAAAGACCTTGCGCAACAAGGTAATCCCACTGGTGAAGGTTTTATGGAAGAACCACACGACTGAGGAAGCAACGTGGGAGCGCGAAGCAGAAATGCGTGAATTGTACCCAGAGTTGTTCACTGGAGTGTAGTTAGGCTGAGTTTTGGGGACAAAACTCTTTTGAAGGAGGGGAGGATGTAACACCCCAGACTTAATTACTAAATTATGTAATGAAAAACTCTTCTTGAAATCTGATCTGGCATTTAACTGTTTAAATTCAACTGTTTAACACTGACAAAACCCATGTTAGCAAATGTTAAAAATTCTGAGAAACTGATTACTGTCACTGAACCCTCAGACACTGAAGCTAACCTAACTAGGAGTTGACTGAAAGAAACCGCGTCGAAAAATAAGCTACAGAATGAAAGTTAGGAAGAAAACAGTGAAACTGCATTAATGCGCAGCCAAACAGGGCCTAAGCCCGAAATATGGGAAAAAGACCAAAAATGTGGCCAAGAGGATTTGATCCCTTGACCAACCTAGGCAAAATTTGGTTTACCAAAAAAAATTACCACCTAGGCTAGGAACACTTTTGTGCATATATATGCAAAGATATATATTTAATTAGTAATCAGATTTGGCCTCTCCCCAAAATGACCAATAACCAAGCATGCAACACATCAGCATGCATCACCCTATGCTATAGCCATCATGCCTATCCCACCATGATTACATCTTCTCCTAACCAAATTGCATGCAAACCCATCATGCACTTGGGGGAGATGAAACATCAAGAGGAAATCTGGTTTGGTAACTTATACAATCTCCATATATGCTTGGAGGGTAAAAAAAAATTAGAACAGTAGAGAGACCTTGTATACTGATTTTAGAGAGAGAGGAAGTTAGAGAGAGATAGCTTGAATGTGGGGCTTGATCCATTGAAGGAGCTTAAAGGAAGTCAAGGACTACACGGAAGGACCAAGACCAACTGTTGAAGGTTCTGTTTTAGCACAGCCAGTGAGGGAGACCACTGTACGAAGGTCAGTTGTCCAAAATTTTCTAAAGTTTTCCTCCTTGATTTGGCTACTGTTTTATAGCTTTTAGGATTGTTAATGCATGTATCATGTTTAGACCATAAAATTTGGATCGATTGTGAACATTTGGACCATCAGAACTGCCCCAAAAACCCAAACCCGTAGCAACCGCCATTGATGGACCTTGAGGTTGCAGGTCTGATCCGACCTCAACCAACCGAACTTTGGATGATCAAAACATGAAATAGACCTCCCTAGGATCATAAAAACCCTAGGCCGCGACCCCAAAACCTCAACCTCGACCCCCAAACTGTGAGTTGCAGGTCACGGGTTCCAAACCCAACCCCACCGAAACCGCAACCAAACTAAGTTATGAAAATGGGGATCGAAACCCCATCACACGTAGGTCACAACGCAAGAAACCCCAAGTGATTTGGACCAAAAATGGGCCATCACGAGTCAGTTGCAGGTTTCGGATTATCGCCTTGAAACAGAGCCATTGAGCTCGATTTGAAGCTCCAAATTGATGTTAGATTGTTAATATGACTACCAGAAGTCGATTAAGGTGGAAAGCAGTGAAAATGGATGCACAAAACCCCACGAAATAGAAGAAATAAAACCCAGAATTTTAGGGCTACAGTAGGGTGAAACGGTGGGGGAGACGATGAACAGTACGGGTCGGGCATGGATTGGGTTTTCGGGTCGGGTCCCGACCCGACCGAGAAATGGATAACCCGTTTAAAACCAAACTGTGTCATTTTAGCATAACTGATTTTAACTTTTAAATTTTAGGGCTGACGTCAGCATGACGTCAGCACATTACCCTGAACCGGTTAGAACCGGATTGGACCGGTCCGTTTCAATTGCTTAAGGACTGAACCCTTTGGTTCAGTTCAAACCTTTTGGAAATTGCAAACCAACCCCCAACAGTTCTGAATATTACACTGTGGCCCAGTTTCTGATGTTTTAATTCAGATATACCCCTGATAATTTAATAAATAATAAATTAAATTATTTAATTAATTTATTAATTAAATAAAAATGACCAAATTACCCCTAGGTCATAAATAGGTCAAATGAAGTCCAAATAAGTCAAATGAATAGTGTATTTTCACTATTTCAACCATTCCGGACTCAATGGTGGAGTCCGATTTGGGAAATTAAGTCCCGAAAAATACAAACACGTAAGAGTAAATGACCATACTGCCCCTGATGATACCCGAACCCAAATACAACTAAAAGATAGTCTATTTTGACTATGTCAGACATTCCGGACTCAACGGTGAGGTCCGTATTAGCAGATAAAGTGCCAAAAAATACAACACACGAAATTACCAAATTGCCCCTGACACTGTTTAGAACCCAAACAAAGTCCGATTGAGACGAAACTGAAAACAATAGAAACCCTGACACGTAGGGGACTATACACGTGATTGGATGATGAATCGGAGTCGAAACTTCACAACTGTGAAATGACCAAAATACCCCTAACCCTGTATCAAGTTAGATAACATCCGAATGAACTAAGAACTAACCAATGAAAGCTTAAATAATTTCATGACCGGACTGCCTAGAGGTAGTACACATCCTGACTTCTTGGGATCATGCTATAGGATAAAAACTCAAGCCAGTCATGGAAGGGAAAAACAAGAAATTTACCATTATGTCTAAAGCCGAAAGACTAGCTGACAAGAAGCAACAGGAGTTCATGCAACAACTCTTATGGCAACAAAAGATTATCGAACGGAACATAAGGATAGCCAAAACAACCGAGGTAGTCTCCGTTCGACCGTTTATATACAAGATGCGTACCAAGGCAATGGCCGCGGAGGCTAAACTAAAGAAACAGGAAAACACGGAAACCCTGAAAGAGTGGGTGCAAAGGTGAATTTCAATTATCATAAAAACACATAGACAGTGAGATAGTCTAACTCAGGTTAAATTTTGAATAAACCAAGTTAAGATTCATGTGAGATTTACGAAATGTTCATAAATTTTCTAGGATAAAGAAGGATAAGAAGAAGAGAAAGGCTTCTCAGTTAAGTCCCGTTACCGCACAAGGTGAGTAACCTAGACTCCTGAATTGGTGTATAAGTACACCGTCTAGTTATTGTATTTTTTATACTGTACTGAACTGTTCCTACTGATATACTGTCTTCCATGCTTCTACGCAATGCATGACTATATTTTACCCTGTTCGATTTCACTGTTCCGTATTGAAATGAAATCATCCTTGTTTTTACTAAAAGAATAACTGACTCATGGTACCAAATTCAGTCTTGAACACTGTATGAGCATATTGCACTATTTAAATTGTGCATACTGTATTGTTATCCTGTTATACTGTTCTGCTCCGCTCATTATTGAACTGTTCTGTTGCTGTGATGTTTTGACTGTATTCTTGTTTTAAATATTGTTCAAATATACGGATTTAACTATATCCTCTGAAATGTCTGATCCGACCACCTGTTTTATAAACAACAATGGTTTGAAACCCATGACAGGGGACCCGTGTTACTCACTGGGCTTTTTAAAGCTCACCCCTTCCCTAACATTTTTCAGGTGAGGGACCCAACGACCAGGATTAGCGGGTTGGAGACCCGGAGAACTACTTTGAAGAACTTATGAATTAACCATTTTTGTACCTAACTCCATTTTTGAATATGATGTACTGAAACCTAAGACTCGTATCTTTTGTAGGACAATGATGTAATAGTTAACCATGGATGTATTAATGGCTCTGCCAAGGTGTTATGCATTCCCTTAGTTCCGCTGCAACTTATATTAATTGAATGCATTGTAGTTGGATGTTACTGATGAATGGCCTGTGGTTAGGATTACCGTCGGCATTTTGATTTCAAAAAAAAAAAAAACCGATGGGTGCCTAACTGGCCGGTTGCATGCCCCTAATCCGCACATGGTGGATAAGGGGGATGTGACAGCCGAACCCGATCCTTTTCTTTTTAACTTTAACTTGACATTTATATGTGAGTATTATTAACATGAAATCAGCAATCTAATAAACAGTGGAAGACTTAATAAATTTTTCATTTATAATGCTAAAGTTCATTTTATTATACAAACCCGAAAATTTCAAATACAACTACCCCCAGGACGTGGGGTGATGGGAGAACATGGGACAAGTACTATACTTCACTATCAAAATATTCTTGTAGCATATGTATCTGCATCCACTCTACACTTGTTCAGGATTTCAATCCCTACTTCAAAATATGGCGTCCTTTCCTAAAAAAGTCAAATTATTTGTATGAGCTTTGAAAACTCAATAAGTAATTCCTTTGCTCTAGCAAGGGTCAAAGTCAAAATAAAAAGGTCCATAACCTAAGATAAACAAGGTTATGTTAATATGATAGCCAATCAAGAAAATGAAATGTCACAATAACAAGTCACAAAATGTGAATAAACTGAACTGACCCCTCGGGTTTAAGGCACATGCTAGTCAAAGATGCAGTTTTACTTATAAATCTTTCACCCTTCCTTTCACCAAGCAATATGGGATGCGCATGTTGTCCCCTCCTCTTCGGTATCTACCGTCCTCAGTAGGGAGTGCTGCCAACATCATGCCACACTCTTGGATGGGGTCCGACTTACTTTTTTCTCCAATATGTAGATGTATAATAATCACATAATCAAGATATAGAATTTAGTTTAACAATATCCACAAACTAGAATAAACATCGAAATGTGGAATCAACAATAATAGCTGAATGAATTAACAACATATGAAATGTAGAAGAGAATACAACTCTGGCAGTAACAAGAAACGCTGTGTGACATGGCTAGAACTTTACCACATGTAGAGATCAAATTTTACTTGCCTCTTAATTGTATCTCTATAACTCGAATCACCTTTTCTCCTTTTTTCGAAATCCCTATTTAATTAGGAAATACATCCCAGTTCAATGCTATATATATGCATAGCCTATACTTTAACCCATTTCATGTATCGATATTGTAAGTATTTCTTTTAGTAAAATGGACTCCACTATTGAGTTCAGAACGTCGAAGAAAATCGGTTTAGGCCTTTACAAATTTTCATTTGGACTTCTGTATTGAAAAGGGCAAAATGTTCATTTTTACTTTTACATGTCTTTACTTCTCGGGACTTATTTTCACAAATCGGACTCCACGGTTGAGTTCGGAAGGTCCAAAACAATAAAAATTAACTATTCATTTGATTTATTTAGACATTGGATTAATATTCTTTAATTTAATTAATTTAATAACTTAATATAATATTATATACTATTTTGAGCGAAATTGGAAAACATGTGCCATGGTGGAACAATGGTACCCACGCGTGGCTTAGGATCCTTCCCCTTTCACGTGTCTCATGTTCGAACCCTTGGAGAGACTGCTCCCCCATTTTTCTTCTGATTAACTACAGTCCAAACAATGAACTAATGTTTAAAATAGAGATAGGATAACCCCATTCCCAAACAGCGTATCTAATTAATATGTAATCCTAGCAACCAAACAGTTTAAATTTGATTTTAATTTAAAAATCAAAACTCACCTAAACGATGCAGTTTTATACTAAAATAGATCAAAACGACGCAGTATGGCATCCACTATTTATCGTCTTCTCCAGTGGGGTTCCGTCATCCCCTTCGACGATGGCCAATATTTTTTGATCACCTTTTCGGCCACTCTTAATGCAGTTGTCTTCCTAATTTCATGGGGATTGTAACCCTAATCTCAGTTTTTCAAATTGGTCATCCCATCTTTATGAATAAGAGAAACTAGTGGGTCTCCGGCGAGAACCTGTTTCTCCGAGCAACTGTAATGTTCTTATTTTGGGTAAATCCTTCCACTGAAATGACTCAATTTCTTTCCTATTCTCTTCCTGCACCTCAAGGGGTTAAATTCCCATATTTTACATTCATTTTTAAGCACAAAATTTAGAGAACCCAATTATTCTCCCAACCTGCAACTGAGGTTTTCTATCTCATCTCTGGACCATTTCTGTGATTCTTTTTGTACATTAAACCTCTTATCATGCTTTTTCAAACCCAATATTCAAATCTAGCATTCATCCTTTGAATCGTAAAAATAGACTTGAAATTTTACTCACCTTAATTGAGCTTTTGGCTCGCAGGATCCTTTATTTTTCTTCTCCGTTTCTCCCTTCTTCCTTCTTATGAGCTTTAGAATCACTCTCAGCTTCTTGGTTTCTCCTTTGGTTTTTTGAATTTCTCGAAAACCAACCATGCATATTTATAGACAAACACCACCGCCTTCAGCCTCTCCCCTCTCCTTCCTCTCTATTTCCTTTGTCTTTGCCTTTCTTTTTGATTCTGATCTCTTTTTACTCTTTTATTTTCTAAACATTTAATGTAGTAGATATTTTGTATTATATATATGTATATATGTATATATATATATAATTACATGCATCCCCCTTTATGTCGGCAGCCCTTATACAATGCCCCAACACCTTAATCACACACTACGTACACACTCTGTATATGCTTAGTGCATAACAGTCTCATGTATATATATTTCTACACTTTAAATATATATACACGTATATACTTCCTTTATATATATATATATATACTCACATATATATATATACAGTTATATATATATACTCACATATATATATATATATATACGGTTATATATATATATATACATCCATATATATACTTGGTTATATATATATACTTATATACTCATTTATACTATTTACATTCCAAAATCATTTATTTCATTCAATATTGTAATATAAAACCCTAACAGCTCGGGTCTATTTTGGTATTACATTTATTGGCCCAGTCTGTCTTGCTATTATTATTTGACTCTTTTTGGATATTTTTGGAATTGATCTAATTTATTTTGAGTTAGCGTGTTACATTCTACTCCTCTTAAATTGAGTTTTGTCCTTAAAACTCGAATGTTCATAATCTATGAAACACTATTCTCTATCACAAAACTTTTTACATTTATGGTTTCATTTTCAATTAGTCTTTTACGATCATTTAGATCACATGGATCACTAAAGAATCATTCATCATTTACCTTTATCTAACTTGACAGAGTATCAACTACAATTGGTCACCTATTATTTTAGACCAACAAGATTTATTGAATTTCTTCCAAATATTTATTCATCATGTGTCAGCCTCTTTGGGCTTTGGCCTGCATGGCCTTAAGACGAGTTGTTTAAAGCAATGCGTAGCTGTTCAATGGACCGTGATACCATCTGTAACGACCCGCATCCGCTCAGCACAATACGGTCCTTTTGATATTTACTATTCATTATAAAATATCAATGGTCAGAATAATTAATAATCGTCATAAGAATATGGTTAAATTCTTATTTGTAGACTAACTTTAGACTTCTCCCATGACTCCATGAAAACACTAAAGCTCTTTTACTTAGTGGTTTTCAAATTTAGAGCTCTGATACCACTTCTGTCACTATAGAGATCTAAAAATTAAGGGTAAATTTTTTGTTTTTGCCGGTAAGGCAATATTCTTACACGGTTTGCCAGTAGGGTGTTAAACATGCATCATTTAGGAATAATTTATATTTAGAAGCATATTTGGGATATTCCATAGAAGAGAAATATGCTTAGAATATTAAAATACACCTTTTGTAAAACTTTGAGCCTATTCAGAGATAGTTTCAAAAATTGGACCAAAAGGGCATCCGGGAGGCCCGGGTGGATCCAGCCAAACCCAGCCACAGGAAAAAATTTATTTTTTTGAAAATTTTCATTTAAAATGATTATAAGAACTTTGGTTAAAACAAAATATCGAATTGAGGCGTTTTGGGACGGGTTGTAGTGTAACGGAGCCCAAAATTATTAAGGGTAAAAGGGTCATTTTGCCCACTTTGCCTCTCCACTATAAATACAGCCCCCTTAGTGTATTTTTCTCAGAATTTGGGCTGAGATTCAGAGCAGGGGTCGTGCATGGTGAAAAGGTGAGAAAAAGCCCTAGTTTCTTCAAGCTTCTGAAACACACTCCTCGGGTTGGATTTTCCCCAAGGTCCCTTCTGAGAAGTTGTTCCTCTCATCGAGACCTATATTCTCACCAAACAGTTCAGCTGTGCAGCGAACACAACTTCCCCGGTTTGAGAAAAACCATTTAAGGTATGATATTTTGCTAAGTAAGGAATAGGATTGAGTTTAGGGGTGATTTAAATGTTGATTGAATAATTTATGTGTTTATTTGATGTTAGAGAATCACTTAGGACATAGTTGCTTTGAAAACTTAGAGTTGGTAGTTTAGGTAGTTTTGTGTACTTGAGTATTCTTTGGAAATTTGGAAAAGTGATAAACATGAACCATGACTTAAGTGAAATTCATTCTATTCTAGCTTAGGTTCATGTAGACAAAATCTTGTAGTTTGAAAGTTATGATTTATTTAAAGTATTGGTGCTTTATGTATTTTGCAATCTTTGAGAATTTGTCAAAATGATGAACATGTAACTTGTTTATATATTTGATTCATTGCATTTTAGGTATGGTTCATATAGGGAAACTTTCATGGTTTGAGAGTTATGATTTATTCCATGAGTTGGTGGTTTGTGGATTTGTATTTTCTTTGAGAAATTGTTAAAGTAATGAAAATGAAACGTGATCATATGTTTAACTCATTGAATTGTGACTTACATTCAGGTAGACAAAGTGTTATGAATTTGAAGTTATGCTTTACTTTGTGAAAGAGGCATATTTTTAAGTCATGCTCCATGTGTTGATGAAATGTTTCATTAAATTGGATAAGAATGAAATCAAAGCATGTTGGCATAGTGTAAATCTATAGAGGCATGGCGTGAGTTGAGCACTTGGTGCTATGCATTATGAGGGTGTAGATCCTGTGGTGAAAAACCCAAAATTGGCCATTGCATTGGTGCCTGCTTACCCAACGGGAGCGATCCGTAAACCGAGACATGATAGCATAGAGTTGACATGGGTGTGACATAGAGTTGACATGGTGTGACATAGAGTTTGTGTGGGTGTGTCACGCATATTGTCATTGCATAGTGTTGATGAATTGGAGGCATGTAGCATATTGCTATTGCATAGTGTTGATGAATTGAATGACATGTAGATACACATGTACACTTGCACATGCCACACCTTAATTTTGTTCCTTGCATTAGCATTATGTCATACCAGTAGTTGAGCTGACCCATTCATGGGATATCATATTTCAGATGAGGCCCCAGGTGCATGAGACTTGTTTGAGTCTTGAAGAAAGGGGAGGAAATGGATCATGTCGAAGATTTTGCCCTTGGGGCATATTTTGATGATGTATAAGGGCATAAGCCCTGAGACCATATGTATTTATTTGTATACATTTTGTTTATCATGAAAACAACTGGGCAAGGCTTTATGATTGTAATTAATATGATGATGTGATATTTTAAATTCCAAAGCATATGTGTATATGTGGAGAAATACATAATTAGTAGATGTATGTTTTACTTACATGAATTATGGCCATTGAGTGAGGATGGAAATGTGTGAATCAAATTGTAAAATGTACCATGTATATTAGGTGGAAAACAGACTTAGAAAACAAAGGAGGTTATATCCAAATTTCTGGAAAATTAAAGCATTAATTAAGTGTGTAAAACACCATTCAAATGGGACAAATAAATGCCCAAAATGAGGGTTTAGAAACCTTGAAGAAGTGGGATAAAAATGGGGAAAAAGTGGGCTTGAAAAATTTGGAAAACAAATTCAAAAATTGGAAAAATAGGTTGCAGCCACGAACAGTAAAAATGCAGAAATCAGAAACTGCTCTCTGTGCTACAGTGACACGGCCAGGCTGCAGCCTAGCGCCCCATGCGCATGCCCCTCGCGCGCGCGCCGAGGGCTTCCTGCGCGCCCTGTGCCTATGCGCGCCCACCTGCGCGCGCCTGCGTGTGGCACCCTGCCTTGCCCCACTGCTTTGCCTGCTGTTATGCCATGCTGCCCAACCCTTGACGCCCCTGATATCAGCCCCTTTTGGCTACCTTTTTAAGCCAGTTTTGGGCATCTTTTGGGACCATGTTTGGGCATCATATTGAGCCATGTTTGGCCAACCTTTGGGCCATGTTTGGCCACCATTTTGGGCTAATTTTAGTAATCTTTTTGGGCCATGTTTGGACATTTACATGGGCTATATTTAACCTCTTCCTTAAGACCATTTTTAGTGGACTTCTTAAGTTATTCTTGGCCTTGCTTTGAGGTATTTTAGGGTCCACATGGGCCATTTTTACAAGGTATACTTAGAGGGGTTTTGGGATTGCTTTGGAAGCTATTTTCTTAAATATGACTTAAACCATTTTAAAAATTAATTGGGAGAGATACTTGAGCTATATTGAGGAACCACTTTAGGCATGTTAAATAGAAAGTGTTTCATTTTAATTTTGGAGAAAAACTTGAGGAGATAATAAGGGAGATTCAGCTAAAGCTATTTAATTATCAATTATTTATTCCTTTTTAATTTTCGTTAACTCACCCTCGGGCTTGTGGAAATCCGGGGCGTGACAATCACGACCCGGAATCCAACCTGTGCGGATCTAGCATCACGACACCGGGCCAACACAATTGCCGAACCCTGATCCTTTTCTTTTTAACTTTAATTTGACATTTATGTGTGAGTATTATTAACATGCAATCAACAATCTAATAAACAGTAGAAGACTAAATAAAATTTTTATTTATAATCTTAAAGTTCATTTAATTATACAAACCCAAAAATTTCAAATACAACTACCCCCAGGATGTGAGGTGATGGGAGAACATGGGACGAGTACTATACTTCATTATCAAAATATCCTTGCAGTATATGTATCTACAGCCACTCTACGCCTGTTCGGGATTTCAATCCCTACTTTAAAATATGGCATCATTTCCTAAAAAAGTTAAATTATCTGTATGAGTTATGAAAACTCAGTAAGTAATTCCTTTGCTCTGCCAAGGGTCAAAGTCAATATAAAAAAGTCCATAACCCAAGATAAACAAGGTTATGCCAATATGATAGCCAATCAAGAAAATGAGATGTCACAATAACAAGTCATAAAATATAAATCAACTGAATTGACCCATTGGGTCTAAGGCACATGCTAGTCAAAGATGCAGTTTTACTTATAAATCTTTCACCCTTCCCTTCACCAGGCAATATGGGATGCGCGTGTCGCCCTTCCCTTTTTGGTATCTACCGTCCTCAACAGAGAGTGCCGCCAACATCATGCCACACTCTTGGATGGGGTCCGACTTACTTTTTCCCCCAATATATAGATGTATAATAATCACATGATCAAGATATAGAATTTAATTTAACAATATCCACAAACTGGAATAAACATCGAAATGTGGAATCAACAATAATAGCCGAATCAATCAACAATATCTGAAATGTAGAAGAGAATACAAGTCTGGAAGTAATAAGAAACGCTGTGTGACATGGCTAGAACTTTACCACATGCAAAGATCGAATTTTACTTACCTCTTAACTGTATCTCTATAACGTGGATCACCTTTTCTACTCCTTTCGAAATACCAATTTAATTAGGAAATACATCTCAGTTCAATGCTATCTATATGCATAGCCTATACTTTAACCCATTTCATGTATCGATATTACAAGTATTTCTTTTAGTAAAATGGACTCCACTATTGAGTTTAGAACGTCAAAGAAAATCGGTTTAGGCCTTTACAGATTTCCATTTGGACTTCTGTATTGAAAGTGGCAAAATGGTTATTTTGTACTTTTACTTGTCTTTACTTCTCGGGACTTATTTTCACTAATCGGACTCCACCGTTGAGTCCGAAAGGTCCAAAACAATAAAAATTGACTATTCATTTGATTTATTTAGACATCAAATTTATATTCTTTAATTTAATTAATTTAATAACTTAATATAATATTATATACTATATTGAGCGAAATTGGAAAACATGTGCCTTGGTGGCATAGTGGTACCCACGTATGGCTTAGGATCCTTCCCCCTTCACGCATCTTAAGTTCGAACCCTTGGGGAAACTGCTCCCCTGTTTTTCTTCTAATTAACTACAGTTCAAACAGTGGACTAATCTTTAAAACAGGGATGGGATAACCCCATTCCCAAACAGCGTATCTAATTAATATGTAATCCTAGAAACCAAACAAGTTAAATCAGATTTTAATTTAAAAATTAGAACTCATCTAAATGACGTAGTTTTATACTAACATAGATGAAAACGATGCAGTATGGCGTCCACTATTTATCGTCTTCTCTGGTGGGGTTTCGTCATCCCCTCTGGCGACGGCCAATATTTTTCGATCACCTCTCTGGCCACTTTTAATGCAGTTGTCTTCCTAATTTCTTGGGGATTGTAACGCTAATCTCAATTTTTCAAAGTGACCATCCCATCTTCACAAATAAGAGAAACTAGTGGGTCTCCGGCGAGAACCCGTTTCTTCGGCCAATTGTAATGTTCCTATTTCGAGTAAAGCCTTCCACTAAAATGACTCAATTTCTTTCCTATTCTCTTCCTGCACCTCAAGGGGTTAAATTCCCATGTTTTACGTTCATTTTTAAGCACAAAATTTAGAGAACCCTATTATTCTACCAACCTGCAACTAAGGTTTTCTACCTCATCTCTAGACCATTTCGTGTGATTCTTTTTATACATTAAGCCTCTTATCATGCTCTTTCAAACCCTATATTCAAATCTAGCATTCATGCTTTTAATCGTCAAAATAGACTTGAAATATTACTCACCTTAGTTGAGCTTTTGGCTCACAGGATCCTCTAATTTTCTTCTCAGTTTCTCCCTGCTTCCTTCTTTTGAGCTTCAGAATCACTCTCAGCTTCTTGGTTTCTCCTTTGGTTTTCTAAATTTCTTTAAAACCAACCATGCATATTTATAGACAAACACAACCACTTTCAACTTCTCCCCTATCCTTCCTCTCTCTTTCCTTTGTCTTTTCCTTTCTTTTTGTTTTTGATCTCTTTTTACTCTTTTATTCTCTAAACATTAATGTAGTAGATATTTTGTATTATATATATATATATATAATTACATGCATCCCCCCTCATGTCGGCAACCCTCACACAACTTCCCAACACCTTAATCACACACTACGTACACACATACACACACTACACATGCATAGTGCATGGCAGTCTCATGTATCTATATTTGATACACTTTACATATATATATATACACGTATATACTTCCTTTATATATATATATATATAGTCACACACACATATATATATATACGGTTATATATATATACATCCATATATATACTGTATTATTTATATATATACTTGGTTATATATATATATACTTATATACTCATTTATACTATTTACATTCCAAAATCATTTATTTCATTCAATATCGTAATATAGAGCCCTAACAACTCGGCTCTATTTTTTTATTACATTTATTAGCTCGATCTATCTCGGTATTATTATTTGACTCTTTTTGGACATTTTTGGAATTGATCTTATTTATTTTGGGTTGGGGTGTTACATTCCAAATATCCGTTAAGTTCATGCATGTGATTTTAGTGGTGGATGCATATTTATTTAAAACAAAAAGCACTAGTGATGGTGTTGCAAACTTTATAATCTATCTATAACATACTCGGAATTGAAATGTATAATTTACACTCTTGGAGTTTTAGGCTAAGGGGTTAATAATCCACTACTCGTCAGGCCAAGCTCTAAGCAAAATCACCAGCTTAGTGGGAAAGTTTCTATTCATGGATAAAGTTACTACAACCGAGGGTAGATTGTCTTTCACTCGTGTCTATGTGGAGATAAATTCCCAAGCATCCTTCCATACTGAAATCCCTATAGAATAACTCAATGAATCCATTCTTTATCAAAGGTGGAATACGAATGGATGTTAGAAGTTACACATTTTGTAAGATATATGGCCACAACACCATTACTTGCCCTTGTGGAAAGAAGGAACAAATAGATTAAGAGATTAATAAAGTAGTAGAAAATCAAGAGAATGGAATCATTGCAGCTCAACCACCCATTCCAATTGAAGCAAGCCCATCTACAACCCCTGAACCTTCCTACCAACGTAGCCAATATCCCTTGATCCTCTCATCACTTCAAAATCCCCAAATCAAAGTTTTAACATCCCAAACCCCATCCAATGTTGATTAGGGACAATGAGTGGCCAGTTAGGCACTTTACCAATACACTAACTTTGTTTAGTGTCACGACCTAAAACCCACCCTATGCGGATTAGGGGTCCGTGATTGGGTCAACAGCTCGTGGGCTGTTCCCCGTCAAAAGGATCTGAAACACTAAGTAAGGTTTTTTAACAGAACACTTTTTTAATCATCAGTAAAATCTGGTAGCATAGTCAGGTCATCCTTTAATATATGCCAAAAGAACACAAGTGTTTGTAAATACAGATCCTCCAAAACACAAACTGACAGAACCGTGGAGACATGGGCGATATTAAGACCTTCCAGTATTTACTTTAAAACAAAAACTTGCCAAATCACTACAGTGGCTCGTGAGCATTTAAACCTCCTGAGCATTTGAGGGTTTTCCTACTTCTTGCTGTCCTGAAAAAAAATAATAAAGGAAGGGTGAGTGGACAAGGCCCAATAAGTAATTTCCTAGCTTTAACATGGGTCAGAGTTAGTCCACAAGAATAATGGAATAAAGAAACAACAGGTAGTCAATAGCAATCACTAAGATGTACAACAATGACCCGAGAGTCTAAAAGGCTTATCCCAAAATAAGATACAAGAAGATGATAATAGATCAATCAAAATGGGATCTAGCCTATCATGATGAATCGCTGCCACAACAAAATGTTAGCAAATCAAAAATGTATCATGCTTGCAATAATATGATCATTCACAAGGCATAGAATATGATCATGCAACGAATATAAAAATATATCATCATCGATTTCAAATAATCCAGAAATGCATGAATAACTCGGAGCCTGGCATACCCCACTAGAACACACATTCAAATTCGCCTCTTTATCCCGGGCTTACTGCATAGCGCTAGAGCTCTTATCTTTTAGGTCCCGAAGGACATACAAAACCCCTAAAGGGTCTTTCCCCTACATAATCTGTGAATAGATGGGTCATTGTGACTGAGCACAACCCTGAGTATATACCAAATATCATGATCCATAGAATTTCACAAGGGATGTACAATCATACAAAACAATTGATATCACAATCAATGAGTCATACAGTGTGTGGAATAACAAGATTTCTATTAATAGAATATATCACAAGATCAGGACATGATACTCATGATAGTACAATGATGCTCAAGTATCAGTGATCAAATTCACAATGATGTAAGCAAGCAAGTCAAATCCAAAGAACAGGCATAACTGATAACCACAGGTCGTTTGGCTTCAAATGAAGAAATCAAGTACATTAGGTAGTGATAGAGCACAAATTTGGCTGCATGTGAAAATAACATGACTGGTTGGGAATAACTCATATTAAAGCATAGGAGTTACTTATCTCAAAAATAGCTTTCAACAGTTCTATTAATTTAAATCTCCTTTTCTTTCTGCTTGAAGGTTCCTATAAATCTGAAAGTTATTTGTTATTAACTCATCTCAATTATTTAGGTCGTTGTTAATGTTCGTGATTTATTTAACTCTCTCGGTATTATTTAGTATATTTTAAAAGTTGCTAAATTTTATACATCAGCCTTCAAAGTGTTTTATTTGGGTAAACAGACTCCACCGTTGAGTCCGGAACGTCCAAGAAAATAAATCTAGGGTTTCGCGGCTTCTCATTTGGCTTCGGGTACCCCTAAGGGCAAAATGGTAATTTTTTTATTTTATAGGACTTATTTTTTGGAATCTCAGTTCACAAAATGGACCTCACCATTAGGTCCAGAATGCCCGATATAGTCAAAATACACTATTTGTTTAATTAATTTGGACATCGGGATATTTACCTATTTTTAAATAATTTAAATTAATTAATTTAATTTAATAATATCAGTATATATATATATATATATATATATATACATATTCAGTTGGGTTTACAATGGGCGAGCAATGGGTGGCATAGTGGTTGACTCACTAGGGTAAGTGCCACCTCCCCATTTGGTCTTCGGTTCCATTTGGCAGAACAGCGGCTGTCCCATTTTTTTTTTCAAAGCATTCCTAATCCCAATAGCGGATAAGGGGTAAATCAGGGATACGTTATCCCTATTCCATATGCGAACATCAATTGGATTTATTATCTTTGTAGCCAAACAGGTCGGCTTCTGGTTATATAAAAACACGAAATCAAAACGTTGTCGTTCCACTTACTACCCCATCCCAAAATGACGTAGCTTCAGTTTTAGTTTAAACACCCAGGGTTTAAAACGGCGTCGTCCTATTAATGTGTTGGCTTGCTTACGAGACAACACGCATCCGAGTTAACACATTGGGTTTGCTTGAACTGGGCGAGTCGACTCAATCGACTCGTCGTCTGCTTTCTAAGCCTCGACTGTGTTGCCCTAATTCCTGTTTTACTTTTCTTTTAATTTCATGAAATTTGGGGTCAATCTAATCTCTGTTTTTGGGTGGTATAGAATTCTGGATGTCTAGGCCACAGTTTAAGAGCTCAAATCTAGCTCTAGATGCAGTGGTAGGTTGGATACTCTCAGTCTACAAGTGGCTCATAAATGGTCATTTCGTCACCATTTCATGCGTGGTTTGGCTTATTTTGACTGTCATGGTAAGGGGGTTCGATCCTCATTCTAAAAACAGGGACTAGGGGCCTATTTCAGGGGCTGGGTTTCAAACTCGAGCCCTGCACTTCAAGTTTTCTATGATTTCCTTATTGTTTCTAGGTCGCAGTTTAGGGGTTTTGAAACCCTCATGAGGCACAGGTTGGGTTTAAAACATCAAGAACCCATTTTGTGAAGGTCATCTCAGATCTGCATTGTTAAAGGTTTAATAATGGATGTCATGCATGGTTTTAGGGCTTCTTAAGCCTCTCGACCCTCTCAGTCCATTCAGAACAGTTCCTAGGCATCTCAATATTTCATGTATGCAATTCATATGGCTTAAATAAGCTAAATTAGTGAGCAAATTAAAAAGGAAAAATTTTGAGTTTAGGTGGTTTACACCTTTAATCAAACCTCTCCCTTCTCCTAGCCTGAATGTGGGTTCTTCCGTTGTTGATTTAGTTCAGTCGTGTGCTTCTCAGTCCCCTCCTTGTGCACCTCTATGTGAGACACACACACACACACACACCATGCACACACACAATGTCTCTCTCTCTCTCTCTCTCTCTCTCTCTCTCTCTCTCTCTACCACTCACACCCAATCTCTGTTGGTCTCTCACACACACACGTCTGAGTCTCACACACTCAGCACATTCAACACACACACACACACACACACACACTTGAAGGGCTTAAAAAATGTAGGGCCACATATATAATTGTTCACCCATGCATCTACACCAATGCATGCACATCATGGGTTCAGCTGTGATGATGAGGGCTGAGGCATAGGGTGATGTGGGATGAGGTTTTGCATGAATGGCCATTGGCCAATTTAAGAGGTGGGCTTGATTAAATTGAGGTTATTTACATTTTTGTTTCATAATTAAGCACAAAAGTGCTGGCAGCCCAAGTAGGTGCTTAGAATCTTGCCCCACTTGGTCAAGGGTTCAAATCCCCTTGGCCTCACTTTGGCATTTTTTCCTCATTTTGGGCTTATGCCTCATTTGGTTGGTGTAGATTTTTGTTTCGGCTATTTCCTTAATATTTTCTTTTCTATTGCTATTTTTATGAAGCAGTTTCTTCTAGTCATTCCCTATTTGTTAGCTTTGATGTCAAAGGCCTTGCACCAATTTTTATCTCATTGTGTTTTCCGTAGTTAGCTAATTCGAATTTTAATAGTGTTAAAACAGGGTTTAAATAACTAAATCACTGCATTAGATTCCCAAAAAAGACTTCATTACATTGATTAAATAGTAAAATTAAGTTCTGGGAATTACATTTAGCATATCGATGACGTATCTAACTGAACCTCTTTATATTTCACAAAGACTGAAATTTAAAGATGAGAAAAGGACAAAAATCAATTGGATTTGAGGTAGACTAAATGTCGAGTCAAATACTAATATCTAAGTATTTTATCATAAGACCATATGTTACTCAAAAGAATTAATTAGCTCACTCTTGTGGCGATCAATTCTTATGCTACCACTTGTGCATAATGTAAAGTCGCGCTCTTTACACACCATTTTATACCTTTTTTACTATTTTGAATAAAATTATCAACTTTGACTCAGTATAATTACGAGCAAAATGATCCCTTTAATTATTAAATAGCAGCTCATTCTATAATATATCTCATTATCTGTCATGCATGCTCTTCTGGTACTTGACTTTCTTGCCTACTTTTAGCGCATGTTTCTCAGCCCCACTCTAGTTAACACCTCTTCCTTGTCTATACATATAGGCCCAAAAGCCTTGTTTGGCCTACCCTAGGAGACAAGGTTAGATTAGGAGTTCGCCTCTTGGCACTTTACCTTTTGTCTCAAGATGACGCACTATTTTAAAAAAATATTTTTATTTAAATAAGTAGCGTCATGTAGGTTTTTTAAAAAAAATTTAAATATGAGTCAAGTTATTATATGGCGAGAATTTAATGCTCATCAAAGGCAAGTTGTCACGCCCCAAATTTTCATAAACCCGAGGTGTGAATGAGAATAATAAAATAAAAGAATTAAATTAATATATTTATTTTTAATTGACTTTTACTTGTCAATTTCAAAGATCATGTCTTATAATGACATAAAGTGTAGGCAAAACATAGCCTAGGTGTTTTTATAACCCAACTTCAAGGTGGTGACCAGGCATGGTCCAAATGGTTGCTTAGCAGAGCCTAAAATGATGACAAAGTATGGTCAAGGTTGGTGGCCCAATATGGCTTAAATAAAGGTCAAATATTTTCCTAAGTAGTGACCAAACATGGTTCCAAAAGGTAGCCAAACATGGCCCAAGGCAAGTGGCCAAGGGCTGGTGGCAAGGGGTGCAAGGGGCTGGGCGTAGGCACGCGGTGGGCGCGCAGTGTGTGCGCGGCAGCAAGCGCGCGGGGGCAGGCACGCGCAGGCGCACGGGCGTGCGTACGGGCTGGGCTACTGGCTGCTGTTCTTGTAGCTACAATGTAATTGCTGCAACCTATTTTCTTCATTTTCTGAATTTTTTTCCAAAGTGCTGCAAGCTAATTTTTCTAATTTTTAACCTACTTCTTTAAGGTTTTTAACCCCCACCTTTTGGCACTCTTCCTATTTATATATGGGGCATTTTACACACCCAACAACTCTTTTTAATTCACAAAATTTTGACATGGTCTCCTTTTTTTTCTAAGCATTTTCTACCTAATATTTTATAACATAATCCACCACTCTTAAACTAACTACCAAACTACATCCTCTTACTCAACTAAACCATTCATACATAATTTAAACAACAAAACCATTCATATATAATTTGAAACATACATCCACCATATATATATATATATGTATGCATATACTTGAAGCTTAAGTGTTATAAGCTCCATGCTCACTACCAATTTGCCCATTATTTCAATGCTATACAAAATTTTACAAGTTAATGCATACGTCTTAGGGCTTATACCTTCATACAACCAAAAAATATGTCCCGAAGGCCAAATGTTCTTCAAGGTCCACTTCCCCCTCCATGCTTCAGGACTTTATCAAGTCTCATATGCCGGGAGGCTCATTTATAATATGTAATCCCATATAGGGTAAGCACAACAACTTGTATGACATAAGACTAATATAAAGAATAAAGATAAGGTGTGACATGTGCAAAGTGAACATTTATAAGCTATAAACCTCCTAATTCATTAATACAATGCAATAGCAATATGCATGACACACACATGCAACTCTATGCCCAACCCATGCCTCGCTTCACGGTCCGCCCCCGTCAGCACGCGAGTGCTGTCATTGGCCAGATTTTGGATTTTTCACCACAGGATCTACACCCTCATAATGCATAACACCAAAGTGCTCAACACACGCCATGTTTCCAAAGATTCCTTGATTTTTCTATGCAATTTCAATGAGGCATTTATCAAACCCATGGAGTGTGCCTTAAATAATGCATCATACATAAAGCAACTATAACATTTAAACCAAAAAACTTTGTCTACATGAACATAGCATATAATCCAATCAATTATACATATAATCATGTTATATGTTCACAACCTTACCAAATTCTCAAAGATTACACAAGTACACAAAGTACCAATACATTGAGCAAAGCATAACTTTCAAACTACAAGACTGTAATACCCCGACCCAAAAATATCGGGTCATAGGGCACATATTACGAGGCAATGAAAAATTAGTGTAAAGGTATTTACATTTAAAAGGAGAATTAATAATTAATTAATTAAATCCAAGAAAATAAACTATTATGAAAACACACAAATGAAAGTGTATTGTGTATGGATAAGTATATATATGTATGCTTGTATAAGTATACATGTGTAAATACATTGAAAATGCAATAGATTAATGTATTTATGTATATATATATATATATATATATATGAACATGTACCTAGAGGTGAAGTGAAGGGAAATTAAGTGAGAAGAGATGGCCATTAATTGTTGGTATGTACATGTATACATATATGATATACACACCCCATTGCATACACACGACACACAAGATTCAGTCTCACACAAAGAGAGAGAGGGAGAGAAAGTTTCTGAGAAGAAGAAAGAAGCAGAATTGAAGAGGGCCAACAATCTCAACCAAAAAGGTGAGAATACACAAAAACCATCACTTTCTTTCTCTAGAAATATGCATGAATAGAAACTGTTTGAAGCTTAGTTATGCATGTATAATGTTAGATATGTGTTTTAGAGTTGATTTAGCATGAAATCAGGCTATGAAAACACCTAAAAACATGTAACCCAACGGAGGTCGCCATTGAAGACCTTGCTTGAAGCAGGTCTGATTTCATCATCACCAAACTGTGTTTGGTGTATAGGGACTTCAAGTAGACATTATAAGCACCCCAAAAACATAAATCCGTGACTAAAAATCACAAGAAATGGCCTCCAAACATTGACTTGCAGGTTACGGGTTTACAACCCAAACCTTTAAACTCGTGATTAAAACCACTCTTATGAATGGGAACAGAATCCTCATGAAGAAGGGATCAAAATAAGCCCAGCTTCGTAAAAAATGATGAAGAAACAAGCGTAAGCCGTGGGTTTACAGGTTGGATTATCACATCCTAAACCGAACACATGAACGCGTTTTTAAGCCAAAAAAATGAATGCCAAACTGATTGGTGATGTTTTAGGAACATTTTAAATCAAAAACAGTGGCGAATGATAGAGCAAAGATTCACGAAAATGAAAAACATGAAAACCTGCAACTAGGGCAACACTGGGGAAGAAATGGGGAAGAAGACGAACAGTGACGGTTCGGGTCAAAACGAGTCAAATCGGGTTCGGGTTGGAACCCGACTCGTCGTATAAACGGTTAAGTGGGATGGCGTCGTCTTGGCTTATGTTTTAAATTTTAAACCATTAGGGCTGACGTCATCATGACGTCAGCATCACGCAATAAACCCAACCAGACCGGATTGGTTCAGTTGAAACTGGACCGGTCCATTTGAGGTAGAACTGAACCCACTGGTTCAGTCCGGAAGTTTTAAAAATTCTATTTTGACCTCTGAACTTCTGGAAAAATGTATTGTGGCCCAACTAATGGAAAAATTATGCAATTACACCCCTGGAAAATAATTAAATAAATAATTTAATTATATAATAAATAAAGCAAAATTACTATTTTGCCCCTGAGTCATATATGAAGCAAATGAAGTCCAAATTAAACATATGAATAGTGTATCCTTACTATTTTGGATATTCTGAGACTAATGGTAAGATCTGTTTTGCGAGACAGGACCCCAAAAAATAAAGACACGTAAAGGGGTAAATGACCAAAATACCCCTTGTTCAAAATAAACAAATTATTAGTGTATTCCTACTATCTCGAACCTTTTGAGTCCAATGGTGGGGTCCAAATTATGAAACGAAGTATGGGAAAATACAACACGTAAATTGGTGAATGACCATTTTGCCCTTTGTCATACAAAAGTCCAAATTAAATTCTAGGAAAGCCTAAACCGACTTTCTTCGACGCTCCGGACTCAATGGTAGAGTCTATTTGACCAAAAGAAATGCCTAAAATAAAAAGACATAAAATTTGATGAATAGCATCTGTCAGATGACTGTAAATTGAAATATTGTCGAAGTACTAAACTAAGGCAAGTGAAATACGAAAAGACACGACACGTAAACATGTGAAATGATAAAATTTAACCTTAAAGGTTAATAGAGCTACCAGAAGAGTTTAAGTCAAAAACAAAATACGTTCCTGACACATAGATCTATATTTTAGAATACAGTAGAAAGACATTTAATTCCTAACACATTGATTTGCCTTAGGTAATTCATGCTATGGAAATAATGAGCAAAGAGCAACGTGAGAATGACAAAAAGCAACAAAAATTCATGGAAGAACTGTTACGGCAGCAGAAAGTGATTGCCAAGTTCATCAGAATAGCCAAGACGACAGAGATCGTCTCGGTGAGACCGTTCATTTATAAAACCCCCACCAGGGCAATGTTGGCCGAGGCTAAGAGAAAGAGAGAGGAAGAAAAAGAAAACACCGAAACTTTAAACGAAGGGGTCAAGAGGTAATACTTGTTTCTTACTCATTATATACGATACCACTATAAGATAAGTTGTAGTTAACTTATGTAGTGAAAGAAAAGTTAAGTTTTAGTTGATCAATTTCATTGTGAAATTTACGAGTCCTTTACTAAATTGTTTTAGGATAAGGGAAGATGAGGGCAAGACTCCTTAGTAGGGTCTGCAGTACGAGGTGAGTAACCCTGCATTCGAAGTGGAGATTTAACTCCATGGAATCCAAAGAAGTTTTGAGTTTGAGTCATGAAAAGTATTTGAATATCGAATTCAGTTTTCATACGCCTTCTGTTTTAAATTATTCTGTTCAGATATCAGATTTACTTACAGTTTCCTTTAAATATGCCTTAGCATGTTTGAGTTTTTAAATTGCAAAATCTCTGAGATATATTCTGAATTCGTATATTCTGAGAGTTGAAAGTTCTATTATAAAGTTATATACTTTATGTTTGAATACTCTTAAATAGTATTTATGAGAAGAAGTCATGAGATAAAAGTAGTTTCTTGAAATACAACATAACTATGCATAAGCACGAGACAGGGTATTGGGGTTCGCAAGGGACTCCATTATCCTGTGGAGCCGACAAGCTTTTGGGTTCTACGGAATTCAATTGATTGTCAAATGCCTAGTAGCAGGATCTAATCCCACAGGCAAAGAGATATCTCGACGGGAGTAAAACGGGAGTCTGGTTCGAAACAGATTCCAAGAGTTAAAGTGAGAAGAAGAGATATTTGAAAATGAAAGCAGATTTTAATCCTCATTTTCATATCTACATGTTTGAGTTTATATATACTCTATTTAAAGAAGAATACATTTTTAGCTTGAGCACTTTACATGTTTCAGAGTTATGAGTTTTATGGAATGCATATATTTTGTATTCAGAGTTACAAGTTTTATATGAAAAAGCATATGTTAGCTTGAATATTTTAAATGTTTCAAAGCTATGAGTTTTATGAATGCATATATTCTGTGTTCAAAAGATACGAACAATTGACAGTGATTGATTTATAAACCTTTATGAGCTAAAACCACTATTGATTGAAAACCCCATAACGAATGTTAGAATTACTCACAAGCTTAGATTAGCTTACTCGGACTTTATTCGGACCCCCCTTTCAGGTGACTGATGATGATTGAGATGGAAGATGGTGCCTTAACTAGCTTTTGGAGACAAGCACTTAGATAGTTTCTGTTAGAAGACTCTACAAGCTTTAATAGTGTTTTGTACTAAAACAATATGATGTAATGTGTATAACCCTACGGGGTAACTGATGTAGATGGTTATGTAATATAAGTCTGTAATATTTTTAGTTATGCTTTGATTGTATAACCATGTGTATGCATATGAGCAGAGCGGCAGTACCGGACGGTGTGCTTAAATTTTAAATGAGAAAAGAAAAAGTTTTCATGCTTCCGCAAAACACAGGTTGCACCGCCGTTTGATACCGCTGCTCACAGGACCGTTCCGCCCAATGGCCCTTGGGCCTGAGGGTGGCGGGTCGCGATGCGAGATTTGCACAGGGTAGGTTTCGGGTCGTGACAAAGACTTTGTCTACATGAACATAAGCTAGAATGCAATGAATTATATATATATATATATATATATTCATGTTACATGTTCATCACTTCACAAAATTCCCAAAGAATACATTAGTACATAAGGTACCAATCCTAGGTTTTCAAAGTAACTATATGCTAGGTGGTTTTCTAACAACAAGCATGTAAGTCACACAATCAATTTATAAAAACATTACATCTCACGACCCGAAACCCACCCTACGTGGATTAGGGGTTGGTGACTGACATTGCTACTCGGGCAGGCTATACAGAATCAAATGAATAGCACAAAATGATGAATATTTTTTTTTTCATATACTTTATATAATAAATCATGTATCACTGAATCATTGATTGCGGAAGCTACACCTGATGCAATTCATCTTATCATTAACCCAACTCCAATAATCATTAATCGAATATCTCCAAGTACCATTTTATTCACCATGACTCACAAATCAAATTTAACACCTATCCCAATGATACAATATTAAAAATACCTATTATCTGATCAGCCTTACATAGTACGCATTCAAATCGTATCTTGGGGTTCACGTCATCAATATTGTTGATAGGCTGGCCAATAGCTCTACTAGTCACCCCATTTGCCCCATTCTGTTCCTTCTCTTATAGAGTTACTTGAAAAATATATATAAATATGGAGTGAGCTAACTTAGCTCAGTAAGTAAATTACCTTGCTCTGCCATGTATCAGGGTCAGTACAAAAAGTGTGAAATCAAGACAAGCAAAAGATATGGAGATACAATAACCAGTCATAGAAACAACAGAGATAACCCGAGGGTTCAACAGGCACGTCCCATGAGAAAATGATACAAGTGAATGACAAATCAACAATGGGGACTTGGCCTATATAATAGTTAGCTGCCACAATTCATAAGTATCACAAATAGCCAAATCGGATCAATGATAGGCTTGCAAGACATAACAGAATCAAAAGTACTAGAAATCCAGCGTATCAATAAACAATGATACATCATCATATAGTCAAGACAAGCATAGCAAGCATATCAAGAATGAGAGAGTGTAATATCAGAATGTCAATAAATGATATGAATACTAACAGAATAGATGCAGAAACATATAGGGCCCGGCATACCCTCTAATGCACTTATCCAGGTTTACCCACCATCAGGCTCCTGAATAGCACTAGAGCTCTTTACATACATCAGGTCCATTATGGACTTCGACCCACAGGTCCAGAAGGCATCTATGAATCAGACGGACGTTGTAACAAATCACAACCTCAAGCGCTTATATTAATAAAACCATGATCATCAGTATTCCACAGGCGATGTACATAATTGTGGAATAGTAAATCCTCAACAGTGAGGGGCATATAAACTTTCCAATATTCATGTAAGTATAGAAATGAACAATTAATCATATGGGATATTGGAAATCAATTTCACAATAGATTCACAAGGCAGAATGGCATCAAACTGGAGAAATTAACAAGTGTTAGGCATGTATAGGAGTACAAAATTCGGCAGCATAAAGAAAAGACATTGTGACATGGCTGGGAATTAACACATGTTAGAGTTTGAGTTTTTACTTACCTTGTAACGTTCCTCCTTTCCTCAAAATGTATTAGACTGCTTTGTCATTTCCTTTTTACGTCCCTATAAATCAGGAAGCATTTTCTTAGTTCAACATTGCGTAAAATTTTAATCTGAATTTGTGTATGAATCTATGATCTTGTTTTAAAAAAATGGACTCTGCCATTGGGTCTGGAACATCGAAGAAAGTCAATTTAGACCCTTTCGACTTTTTATTTAGCTTCGAGCATATTAGGGGTAATTTGGTAATTTATACTTTAACGTGTCTTAATTTTTTGGAGTCTCTTCTTGTAAAATGGATCCCACCATTGGATCCAGAATGTCCGAAATAGTCAAATTACACTATTCAGTTATTTTATTTGGACGTCGAATTATATTTTGATAATTAAATCAATTTAATATACTAAATTAATTTAATTAGTTAAATTAATATTATTTATTAATTTTTTTAAGTAAATGCCACATGTGCCATGGTAGCACAGTGGCAGCAAATGGGGCTTTTAAGTCTCTGGCTAGGTTATGGTTACCCATTCGAACCCCAAGGGGCGCAGTCCCCTTTATTTGTTCTTTCTGATTTACCCTAAGCCAAACAGTGGATAGCTGGGCTAAACTGGGATAGAATATCCCTGGCCCAATAGCGAATCAGCAATTTAATTTCTTACCCTCGCAAACAAACGGACCCAGATCTGATTTAATTTTAAAAAACACAACACCCAAAATGGCACCGTTCCACTAATGGCCCGTACGCTCGTTTGGTTGGTTCCCGAGCCGAACCTAATCCGACCCGGAATCCGGCCCAACCCCTGGTCATCTTTTCCACACTTTTTTTGGCGAGCTTTGGCAACCTTCTCTGGCGTCGGTGGCCGAATTCTGGAATTCTAAAACTTTAAATCTCATTTTTTTTTCTCTATTTTGAACCTCTCTTTTTAGCCTAAACAGTTTCTGAGACTTTAATCTTCGTTTTGGCATGGTTTTCATGGGCTAGATTTGGGCTATTTTGCTCTGTTGGGTTTCGATAGTTGCGACTGTAACGTGCTCGGTTTGAGCTCGTTTTACCATTATTTTTTATGGTTCTTGTTTGGTTGTGACCCTCAGTCTAGTGGTTTCAAATCCACGTTTCAAGAATCAAGTTTGGAACTTGATTTCAAGAGACCTAATCCCTGGACTGTGACTGTAACTCGAGTTTTCTCCTCGGTTTTTGGTCTATTTTCGATGGTCCTTTTTGGATTGTAACCCTGAGATGGTCTAGATCACGCCTTTGCCAACCAATCCTGGATCGATTCCAGTTGGTCTAGACCTGAGCTCGGGGCAGCCATTAATGGTGGTTTTCGTGGGCTTCCCTCACTCTAGCCCTCATAGGCCTCATTTTTTACACTTAGTTAGCTTAATAACCCATTGTATGCAAAATAAACTAACAGTTGCATTCAAAAATGAAATCTCTTAGAGAGAGGAAAATGTTACCTCTCTCTTTCTCTCTCTCTCTCTCTCTCTCTCTCTCTCTTCGGTTTCCCTCTCTTCTTCTAGCTTTGCTCCTCAAACTTTCTAGCCACTGTCCTGTTCCTGCTTCCTTCCTTGCATGCAACATGTAATGAGCCTCCACCTCACTCCTTTCACAAATTCCTCTCTCTCTTTCTCTATCTCACACATTCTCTCTCTAGTCGAACACACTTACACTCAAGTCTGCATTAGGTCCATCACAGCACACTATTATAGGTAACATAATAATTTCCTTTAGTCCCTCACGCAACTCCTCCCTTAGAGTTGTCAATTAGGTCTAGGCACTCAATTAGTCTAGGTGTATAAATATATATATATATAAATATATATATATATATCTGCATGTGTTGTGATTGGTGGAGGAGAGTGGTGACCAATAGTGTGGTGCCACCTCAAATTTGAGTGTGCTGAATTTTAAACTTTAGTCATGCATGTATATATATCTTATGCATTATTTAACACAAAAGTGCTTGTGCCCAATTTGTTAAATTTTTGGGAATAAGTTTCTTACTCTTTTTGGTCTAGGGATCAATTCTCATGTCCAACCCTTTTTGCCTCTTTTTGGCCATTTTTATCTTATGCCTTGTTTGGCAAATCAAAATGCATATTTTGGCTTTTTCCTTTATATTTTATTTTCTATTGCTCTTTTTACGAAATGACTTCTTCTGGTCGTTTCCTATTTTGGTTAGTTTCGATGTCCAGTGCCTCATGTCGATTATTATTTCTTTTTGTTTTCCGTAGTTAGTTAATTCAAGTTTTAATAGTGTTAAAATGAGGCTAAAATGGCTATCTTAATGCATTATATTCCAAAACGACATTATTTCATAATTTAATTAGTAATTAGGTTCAAGGTATTACACCCTTCCTTTTTCAACGTATTTAATTATTTTATTTGCTTATCGTAACCATCAAGAATTTTCTGATTAGTTTTCTCAATTATTCTTTATCTTGTTTCGAATTGATAATTAGCGAACTAATTATTAATTAATCAGGTTGGAGTGTTACATCCTATCCCCTTAAAAGAAGTTTTGTCCTTAAAACTTAGTTGATCATATTTAGGAGACTCTAACTTCTCTTACACTCATTCTATCATCATAATTTCTCCTTTTTATTTGTCCCTTGATCTATCATGGCATTTTAGATACTGTTTCTCCAAACAAGAAAACATTTTATACAAGTTTCACACAATTTCATATCAAATATAGGAAATCCTCAATAAGTCGAATTTACAACCACAAAATGTATGATCTCATCAAGATGCGATTATTAGACCCATATTAAGCCCTACTTGGTGACCCTCCTCAAGTGATTCGAAGCATTCATCTATCATTAGTCCTACTAAGGGAACTAATCAAATCATACGACGGTCCATTGTCTCTTATGAGTTACCTTCTTGACCGTCAATCAATAAAGATTCAACCACACTAGATCTAGTCCTTACTTAACTTAGGTTTTTAATCCCTGACCCAACAGGCCTTAGTCTTTAGACTACCTAGAATCATACATTCATTTTGTCATCTGGTCTCAGTTTCTCTATTTCTGAGAATTTCACAATTTCATTTCCAATTTCCTCAATTGGGACTCATCACTTGGTAAGCTCAGGTACTCTATGGTTCTTAATTCATGACTGAATGTTTTGATGTGGACAATGGTTCAGGAACCAGTTCACAAACCATTGCACATATCTTTATACTCTTCTTCATTTAATTTTAATAGTGATTACAAGGGTCAAAGATTTAACTTTTAGCTTCTCGACGTTTTAAGCTTAAGGTTCCCAAATCAACATTTCAATGTTTATTTCTTTAGTCTTCAAACATATAGCTATGGATCCATTATGCTTTCATTACTCACTCAGAGTCATCTTTTCAGTTATTTGACTATTTCTCACTATTACTAGTATTTTGACTAATCCTACGCCTAGTCGTCGTATAAGTTTCCATTCGACGCTAATGTTATGATTGTGTTACCATTCATGGTTTTCCAACCTCTATCGGTGTCATGTGGTGCATCATATGCCAGGATGGTTTACTCGTGTGTTCCTTGTATTACGACATTTTATTTCATGTAAGGGTAACTTTTAGTTTCATTTGTAATACTCATTTGTGATTCTCGATCACGTGCCTATTTCTAACAGTCACTTAGGTTGAAGATTCACCAATTCTCTTTCGTTTCATTTTGTATTATTTCATTGGTACACCTGCCTTTGTTTTCGAATTCTCCCATTCCTTTTTGTCTTTTGTTCACGATTGAGCCTTCCATGAATTTTTGTTCTCCCATTCCTTCATAGATTATAGCAATTATGTTTAGTTCATTTCTTCTTTAAGTCTTAATGGACTTATTAAAATTTCTTTGGACAATCTTTTACCCCAGTCATTAATTTCTTTCATGACAGTCTACTTTTGTAGGCATTCTCAACTGTAAGATCATATTTCGTTCACCTTTATTTATTTATTTATTTTTTCATATCATTTAAACAATTTAAATCTCGAAGTCTCATGACTTTTTAATTTACAGTCATTATTTTGGTTTTCCTTTGTTTAAAGGGTTATTCGAGTATTTAGTTTTCGTACTCGGTAATCATATTCGGTTTTCATCACATGTTACGTTTCTTCCCCAATCATTATTCAATATATTCATTTTTACGAAACTATTCTTCCAGAGAACCAGTTCGCCTGTATAGGGAGTTCTTCATACATTCTGTGACTATGAAGTCACACTATCATATGTCTAGTTTCATCTAGAACCGAAGATTCAATATCATACTGGTACTTACTCATTTGTAAGAACTGTTATTCACAATCTTGTCCATTCTTTGACTTCATATCATTTTTAGAATTGCTTAAGCAATTTGGCCATCTTGTCATTAGATCTTTACATTTGGCATTTAGAGTTTATCACAATTAATTAAGGTTTTCATAATTATGGAAGCTCACAATTCCCTCATTATTACAATTTTAGTCATTCTTACATTCTTCCCACTTACAATTGTTATCGTAGTACCTCAGGAATCATGCATCTCTTCATATCTTAATTACTGTCCTCACAATCCTTTCGGACATTCGCTACAAGTTCAGCCTCTATAACCATTAGATTACATTAATCTTCAAAAGTTATGTAGAATCATCAATCATTTACCTTTGTAGCAACTCGACTAAACTCGATAGAGTATTATTCACAATTGAGTCATATCGTCATCTAGTTTAATAAAATCCATTGAATTGCTCCCCCAATAATCATTCATCATGCAGTAGTCTGCAAAAGAATCATCACATTTATAATGTTATCTTTAACAGTCTCACCCATTCAATAGTTGTCTTTCAGGGCTCCAATTGTCTTTTCCTTATTTGGGCCTATCTATGATTCACTCGAGAATCTTCATATTCTTGATATATCATCAATTTAACTGGAGTCTCAAGCTTTTCACGTTACTATTCTTTAAGTCTCCCTCAAGCTATTTCTCATATTGATTGTTGTCAGATCCACCGATTTTTCAAGATATTACAGTTCTAGTTCTATGTCTTCCTATATCTCCCAAAAAAGCATTAACTATTGCCTTTGTTCAGACTATAGCTTCCCTAATTTACCAGTCGATACATAACTCAGCCATTTTAAGGATCAACAACCTCAATACCGCTATGATTCTTTCAAAGAATCCTCAACCTTTGCCTTTAAGCATACTACTAGCTCCCAAAAGTCATTATTTAATTGATCACTTCAATCATCCACGAATCATCAAATTCAGTTATAGCATAGTCTTTCCCAAAGACTATTAATCTCAGCATCTAAACACGCTATCGTCTTCCAAAAGCCACTGATCATTTAATCATTTAAATTATCCAATCCTCAAATCCAACCTCGATACAATCCATTCCAAAGAATCTTTAACCCTAAGCTCCGATATAGTCCTCAAATTCTCAAGATCGTCAACTTCACTCATAAGCGTACCATTGTCTCTTGAGAATGATTGATCGTTAGATCATCATAGTCACCCAAGAAACATCAACCCCAATCATATATTGATCTTCCCCAAGGAATCATTAACCTAAGCTCTGATACCACTCTGTCACGACCCGAAACCCACCCTACGCAGATTAGGGGTCGGTGACCGACACTGCCACTCGGGCAGGCCGAACAGAAACAAATGAATTGCATAGAATGATGAATATTTTTTTTTCATATACTTTATATAATAAATCATGTATCACAGCATCATTAATTGCGGAAGCTACACCAAATGCAATTCGTCTAATCATGAACCCAACTCCAATAACCATTAATCGAATATCTCCAAGTACCATTTTATTCACCATGACTCACAAATCAAATTTAATACCTCTCTCAATGATACAATATTAAAAATACCTATTATCTTATCAGCTTTACACAGTACGCATTCAAATCGTATCTCTGGGTTCACGTCATCAATATTGTTCATAGGCTCGCCACTAGCTCTACTAGTCACCCCATTCGCCCGATTCGGCCCATTCAGTTCCTTCTCTTATAGAGCTACCTAAAAATATATATATAAATATGGAGTGAGCTAACTTAGCTCAGTAAGTAAATTACCTTGCTCTGCCATGTATCAGGGTCAATACAGAAAGTGTGAAATCAAGACAAGCAAAAGATATGGAGATACAATAGCCAGTCACAGAAACAACAGCGATGACCCAAAGGTCCAATAGGCACGTCCCATGAGAAAATGATACAAGTGAATGACAAATCGACAATGGGGACTTGGCCTATATAACACTTAGCTGCCACAATTCATAAGTATCACAAATAGCCAAATCGGATCAATGATAAGCTTGAAAGACATAACAAAATCAAAAGTACCAGAAATCGAGTGTATCAATAAACAAGGATACATCATCGTATAGTCAAGACAAGCATAACAAGCATATCGATAATGAGAGAGTGTAATATCATAATGTCAATAAATGATATGAATACTAACAGAATAGATACAGAAACAAATAAGGGCTCGGCATACCCTCAGATGCGCTTATCCAGGTTTACCAACCATCAGGCTCTTGAATAACACTAGAGCTCTTTACATACATCAGGTCCATTATGGAATTTGACCCACACGTCCAGAAGGCATCTATGAATCAGACGGACATTGTGACAAATCACAACCTCAAGCACTCATATTAATAAAACCATGATCATCAGTATTCCATAGGTGATGTACATAATTGTGGAATAGTAAATCCTCAGCAGTGAGGGGCATATAAACTTTCCAATAGTCATGCAAGTATAGAAATGAATAATTAATCATATGGGATATAGGCAATCAATTTCACAACAGATTCACAAGGCAGAATGGCATCAAACTGGAGAAATTAACAAGTGTTAGGCATGTATAGGAGTACAAGATTCGGCAGCATAAAGAAAAGACATTGTGACATGGCTGGGAATTAACACATGTTAGAGCTTGAGTTTTTACTTACCTTGTAACGTTCCTCCTTTCCTTAAAAGGTATTAGACTGCTTTGTCTTTTCCTTTTTACGTCCCTATAAATCAAGAAGCATTTTCTTAGTTCAACATTGCGTAAAATTTTAATCTAAATTTTTTTATGAATCTATGGTCTTGTTTTGACAAAACGGACTCCGCCATTGGGTCCAAAACATTGAAGAAAGTCAATTTAGACCCTCTCGGCTTTTTATTTGGCCCAATTTGAAACTTTTGCAAGTTTTAGATTAAAAAAGGCCCATTTGGGGGTTTTGCTCTACCAAAATGGCAGATATCGGCCTACCGATACTGAAACCCCATCACACACATCAAGAATGATAAAATAGACTTCCACGAACTTACGGCACTTGGTTCAGATCACCGATTTGAAACTTATGCAAGTTTCTGTTCTATAAAGGCCCATTTTGGGGTTTTGACAGACCTAAAAACCATATATCAATCTAACAAGCCCAAAACCCCATCAAACACCTTAAACATGATAAAATAGACTTGCACGAACTTACGGCACTTGATTTGGATCAACAGTTTGAAACTTATGCAAGTTTTTGCTCTAAAAGGCCCATTTTGGGGTTTTGACGGACCAAAATGCCGGATATTGGCCTAACTATCCCGAAACCCCATCACACACCTCACAAATGACAAAATTAACTGCCATAAACTTACGACAATCAGCTCGGATCAGTGGTTTGCAACTTATGCTACTTTATGCCGTTCTTACTATTTATGCATGCAAAAAAAAAAAACTATTCACATTCAATATTCATATATATTTAATAAGTGTTCTAATATATCATTTGATCTTTATTTCAAATTGATCGGGATTATTGCGCCACCATCTTTATGTTTTGCATTGGGACTTATTATTTTTATTTGTTTTTTCTTCTTTTTATGGACATCTGTAGTTATATTTTTTTATACAATTTTGTATTTTTTGTAGATATTATTAAATTTTACTTTTACAAATGTAAGTAATTAGTATAATATACATATGAATTTATTTTTCCTTTTTAATATATTCATTTCAGAATGTTTGAATTTTATTATATATCAGGATGATTGATACAAGTTTAAACAGGAATAGCAGGAATAAAACAACAAATAATTCAGGTAAAAAAAAAAAAAAACTTTTAGCGACGCACACAAAGGCGTCGCTAAAAGCAATGAAATTAAGTTATAGCGACGCTTCACATTCGTCACTAAAGAATACCAATACATTATTAGCGACGAACAACAAGCATCGCTAAAGGTTTGAGTAATACACAATTAGCGATGCACAGTTGGCGTCGCAAAAGGTTACCATTAGCGACGCACAAGAGCGTCGCTAATGGTAACCTTTTGTGACGCCCACTGCGTCTATGTATAGTATTAGCGACGCCATGCCTGATTATTAGCGACACAACGTGAATGCCGTTAATAGTTACATTTAGCGACTACATGCAAGTTTATGCATCGCTAATAGTATTGGCGACATGACTATTCGCGACGCTTTTAGCTACGCCCATTGGTGCATCACTAAAGAGATTTAGCGACGTGTACGGCTACTATTAACGACGCAGCGGGCGTCGATAATAGTGTCTTTTCCTATAGTGGATAGTTAATGCATTTGAAGATGATAATAAAGAAGTCACTCACATAACCCAATAGGACATAGATTCTTTAAGCCCTTTATGACTTACCCAAAAACGTACTTGTAGGCTCCCTTCTAGGGATGGAAATGGGGCGGGAGACCCTTTTCCCAACCTCACTCCGTGAAATTTTTTTTTTCCCAAACCCTGTGATAAGTAGGGGGGCAGGTCTCTATTTAATTTTAAATTTCTATTCATTTATTTATTTTATTAAATTACATGTACTAAAATAAAAAATATTCATGTCATTAGAGAATTAAAATTACATTATTGTTTTCTAAACATATTACTTTATCAAGTTTGTATAAACTTTTAATGAGTAACAAAAAAATATCATTATAAACATTAACCATGTAATATGAAACTCTTTTATTATTTTATTTTATATAATTGGTGTGGGGTGGGGCGGGGTGCCTTTGCCACAAATCCTAATAGTGTGAAAATATCTTTCCCCAAACACATACCATTAGGGGGGGTTAACGAGTACCCAAGAGGGTAGATTAAATTGCCATCCCTACTGCCTTCCAGATTTGAATGTCCTTGGAGCCTAGGGCCTAGGGAAATGTGTGTTTATAAGAGGTGGTTTGAGATAGATTATAGGTTACCCCTGTAACACCCACTACCATAAAAATAAGGTCACTAAGACAGTGCAAGGAAAACACCTCATACAAGATTTTTCCAAATTCCTTAAGACACTATCACAAGACCTAACCATAACAGGGGTTAACAACGAACCTATCCATGTGTCAAGTTGACCTAACCTAAGAAAATGAAGCTTATTGGTTAAGTAATCAATACGTCGCCAACACATAGTGAGAGGAGATATTACCCCAAATATGGAGAATTAATAAATAAAATAATTATTTAATGATTAAAAAAATAGGAAAAAATGCAAAATAAATGCATAAAATATTAAGAAAAATAAAGCAAAAATATAAAAAAAATTAAGAATTATGTGAGCTATACATAATACTAGAGGCTAAGTACACACACTCAAGTGTGTGTATATATGTGCATCTATAAGTATGAATAAATAAAATAAAAATGATTTAGACTATAATGTGACTTGCACATGATAGGGAAAAATGACACACAAAATGTGTGTGTGTGTGTGTGTTCCAATGCATGTGAATATATATAGGTAACTTGTTAGGAGAAAAAGAGAAGGAAAAAGAGGAAGAAAAGAAAGGAAAAGACTACCTTATGACAACCTAAAAAACTACTGTCACGACCCGAAACCCACCCTATGAGGATCTCGTGTCGCGGGGCCAACCCGAAGGCCGTCCCTACTTTTTCCATTCCTGTATCATAGTACTAATATGCAATGTACTAAAAATTTAAAACAATAAACAATAAACAGCGGAAGTCATTTATCAGTTACAGTAATCCAGCGGAAGTCTTTTTAAATAAATTAAACAGCGGAAGTCTATTAAATACATGACACAGTTCTACATAATCCAAAATGAGAACTAAAACGTAACCAGCACCCGGGGGTGGTGAATACATGGGAGAACTAACATAGACTGATACAATACTTCAAAATGTCCCCCTACGCTCTCAGACTCCTACTGGGGTCTCGCAGCGTCATCACCTGAAATGGGGGTAAATGGGGTGGAATGAGCTACAAAGCTCAGTAAGTAAAACAGATCTCCAACACTGGTATCGATGATCAATGTGAATCCATGAATGAGATAAGATGGCCAATCATAAGGAAGGAGATGCTGTGATAGCCAATGAACATAATTGCCACGAGGGCCAATGAAAAGTAATCACAATACACAATCAGAAGTAATAGTGTAAAATGAAAATATAACAACAATGAAGTACTGCCACAATGAACCGATCACAATCAAATCAATCAATGCAAGTCTTTCGAGACTGGAAGAATTTTAAGGAATAGTGCCATTCAACAATCAAGTTCTGTTAATCATAAGAGATGCTGTTATTCTGTTTCAGGGCTCGGCAAACCCTCGATCTTTTGGGGCCCGGCATACCCCCTAGTCAATTCCAATAAATTGCCATTTGTCCATTCACGGACTTGACCCGTAGGTCCCATTCAATCAGATAGCATCAGATGGGTGTTGTGACTGAGCATAACTCCCGTGTCCATAAACATGTCATGATCATAGTAATTCCATAGAGTATAAAAATGGAATATCATTCATTCAATAAGGATACAACAGTAGGCCTTTCAAGGCATGGTTCGACATGATAACAATGATATAACAGTCAAGCAATGTCCACGAGATAGAACAATATCTCATTGTGGGTAGTAATAACATGAGTTGCCTTCAAAGCATAGTCAAACATAATAACAATGATACATCAGTCAATCAAATGTCCACAAGATAGAAAATATCGAAATGTGGAACACAAGGATATCAATACATTCAAGAGTACGAGTTTGGCAGTAAAAGAATAAACTTGGCTTGTGGAAACACCACATGTAAGAGAAAGTGATCCACTTACCTCTATCGTGATTCTATCTCAAAAATCCGTGAGTATGCCTTTGCCTTTCGAGTTCCCTATATATCAGTGAATACGTTTCAGAATAAATGCTATTCATCAAATTTTATGCCTTTCTATCATAAGTATTTCAAATACTATTTTAGACTTTACCATTGAGTCCGGAATGCCGAAGAAAGTCGGTTTAGGCTTTCGCGGAATTCCATTTGGACTTTTGCACTAAAAAGGGCAAAATGGTCATTTTGCACTTTTACGGTATTTTATCCTTTGGGGTATCATCTAGTAAAACGGACCCCACCATTGGACTCAGATCATCCGAGATAATAGGTTTTGACTATTCATTTGTATCGTTTGGACTTCGTTTGACCCAATTTTGAAATAGGGCATTATTGTAAAATTAATATTTAATTAATTTTTTATGTTTGGGCAACAGTGTAATTTTTCAAAACATTTGGGGCCGGTTCAAAATTTCTAAAAGCTGCGGTCTGAACCAGTTGGTTCAGACCTAAAAACCCTAAACCGGTCCACTCTTCCCTTGAACCAAACGGTTCAGTTCATTTGAAAAACCGGATTTCAATAACCCTGATTTTCTATCCTATCCTTGGTTTGGATAACCCCAAACCCAATTCCCAATTTACTATCCATGTAACCAAACAAGCCCAATCCCATTTAAATTAAAACCCAAAATGACACAGCTTTGGCCCCGTTTATTTCCGGTCGGGTACCGACCCGATCCGAACCCGGACCCGGTCTAGACTTAACCCGATTAGACCCACGCTTTTCCGGTCGTCTTCCCTACGTCTCTGGTAGGGTTTCGGCGTGCACAGTGACCTTCTCCGGCGACGGTCACCGGTTTCCGGTGGTTTTTCCCCCCATTTTGAATGCCATTTCATTCCCCTTTTTATGTAGATTATATTTCTAGCTTTAGTTTTCCATTTAACCTTCCAATTCCTCACGAAATAGAGCTTAAACATCTCCGGCCGAATCTCCGACCAAATGATTTTTCTCATTTCCGTGGCTGTTTCTTCTAGGTTTTAAACCTATTTCGTTCCTAGAGTGTTTCTGCACTTTATAGAGATATTTCTACAAACTAAAAGCAAGGTTTAACGCATGAAATGACCCACGGCCGATTATTCCCTATAACCTGCAACTTGGGATATCTCTATGGTTTCTAAACCATTTAACCTGATTCTTTTTGCAAAATAACCTATATTTCATACTTGTTTAGACCATATAATTATATACAAGCTTCATGCTTTAAATTGTAAAAACATAACTAAAACCACTTACCTGAGTGTTCGGATTTAGCCCACTGTGACCCTCCAAACTTCCTTATTTCTGCTCCTGAGCTCTTTGCCAAAGTGTTCTCCCAACCTTGGTCTCCTTTTTGCCTTTAAACCCACACCCGTAGGTTCATATATGTAGAGAGAAGTTTCCACCGCCTCTCTCTCTTTTCTCTCTCTCTCTCTCGGTTCCTCCCCCTTCTATGGCCCCTTTCCTTGACCTAGGACCTGTGATCCCTCTGCCAAATGCAACCTTTGCATTAAATGGTTGGGGAGACTTGTTGTGCACTCATGTATATATATCATATTATATATATATATAACACACACACACTTCACACCTAGCCGACACACACACACTCCCCACATGCAGTGAACCTGCATACTGCCCAAGGCAGTTTTCTCTTTTTCTTTTTCTTTTTCTTTTATTCCTTATACATGTTCATGTATACATAATGCATGTATAATACATTATATTATATACATATATATATATATATATACACATAAAATATCTCTTTTATACATAGATATACAGGTATATGTAGGGGTACAATCCCATTTTTAATCGTATACACATACACTGATTTTAATCGAGCTATGTATCTATGTTCACGTATGCATGCATGGAAATACGTGCATGCACGCATTACGATGCAATGCCCTGTGATGCTCGGGTGTCACCCAGCCTTGATCATTTATTCCTATCATTCCAGTCATTCATTTCCATGAAAATGCTAAGATATACATATCTTACCATTCAAGTTACATGCTTTAACCGACCTACCTCGGTATACGTGACGTATCCCGGGTCGGGATATTACATTCTTACCTCCTTAAAAATAAGTTTGTCCCCAAACTTAGCATATACTACTATGAAAATAAATGCGGGTACTTGGCGCGCATATCATCTTCTTTCTCCCAAGTAGCCTCCTCCATCCGGTGATTTCTCCACAGAACTTTGACTAATGGAATAGTCTTGTTCCGTAGTACCTGATCTCGACGATCCAAAATCTGAACTGGATGCTCTATGTAACTCAGATTTTCCTGGACGTCTAGCGGTTCGTGCTCCATCACTTGATCTGCACTCTGTATACACTTCCTTAGCATCGAGACATGAAACACATTGTGAACATGTGCTAACTCCGATGGTAAGGCAAGCTCGTAAGCTACGGGTCCAACCCTCTTCGTGATCCTGAATGGCCCAATGTATCTGGGGCCAAGCTTTCCCCTCTTGCCAAACCTGACCACCCCTTTCATGGGTGATACTTTCAAGTACACATAATCGTCTTTTGCAAACTCTAAGTCTCGTCGGTGAACATTCGCATAGCTTTTCTGTCGACTTTGAGTTGCTAATAAACGCTGTCGGATCAATTGTATCTTTTGTGCGGTCTGTTCTACTATCTCTGGCCCATAGAGTTTCCTTTCTCCCACCTCTGTCCAACACAATGGTGATCGGCACTTCCTGCCATATAATGCCTCGTATGGCGCCATACCAATACTAGCTTGATAGCTATTATTGTACGTGAACTCGACCAATGGCAACTGATCTTCCCAACTTCCTTCAAAGTCTATGACACAGAAACGCAGTAAGTCTTCTAAAGTCTGTATCGTCCTCTCCGACTGGCCGTCGGTCTCGGGATGATACGCAGTGCTAAGACTCAGTTCCGTGCCTATAGCTTGTTGTTGTCCCTTCCAGAATCGTGATACGAACCGGGGGTCCCTATCAGAAACAATCGATATTGGAACTCCGTGAAGTCTAACAATCTCTCTGATGTATAGCTCGGCTAGTCGCTGGAGAGATTGTGTCGTCTTGGTTGCCAGGAAGTGAGCTGTCTTAGTTAATCTGTCTACGATAACCCAGATAGAGTCATTCCCCCTGACTGTCTTTGGCAATCCTGACACAAAGTCCATCGTGATGTGTTCCCACTTCCACTCAGGAATGGGCAGTGACTGCAGAAGTCCTCCCGGCTTCTGATGTTCTACCTTAATTTGCTGGCACTTGGCACATCGTGCTATGTACTCAGCTATATGCCATTTCATCCCGGACCACCAATAAGTATCCTTAACATTGTGATACATTTTGGTGCCTCCTGGATGTAAGGCAAATTTCGAACTGTGTGCCTCATCAAGAATCTCTTTCCGGATCTCAGGCACGTCGGGTACGCAGATCCTATCCTGATAATACAATATTCCCTCTCTCACTGTGTACTCGGAATCTATGCCTGCCTCGATTCCTTGAAGAAGCTTAGCCAACTTCTCATCCTGAGTCTGCTGTCCCCTGATCTTGTCCACAATCGACAAACCGACTGTGACGTTGGCACATAATGCCTTGGAACTGGGCAGAACTATCTCTATTTCTATGTCCTCCAAATCTCTCAGTATTTCCGTCTGTGTTGTCAACAGGCAAGCTAAACTTCCTGATGACTTTCGACTAAGAGCGTCAGCTACCACATTTGCCTTTCCTGGGTGGTACTGTATGTTGACCTCGTAGTCTTTCAATAACTCTAACCAACGGCGTTGTCTCATATTGAGCTCCTTCTGTGTAAACAGATATTTGAGGCTCTTATGATCGGTGAAGATTTCACACGTGGTTCCGTATAAATAGTGTCTCCATATCTTCAAAGCGAAGACAATGGCTGCTAGCTCAAGGTCATGTGTTGGATAATTCCCCTCGTGGGGTCTCAACTATCGGGAAGCATAAGCTACCACTTTTCCGTTCTGCATCAACACACACCCTAAGCCCTTGTATGAAGCATCACTGTAAATCACAAAACCATCAGTTCCTTCTGGTACTGTCAATATAGGAGCTGTAACCAGACGCTCCTTCAACTCTTGGAAACTCTTTTTTTGTTCCTCTGTCCAAACAAAAGGAACACCCTTCCGGGTCAGTTTGGTAATAGGCGTAGCTATTTTGGAGAAGTCTTGGACAAATCTCCTATAGTAGCCTGCTAACCCCATGAAACTTCGTACCTCCGTGACACTCATAGGTTGAGGCCAATTCATGATTGCCTCGATCTTCTGGGAATCAACAGAGATTCCTTCTTTACTGATCACGTGTCCCAGAAATGCTATACTGGGAAGCCAGAATTCGCATTTCTTCAGCTTAGCATACAACTTCTGCTCCCCTAACTTCTGTAGCACTCTCCTCAGATGTACCTCGTGTTCTTCCTGGTTCTTAGAGTAAACCAAGATATCATCTATAAACACAATCACGAAGTCATCCAAGTACGGCTTGAACACACGGTTCATCATATCCATGAATGAAGCTGGGGCATTGGTCACCCCAAATGGCATAACAAAGAACTCGTAGTGTCCATACCGTGTTCTAAATGCTGTCTTCTGAATGTCAGTGGGCCTGACCTTCAGTTGATGATAACCGGACCTCAGATCGATCTTCGAGAACACCTGGGCCCCTTTCAACTGGTCGAACAAATCATCCACTCTGGGCAGTGGATATCTGTTCCGGATGGTAACTTTGTTCAACTCACGATAGTCGATACACAGTCTCATAGTTCCATCCTTTTTCTTCACGAACAATACAGGTGCACCCCATGGCGACGAGCTGGGACGTATAAAACCCTTGTCCAATAATTCCTGCAACTGGAGCTTCAGCTCCTTCAGCTCTGCCGGTGCCATCCTGTATGGAATCTTGGATATCGGTGTAGTGCCTAGCAATACGTCGATACAAAACTCGATCTCTCTGTCTATGGGCATTCCTGGAAGATCATCCAAGAACACTCCGGGAAATTCCCTAGCAATGGGAATCTTCTCTAACTCAGGCTGATGAGAGTCAGTGTCTTGAACATTACATAAAAATTCGTGGCATCCCTTTCGAAGCAGACGCCTTGCTTGGATAGAGGAAACGAAGTAGGGTGGGGAAGCCACTCCTGTCCCCTCAAAGTCAACTGTCGGAAACTGTGGATTCTGTATGAGAACTCGTTTGGCCATACAGTCTATCGTAGCGTTAGTGGCAGCCAGCCAATCCATTCCAAGGATAACATCGAATCCACAAATTTCCAAAGGTATAAGGTCAGCCAATAAGTGTGTATCCCCAATCTGTATCCCACAATTCCTATACATGGTATCCCCCAACAATGATTTCCCCGATGGTATAGAAACATTCAGTAAATACCCTAAGGGTTCCGTTACTAGGTTCAATCTAGCAGCATATGTAGGGGATATAAACGAATGTGTGGATCCAGTGTCAAATAAAGTATGAGCAGGCTGTGAGCATACTAAAAGAGTACCTGCGACTACAGAGGTTGTAGCCTGCACGTCTCCTGGTAGAAGGGAGAAAACCCGTCCTGCCTGCTGCTGGACGTTCCCCTGTCTACTCCTTTGGGCTAGAGGTCTAGGTGGTGCTACTCCAGTGGTTGGTGCTTTAACCGAAGCAGTACTGGGCGTGGCCTGATCCTTCTGAGGGCATTCTCTTGTAAAATGTCCTTCCTGGCCACAATAGTAGCAAGCATTGCTGTCCTTGAGACATTGGCCTTTATGGATCTTATTGCAACAAGAGCACTTGGCTGCCCCCTTTTTAGTGTTGCCTTGTTTCTTCTGACCCGATCCTGTCGCCTGTGATGTGGCTCCAGGTCTGGTAAATGTAGATCCATGTTCTGAAGTAGAAGGCCCTTGCCTCTTTTTCTGATTGCCGCCCTGCTTCAAGTTTCCTTTCCTCTTGGCGAATTCCTCGCCACTCCTTTCTATAACTCGAGCTGTCTCCACTACATCATCATAAGTGGCCAGTCGATGAGGTACCAGTCTATCCTTGATAGCCCATCTCAATCCCTCCTCGAACTTGCGAGCTTTCAAATCCTCGGTATTGACAGCACTTGGAGCAAACCTGGCCAATTCAGTAAATTTGGCCTCGTATTGCTCTACCATCATTCCCCCCTGTTGCAGTACCATAAACTCTACAACTCTTCGGTTTCGTACTTCTTGGGAGAAGTACTTCTTGTTGAAGATATCAGTGAATCGTTGCCAGTTCATGCCTGGCTTTTTATCTTCCTCTATCATCCACCATTTATGTGCCATTCCTTTGAGCATATAAGTGGCATATGCCACTTTTTGGACTTCAGTGCATATCAGGATTTTGAAGATCCTGTTCATCTCTAGTAACCACTCCTCAGCTATAGTGGCTCCTCCTGTACCATCGAAAGTCGGGGGTTTCATTTTCTGAAACCGCTCATATAAGTATGCAGCGTCTCGCTCGTTTCCTTGACGATTTCCTGCATTGTCGCCTGCATTGACAAGCTGCTCCTACTGTACTGGCTGTGCTGGTTGGTTAACACCAGCCTGAATCTGTGGTAGACTTTCAATGATAGTCCGCATCATTCTTTCCAGTTGTTCTAAACGATCCATAGGCAACGGACCTTGCCACGTGTTTACCATGACTGTGAATAGAATCAATGAAGCTAACCAATGAGATAACCAGTGAGATAACCAATGAAATAACCAGTGAAAAAACCAATGAAGTAATCAGTCAATGTGTAAGACAAAAATAAATGTCAGTCATATCTAGCAGTCTTAACTCTAGTCCTATCTCCCATGACTCACTATCGAACCTATAGCTCTAATACCAAGCTGTCACGACCCGAAACCCACCCTATGAGGATCTCATGTCGCGGGGCCAACCCGAAGGCCGTCCCTACTTTTTCCATTCCTGTATCATAGTACTAATATGCAATGTACTAAAAATTTAAAACAATAAACAATAAACAGCGGAAGTCATTTATCAGTTACAGTAATCCAGCGGAAGTCTTTTTAAATAAATTAAACAGCGGAAGTCTATTAAATACATGACACAGTTCTACATAATCCAAAATGAGAACTAAAACGTAACCAGCACCCGGGGGTGGTGAATACATGGGAGAACTAACATAGACTGATACAATACTTCAAAATGTCCCCCTACGCTCTCAGACTCCTACTGGGGTCTCGCAGCGTCATCACCTGAAATGGGGGTAAATGGGGTGGAATGAGCTACAAAGCTCAGTAAGTAAAACAGATCTCCAACACTGGTATCGATGATCAATGTGAATCCATGAATGAGATAATGATAGCCAATCATAAGGAAGGAGATGCTGTGATAGCCAATGAACATAATTGCCACGAGGGCCAATGAAAAGTAATCACAATACACAATCAGAAGTAATAGTGTAAAATGAAAATATAACAACAATGAAGTACTGCCACAATGAACCGATCACAATCAAATCAATCAATGCAAGTCTTTCGAGACTGGAAGAATTTTAAGGAATAGTGCCATTCAACAATCAAGTTCTGTTAATCATAAGAGATGCTGTTATTCTGTTTCAGGGCTCGGCAAACCCTCGATCTTTTGGGGCCCGGCATACCCCCCAGTCAATTCCAATAAATTGCCATTTGTCCGTTCACGGACTTGACCCGTAGGTCCCATTCAATCAGATAGCATCAGATGGGTGTTGTGACTGAGCACAACTCCCGTGTCCATAAACATGTCATGATCATAGTAATTCCATAGAGTATAAAAATGGAATATCATTCATTTAATAAGGATACAACAGTAGGCCTTTCAAGGCATGGCTCGACATGATAACAATGATATAACAGTCAAGCAATGTCCACGAGATAGAACAATATCTCATTGTGGGTAGTAATAACGTGAGTTGCCTTCAAAGCACAATTAAACATAATAACAATGATACATCAGTCAATCAAATGTCCACAAGATAGAAAATATCGAAATGTGGAACACAAGGATATCAATACATTCAAGAGTACGAGTTTGGCAGTAAAAGAATAAACTTGGCTTGTGGAAACACCACATGTAAGAGAAAGTGATCCACTTACCTCTATCGTGATTCTATCTCAGAAATTCGTGAGTATGCCTTTGCCTTTCGAGTTCCCTATATATCAGTGAATACGTTTCAGAATAAATGCTATTCATCAAATTTTATGCCTTTCTATCATAAGTATTTCAAATACTATTTTAGACTTTACCATTGAGTCCGGAATGCCGAAGAAAGTCGGTTTAGGCTTTCGCGGAATTCCATTTGGACTTTTGCACTAAAAAGGGCAAAATGGTCATTTTGCACTTTTACGGTATTTTATCCTTCGGGGTCTCATCTAGTAAAACGGACCCCACCATTGGACTCAGATCGTCCGAGATAATAGGTTTTGACTATTCATTTGTATCGTTTGGACTTCGTTTGACCTAATTTTGAAATAGGGCATTATTGTAAAATTAATATTTAATTAATTTTTTATGTTTGGGCAACAGTGTAATTTTTCAAAACATTTGGGGCCGGTTCAAAATTTCTAAAAGCTGCGGTCTGAACCAGTTGGTTCAGACCTAAAAACCCTAAACCGGTCCACTCTTCCCTTGAACCAAACGGTTCAGTTCATTTGAAAAACCGGATTTCAATAACCCTAATTTTCTATCCTATCCTTGGTTTGGATAACCCCAAACCCAATTCCCAATTTACTATCCATGTAACCAAACAAGCCCAATCCCATTTAAATTAAAACCCAAAACGACACAGCTTTGGCCCCGTTTATTTCCGGTCGGGTACCGACCCGATCCTAACCCGGACCCGGTCTAGACTTAACCCGATTAAACCCACGCTTTTCCGGTCGTCTTCCCCACGTCTCCGGTAGGGTTCCGGCGTGCACAGTGACCTTCTCCGGCGACGGTCACCGGTTTTCGGTGGTTTTTCCCCCCATTTTGAATGCCATTTCATTCCCCTTTTTATGTAAATTATATTTCTAGCTTTAGTTTTCCATTTAACCTTCCAATTCCTCACGAAATAGAGCTTAAACATCTCCGGCCGAATCTCCGACCAAATGATTTTTCTCATTTCCGTGGCTGTTTCTTCTAGGTTTTAAACCTATTTCGTTCCTAGAGTGTTTCTGCACTTTATAGAGATATTTCTACAAACTAAAAGCAAGGTTTAACGCATGAAATGACCCACGGCCGATTATTCCCTATAACCTGCAACTTGGGATATCTCTATGGTTTCTAAACCATTTAACCTGATTCTTTTTGCAAAATAACCTATATTTCATGCTTGTTTAGACCATATAATTATATACAAGCTTCATGCTTTAAATTGTAAAAACAGAACTAAAACCACTTACCTGAGTGTTCGGATTTAGCCCACTGTGACCCTCCAAACTTCCTTATTTCTGCTCCTGAGCTCTTTGCCAAAGTGTTCTCCCAACCTTGGTCTCTTTTTTGCCTTTAAACCCACACCCGTAGGTTTATATATGTAGAGAGAAGTTTCCACCGCCTCTTTCTCTTTTCTCTCTCTCTCTCTCTCGGTTCCTCCCCCTTCTATGGCCCCTTTCCTTGACCTAGGACCTGTGCTCCCTCTACCAAATGCAACCTTTGCATTAAATGGTTGGGGAGACTTGTTGTGCACTCATGTATATATATCATATTATATATATATATATAACACACACTCCCCACATGCAGTGAACCTGCATACTGCCCAAGGCAGTTTTCTCTTTTTCTTTTTCTTTTTCTTTTATTCCTTATACATGTTCATGTATACATAATGCATGTATAATACATTATATTATATACATATATATATATATACACATAAAATATCTCTTTTATACATAGATATACAGGTATATGTAGGGGTACAATCCCATTTTTAATCATATACACATACACCGATTTTAATCGAGCTATGTATCTATGTTCACGTATGCATGCATGGAAATACGTGCATGCACGCATTACGATGCAATGCCCTATGATGCTCGGGTGTCACCCAGCCTTGATCATTTATTCCTATCATTCCAGTCATTCATTTCCATGAAAATACTAAGATATACATATCTTACCATTCAAGTTACATGCTTTAACCGACCTACCTCGGTATACGTGACGTATCCCGGGTCAGGATATTACAACTACCTATACTAACCTTAAAAAAGCCTATGATTCAGCCATTAAGGGAAAAAGAGAAAGAGAGAGAAGTAGAAAGAGAAAATGTGATACATGTGTATATCTATATCTATATCTATATATATATATATATACATGGGTACACATGTGTGTGTGTGTTGCACCAACTGAGCCAAGGGAAGGATGGAGAGGCTTTAGAGCTCGGGAAGGAAGGATTAGATAGTAAGAGAAGCTGCCATTGAAAAGGTAAGCTCAAAAAGCTTTAAATTTCTCTCTCTAAGATTTAGTTGTGTAGGCTACTGTTTGAAGGTATGTAATTGATTGTTTATGCATACAATGAAATTTACACGTGAAATACACTAAGAAGCCAAGGTTTAGTGGACCCGAAACCCTAAAACCACACAAAAATGCCATTAAAGCAACCTTGAAACTAAGTTAGGTTTTGACCTAACCCAAACTAAATTTTGGTACTTGAGAATGAAACTGCGTGCCACAAGGTTCAAACAACACTAAGAATCACTTCAATTGGCCCTGAGACCAAAGAGAACCGAGAAGTTACAGTTAAGAGTTAAAAATCAAACATGGCTGAATTGGGCACTAAGCTCAATTCTGAGGTCAGAGACTAAAAATATATTTGATAAGGATCAAAATGATACAAAGTAGAGACAAAATGGTCCAAAAATGGACCTGAACTAGTGAGTTACAAGTTTGAGATTCATGACTCAAACCAAGCATGTTAATGTTTTTTGAAGGATTAAAGTAATGCAAAAATGCTAATTAGACTAGTAAAAACCAATTGGGAAGGATAACAGATTGAAAAGGTGCTAAAAATTGCACGAAATAATGCTCAAAATTTTGGAAAATTCGGTGAGTAGTAAACCGTACGTTGGCAGGGACAATGAAAATTGTCGGGCAATTAGGTCAGGTTTTCGACTTCGGGTTCGGGTCAAGATCCGACCTAGCAAATGGAGAAGAAAGCCTAATGAAATGGTGTTGTTTTATTTAATGAATGATGACACATCACTAACGTCATGATGACGCTACGAACCAGACGGACTATTCGATCCTTAACCATTTCACTTTGGTTCACTTGTATTCAAATTGGACAAGTTGGTTTTCCATAAGAATTCAAAGGGTTCACAAAATCGGTGGTTGCCTCGATTGTGACTGAACCAGAACTTTCAATAATTCCATTTTGACCCCAGAATTTTGAGAAAATTAAATTAGGGTCCAGGAAAAATAATTAATAATTATTTTAAGCCCTTAATTAATTAAGTAAAATTATCATTTTACCCCTAGGCCTAAATACAGTGTATTGAAGGCCGATTAAAGTGCAAGAAGAGTCTAACCCAACTTTTTGGACGTACCAGACTCAATGGCAGACTTCGATTTGAGAAATTGGACCCCGAAATATATGAACAAACAAATTGGACTAATTTCAAATCTGTCATATTGTATTAGTTTGACTACAAAATGAACACCAATGACTATGAGGGTACCTATCATAAGGTTTTTCAACGTTCCGGACTCAATGGTGACGTCTGTTTCATCTAAAAAGATATCAAAAATACAAGCACATAGAAATGTGTAATTCCCAAACTACCTTAATGATACACGGGCTACCAGACTGACTAAGAAAAATTAGAAAAGGGTAAACTAAACATCGTTGGATGCTCTAGACCTAATGGTATGGTCTAATTGAGTATCCGGGTACCCCGAACATGGTCCTGCATAAAAGAGAAAAATTATAAAAATGCCCCTAGACCTAAAGTAAGCTACATGAAGGCTACTCAGGATCTATAAAAGGCTAAATTTAGTATCTTCGACATTCCAGACCTAATGGTGATCTCCATTGAGGAAAAAGAGAACACCGAAACAAACTGAAAAATGAAAAACACGTCATAAAGACTTAATTAAGCTACTAAAAGAGTATAAGACATAAAAAAGAACCCCTACCAATGTTTATAGGGGCCTCTAAGTTCAGAAATGATCTTCGTTTAAGATAATTAGGTACCGAAAGCACGTCATTAGAATGGCAAAATTACCAAACTACCCCTAGTGCTTAATTAAGCAATCAAATGAACTTAGAAAGTAAAAAAAGTACATGTCTTATGATTAAAAGACCCTCTAGACTTAAAGATGAAGTTCGATAAGATAAATGAAGTATTGAACAGTAAAAGACACATACAGGGAAAATGACCAAAATGCCTTTAAAGGTTAAAGTAAGCCACACGATGAACTAAGAAATATTAGGAACTCTAATAAAGACCATAAGAGAATCATGCACAGTAAGACTAAGTCCAGAAGAGACTAAGAACATTATGTAAGCAAAGACTTAGCCAAGTATCTATACTGATATAGTATCGATATATTCTTATCCATGCTTTAGGATCACTGGCAAATAAATAGAGGTAAGAGGAATGTTAAGGCAAGCCGAGTAAGTAGGTAACTATGGACTATAGACCACAGGTATTTAATCTTGAACCTTGGAATTGAGATTTTTCATTAAATACAGTTCTTACAGTTTTATGATACTACGTGCAGTACCTTACAGCCTTATAATATTATTTCAAATGTTTTAACTACTTATGTTTATCAATATATCCTTAAATGTTTTATGTGACATGGATAGTTTAATGAAAATTTTTGCAAGCATATTTTAGCATGAGATTATACACTATACAATGCTTATGAAAAATAGTCATTACCAGTTGGAGGGTTAAGCCATATTTATGACATCATAATGCCCGGTTGGGGGTTAAGCCAGGCTGTGTAGGCCTAGAGTTCTAGATTACACATAGTCGCCCAGGTGGCTATACAAGAAAAGATTAAATAGTCGCCCAGGTGATTATACAAGATAAGATTAAAGAAAGAAAGATTGGCATATAGATTATTTCATCACTCAGTTTTCAGCTACAACTTTATGCTTACTATGTTTTACCTTGCAAAACTATTTGGCAAAAGAATTTGCACTTTCTTAAATACCTTGTGTTCAGTTATACAACTATGTTTTAAGAATGTCGGTAGCTTTTAATACATCTATTTTAACTATTATCCATGAAAGTCAAGAATGTTTACGAAATCCATGAATGTTTACAAAAGTCATAAATGTTTTTAAATGTTTATGAAAGTCCATGAAAGTCAAGAATGTTTACAAAAGTCATAAATGTTTATGAAATTTTATGAAATCCATGAATGTTTACGAAAGTCAAAAATGTTTTCAAATATTTATGAAAGTATATGTAAGCTTATGCAAAGTCATGAAAGGTTTTAAAAATGGGGTTTTCTAGAAACCCACGACAGGGAACTTGTGTTACTCACAAGCTTTTCATAAAGCTCACTGGTTTCATCTTGTGTATTTTTAGGAAAGACTATGTCACGACCCGAAACCCACCCTATGCGGATCTCGTGTCGCGGGGCCGACCCGAAGGCCGTCCCTACTTTTTCCATTCCTGTATCGTAGTACTAATATGCAAAGTACTAAAACCTCAAAACAATAACAGCGAAAGTCTTATCAGTAATAGTACATCAGCGGAAGTCTTTCAATACACAATGTTAGCGAAAGTCTTTACAATACATAATATGGTTTTACAAAAACAAAATAAGAACCAAACATGACCAGCACCCGAGGGTGGTGAATACATGGGAAAACTAAAACATAAACTAATGCATTTCCTCAAATGTCCTTCTATGTCTTTCAGACTCCTACTGGGGTCTCGCGGCATCAGTACCTAAAATGGGGTGAGGAGGGTGGAATGAGCTACAAGAGCCCAGCAAGTAAATACAGATCTTCGACACGGGTATCGAGGATCATAAAAGAATATGAATCCAAGAACAAGAATATGATAGCCAATCAATGATAGCCAATGGGAACAGTTGCCATAAGGACCAATAAACAATAGAACACAATGTACAATTAGGAGTAATGGACATAACATCAACATGAAACTCTTAACAACAATATATCAACATGAACGTGCTGTCACAATGAACCGATCACAAATAGATCAATAAAGGAATATCTCGCAATACAAGATAATCACCAGAATAAGGTAATTCAACAGTTATAGTCGAACAATCGTATAAAAGATGCTTTTGTTCTGTGTCAGGGCTTGATATGCCCTCGGTCCTTGGGGGCCCGGTTTACCCCCTTCAATGCATTCCAGTGTATGGCCATATGTCCGTTCACGGACTCGACCCGAAGGTCTTCAGTGTATTTAAAAGCATCGGATGGATATTGTGACTGAGCACAAATCCTGTATACATAAACATTTCATGATCATAAATGATTCCATAGGAGTATATAAAAATGGAAAATCATAAATTCAATGGAAACATAACGATAGGCATTTCAAAACACGGTTCAACATGATGACAATGGTACACAATAAATCAATGTCCACCAGATAGAACAATATCATATTGTGGAGACAATAACATCAGATACGCTCAGGAGTACAAGTTTGGCAGTAAAAGAATGAACTCGGCTTGATAACACCACATGGAAGAGAAAGGGTATCTACTTGCCTCTAATGCGTTGCTAAATCAGTCTCCTGTAGGTTTGCCTTTTCCCGTTGAGTTCCCTATATATCAGTAAGTACGTTTCAGAATAATTTCTATTCACCAAATTCTATGCCTTACTATGATTAGTATTTCTAATACTTATTTAGACTTTTATATGTCCGTTGTTCTCAGAAACTCTTTTCATAATTTTGACATTACCAATAGATTCGGAAGGTTCAGAATAATAAAAATTCACTAGTTCTTTAATTCAATCGGAGTCCATTTGACTCACCTATGAAGCAGGGGTATTTTGGTCATTTTTACAAGTCGTAACTTTTTGGGACTCTGTCTCGTGAAACGGACCTCACCATTGGACTCAGAGCATGCGAGATAATAAAAATTGACTATTCATTTGCCCTATTTGGACCTCGTTTGACCCACTTTTGAGTCAGGGGTATTTTTGTAAAATTAACATTTTCCTGTTGGGCCTTAGTGGAATTATCTATAACTTTCGGGGTCAAAATGTAAATAGCTAGAGTTGCGGTCTGAACCAGTTGGTTCAGAACCAGAAACCCTAAACCGGTTCCATTCCACTATGAACCAACCGGTTCAGTTAACTTCAGAGAACCGGATTGAGATATCCAATTCTCTCACCGTATCCACGGTTTGGACAACCCCAACCCAATTCCAATCCCTTATATCCGTGACCAAACAAGCCCAAATTATTTTAAATTTAAAACAAAACGACACAGTGTTGGTACCTGTATTGCAGTCGGTCGGATCTCAACCCGACCCGACCCAGACCCGGTCTCATCCTGACCCGAAGAAGCCCCCGATAATCCGGTCATCTTCTCCGGTGGGTTTTCCGGCCACGGTCGCCGGAATAGCAAAATTTTCTACGGATCTCACTGATTTCACGTCCGTTTCCTACTGTTTTCGTTCCAAATGAAATCTAGGATTTAAAGAAACGTTTGAGGACCAAATTTGGCTCTCCATGTGATCGGTTTTCCAACACCCATTCCCAGTTTCCGGCGTTGCACCGGTGAGGGAATAACTGGCCACAGAATGGCCATTTCTTGACCATTTAAGTTGATTCAAAGCGCGTTGGGTCCCTGGAGACATCTCCTATCCATATTATGATTCAAATCTTGATTTGGTTTCACCTATTCTTAATCACCATTTCCAACCATCAAACCCAGTTCTGGTTTTTCTTATTTTTTTCTTCCCTGTTTCAAGTCCTACCAATTCACAATAGCATGCAAGAAGAACCTACGCAACACAGCAAGATTTGGTTACCTGTTTTAGTTGCTGATTTCCTTCAACTGCTTAAATCGGTTCTCTCTCTCTCTAACTTCTTGCGATTCAGTTTTATCTCTCTTCTAATCTCTTTCTAACTCTCTCTTCCTTTCTAATTATCCAACCGACTCAGTAGTCGGTGGCTTTTGCCACCTGTAGTCGCGGTGACAGCACCCACACACAAACAACACCTCACACATAGCTTTCTCTTGGCTGATTTTCAGTCGGTGGCCTTGCCACCTAACACACACATGCACCGCATGTTGCCACCACACATGACCCACATGCAGTTCCTTTCTTTCCATTTTATTTCCTTTCATTTAATTATATTGTATTATAATATATATATATATATCATCCAACCGTATATATATATATGTATATATAATATTCATAATCATTTAAATTTACTTTAAAAAATTTATGCGTCGACATTCACTTGCACGTTTTCTAGTAAAATCGACTTCCGGTGCAACGGCACCCGGACACCCGTGACTGTTTGCCTCTCGTACCTATGCATTGTAATTAAACAATGCAGTCTATTACGCATCCACTTTTATTTATGTCATATAACGGCTTATAATTCGGGATCACATTTTATAGCCCGGTCCAGCCCGATGTACATGCCATATCCCGGGTCGGGATATTACAGACTAAGAAGTTACAGGTCCAGATGTAGTGAGCTTTGATGAATAGAGACTTTAGCTAGAAGATGATTAGTATCCCAGCTATGGAAGTGCCAACCTGGGGTGACAAATACCAGATTGTTAGGACCATGGGGTCCAATATTGTAATTAGCTAATCCAGTTAGACAAAATATGCTTTGTGTGTAATCCTTACATTAGCCCTATGAATGAGTACCTCGATGCCCGTTCTTCCCCAAGTTCGTCCTAGAGCCATTACCGTGTATTACTATTGGTCGACTTGGTTCTCAAAGGGGAAAATGGTCTTTTGTATTTGATTCGGATCTCACAAACTCACATCACGCATGCATTGCATATAGATTTTATCTTATCATCATGTATATGATTGACTTGTAGTTGTGAACTAATTCTCCCAAAATGCATCTTTAAAACACTTATAGGAAAATTTCAGTTCAAAAAACTAGTAATGAATGAGGAATCCACTGTTGCTCATTCAAACGATGCTTAGATTGTTCAATCAAACAAACAACAGAGAATTTCCTTCTGATTCATTTTTATTTGTTCGAACCGCTATATCAAACGAGTTGCTACAACCTCAGAGTTGCACTCATTTGGTATTGGTTTCTTGTTCGTTTGAACGACTAAGTGCTCATTCAAACGAATGATGGTTCGTTTAAATGAACCCTGAGCGGAAAATCGATTTATAACTTAATTTCTAGTCATTTGGGGATTAATCGATCCCTTTGCGAAAATAGGCAAAAATACATTTTGAGAGCAACCAAGAACAGAATGAGAGAGTCTCAATTTGTGAGAGCTAATTTGTTGATAAATATTAAAGCTTTTGTGAGAGATTGGTCATACATGACATTTATAATCATCTCTACTTATTTTTAGTGATTGAATTTGATCAAACCACATGATCCTATCAGATCTAAAGAGCCTTGGTTCACGTCAAACTCACCATTGACAATAGAAGGAGTTTAAGCACGAGGATTCGGCGTTAAACGATCAATGGACACTAAGGTCGTGAGGATTCGAGATTGTTGAGCGGCTTGATCGGAAGAGTCCGAGACCATGGAGGGGTCTGGTTGTTTGAAGGATTGGCTATGAGAAGCTTGAGGATTTGAGGGCAATTTGAAGACGTAATTGGGAAAAATGGAGCTAGAGGTATTTAGCTCATTCAGAGATTCATTGTATTTCACTTTCCATCGTAGTGCATTCCTTCCATGATGTTTGAATAGGTTGGTGAATTAGCTAATTCTTGGTGGATTCATTGGTACAAGTGCATAACTATTGGATTAATCACATTAAGTGATTTGTTGTTGATTGTGTTATTTTTGTAATTATCCAAGAATTGAATTAACTTGAAAGAAAATTTTAATTCAAGACCTACCTACTCAAACCCCCCTTCTTGGTAATTCATGCTTTGGGACCTTGAGTGATATCTTTGTCGTATCCCTCCGCTCAAATAGAGATTATTGTGACAGTTTATAGTAAGGATAGAATGCGAATGATGTAATAGTTCAGACACTTATGTGTAATGTAATGTGGGGCTCATATTATTGCAACTCTGATGTAACATTACTTATGATCTGCCAAGTGTGACTGTATTCAAACAAAAAGTTTTTACAAACTCAAATTTCTGCTACTAGTTTTTATACAACTAAATTCAATCTACTTGGTTATATAAAGAGGCCTTTGGTTAAACATGTCATCAATATGCTAAAAAGAGTTATCATATTGGTGAGATGTCTAATTAGCCAGTCATTATCCTTAATTCTCCTAGAATGGTATCAGAGATGTGATAACCCCTTTATCCTTTCCTCAAATAATTCTTTTAACCATTTCAACCTTTGCCCAACCCAACTTCATATCAATAACTAGTGATCCCTAATAGGACTACTAGGACATGCTCACCAAGGAAAAATGTTTGTAGACCTGGAGCTTTTGAAGGACATGATGACTCTAAAAAAGATAGATAAATTGTACTATATGTCTATGGATAAATTCTACTTTCCTTCTTGACAATTGATAGTTGGACGTGCTATGTAGACAATTTTACTTTTCAGATAATGACATGTAATCTTGAAATATTTTAACAAGTAATGGTTTTGCTTTTGAGACAATGGCATTTTATTCCTGCAAGACTTGGCATGTAATGTTCACACATTTTGAGACAATTTTACTTTTTGAAATAATTTGTTAAATTATTATTAATTTGGAATGGAATAAGATAATATGATTTTGGTTATTAAATTTTTAATACTTTGGAATAGAATGTAAAATATAATTTTGACTGGTAGAAGGAACATTCAATAAGATGGATTTTTACTTTTAGCAATTTATTTCATAAAAAAAATTCATATAAAAAAATAATAGATCTTTAGCAACGCCATTCAATGTCACAAATAGGCAAGAAAGAATTACAAATCATACATAATTTGTGATGCATAATAGGCAGCGACAATGTGTAGAGTTACGTAAATTCATATTAGCAACACCTATAATATCACAAATGGTCACATATTTTTTATGCGCAAAAGGCATCGCAAAAGGATAGGGTTAAATTAAGCATTATTTGTGACGTCTCTACGCATCACTAAAGGTGATTTATTTGCAATGATGTTAACCTATCGTAAATAGGTAGGGTTGGTAGAGAAATTATTAACGATGCCTGCATACGTTGCAAAGAGTCACTTATTTGTGATGTTATGGAGGGCGTTGAAAATAGGGAAATTTTAGAGATGCTTATTTCAATTAAACCCCAAATTTTTTTCCAATGCATTTTATAATCGTTACCAACACCTGAAGCATTGCGAATAGTACTTATTGGCAACATTTGGTCAATATATTGCAAGAAAATTTCATCCACCGGACTATTTGCAACACCTTTGTGATGCATCCATTTGTGTCTCTAAAACACATTATTCATGCATTCAACTCCATTAGCGACGCTTATAAGTGTAAAAAAAAAACCCTTATTTTTTATAGTGACATGTTTAGATCCTTGATAATTTATACATAAGCCTTGCAGTTAAAGGGTCAATATTCATTATTGAGGATCAATTAAAGGTCGATTGCGAAGGTTTGGTATGGTAGCTAGACTTGGAGACCATTGAACAAGGTTAGATGCGCACATGTGCACACAGGCACTCAAATGGTTTTAAAATTCATTTAGTGTGCTTTCTAAGTAAACTTGACTGGTATTTTATTTCTTAAAAGGTGAGAAGTTGTTTTATTTTGAAAATTAAAAAATAAAGTGTCACATCCCAAACCCCACGCTTTACGGAATCTAGTGAGGCAACTGACCCATCAGGCCATACAAAGTCAAATGGAATGCAACTAGTCACAAAACGAAAATCTAAAGTAATGTGGAAGTGCCAAGCACCAAAGCAAGTCCATCTGACTAGAGATTGTTACCATAACTAGAGATATTACATTACTTGTCAACATTATACCAAAGTTACTAAAATGATGTTCATATTACATCTTACTATTACAAAAGTTACAAATTTAATTATGTTGCCTTGTCCCATCCTAGCCTTTAACATTTTTTACAAAAGTGTTTCTGTGCTATCTTGAGGCCAATTCGGCCTTCACTATTTACAATACAAAATATAACAAAAGTGTGGGCTTCTAAACAACTTCCTCTAATAAGCGAGGTCCCACTAATAAGAGTCCTACTGAATGTGGGACTTTGACAGGAAAATCCTACTAGGTATGGGACTCTGAAAAGATAGTCCTATTAGGAGGGGGACTCTATCGATAAGAGTCCCACTAGGAGTGGGACTCTATAGGAAATATTCCTAATAGGAATGGAACTCTGTTAGAAGGAGTTCTAATGAAAGTGGGACTCTATCGAAAAGAGTCCTACTAGGAGTGGGACTCTATCGAAAAGAGTTTTACTGGGAGTAGGACTCTATTGGGAGAGTCCTCTAGGACTGGGACTCTATTGGGAGAGAGTCCTAATGGGAATGGGACTTTGTTAGGAAGAGTCCTAACGAAAATGAGACTCTATCAAGAAAAGTCCTAACAGGAATGAAACTCTATCAAGAAGAGTCCTAACGAAAATGAGACTCTATCAAGAAAAGTCCTAACAGGAATGAAACTCTATCAAGAAGAGTCCTAACAGGAATAGGACTGAGACCGGTTGGGAAGAGTCTTATCGAGACTGGGTTTCTTGGCATAATTACTAAATTGCTCCTACCCAATCAAGGTTCAAAAAAAGATGTGTCAACTAAAAGCCCCTTGTTGACAGAAGTTGGAAGCAAGTAAACGTTGAGGCTAGAAAAAGATATGCCTATTTTAACCTTAGTTGTGATCTTTAATAAGATATGGTCGAACTCATTTTGAAATGAGACTCTTACGTATCACTCTTGGGTGAATTAGAGCATTCGTAGTTTGTGACTAACGAAAATGAGTGTTATCCTTAAGAGATTTTTTTGAAGAGACTCATCTCAATAGGATTATAGTGAGGTTATGCCTTTAAAAATGACTCTTCAAAGTTTACTTGATAGGTAATACGATACTGACAAGTCTTTCATGAGGTTGTGTTCTCATGAGATGATTTTACGTCCTCAGACATTTCATATAAAAAGCAAATTTCATTCTAGTAGGTTAATAAGAAAATGCAGTAGAAGACTTACCCAAAAGAAAATGTGATCCTAAATGGGTTACGACTTACTTAAAAGGAAACTTCATCCTAATAGGTTAATAAGGTTGTATCCTCAAACTTTTTTACCAAAATAAACAACGTCCTTGGTGGACGACTTGCCTAGATGGATTACGTTCTTAGTGGAGAGCTTGATGAGATAGATTATATCCTTAGATGTTTTAGAAGGGAATTTCATCTTAGTAGGTTTAATAAAACTGCACCCTAAGACGACTTACCTAAAAGGGAATTCCATCTTAGTAGGTTTATAAGAGAATGTTAAGGACAGCTTACCCAAAAAGAAATGCAATCCTAATAGGTTTATAAGATTACCTCTTTGATCGATGCTTTGCCTACAAAGAATGCTATTATGACAGGATTTTCCTAAAAGAAATGTTATCCTAATGGAATTTTTAACGAGATTACGTCTTTAATGGATATCTTGCCTAAAAGAAATGCTATCTTAACAAGATTTTCCGAAAAGGAATGCTATCCTAATTTAATGAGATTATGTCCTTAATGGACGGTTTGCCCGAGAGGAATGCTATCCTAACAGGATTTTCCTAAAAAAAATGCTATCCGAATAAGAAATGAGGAAGAATTTTGATTAAGAATAATTTCAAACTGATTTTATAGGAACCAAAACTCACCTAATTCTATATTCGATTGTGACTCACTAGGGAGATGACTTAGGTTAACTCTACTAGAATGATGAAATTTTGTGTGACTCCATGGGAAATCAAGACTCCTTAGGGAGATGAAGTCCTGCTACAGTTCCTTAAGAAAAAGGGAAAATGATGACTTGAACTTTGTTGGGAAATGAATTGAGTTGACTCAAAAATTTTGATTTATCAAGAAAAAAAGCAGTTGTATCCTACTCAAGAGACGTGGCCCAAATTTCTAGAGACCACTAAAGAAATGTTATTTACACTATATTTTAGATAAGTCGTGGTGGTTTTAAATTAGTAAGTTGATGCCACTAGTTAGTACATTGGTCAACTAAAACTGACAAAATACCATTTTTCCCTCTGATATCTAGTATCGAATCATGGTGAATTTTCAAGCATATTTTGACCAAAAGGCTTGAATTTGATTGGAAATGGGCTAACATTGACAAAAAATGGGCCAAATTCATAAAACTGGGCCTCGAGTATCGATAGGCACACAAAGAGGGGGTTTGTGGCACCCAAGTGCAAATGGACCATTTTTTGACTTTTTCTAAAATCTCTTAAACTTCTTCTACCAATTGATCAACAGAAAAAGGGGGTTTTCGAGTCCAAATTTCTATCGGTAGACCTCTAAAATCATCTAAAATGGTTTGAATGTGAGTCAACTCAAAAAAAAATTACGACTCGTTGGGAAGAGGAAACCAAATCAGTTCGTTTGGAAATTAACTTGACAATTGCGAGTCGCGAGAAAGATAATTGAGACTAATGGAAATTGGGAAATTTAGCATTTCTTTTGTGATGATAGTCTACACTTCTATAAGGATTGAACCAACTAAATTTGCTAAGGAGTATGATTATTTGAAGTCAAATTGATTTTAGAGGATGTATCGACCATAGAAGGAAACATCACCGTAGAAGGCAATATCAAGCAATAGAAGGAAAATAATCACCGTAGAGGGAGGACGTATCAACCATAGAAGGAAACCTCACCATAGAGGAAAATATCGACCAATGTAGGGAAAGTATTCACCATAGAGGGAGGATGTATCAACCATAGAAGGAAACATGACCACATAGGAAAGTATCAACCAATAGAGGGAATGATCTACCATAGAGGAAAATCGTTTTCCATAGAAGGAAACATCATCGTAGAGAGAAGTATTGACCATAGAGGAAAATCATTTACTATAGAAGGAAACATCATCGTAGAGGGAAGTATCAACCATAGAGGGACAATGTCTACAATGGAGGGAAACATCACTGTAGAGGGAAGTATCAATCATAGACAAAAATCATCTACCATGGAAAGAAACATCACCACAGAGGGAAACATAGACCAGTAAAGGGAATGATCTACCATAAAGGAAAATTGTCCACTATAGAGCGAAACATCACCATAGAGGGAAACATCAACCAATAGAGGGAAACATGTATCACTATAAAGGGAAACATTAACTAATAAAAGGAAAGTATCTACCACATATGGAAATTGTCCACTATAGAGGGAAACATCACCGTAGAGGGAAGTATTAACTTTTGAAATGAGGTATTGATTAAGTATTTGACCATAGTAAGAAGCATAGTGATCATAGAATAAAGCATCACCATAGAGGGAGAACTATTATTAAGAAAAGACTCTCAACCTTTAGAGAAATAATTTCTAAATATCTTTGAAAAACATTTTTCTTTTCAAGAATTTTGACTTTGACTTGGATTCCACTAGCACCTAGATCCTTGGCAATCATTTTGGCTATTTGAGTAGAAGAAAATCTCCTCAGGTTCAGGTGGCATGATTGCCTATCATTAAAGTATCATCTCACTACTAAGTGATAATGATCTGCTCAAGTTATGATTGAGGGCATAAGAACTTAGGAGACTTGATTAGTCGAAGAGTTAACTTTAAATATATGGATAAAACCTTTTGCTTTTTCCACATGCTTTGGACAATTCTTTGAAAACTTTAAAGTATTGTTTCAAACATGGTTCAGTCTGATTGTTTGAGAAAATGATAATCATCGCTTTTCACAAAAGACTATGTGTTTGACTGAGCATACGAGATGGAGCTCTAGAATGAAATAGATTTTAGGCAAGCTAAAGTGATGAGAAATTTACCCAAGATGCGGGCGAAGTTACTAAGGTAATGGAAAAGTGAGACAAAACCTTGTAAATGGAAGAAGGTTCTTATATTGACACGAAGGAGCCCATTGATTAGAAAAAAAAAATTATGATCTAGAAGAGTGAGGGTTGCTCCTAAAATGGACAGGGCATAAGGAAGCCCCTTGTAAAGTAAGGGTGAGTTACTTTGAAAGGGGAGGCATTAGAAAGTAATTTAGTGTGAACTAGTAGGAAAGGAGCCCATTGATGAGTCACTTTAGAAAAACGGGTAAGGAATGAAGAAACAAAGTAATGCAAATGGGTAAAGAAGATGCCTATTGTCTAAAACTATTTGTTATATGATCCATCCATTTTGTAGGATCCTATGAAAAGAGTACTCAGTTGGAATGTGACAATTCTCTTAAACAAGAAAGTCCTTAACGTAGTTTTAGTATTTAGGGATGAAACGTAAGCTAGGGTAAGGTATACCAAATGAAAGGTATATAAGGCCCAAAACCCTGTGTTCATAATACCATGCCCCTTGTGTTCATCTTTTTGATGTGCATAAAATTGACATGTATGTCCATTCTTACCATGACCTTCATGATCGAGCCGAAAGTGACTTCTTAGGCGTCCTACGTAACTACGTGTCTTGTTTAGAGAATCAAGTATAACATAGTTCATTGGTTGCATTAAAGCTCCAAGGCTTAATTGTTTTCTTACGTCCTTGCTTGGAAAATGTTTCTTTTAATGATGCAAAGGTTTTTTTTTCTTTGATTTTGATTATTCTTTTATTGTTGTTTCTCAATCCCTTGCTTGGAAATGTTTTCCTTCACATGGGGCAAGGATGTTTCTTCTCTTTGCTTTTGATTCTTCTTTGATGATTCTCACTTCCTTGCTTGGAAATGTTTTCCTTCACACTAGGTAAAATTGTTTCTTTTCTTTGCTTTTGATTCTTCTATGATGGCATTGTGAGAGTTCACACATAATAGGCTTTCGCCCTAAGGATCGGTAGATGGGTTTAAAAAATAAAGGATTATCAATCAGGCTCAAAGCGTTTGCAAGTAAATATCTTGAAATGGGTGATAGGATAGATTTGGTTTGCCAAGTGATGGCCTTCTATCCTTGGAATTTCTTGCTTTTAGGAAATAGTGACATTGTTGAGACTCACAATTTCGATGTCTGCTTAGGGTCATGATCACTATCTTCTTTTGATGGTAAGTGAATCAAACAAGACTCCCTTGAGACAAGTGCATAAATTGGTGAACAAAGAGAAAATCAAGATAAGAGACGAAATTTGATGATTTTCAAATTCAAGATTCAATCTTATTATGAATTTGATGACATTTAATTTCTTAAAATATCAAAATGAATCACGCCAACATTTTATTGAAAGTTTTATGAGAGAATCTTTATTAAATCGTGAGGAAATACAAAAAGAAATTATCCATGAAGACTAAAGAGATTGGTCTTTGACATGACAAGCTCAACTTCTAAACTCCTCATTTATGATATCGCTACTCTTAATTGTAGAAAATTGTGATGGGTCCTTAGAGAAGGAGACCAATGATCTTGTTATCAATTAAGTCTTAAATGGCATATCTAAAGGCTTGGCAGCAATCAATAGTATGGCCTAAGCACTTATGGAAAGCACAATGCGAGTTGGGATCATAGGTCTTTGGCAATGGATTTGGAGGAGGCCTTGGATTCAATGGTTGAAGATACCTTATCTCATAGATTTTTTCAAAAAACTCACTTAGTGGTTCAAACGGATTTAAATATGTATGTGATTTGTCTCTTCAATATCCTTTTGGAGTATCAAAGACGGTGGTCAAAAAAGTAAGCCCTTATGAACCTAGGGCCATCACAATGTTTATTCTTGGCTTAGTATCTCTGCTTTTCACAGTCCTCTTGTTGATTTCATCTTCTACCTAGGTCTCAGTCCGTATGAGAGCTATGAAAGTCTCAAAATAACGGGCAAACAATGACCCACAGTAGACATGGAGAAGTTTTTCTTGATAATCTACACTTTCTCAACTTCAGTGGGCCTATTAACCATTTAGGCCGCTTTGGCCTTCCATCTGGTGATGAAAGCAGAGAAAGTTTCTTTTAGCTCTTGCTTAGTGGTTTTCAAGTCCGTTGGAGTGATATCAAGCTCATTGTTGTATTTCTATTGCTTAACAAAAGCATTGCATAACTCTTCCTAGTCTTTGGAAAATGCATCTTCCAAATTGAAGAGCCATCGTAGGGTAGCTCTAGTCAAGGTCTGATGGAACATCTGAAATAACATATTGGTATTGGCTCCCAAAGGTTACATAGCTCTCACATATAATTTCAGATAAGTTTTTGGGCATGTAGTTCCATCAAATTTGTCCAAGTTCGGCATTTTAAACTTCTGAGGGAGATGTACTTCTGAATAAATAGATAGCTTGTGAATGTCAATCATGTCATCCCCTCGATAGGTCTTGTAAAATAGGGTCTCCATCTTTTCTAGTCTCCTTATAATGGCCTCATCTTATGGCCTTGGTTCTTCCGTGGGTCCATATTGTTCCCCCCAATCGAAAGGATCATAGACAGTTAGATCATAGGCCGGTGGATGTAGTGGTAGTCCATCTTAGACCAGAATAGGTGGTACTTGCTATGGAATCCATTGAACATTATCCCCCCCCCCCCCCGGCTCTCTACTGGGACTAGAGGTGGAGGTGGTAAGCATTATTGTGCCAATTCTTGCATTGTTTGAAAAAGCCTTTGATTTTCCTCCCTAAAATGAGCCATGTTCTTTTTGATTTCAACCAAAATCTGGAGCTGTTGATCTTGATCCATAGTGATAAGGTACACTAATTGATTTTGACTTTGATTAATGGCTACAATAAAGGAAATCACAATGAAATTTTTTTGATTGCCAAATAAGTGTGAAGAAGTTTGAATCCAAGCCATTAGTATAAAAACTTGATTTCAAAATTTTGAATAAAATAAGCTGAAGCTATTTACTGATGATCGAAATCACCAAAAGAAAGAAAACCATTCCTTAGTTGAAAAGGAAGCACAAATGAATTAGAATTTTTGAATTTTTTTTGATGAAAAAAAATGGGACATAATTCCTAGGTAGCCCCTAAATTCTAAGGATGAAATGATTTGCTTGAATGAGGAAAGAATTCCTAAAAGTTGGGAAAATGGACATGAAATGGACTACACCTAAATGAAGTGGACGAGATGAACTTTGATTGATGAAATGAATATCCTAAAGAGAGGTGACTTTTGAAAATGAATTGAAACCTATCTCGAATGGTTGATACGATAGGAAGAATTGAAAGGGGCCCTATAGATTAGAGCCTGACTTGATTCCTAAGACGACTAAAGAATCTGAATTATGAAAACTTGGAAGTCATGCCTAGGTTCTAAATTCCAATATAGTGGAGAATTTGAATGGAGTGGAAAATATGACTTCTAACTATTGACGGAAAGATTCCTAGGAATCGTAAAAAATTCGGATCCTAAAGGAGATGACCTGGACATTTACTAGAATCAAATCTTTGAGAGTGATACACGATTATAACTCAAATTGATTCAAGTTGTGTGATAAAAACAAGCCCAAAAATTTTCTTTTGAAAGTTTTTTTTTTTTTGGCATATTAGTGAAAAAGTCAAAGTTTTTCAGAAAGGATTCAGTTTTTTTGATAAATTTGCAAAACTGGCCTCTCTATGTGCCGATTGGCACTCACCTATTTTTCGATCGACACACATAGGAGTGTTGATGGCGCTCAGCTCCTGTGCCAATCAGTTGACAGAGAGGGGTATTTTTTTTACTTTCTTGGCTTTCTCTAACTACATTAGCATGTGGCAAAAATTCCATATGTGTCTTATAAAAACTGGGCTTAGGGTCCTAAATCATAAATCTAGGGTGGACTACATGCATGACGTTTAGACCCTATAAAGGTTTCAGGCTCCCCTTCTAATAGGACGTGCTATATACCCCCTATAGTCATTACAAAGTAATGATCATAGTCAAGTGGTACTACATCACCTTTTTGTATACCATCCCAAGGCTACTAGAATGTAGTGTCACCGATCAAGCGATATTTGATCAAGGAGTGGAGAGTCTTCACTGACAACACCTGTCAAGCTGAGTGAGCATACGGGGCGAGGGCTACTAACCATCTGGGGTTTATAAGGTATGTAGTGCAATATGCAATGTATGAAGTGATGTGTGTGCAAGGTCATCCAGTTTTAGTTTTTTTTATCCATCCATACATTCATCCATTCATCGATCCATCATAAAAACAAAGTGTAAATAAAGGAAAATGAATGTAAACCAAGAAAATGAAATAGCCTTGAAATGAACATTTCACTGAGTCTAACCCTTTTTAATCCCTAGTGGAGTCGCCATTATGGGTGCCATCACCAAAAATATATTTTTCTATGGATTAAAGAGATCCTAGCTGTTTCTCTTTCCCTAAAGGTGGGAAGGAATGCCTCTTATGGGAAATAGAAAAAATATGAGGAGTCGCCAGTTTGTTTTGGAAAATTAAATAAGCAAGCCTGTTACATCCCATGAGAAACAATACATGTAAAAGAAAACCAAAAAAAAAAATGAAATTAGATGACTTACATCGCTTTGGATCATAGTTACATTCTAAAACCCCTTGACATGGGTTAAATAAAGTTAAAGCACTAAAAGTACGAAACCAAAGATTTGGATCAAGGGGCTAAGGTATGGAGAGGGAAGGTGTTAGGCACCCACCCCGCCCGATCCGAATTGATCGGCCTCAAACATTCACATACAAGGCTATTGCATTATAAAAAAAAAAAACAAAAGAAAAGGTGTACAAATAGAAACGAAAAAGAATGAATGATCTTGCATAAAGAAATAAAGTAAACAGAAAATAGAAAGAAGATCCGACTAGAGCCCGAAGGCTTCCTACGTATTCGTTTGGAAAACGGAATCAGAGTCGCGTAGTTCTCTAGTTTACCCTCTTTTATCAAAAGTGATAATAAATGCGAGATCAACCAAATTAAAGCAAAACTATTAAGGGTTTGAGACGCGCACCTTATTTAGTCATGGCAGTCGGGCAGCATTTTGGCTTGAGAATTCTGATTCGGAGTCTTCAATCGGGTAGATCTTCGGCTTGCTTCTTTGATTCAAAAATTGTCACTATAGCAGGGCTTTGGCTTGCTTCTTGAAAAGAGATCGTTACTTCGGCAGGGCTTCGGACTTGGAAGAGGGAGAGTTTTTGAAAAGAGAACTCTAGAACTATACTAACAGCTTAAAAGTATGGAATTTGTGTGCTGAAAAATTAAAGCAAGAGGGACATAAAGTGCTTCTTGTGCGATGAACCACACATAGCACGCAACTGCCCTCAGAAGAAGGCATTGAATGCGCTTATATGGAAGTCAGGCAAGGGAGAGACCTCATCCTCATCAAGCAGTGATAACGAAGGCTGTGTAAGTGCCATAAGGGTGTTGAGTGGCATGGCACAGGGGGAGAAGAAGGATGAGGTGCCTAAGAGGAAGGGCAATAAGAAGAAGAAGGCCGAGGTCTGATATGTGAACATAGAGATTAGTGGAAAGGCAGTCCAAGTGTTGCTGGACACAGCATGTAACACCCCGACCTGGTTATTGAAAATTAAGTCAATAATTAAATATTAGGGACCATAAATAACAAAATAAGAGCTAAGAAAACTTCATCAAGAAAAATAAAAACTATGAAATAATAAAACTTTGAATTATGAAATCAAAGCATGAAAGGAATAAACAAAAATAGAAGTACTTGAGAAAAGAAAAATAAAAAAATGCAATAAAAAAATGGGATAAAATACAAAAATTCCAAACAAGGGATAAAAAGGAAAAAGATGGAAAATAGGCAAAAAAATGTTGGCCCAAGGGCTTGAACCCAAGACCAAAAAGTGTGCAAGAACTTATGCCCAAAAATATAGCCAACGTGGTTACAACACTTTTTTGCTATATATCTCACAAGATATATATATATATATATACATATATACTATATAAAATCTCATTCCACCACCCCCATAACCAGTCAAATTTCATGCAACACCTTACCCAAAATATATAAATATATATATATGTATATGTATATATATATATGTGTGTGTGTGTGTGACTATGCGTGAGACAGAAACAAACCAAAAGTGAGTATGTACAACTAGAAAGAGTGAGTGAGAGAAGAAGAAGAAGAATAAGAAGAAGAAGAAGAAGGAGAAAAGCTTGCATACAAGCGCTATTCAAAGCACAGAGAGTCTAAGGGACTCAAAACCAAGCCAAGAAGAGGAAAACACTCCAATGTAGAGGTAATATAACCGCAAACTTTTCCTCTCTCTAAGAAATTTATGGTTACATGCTTTAAATGGAAAATAAGCACATGCATGTGCATAAGATGATATATATATGTGTATTACATAAATAAAATGAGAAAAGACAAGTCAAAAATACCCCAAAAACTGAATTCGCCATTGTTGGACCACCTTGAAGATGGATCTAAATCAACTAATGAGAAACCAATCTTTTCCACTTGGGGCCTGATCTAAAGGCTACCAGGGTTCTAGGACACCAAAAATTATACCAAAAAAGTATTGCAGGTCGCGGCTTCGACATTGACTTCCACAAATAGAGCCTTAGGCTCGAATCTATGAATGAAAAATGCAACCCCATACTAAGGGGATGATGACAGAGAAAGAACCATCAAATTTGATGGTGAAATAGGTATGAATTGAAGGATTACTTAGAGAGGCCATTAAAATTCTACTGAGCTTTTTCAGCTTCTTTTGGGCCCCAAGACCAACCCCAAAGTCTTCCTTAGAGTCCTAGGAATCCATAGGAACAAACCATAGAAGAAATGACCCACTAAAAACTCACAAAATAGAGATTAAAGATCTCTGAAACTAGGGCAACATGACTGGGTGACGGGGGGAAGAAGATGAACAGTAGACGGGTCGAGGTTCGGGTCATAACTTGCTTAGACGCACATGTGGTTAAGTAACACGGCGTCGTTTAAAGGTTTTGGGTTTTAAATTAAAAAATATGGGTATGTTTGGCTACGAGGTTAGGGCTCTTATTCAATAACCCATGCAAGGTTGGGATATCTTATCCCTGTTTTGCCCTTTTATCCATTATTTGGCAACCGAAAATCCTAAAAAACAAAGGAGAGCCGCAACTCCACAGACTCAAAACAATGACCTCACGCACATAAGGATCCTAAACCCCCACATGTGTGCCACCATGGCACTTGTATCATTACATTAACATAATATATATATATATATAATATTAAATTAAATAATCCAATTAATTTAATTATAGTAAAATATCCCGATACCCAAATAAAATAAAAGGATAGTGTATTTTAACTTTTTTCAATGTTCTGGACCCAATGGCGAGGTTCATTTTAAGAGATGGGATCCCAAAAAATTAAGACACAGAATATAAAATTACTATTTTACCCTTAATGATGCCTAAAGCCAAATGGAAGTCCGAGAGAGTCTAAAATGACTTTCTTCGACGTTCTGGATCCAACTGTGAGGTCCGTATTATCAAATTAAGTACTAAAAAATGAGGCACCTGAAAAATGAAAATTTATTTAATTACGCTTAAGAGTTCGATTTGACTACGAATAGCCCGTTTAAAGAAAATAAGGCCTATCCTAGGACATTAGGATTCACCTGGTCTAAGAATAAATTAAAAACACTAAATAGGTGGTGATTTAAGTTAAATGCAGAATTAATTAGATTCTTCATAAATTGTTCTTAGGAATTACAAAGGAAAGGGAAAGGCACACCTGTAGCGCCAACCTTGAGAACCGAGGTGAGTAATCTACTTTGAAGTGGAGGTTTTAACTCCATGATCTTGAAGTGTTTTAAGTTCAAAATTCATGTATTTACGTGACTCATGATTTAAATGTAGTATTACTTCTATTTTTACCTACTATCTTAACATGCAAGTTAGCTTGTTTAAACTGCTAACTTTTTGTAAGTTTGTACCGCAACATGTCCATTTAAATTCAAAATTTTATTAAATGTCTCTCTAAAAGTAAATATTTTTCATTCTAGCCATGTTTTAAATATTCCTGAATGATGTGACATGAAGGTTATGTCTTAAATGTTCTAAAATTTTATATTCCAAGTATTTTGAAGGTTCTGTTAAAATATTCATGAAATTTTTGTCAAATGCTCTTGAAAAGAATCTATCTGAAAAGCCATGTTTTAATGTTTTTGAAAAGCATCTATTTGAAAAGCTATGTTTTAAATTTTCTTGAAAAGCATCTACTTGGAGGTTATGTTTAAATGCTCTTGAATAACATCTGTCTGTAAAGAAATAATTTTAAATGCCTCTTAATTGCGAACTGGTAATGCAAGATAACATAAGCACAACTATTGAGGCCCTTCAGGACTCAAAATCCTATAAATGCTCGGTAGAAGGTTTATCCATTAGGCATGAGATATCTCTAGTGATCTGTTAGGCTTAGGGTCCGGTTCGAAACGGATTCTTTTGTTAAAAAAGTGAAAAGATGTTACGTTCAGAAATGGAAGAAGGTTTATCCCTCATGTTCTAAACATGAATTTCTCTGTTCTATTTTCATGAATAATGGTAGAAGGATTTCGAACCCCCATTTACATGAAATGGGTTTTCAAATGGCCCCACTTTTAATATGAAAAAGGGTCATAACCCCATGTTTAAAAGAAAAGGAATCTTATCCCCCTGTTTACAAGAAAAGGATTTTAAATTTCCTTGGCCACCAAATGGCCATCCTGTACATGTTTACAAGTTTTGTTGCATATTAAATGCCTTACCGAATGCTTTAAATGCTTCATGTTACATGTTTTTGAAGATTCCTGTATCCTGTATTTGATGAAATAAAGTGCCTAGCCTGAATGCCTTAAATGCTTCATGCTATTTGTTTTCAGATTTTTATATTCTATATTTGAAATGTACAAGCAATTGGTAGTGACCGTTTTATAAATCTGTTGTACTTAACCCACTACTAGTTGAAAACCCATGACAAGATACTGGAATTACTTAAGAGCTTTTCATAAAGCTCACATGGATTTGTTACCCATGACACTTTCACATAATGAAGATGACCAGGAGCCTTGCCCGTATTAAGGAAGGCCGTCGGGAGCTTTGCACTTAAGTTAGCAATTTTTGGGAATGTCAGGACCAATAGATGGTCAACCTTTTGTAGCATTTTGTTTTGGACGAATTATGCAATTAAGTCCCTAAGGACAATGGTCATATGATATGTTTAACTATTGAAAATTGAGTAAGCTCTATATGTTTGTTAATTAAACCGTTCCATTCTGACGAGCGACAGTTCCGGGCGGATGTGTGGAAAGAAAAAGTTTTCACACTTCTGCAAATTATGTTCATGGCCGCACCCCCGTCTGTCACCGTTGCTTCTAGTCCACCCACCGGCCCCATGGCCGAAAGGTGGCGATCGCGTCCCCGTAATCCGTATAGGCCGGGTCGCGGGTCGTGATACAGCGACTACCCATAACTTCATCACCACGGAGGAGGCTAAGAGGTTAGGCTTGAAGACCACAAGGGCCTAAAATGAAACACTAAAACAGAAGGCTATGATCAAGTCTTGAGTGATAATTATCTAATTAAATAAATAAATAAACAAATAATTGCCCTAAGGAGTGATTATCTTAGATAAATAAATTATAAATTAACTACGACATTGCAAGAGCCAATGAAATTGATGTCTATATGCAAGACCCAATGAGAGATAAGAAAATAGAATTTACTTGGAAATAAACTCTAAAAATGAAAACCTCTAGGTTCAATGTATCTCTTTTTAAGGAAATTCTAGAAATAAAACTCGCAAAAACTCTAGAAATGGAAAGTTCTGATTATGAGTAAATAAACTACTATCACTCAAGATTACCAAATCGCTCCTAATTCGGTGGAGAATCTCTAGATTGCCACCATGGCATGAAAAATAACCAAATTGCCCCTCATTTATCACCAAATGTCTAAAATTACCCCCAGATGGGTAAAATCATAAAAAAATTACAAAAATGCCCCTCGAATGACTAAGAAGTCTTACTAAGGGCAGGACTGTACCAAAATTATAAAAATGCCCTCAATCAGCAAAAAAGGTGCCAAAATCACATAAATGCCCTTTAATGGGTAGAAAAGTCCTACCAGGTGCAGGACTCTAACAAGAAGAGTCCTACTAGATGTGAGACTCTAACAAGAGAGTCCTACTAGGTATGGGACTCTGATAAGAGAGTCCTACTAGGTGCGGGACTCTGAAAAGAAGGTCTTACTAAGTGCGGGACTCTAACAAGAGAGTCCTAATTGGAATGAGACTCTATGAGGAAGAGCCCTAATAGGAATGAGACTTTGTCATTAGGAGTTCTAATGGAAGTGGGACTTCATCGAGAAGAGTCCTACTAGGAGTGGGACTCTATCGAGAAAGTACTACTAGGACTAGGACTCTATTAGGAGAGTCCTAATGGGAATGAGACTTTGTCAAAAAGAGTCCTAATAGGAATGAGACTCTATTAGGAAGAGTCCTGTTGGAATGGGACTCTATCAGAAAGAGTCCTAATAGGAATGGGACACTGTCAAAAAGAGTTCTAATGGGACCGGGACACTAGTGGAAAAAGTCTTATTAGGACTAGGACTCTGTTAGGAAGAGTCCTATCGGGACTGAATTTCTTGGCATAATTACCAAATTGCTTCTGCCCAATCAAAGGTCATAAAATGAGGTGTCTATAGTGAGTAATTCCAATACTTTGTCATGGGTTTTCAACCGATAGAGTTTGCAGCTAAAAATTTAATCAAGTCAAATTGATCACTATCAATTTTACACATTTTCAAGATTCAAAATGTAGAATACTTGATCAAATACTTTAAATAGGATCATTTAAGCAAGAATACATGTAACATAAAGCATTCCAGAACGGACTCAAGTAAAGGCTTTTCAATACAACACATGTCAAGATTGCCTATTTGTGGCAATGAGTTATAAATATCCTGTCTTTCATATAAATAGGAGGGATAAACCCTTTTCATGAAGTAGAAGGTATAAAACCTTTATCATATACAACAGGAGGTTCAAAAATCTTTTTTTATTTCATCATTAAACTTGTTATTACTTACACGAGAATCTATGTCGACCCAGACTCTAAGTTTTATTACATGAGGTCTAATCTATAGACTTGAACACAAGTTCATAATGACCTAAACATGAGAGATCTCTAGCCTTCTGATGGACATTACACAAGTGATCCCACTAATGCGAATACTTATGTACTAATTATTTTGCATTATTTACCATTTGTCATTATCATATAAACAAATATTATTTTTATATATCCTAAAAAGTTTTATTTTATCCAAAAAAATATTATATTATAATCCATGTCAAGTCAATTAATCCAATTCATGTAGAATTTCTCTTCCTAGGAATTCTTCAACTGTTCAGTAGTTTGTTTTTCCAAATCCAAAATCATTTTTTTTTTCATCCCCTCTCTTTCAATTTTTTTTTCTGTCTTTCTCTCTATTTATCATTTGACCCATGCCCTTCTCGTCTTATCTTTTCTTTATTTATTCATTTAAGGTTTCTACATACACACGTCTTTTCTCTATTTATGTTGCTTTTATCTATTTATTTCTTTAAGTCACGTCATCTCCCTCTTTATTTCTTTTTTGTGTTTTTTTTTTTTTTCTGTTTCCATCTTCTTCCGTCCGTGACTTCTCTCCTTCATTCCATTCCTTCTATACGGTCAAACCACTCAATAAGAGCATGATGCCCTATTATCTCTCATCAATTTTTTTTATTTTCATGTCTTGTTCCCTTTATTAAGGAAGGTGACACAAAGCAAGAATAAAATTCAAATTCACAAGAAATCTGGAAGTGATCTGCAACAACATCCAAGCCAAGAATCATGCAAATAAAATTTAAATTCACAAGAAATCTAGAAGTGATCTGCAGCAACATCCAAGCCAAGAATCATGCTTTGTAACTGATGCATTTGTTGTATTTAAGTAATAAATGTTGTAACTGATGTACATGCCAGTTTTGATAGCTGTATATTTCCTTAGATAAATTTGTAAGGTCTGTATAAAAAAAACATCTGAAGGATCAATACAGGTGTGTTAAAATTTCCATTGTGAGCTCTTGAAATATTTACTCTGCTATATGGTATCAGAGCACCATTTCTCCAACGAGAATTTGATCCTCATTTCACAAATGTCTTCCGCAACTCATCATATCTCTTCCTCAGAAATTCCTCTTGTCATTTTTAACATCACCACTCAGATCAATGAGAAACTCACACCTTCATCTTTTCCCCAATGGCGAGCTCAATTTGAGGCCCTCCTAATTGGCTATGATCTCATGGATTATATAAATGGAAAATTGCAATGCCCCCCTTCTGATGGAACCCCACCATCTATAGCCAAGAAAAACCATTGGGTTAGGCAAGATAAGCTAATTCTTAGTGCTATTCTTGCATCTACTTCACCAACAATCACGCCCTTCACTGCCACAGCCAAAACCTCGTATGAGGCATGGAAAAAATTATCAACAATGTATGCAAGCAAATCGCGTACAAGGGCAATACAACTCAAGGAAGAACTGGCCTTGATTCAGCGTGGAACTCAACCAATCCCAGAGTGCCTTCACGCGGTTAAAGGATTGGCTGATGAGATAGCTCTCATCGATCACCCAATCTCCAACAACGACTTAACTCTATATGTCCTCAACGGGTTAGGTCCCAAATTTCGTGAGATTGCTGCACCTATTCGGGCAAAAGAAAAATCACTTGGCTTTGAAAAGCTCCATGATCTGCTTGTTGGGCATGAGAGCTACTTGAAGAGGATAGAGGCTGTTACACAGCAGCTTGTGGCTACTACAAAGCAGCTTGTGGCTGCTACAAACTTCACAAGTTGTCGTTCTGGTTTCCCTACAACCCAGCAACCGAAAGGCAGTCACAAAAACAACGGGCCTTTGCGTCAACAAGGCTAGAACCGTTCCTCTAATGGCCCACCTCGAGACCAACGGTGCAACAATAATTCAGACCGCCCCAACTCAAGCTAAAAACGCTTGCAGCCCAAGTGTTAATATTGTGACCAAGTGGGCCACACACCTAAGGCCTGCCCGTAATTATAACCTTCTGAAATGACTGTTAATTGTGACGGAACATCTGATGGTCAAGACAATTGTCACATCCCGAACCCCACCCTACGCGGATGTCGAGGACGTGATGCCAGTCAGCCGCCACGCGACCAACCGAAGGCAATCTCTGAACTTTCCAGTGAATTGCACTCCGACTGTAGGGTCAGATACAGCGGAATTTGAAACTTTTTTTTTTTTGTCAAGGGAATGCAACTCATGTATTCACTGTAAGGTTATGTACCACAGAGCCAGTCTAAAATCCAATAGCTAACAATTCTAACCTTAGAGCATATCTATAATCCGACATATAATCAACAGAGCAGAACTATAATCTCTAGAGTACCGTTTAAATCCATGAGCCATGTCTATATCTAGTACATATCAGTCAAGTCAGTCGTATTACATCACTCACTTGATTAAACAGATTCAATCCTCAGTAATCCAGTCTCCACAGATCAGTGCCATCAGATCCAACAGATATCATTCCTGAAAAATGTTAGGGAATGGGGTGAGCTTCGAAAAGCCCAATGAGTAACACAGGTTCCCTGTCAAGGGTTTCAAAACCATTTCTTGTTTACAAAGCACAAGGGTAGTTCAATTGTTTCTGAAATAGCAGTTTTATAAATCTACTTTAAATGCAGTTTCAGTAGAATGAAGCAGGACTGAACAAAATAAAACCACAGATCAGAATAGATAGAACATAACAGACCATATCAAGTATAACCGTACAGAACGGAACACAACCGGTCAGGACGGAGCAGAACCGAGCAGAGCAGGACATAACAAATCAGAACAGGATGAAGCAAAGCACAACAAATCAGAACAGAATAGTAAATGATGCCAATATATCAATCAGAGACAAACAGGTCAGAATAGAACGGGTCAGAATAAAACGGGTCGAAATAGAACAGGTCAGAACGGATCACAATAAAACATAATAGAACGGAACGGAACAGAACATAACAAGTCATAACCAAACAGAACGGAATAGGTCATAGCAAGTCATAACCGAACAGAACGGAATAAAACATAACAAATCAGAATAAAACAGAACAGAACATAACAGAACGGAGCGGAAACAATATGTCAACCAGAGATACAGGTATATCATCAACATAACGGAACAAGACAAAACTGAGTGGAAACAGTATATCAATCAAGGATACATGTATATCATCAACGGAACGGAACAAGACAAAACTGAGTGGAAACAGTATATCAATCAAGGATACATGTATATCATCAACGAAACGGAACAAGACAAAACTGAGTGGGAACAGTATATCAATCAAGGATACATGTATATCATCAACGGAACGGAACAAGACAAAACTGAGTGGAAACAGTATATCAATCAAGGATACATGTATATCATCAACGGAACGGAACAAGACAGAACTGAGCGAAAACAATACGTCAGTCAGAGATACAGGTACATCATCAAAGAACATGATAGATCAGTAATGAGCAGAACAGGACGGGACAGAACAGAACGGAACAGATCGAAACAGAGCAAACAGGTTAGGACGGAACAGATCAAACATAAAAAATCAGGACGGATCAGGACGGAACAGATCAGACATAACAAATCAGGACGGATCAGGACGGAACAGATCAGACAGATCAAACGAAACAGGTCAGGACAAAACAGATCAAACAGAACAGGTCAGGACAGATCAAATAGAACAGGTCAGGACAGATCAAACAGAACAGGTCAGGACAGATCAAACAGAACAGGTCAGGATAGATCAAACAGAACAGATCAGGACAGATCAAACAGAACAGATCAATTAAAACATCAGAGTAATAGAATAGATCAGTTAAAACATCAGAGTAACAGAACAGATCAGTTAAAACATCAGAGTAACAGAACAGATCAGTTAAAACATCAGAGTAACAGAACATATCAGTAATGAGCAGAGCAGAACAGTATAACAGAATAAACAGTACAGTATGCACAGATTAAACAGTGCAGTATGCTCATATAGTGCTCAAGACTGAGGTGGTACCAAGAATCAGTTGTTCTTTTTAGAACCAGTTAAAAACAGTGATAGGTTTATTTCAGTACAGAACAGAGAAGCCAGACAGAGTAAAAATCATGCATTTGAGTAAGAGCATGAAATCAGTGTATCAGATAAAACAGTATAGTACAGTATTTTAAAATACAGTAAATAGACAGTGTACTTATACACCAATTCAGGAGTCAGGGTTACTCACAAGATGCAACAGTACAGAACAAAACCAGGACAGACCATACAACGGAACAGGACAGACCCGAACTGAACAGGAGAGCAGGACAGTACAAAGTCATGTCACGTGTAATACATTATAAAAGAGTATGCATTTAAAAACATGCATTTAAACAGTATGGCAGATAAAACAGTACAGTGAATCAGAATACAGTAACTAGACGGTGTACTTATACACCAAGCCAGAAGTTCCAAGTTACTCACAACTGTTACGGTTATCTCCTTGCGCAACCAATCCGATAACCTCCAGATACGTCAGGCATCTCCATGTATATCTTGAACAATAATCATCAATCATATACAGATCAGAACTCATCCATTCAGGTCTCATTTGTCATCTTAGGTATCTATCGGTTTACCTAAGATAGCCTAGTAGCCTATCGCCCTCTCATCGGGTTTCATCCGGGGCTATTTTATTCTTAAATTAGGCTTAGCAGTCATCAGGATTATAACCTAAGTCATTTAGACTTCAATCGTTATCAGTCAGTTACTTCTTCAGCCTTAGGGGCAAAATGGTCATTTTATCACTCTTGCCCCGGACCCTGTCAAGGCCCTCAGAATAGTCTTTATATCTTAAATATATAGTTCTACGTCTTTTAGACTCCAATTGGTATCAGTTAGGTTCTTATTTTAACCATAGGGGCAAAATGGTAATTTTGTTATTCTTGCCCCGGACCCAGTCGTGGTTCTCAGAATATCCCATATATCGTATACATGAAGTTCTAACTCTTTTAGACTTGAATCGCTATCAGTTAAGTGCTTATTTAGCCTTAGGGGCAAAATGGTAATTTGTCCATTCTTGTCCCGGACCCTATCGTGGTCCTCAGAATAGTCCACATATCTTAGATATGATTTTCTAAGTCCTTTGGACTTCGTTTGGTATCTGCTTTTGGTCATCAGGACACATTAGTCATTTCTCGTTTTACGCGTTAACTGTTCCAGAGTCTTATTTAGCCCTTCAGTGTTCATAATTATCCTTATGATAATTTATCAGATCAGTTTGACCTTTATCTTGCACTCACAGTGCTCAGGGGTATTTTGGTCATTTCACGTGTCATATTTTTCGGCAAGTCAGTTCATAAAATGGACCTCACCGTTGGGTCCAGAGTGTCCGACATAATTAAGTTGGACTATCTATTATGTTTAATTGATCCTGGGAAGCATCGGGGGCAGTATGGTCATTTATACTTTATGTGTCTGTATTTTTCGGTACATAATTTCCCAATTTGGACTGTACCATTGAGTCCGGAATGTTCAACATAGTGAAAATACACTATTTATTTAATTTATTTAGACTCCGTTTGACATATTAAATGTCCAGGGGTAAAATCGTAATTTTACCTAATTAAAAAATAATAAAATAATTATTTTATTATTTAATTAATTTGGCAGGGGCTTAAATGTATAATTTTCCCAAAATCTGGGCCACTGTGCAATATTCAGAACTGTTGGGGCAAATCCGTAATTTCAGAAAGTTTCAGGGTCAGAATACAATTACATGAAATTGGGGTTCAAACCATAGGGTTCAAGGGTTCAGTTGGCTGAACCGGTTCAAAACACTTAAAACCAACCGGTTCACTAACCTTTAGAAAACCGGAATAGCATATTCCAGTTAACCCTAATCTGGTCCCTATCCGTGGTTTGGACAGACTTAATCCAGGATTTCAATTTATTAATCATGTTGCCAAACAGTCGGATTTCAATTTAAAATCAAAACAGTAAACCTTAAACGGTGCCGTTCCAATTATTGCGGTGGCATGCTTATGATCTGTCGTGGAAATCAATCAAATTACCAAACTAAACTACTAGTATAGTAGAGAAGTAAGGGTCGAACCCACAGAGACTGTTAATTATTTAAAAATTAAAGTTGAGATTAATTTTAATTGAAATTCACAAAGAGTGATTGTTGTTGATTTTTCCTAAAATTAAATGAAAACTATACTTAAAGCAAATATTTAACTGAATTAATGAGGAATCAAATTAAAAGAGAATTCCTAGGGTGTTGAATCCACCACTAATCTTGTAATTAGCTTCAATTGTATTAATTCTTGGGTCATTCAATTTGGATGTAAAAGACGTATTTTGGCTACAAGCCTCAATACAATCATCAAGAAAATCACGCACCAAAAACCCTAAGCACGAATCATCTTTGGTCAACACAAATTGTCTACGCTAATTCTAAGGTCATAGTCACAATTTGTTTTCCCTGAGTTATGACTCGTCCTACGGTTTTGATGTATGTACACATATTACTATTGTATAACCACATAAACAAAATCACAGAAATTGATTATGTGAAACTGAATAATACGATTAATGCTTTAATAAAATCCCAATGTTATACAATCAACATCCAAGACTAATTAACCCAAAAATAAAATACAAAGAAACAATATTACTTGACTAGGGTTTCATCTAAACCCTAGGAATAAGAGGACTTAGCCCATGATCGTGGAAGAGGAGACCATAGCCATGGAATTCTTCATCTTCTTCTTCAGAGTTGTCTCCTTCCTTCTTCTCTTCGCCTCTCCAGATCTCCAAGACGGCCTCCTCTCTTTTCCAAAACCCTAGGTTACAATATTATTCCCTTTTTTCCAAAAATACCCTTACAAAATAATAATTTAGGAGAACAACATAAAATCCCGTAATTAGGCATTAGGGGCCCAAAAAGGGAGTCTAAAGTGTTCCAAAATAGAGCCTATAATGTTAAAATGGGCCCTAGTCCACCTATATATGGATCAAGCCTCTCTTCTAACCCAAAATCACTTGTTTTTCACTTCTTTTCGCACTTCAAAGCCCAATATTTTCCTTTTGCTCCAAATTCACCACTAAATCATCACTTTATCAAGCTTTCTCTGCAAAAAGATAAAATAAGAATTAACTAGCAAATGCATATAGATTGGAGAAATTAAAATAATAAAAGTGCAAGAATATTTAGGATTAACAAAATAAATATGCACTTTTTAACCAGTTATCACACCCCCCAACTTACACTTTGCTAGTCCTCGAGCAAAGCCAAGGAAACAAGAGATAAAAATACAACTAACTAAATCCTCTTTCGTGGGATACACGATTGCATTTACCATATGCAATAAGGCTTTAAACCCCTAGGTTACCCTAGTGGACGAGTTATAGTCTCGTGAGGGTTTGCAGTGAATCTACCCACAAAATTCGACACCCCCCAACTTGAACACAATATACTCCACAATCAATAAAAATGAATCTTAATGAAATGTATAACTGAGTTACAATCGAATCAAAGTAATAATTATGTCACTAAAAACAATCTGTGAATTTCTCAAGTGCTCATAAATGGATAGAATCAGTGTGCATAAAAGCAACAACCATAACAAGATGTCTAGGCAATGAAACTTCTTTTCAAACAGGCATTACTTTGACTCCAAATCTCACCAAAAGATATCACTCACAAATGAAGCTCACAGAGATGGGGTGCATATGTATCCTCTCATACATGTGGACAGAATAATTGCTGAGTACAAATCAAATAATCCACATGCAAACATGAATGAACGCACAACAAGAATAATATAGAGAGAATTCTAACCACTACGAAAATCAACTCCCAATGTCACATGATCACTACAGTCACTTCCTCAATCATCAACTACTACACCTTCGGGGTCGGCTAGGTCTTTGTTTCTGGTTGTAATGTAGGTCAAGGTCAAGGATAAAGTAGGGGTAAGTGAACAATAATCTCCATGTGATAAGCAAAGAAGCTGAAGTGAATAAACTGGAGTTTTCCAAATTCATCATCTCTTTTGAACATTGCAACACCACTCCCAAAATTCCAATAAAAGCATTCCCAAACTACTCACAACTTTTCTACTTGAGCAAACCAAAAAGAAAAGGAAAAGGCAATGAAATATATATATATATTTTTCTTTTTTCTTTTTTTTTTTTTTGATTGTTGTTTTTTTTCTCTTTTGTCTCTTTTTTTTTTTTTTTTTTTTGATACTGAATAAAATTACAATAAAAGAAAAATATACATCTTCACTTCTCTACTTTCACAACACCAAATTCTCAAAGAAAAATCACCCAACTTCTTCACCCAAAGCTAGGCTACTGGCTATGAAAAGAAAGATATAATAATGAAGGCTCAACTTGGTTCCAATCAGGTAAATAATGTAAAGATGTAGGAAACAAACGAACAGGCTCAAAATAGAAAGAGGGCCTAGTTTCATTCCCCAAAGGCAAGAAGTGTCATCCGACATTTGAACTGACTGACCTTAGACATGTGACAATGACAATTGATAGAATGGAGATATGCAAACTGTATAACCCTCAAAATAAAGTTCAAGCTCAATTCTACATAATATGAGTTATAAGTCTCAGTAAATGCCATCATGATACTAGAGTTTCACAATCTAACTATCAAATCATAGAGTCACAAGAGTAGCAACCCAATTTGTCTCCAATTATGAAAGTTAGGGAAAGACAAATCACTAACAGTGCACAACTATCACAATGATTCTCATGCAAGCTCAGAAATACATGAATACGCTCAAAACAATAAAATTGTAATCATGAAGTATATTGAGCTCAAGTAGGCAAAATAATAGCAACTCCCCCCAACTTATTTGACACCTTGTCCTCAAGGGGACATGACATGAAAGAACATGAAATATAACGAAATAAGTAAAAGGAAAGAGTGCACCTGAGTGGAGAGAACTAAGGGGGCAAAGAGGCCGGTGAATCAGAAGGTTTGGGGGCCCATTTCTCATTTGATTGCTCAATGCAGTGACTGGACGGGTTTGAATTGGCCGTTTGCGCGAAGTGGATTCAACTGTAATGGCACGGCTTTTGGAAGCTTTCGGGCGACCCATGGATCCCTGCAATAACAAACTAAACAATAAAAAGTTAGTGGGGTCATAGAATCTAAATAATAAATAAAATAGACTAAAATAAATAATAAAATGAAAAAATAAAAAAATAAAAAAAATAAAAATAAAAAATAAAAAATAAAAAGAAAAAGAAAAAGAAAATAAATAAATAGAGAAGATAAGGATTAAACTAAGTAAAATTAAATAAAATTAAAGAAAATAATAAAAAAATAACAAAAACAGAAAAAGAATAAAAACTAAAAACAAAACAAGAACAAAGGAATATTAAATAAATAAAGAAATAATAAATTAAAAAATTAAAAAAAATTCATGGTCTTGTGGTTGTTTTTTTTTTGTTTTTTTTTTTTTTGTGGCTTGTTTTTTTATGTGGTTTTGAGGAAGGGTGGGGGGCTGGAGGGTCGGATGAGTTGGGGGGGGGGGGGGGGTCGGAGATGATGGAGTGACGGGGAGGGGGGTGGGTGCAGTGGCGGGCGGCTGTGATGGTGGTACAGGGGAGCGGTGGAGATGGATTTACTGGTGCGTGGTGATGACAGGAGGTAGTGGTTTAGGGGCGGTGATGGGGGGGAGGTCGGCAGGTCGGCGATGCGACAGAGAGGGTGATTAAGGGGGTGCGATGGTGGTTTGCAGAGAGAGAGAGATGGTGACGGTGGCTATGGAGTCGTGGGTGATGGAAGATGATGGGGACGGCGGTGCTAATGGTGAGATCTGGTGGTTCGGCTGGGATGAGAGAGGCGGTGCTGACTGGTGCGGGACGCGGTGATGGGTCTGGTTTTGGTGGGGTGCGGCGATGATGATGCTGGGTTGCGGATGCGGCGCCGGTGATGGGTTCTGTTGGGGGGCGGCTGTGGAGAGAGAGAGGACGGGGTGGAGCGCGATGGTGGTAGAGATGGAGGCGCGGTCGGCGGTGGAGGCGCTGGATAGGGCGGTGATGGCGGTGATTGGGGTCGTCGGTGGAGTGGGATGAGGGAGGTGAGGGGGTCGTGGCTGGGGGTGGTGGTGGTGGTTCTGATGGGGGTGATGGGGTTGACTGGTGTTGATGGAGTGGGGTTGGGGAGGCGATTTGCAGAGCGACGGGCGGTGCGGCGGTCGGAGTTGGGGAGGAAGATGGAGATGACGGGGAGAGAGAGACGAGGGGCGACGGCTATGGTGGTGATGAGGTCGTGGTGTGGTGATGGTGCAGGCGGCGATGGGGTGCGGTGGTGATGGCAGTGATGGGCGGTGATTGAGGGTGATGATGGTGATGGTGCGGGTAGAGGCGGCGGTGGTTGTCGTGATGGTAGTAGAGGGTTCTGTGGTGGAGGGAGATGAAGGGTGCGGCGGCGCTGGAAATAATGGTGCGGTGATGGAGATGGGGTTGTGGTGGTGTTGTGTGATAGTGGTGACGGCTGGAGAGGGGGCTGGTGGTGAGAGAGAGTTAGGTTTTTTTTTTTTTTTGTGTTTTTTTTTATTTTGTTTTTTTTTTTCATTCTTTTGAATTTTGAATTTTTGAATATTTTTTTTTTTTTTTAAAAAAATTGAATTAAAAGTGCTCAAGCTTTTTGAGAAAAGCTCAAGCTTTTTGGGACAGCACCTTAAGGGCTTTGAGAAAAGAAAAAGAGCTCGAGCTTTTCTTGGAGTGCTCGAGCTTTTCGGGGCAGAATGTTTAACCCATTTTTGACAAAAAAGTGCTCGAGCTTTTTGGCGAGTGCTCGAGCTTTCTGGACCAGAAACATTTGAAACAAAAAACATGAGAAAATGCTCGAGCTTTTTGAAGTTGCTCGAGCTTTTTAGTCCAGAAAACAAACATGACTAAAGAGAAACCCTTCTTTTTTAAAAAAAAAAAAAAAACAATAAGAATAAAATAAATACTAAACACCTACAAAACAATAAAAAGAAAACTCAATTAAAAACAACAAAAATAAACAAAAATAAAATAAAATAAAATAAAATAAACTGAACTAAACTAAAATAAAATAAAATTGGGTTTCCTCCCAAAAGAAGAGCTAAGTTTAATGTCTTCAGCCAGACACAGCAAGAGGAGAAAAACATCAATCAATATAAACTGGGTCTTCAAGACTAATCTCCTCAATCAAACTCCCTTCCTCCACACCATCAATAAACAATTTCAACCTTTGGCCATTAACTTTGAAAGTTTGGCCACTCCGAGGGTTATGAATTTCTATCGCACCATGAGACCAAGATTGAACAACCTCATATGGACCATCCCATGTAGACCGTAACTTCCCAGGAAACAACCGTAACTTAGAGTTAAACAACCACACTTTTTGACCGGGCTCAAAGGACTTACGATTAATGTGAGAATCATGGAATGCCTTAGTCCTAGCCTTGTAAATGCGGGAACTCTCATACGCATCATTCCTAAGCTCCTCTAACTCATTGAGTTGGAGCTTCCGATTAGAGCCGGCAACAAGCATATCAAAGTTGAATTTCTTAATGGCCCACATGGCCTTATGCTCTAGCTCCACCGGGAGATGGCAAGCTTTACCGAAAACCAATCGGTAAGGAGACATGCCAATAGGGGTCTTGTAAGCGGTACGATATGCCCACAAAGCATCGTTTAAACGTAAAGACCAATCTTTTCGATCAGGCCGTACCGTTTTCTCAAGAATTGACTTGACCTCCCTATTTGACACTTCAACTTGTCCACTAGTCTGTGGATGGTAAGGAGTGGCGACTTTATGAGTGATGGAATATTTTTGAAGCACGATTGCAAAGGGTCTATTACAGAAATGAGACCCTCCATCACTAATAATCGCCCGTGGCATACCAAACCGAGAGAATATATTCTCTTGAATGAATTTGACCACCACTTTGTGATCATTGGTTCTAGTTGCCACAGCCTCAATCCACTTGGACACAAAGTCCACTGCTACCAAAATATACTCAAAGCCAAATGACGGTGGAAATGGTCCCATGAAATCAATACCCCATACATCAAATATCTCAACAACTAAGATTGGGGTAAGAGGCATCATATCTCTACGAGACATTGTCCCCATTTGCTGACACCGAATGCAAGTCTTGCAAAAATTGTGTGCATCCTTAAATAGAGTGGGCCAATAGAACCCACTCTGCAAGACTTTTGCCGCCGTCTTGCGACCACTGAAATGGCCACCACAAGCTGAAGAATGACAGAAAGTAAGAATGCTATGAAACTCACTCTCTGGAACACAACGGCGGATAATTTGGTCAGAGCAATACTTAAAGAGCACAGGATCCTCCCAATAGAAAAACTTAACTTGCGAGAAAAATCGGTCTTTGTCCTGTTTGGACCATTGGGACGGAATTTGACCAATTGCAAGATAGTTCACAATATGGGCAAACCAAGGAGGTTTCACTAATGACACAGAAAAGAGTTGCTCGTCAGGAAACGAGTCATGCAAAGGTTGAGTGTCACTCGTGTGCTCAACAAGAATGCGGGACAGGTGGTCGGCTACAACATTTTCGGAACCTTTCTTGTCCCGAATTTCTAAATGAAACTCTTGAAGAAACAAAATCCACCTAATCAATCTCGGCTTGGTCTCTTTTTTGGAAAGTAAATGCCGCAAAGCAGCATGGTCGGTATAGACAACTACCTTAGAGCCAAGGAGGTAAGAACGGAACTTATCCAAAGCAAAGACTACTGCGAGCAACTCTTTCTCGGTAGTGGTGTAATTCAACTGAGCATCATGAAGAGTCTTACTCGCATAGTAAATGGCATATGGAAGTTTTTCTACCCTTTGTCCTAAAACAACTCCAACTGCATAGTCGGAGGCATCACACATGATTTCAAAAGGCATGGACCAATTGGGTGGTTGCATGATCGGGGCGGAGGAAAGAGAGTCACGAAGCTTTTCAAAAGCCGCCACACAAGCACTATCAAAGACAAATGGAGTATCCTTGGCAAGAAGATTGCACAAGGGCCTAGAAATCTTACTAAAGTCCTTGATAAACCGACGATAGAAACCCGCATGTCCTAAAAATGATCGAACTTGCTTGACCGTGGTAGGATGCGGAAGCTTAGCAATGAGATGGACTTTGGCCTTGTCGACCTCAATCCCTCTCTTGGACACAATGTGTCCCAACACAATCCCCTCTTGAACCATAAAATGGCTCTTTTCCCAACTAAGCACAAGATTTGTCTCCTTGCAACGTTTTAAAACTTTGGTCAAGTTTTGGAGACAATCATCAAACGAGGGGCCAAAAACAGAGAAGTCATCCATGAAGACTTCTAAAAATTTCTCTACCATGTCGGAAAAGATAGACATCATGCACCTTTGAAAAGTCGCCGGTGCATTACACAATCCAAAAGGCATGCGGCGATATGCATATGTGCCAAATGGACAAGTGAAAGTGGTCTTCTCCTGATCCTCTGGAAAGACCGCAATTTGGTTATATCCAGAATAACCATCAAGAAAGCAATAATAGCTTTGACCAGCTAACCTCTCTAAGATTTGATCAATGAATGGGAGAGGAAAATGGTCTTTCCGGGTCATAGAGTTAAGCTTGCGATAATCAATACAAACTCTCCACCCAGTGGTGGTGCGCATAGGGACAAGCTCACCCTTATCACTCTCAACAACAGTGATACCCGACTTCTTTGGTACCACTTGGGTGGGACTCACCCACTTACTATCAGAAATTGGGTAAATAATACCCGCATCTAGCAATTTGACCACCTCCTTCATGACAACTTCTTTCATGTTGGGATTAAGCCTTCTCTGCATTTCTCGAGATGGCTTTGCATCATCCTCTAAATGAATGCGGTGCATACAAATAGAGGGATCAATCCCTTTTAAATCAGCTACGGACCAACCTATAGCACCCTTGTGCTCTCTAAGAACCTCAAGAAGACGACACTCTTGCTCACTTGAAAGATTAGAAGCAATGATAATAGGGAGAGTGTCATCGGGCCCTAAGAATGAATACTTAAGAGTAGTCGGAAGTGGCTTCAACTCAAGCTTTGGAGGAACCTCTAAAGATGGAAGAGCAGGGGTGCTCGCAAGATTAGGTAGGGGTTCCGGTCTAGGCTTCCAAGGAGGATAGTCTATAGAAGGAGAACAGTCAAGCAATGAATTGACTTCTTCAATAGAAGCATCAATATCGAAAGCATCACTATCAAAGTAAGTCAAACATCTCTCCAAAGGATCCTCAATCAAGATTTGAGGGAGAGATTCCTCAACTATCCCATCTATCATATCCACTGAAAAACAATCCTCCTCATGTGGAGGTTGTTGTGAAGCATTGAAAACATTGAGCCTCACAGTCATATTCCCAAAAGAAATATCCATCACCCCAGTTCGACAATTAATACATGCATGAGCAGTAGCTAAGAAGGGTCGACCTAAGATGACGGGAATTTGACGCTTAGGGTCATGAGCGGGCTCCATGTCTAGAACTAAGAAATCAACCGGAAAGTAGAATTTGTCTACTTTCACCAAAACATCCTCAATGATCCCACGAGGTATCTTGACGGATCTGTCAGCTAACTGCAAAGACACCGTCGTAGGCTTCAACTCACCTAACTCAAATTGCTTATAGACAGAGTATGGCAATAAATTGACACTTGCCCCCAAGTCAAGGAGCGCCCTCTCTATAATGTGATTACCTATGACACAAGAAATTGTGGGGGCTCCAGGATCTTTGAACTTAGGTGCAGTTTGGTATTGGAGAATTGAGCTCACTTGCTCTGTCAGAAAGACCTTCTTTGACACATGAGTTTTAGCTTTTCGCTTTTGAGTGCAAAGGTCGTTCAAGAATTTGGCATAGGAAGGAATTTGCTTGACTGCATCAAGAAGTGGCAAGTTAATCTTAACTTGCTTAAAAATCTCAAGCATTTCCTCCATATTTGTACCCTTTTTCCCAAAAGGAGAAGGGTCGGCCAAGCAGGAAGGGTAAGGAGCCTTGGGCACATAGGGTGCCACAGGAACACTCAAGGGATCACTTGGGGATGAAGAATCCCCTTTTTGCAAATTTTCATTCTCAACTACATCCTTTTTAGAAGAATTTGTCAATTCACCGTCAGCCTTATACTCAACTTTGTTATCTACCACTCTCCCACTCCTAAGAGTAGTTATGGCCTTAGCTTGCTCATGATATTGATCATTGGGGTTAGAAGACTCTACCCCATATTGGCCTTTAGGGTTGTTCACCGGTTGACTTGGTAAACGCCCCTCGTCTCTTCTACTCATAGCTTGTGCTAGTTGTCCCATTTGGGATTCTAGCTTCGAGATGGACTAAGTGTGTGAATGGAGCAATTGAGTGTTAGACTGATGATTTGACTCTAAAGCTTGCAAAGCACTCAACACTTTATCCTCAAAAGCTGAATTTCTCGGGGGAGGAGGTGGTTGTTGATATTGTTGAGGAGGAGGACGGTAGGATGATGATGGAAAAGAATTAGGCACATTTGCCCTTGAATTTTGGGAGAATAGAGGATTTGAGGCTTGAGGCCTCCAAGAAAAATTTGGATGGTTTCTCCATCCCGGGTTGTAATGGTTAGAATATGGATCATTACCCGGTTTGGAAAAACCTTGAAGAGCATTAATTTGCTCTTCCACAAACTCTGGATATTGCGGGGCTAAGGGACAGTCTGACACATAATGAGTTGGGCATGAACATAAAGCACACACCTCTTGAGTGGCAGGAGCAGAAGTAGAAACTTGTCCCCTAGCCAAAACTTGGTCTAATTTCCTAGACAACGCCGCAACTTGCTCTTGGACATCTACAGCTTGTCCAACTTCATAAATGCCACCTCTTTTAGGAACACTAAAGGAGGTGGGTGGAGCTCTCCGACTTGCTGAGGCATGGTGTTGTGAATTCTCACTAAGGGTCTCAAAAAGATTCCATGCCTCATCCTGATTCTTGTTGAGGAAAGTCCCTCCACAAGCAGAGTCAATCATTTGACGGTTTTGTTCTGTGATACCGTCATAAAAACTCTGTACCAACTGCCAACGCATGATATCATGATGGGGACACTTCCTATGAAGGTCCAAAAATCTCTCCCAAGCTTCATGAAAAGACTCGCCATCGAGTTGAGTAAAATTTGTGATGGCTCTTCTCATATCATTGGTTTTGCCTATAGGAAAGTATTTTTTTAAAAACTCTTGTTGGAGTTGAGTCCAAGTTGTTATGGAATTTGTAGGCAAAGAACCAAGTCATTGTTTGGCTCTATCTTTCAATGAAAAAGGGAACAACCTTAACTTAAGAGCATTCTCACTCAGATTTTGTACATTGACAGTGGTGCAAAGCTCTAAAAACTCATTCAGATGTTGATATGGGTCCTCATTTGATTTTCCATAAAAAGATAGTAACATCTGAATGGTTTGGGGTCTAATTTCATAATGCCCGGTTACAGCAGGCATTTGAATACATGAAGGGTTGGTATATGTTGTCGGAACAAAATGAGCCTTAAGAGGCTGTGGTTGTTGTTGTCCACCATTATCAGCCATGTCTATAGAAATAGGGTTTCCTAAAACTCTAGATTTAATGGACAAACCACGAAAAGCTCTCAAGGTTCTTTCTAGCTCAAGGTCTAATTTTTCTAAGTCTGGGTTGCACGAACGGCGACCAAACATAAAACAAATAAACCTATCCAATCAAATATACCAATTGTAGCAAAAATAAAATGCAAAGAGAAGGGAAAGATTTCACCGTGATAGATTGCAAAGCAGGTAGAATTTTTCTTCTTTTTTTTTTTTTTTTTCGACCTGTGTTTGCTCCAATCGACTCCGCTTCTCTTTAGCTTTTTATAATTGCTGCACACCAAAGACAAAGAAAAAGAATCATAGCAAAAAAATAAATAAATAAAATAAAATAAAAATAAAGAATTAAAATAAAAATCAACTACTAAATCATCACTTTATCAAGCTTTCTCTGCAAAAAGATAAAATAAGAATTAACTAGCAAATGCATATAGATTGGAGAAATTAAAATAATAAAAGTGCAAGAATATTTAGGATTAACAAAATAAATATGCACTTTTTAACCAGTTATCAGCTTACTGCCCGACACGTGTCAGAGTCGACTCGGCCAAACTCGAACGAGTTGGCGAGTCAACTCCATCGTCCCCAACCAATCCACGTACTGTAGCCCTAATTTACAGTTTCCCAATTTCTCAAATTCGTGCCATTTTAGCCACGGTCTTCAAAATGTTTTGATCCCAATCGATTCCTGGAATCTATACCAACAACTTGGCATCGTCTTCTTTGATCGAATCAAGCTCAAGTGCTTGATTTATGGAGGAATAGCCGAACTGAATAATTCGACAATACATCTTTATTTCTCAACCATTTTTAACAAGGTTGAGTTCTGTGTGATCCTTATGATGTATAGCACCCTCCCCCAATCAAGAAAATCAGTTTAAAGCATTCAAATCAAGAATAGCATTTCACACCCGAACCTGCAACTGACTTTTTGAGGGTGTTTCATGGGGTTTTTGGGTCGCGGATGAGGGTTTTCAGAACCCTAGAAGAGTCTAAATGAGTTCTAGACCATCAGGGGTCCGTTTTATGGAGGTCGTTTCAGACCTGTTACCCAAGGTGTTTTAATGGCGGTTTGCTCACGGTTTGGGGTCTCAAGCCCCATTCGAGCCTCCCAATTGATTCAGAATCGTTCTAAGGCCTCACAGGAACTCATTTATACAGTTTAAATGGATTAAAACTATTAGAACAGTATGTCAAATTTTAACAGACAATTTTTCAGTTTAAAGAGGAGTATACCTTGGTTCAGGCCATTGTTCCACCCTCCCATAGCTCAGTTCAGACCTTGGCACCTCAGGTGTGCCCCAGTCCCAGTCGTGCAGCACACAGCCCCCTCAGTTCCTCCTCCTTTGGGCACCTCCATGGACACACACTTTGTGTATATCTCTCTACCCACTTTCTCACTCTAACAGATCTCATGCACCAATTTCTGATTTATCCCTCCCCCAATACACATATGGAGACTTGTAATGCAAATTTTTCTCCTTCAATACATCTCCCAACCTCATGATAAATCTGCATGTATTTTGGTTGGAGGAGAGGTCATCATGGCTGAAGTAGGGTGATGATGAGCTGGGGAGCATAGGGGTGATGCAAGGGTGTGGTGTTGCATGGATGGCCATTGGCCAGTTTTGGTGGCAGATTAGGATAATTCAGTATTATATACATTTCTGTTGTATATATGGACACAAAGATAATAGTAGCCCAGTTGGTAATTTTTGGATGAGGTTTCTTTTTACTCAAAGGTCAAGGGTTCAATTCCCTTGGCCTCCCATTTGGCCATTTTTTCCATATTTTCGGTTAAGGCCACGTTTGGTTGCACAGTAATTCAATTTTCAATGTTTGCTACATAACTTTCATTCCGTAGCTCCTTTTTCGATGCGGTTTCTTCCGAGAGCTTTATAATTCAGTTAGCTTCAGTGTCAGAGGTTTCATGTCATTTATTAATCATTCGGGATTTTCGGGGTTAACTAATTCGGGTTCCGTTAGTGTTAAAACGGCATTATTTTACCGATTTAACCAGCAATTTGGGTTCGGGTATTATACCCTCTTTCTCCAGACATATTTAATTATTTCATCGGCCTATCATGACCGCCGGGATTATGATTAATTCCCTTTACTATTCTGTAAGCCGGTACTAATTAATAATTAGATAATTAATCATTAATTATACAGGGTTGGGGTGTTACAACAATAAATGGTTAATTGACTCCGCAGCTTCCCACAATATCACGGGTGATATACAAAATTTATCCATTCATTCTGAGTATGATGGCACTGACAAAGTCATCCTTGGTGATGGTACAGGTTTGGCGGTTACACATATTGGTTCTTTAGCCTTACCCACGCCTAAAAGTTTTTTTCATTTACATGATACATTATGTGTTCCAAATCTTCACAAGAATCTCATTTCAGTCCATCACTTCATCAAACAAAAAAATGTTTTTCTTAAATTTCACCCACTTTATTTTCTTGTGAAAGAACGATCCACGGGGCCGATACTTCTAAAAGGTGCGTGTGAGAATGGCGTCTACATGTTTCCCAACTCCCTAGTGGCTTCTTCCACTCCAAAAATGGTTGCTTATGTGCATGAATGGACTTCCATAGACGGGTGGCACAATTGTCTTGGCCACCTATCGCTTAAAGTTGTTCAAAATCTTGTCAATCTTTTTTCTCTTCCTCTTACCACAAATAAGTTACCATCTTCATGTACTTCTTGTTCAATAAATAAAGCACATCAACAACCATTTGGCTCTACAAGATTTCAAAGTCATTCTCCGCTTGAATTTATATACACTGATGCTTGGGGTCCAGCTCCCATCACCGGGTTAAATGGCGTACGCTATTATCTCATTTTTGTGGATCATAATACCAAATACATATGGTTTTATCAAATGTCTACCAAATCTCTTGTTTCTAGCATTTTTCCCCAATTTAAAATGCTTGTTGAAACACGGTTTAAGTCCCATATCAAAAGTTTGTACTCAGACAATGGTGGAGAATTTCTACGTTTAAAAAAATATTTGTGCGATCATGGTATAAGCCACTACGCCACCGCCACCTACACCCCATAACAAAATGGTATTTCCGAAAGGCGTCATCGTCATCTTGTAGAAACGGGTCTTACTTTGCTTCATGATGCTTCCTTACCATTCTCTTATTGGACTCATGCATTCCAAACCGCCACTTATCTCATAAATCGCCAACCAACTCCTCTTCTCCAAAATAAGTCTCCGTTTGAGGTCCTTTTTGGTCAACGACCAAATTATCTCAAATTGCGCAAATTTGGATGTTTATGCTATCCCCTCACACGGCCATAAAATACCCACAAATTACAACCAAAGTCAACTCCATGTGTTTTCATCAGATATTCACAAACACAGAATGCATATAAATGCATGGATCTATCAACGGATCAGATCTCTCTATCCAGACATGTGACTTTTGATGAAATGCAAAGCCCAGTTTCCACTGCCAGTTTTGATAGGTGTATATTTCCTTAGATAGATTTGTAAGATCTGTATAAAAAAAACATCCGAAGGATCAATACAGGTATGTTGAAATTTTCATTGTGAGCTCTTGAAATATTTACTCTGCTATACCCTTTTTCTTAATCGTTAGCTTCTTTCCACGTTATGTCATATTTGTCTGCTAAGCATTTTTTTGTTGTCTTGTCTTCTTTACTTTTGTTTTTTGTTTTTTTTCTTTCCAGAGTTGGCAACTGTCCAATTGCCCAGGTGTGTCAGTGGGCTGTTAGGACAGAAGGGAAAACCGCAACAGGGGTTCCTCCAGGTGTCGGAGTGCACATCAAGGCTTGCTCAGTGGTCTTTGCGGACCACGTATATGTAAAAATGAATGTAGAATCAGTTATGAGTTGGCATATATAATACACGTGTTAATATCATGTATCATTACGTGTACGATTTGCCGGAAGGAATAACTCATTTAGTAACTTTATCGTTATGGTATGATTTGCCGGATTTTGAATTTTGAATTCTAATTATTCCCCACAGATTAGCTGCTCAATCATTCAAACGAATTTCAATTATTGCTTCTCCGACCATTGCATCTACGTTCGAGATTTTTTGTCCCATGAATTTTTATGTTCCTATTTCTTCATTGCTGCATCCAATCGCACAGCAGCTATGTTTATTTTAGGATTTTGAATATAAATTGTTGATGTTTTTTTTATTAATTTTGTCTCTTTTTAATTTTTTTGTTACATATATTAATTTTGTCCCTTTTTAACCAATTTTTTGGAAACCAAACGCTAGAATCTTGGGCAATTTTTTTGGAAAGGATTATAAGGTTATTTTCGACTTAAAAGTAAAGATTTCAAGGTCTTTTTTATCTTAAAAAACAACATAGACTTCTCTGTATAAAAATATATTTTCTTAGACTAAAAAAAAAATTTTCACTTTTAATTGACCGGTTGACCGAAGGTAAATCACATACACACATAACTTTTCAAGAAAATTTGAACCCTCAACCTCCCATGTGGAGGAGGTAAGGCTGGCACACTTGACATCTTTATAGACACAATCTATACATATCCATTTATGTTGTACGAATATATTATTATTATTATTATTATATATGTATATATAATATATATTGTTTGTTGAAACATAATTAAAATCAATATTAACTATAATGGTAACATTTAATCTTTAATATCATGCATCAACATGCATAATGGCATTTAGAATCATACTAGTTTTACGTAATTGATATACCATAAAAGAGCAAGACCAATCATCACTCGACACGTATGTCTATAGTCCAGCTCACGCTCGGCTAGTTCAGCTCATGCTCGACTAGTCTAGCTCACGCTCGGCCAGTGGCTCGCGATCGGCCATTCTGGGCAGACCGAAAGATCGGAAGAGGCCGAGCACATGCCTCCAGAGTAGATACATATCCAAATAAAGCTCGCGGGGTTGATCACAGGACTCCAGAGCAACACTCTAGAGCTCATCACCGCTTTAACGGCTGCCGAGCAGGAAATAAGGAAATAGTCTTCGACAAGGAAACTGCTACACATGTTTATCTCTATTTTTGATACAATGTCCAACAAAGAAACTGCTATCTCCGATGATCGAATCCCTACTTTCATGGGTCCAAATCCTAATCAACTTAGGAAAGCCACAGGCTATAAATTAAACCCTAAAGGTACGCTTTATTTTCATGCTCATTCTTTGGCTTTCATTACAGTATTTTCAATTCAGTTTATGTCCATTACCGAAGCACTACTAGAGCCCCAACTCCAAGAGCTTCGGGAGCACATCCGGCACCACAGGAGCCTCAGCCCCAAGCGGCACTAATCCCTCCAGCTCGGGACCCTCGGAACCCTCCTCCGTCCGTGGCACATGCTCTGCCCGACTACCCAGAAACCAAGGCTGTAAGGCAAGGTTCACAAGAAGTCCGGCCTAGAGACCCACGGAGGGTCGAAGAAGTTGCAGAATCTATGGACCGAACAGTAGCTGTGAAAGGTGCCCAAAACCCTCTAGAGTAGGATGAGTTGGCCAAGCTGCTCGGAAGACTTGCCACCTCATTCACTCTTGCCATCATGTCAAAAGAAAGACTGAGGAAGTTCGTTGTGCCAAAATTCACCCTATATGATGGGACTGGAAACCCAGGAGATCATCTATCGCACTACCAGCATACAATGGCCCTTCAAGAGGCCTTTGATGCCTTTATGTGCCGAACTTTCATTACCAGCTTAAAAGGTACCGCCCTAAAATGGTTCCACCACCTCCCACCGAACTCAGTTACCAGTTTCTATGAGCTCAGTAGGCAATTCCTGGATAGGTTCATGACGAGCAGAAGGCTTCGGAGGGGACCAGAGTTCCTGCTGAATGTCAAACAGACTAAGGAAGAGTCCCTCAGAGCTTACATTGCACGCTTTAATGCCAAGCTCACAGAGATAACTGACTGCAGCCCAGGTTTTCTTGTAGCTACCCTAACTTCTGGTCTTGCTCACGGAGGCTTTAGGGATTCCTTGACAAAGAGCCCTTCTGCTGACATGGCGGCATTAATGGACCGGGCCAAGAAATATATCAACTTAGAAGAAGCTAACTGCACGTCCCAAAAAGGCAAAGAGCAAAACCAGAGGGACAATTAGAGAAGGGAAGATCATAAGAAGGACGATCATAAAAGGGACCCTAGCAAGAAGAGAACCAAGAGTCCAGAAAAGAGAACGGCACCCAGGGCTATTTACAATTCCGAACCAAGGGAGTTTACTAATTCTACCCCTTTGAACACTACACTGGCTCAAGTACTTCGGCAGATCCGAGATCGGAAAAACCTAAGATGGCCAGAACCGATTAAAGGAGATCCCAGCCTTCGGGACCAAGGTAAATATTGTAATTTTCACAAAGATCATGGGCATACGACTAATTCATGCAAGTCCCTTAGATATGAGGTTGAGCAGCTCATAAAGAGAGGACGTCTTCGGGAGTTCATTAAGCAGGACGGGAGGTAGAACCCCCATGAAGACAAGCCTTAACAAAGGACAGACCAGAGGCCTGAGCAAAGACACGAGCAGAGGGAAGGACGAAATGAGCCTCAAAGGCAGAACAACTATGTCATTTACGTCCTCCATGCAGACTCCCCTATTACAAGAATGTCAAACAGAATAAGGAAGAGGTATGCTCGAGAGGCCAGGGCGGCCCCAGATGTATTGCAGATCACCAACGTTGAAAAAAGGCTCAAACCAGAACCAGAGATTCAGTTCACAGAACGGGATCTAGCGGGGTACACTGCCCTCACAGTGATGCCCTCGTCATCACTCTTAAAATTGCTAACTTCGAGATCAGAAGAGTTCTGGTTGACACCGGCAGTTCCGTTGAGCCACTCAAACAGATGAAGATTGATCACAACAGCTTCAAGCCAACCACCGCCGTAATGGTGGGATTTGATGGTAATCTCAGCACCCCGTTGGGAAGGATCGACCTGCCTACTACTGTAGGGGAAGGTGAAGGACAGAAAACCACAATCTCAAAATACATGGTGCTGAATATGAAATCTCCCTACAATGTCATAATTGGGAGACCGTGGCTACACCAGATAGGAGCAGTCACCTCGACCTCCCACCAGTGTTTGAAGTACGTCCATAATCAGAATGTTTACTCTGTCAGAGGATGCCAGCTGACTTCTCGGGAATGCCATGCCATTGCACTTAAGGAGAAGACTGCCAAATAGCAATTACAGTATGCTCGGGACTGTGCAAATCCAATTCTCTCCCACAATACCGAGGAGGAAGGTTGCCATTCTAGAATTGAGGAACCCCTAAGCCCAAGAAGACGGGACAGTAGGGCCAAACCCATTGAGGAGCCCATCAAAGTATTAGTCAGCTCAGAATCAGGGGGGCGCTATCTGTACATTGGTCCAGACCTGACACATGCCTAGCAAGAGAAAATAATAGGGTTTCTGAAAGACAACTTCTCTGTATTTACGTGGGAGACCAAAGATATAGAGTGTATAGATCCAAATCTCATAACTCACAAACTGATGGTAGATCCAGACCACCCACCAGTGAGACAAAAAAGAAGGCCGCTAGCTCCAGAGCGGCATCAGATCATAAACGAGGAGGTCCAGAGGCTGCTTGAAGCCAAGATGATACGTGAAGTATTCTACCCAGACTGTCTGGCCAATACCGTTCTAGTCAAAAAGAAAAATGGCAAGTGGAGGGTCTGCGTTGACTATACAGACCTCAATAAAGCTTGCCCCAAAGACAACTTCCCACTACCAAGGATAGACCAGCTAGTTGACGCTACTACAGGGCACGAACTCATGAGTTTTATGGATGCCTATTCTAGGTATAACCAAATCCAGATGTACCCTCCAGACCAGGAAAAGACAGCCTTCATAACCGAACGAGGTCTCTATTGTTCCAGAGTAATGCCGTTTGGTTTAAAGAATGCTAGGGCCACATACCAGCAGTTGGTCAACAAGATGTTTAGTTCACTGCTCGGCAAAACCATGGAGGTGTACATTGATGACATGCTGGTCAAAAGTTTGCAGAAAGGTAACCACCTCCAGCACTTATCCCAGACCTTCAATATCCTAAGACAGCACAAGATGAAGCTCAATCCCTCAAAATGTACCTTTGGGGTGACGAAGGGAAAATTCTTGGGATACATTGTCTCTCAGAGGGGTATCGAGGTAGACCCCACTCAGATCCAAGCCCTAATTGGACTGGAGTCACCAAAAACCAAGAAAGACATTCAGGCACTGAATGGCAGAATCGTGGCACTGAGCAGGTTTATCTCCAAGTCCACTGATCGTTGCTTACCCTTCTTCAGAGCTTTAAAAGGTAACAAAGCTTTACAATGGACGGAAGAGTGTGAGAAAGCTTTCCAAGGACTGAAAGAATACCTTGCCTCTTTAGAGCTCCTGTCAAAACCAGTCCAAGGAGAAAAGCTGCTCCTCTACCTTGCAGTCTCTGAGAATGCGGTCAGCTTCGCACTAGTCAGACAGGACAGGGGAGTCCAGAGGCCCATATTCTACGTCAGTAGGGCCTTACTCGACACAGAAAAGAGACACCCAGAGGTTGAGAAGTTGGTCTTTGCTTTGGTAATATCAGCTCGGAAACTCCGACCTTATTTCCAAGCCCATCCAATTAAAATCCCAACCGCCTATCCCCTGAGGCCGATATTGAGGAAGCCTGAGGTTTCAGGAAGATTATTAAAGTGGTTTGTGGAGTTAGGAGAATTTGACATATCATATGTACCATGAAACTCCATCAAGGGACAAGCCTTGGCAGACTTCGTTGCTGAGTTCACCCTAGCACTTCTGGACAAGGCACAGCTTTTTGAAACTTCAAGGACATGACAGCTCTACATTGATGGGTCATCAACCGATCAAGGTTCTACAGCGGGCCTGGTATTGCAGTCCCCTGACGGGCTTTTATCAAAAAAAATAGTTAGCCTCGAATTCAGAGCTTCCAACAATAAAGCAGAATACGAAGCCCTAATCCTAAGCATGAAGTTGGCTCTGAAATGCGAGGTTTAAAACATTGAGGTCTTCTCGGATTCCCAGTTGGTGGTAAGCCAAGTCCTGGGAGAATTCTCCATTAAGGACGACAGGATGCTTTGGTATTCCGAGCTAGTGAACTCCTTGAAGCACACCTTCCGGACGTTCTCTATTCAGAAAATAGAAAGAAGCCAGAACTGCAAAGCAGATGCTTTGGCAAACATGGCATCCCGCCTAAAGACAAAGGGAAACTCTGTAGTAAAAATCTCTTACCAACCAAGACCCAGCATAGAAGAAGCCCAAGTTGCCCAAATTGCTGAACAGCCCTAGAACTGGATGACCCCAATCCTCTAGTACCTGGAATCGGGGCTCCTCCCAAAGGATAAAAACAAAGCAAGAAGAATCTGGATCAGAGCGGCGCAGTACCTGATCTTGAACAATAAGTTTTATAGAAGGTCTTATTCTCAACCCCTGTTGAAATGCTTAGCTCTAGAAGAATCTCAATATGTCTTGGCCGAAATACACGAAGGAATTTGCGGGAACCATAATGGAGGCAGAACAATAGCTCATCGAGCTCTAACACAAGGCTATTACTAGCCTAGCATGCTGAAGTAAGCTAAGGAGTACGTCCAGAAGTGCGACAAATGCCAAAGGTTTGCTCCGTATCAACACCAGCCCCATCACGAGCTCATCCCAATTACTAGTCCTTGGCCTTTTGCTCAGTAAGGGATGGACATTATGGGCCCATTACCCAAAGCCCCACCAAATAGAAAATACCTTTTGGTAGCCATTGACTACTTCTCTAAATGGGCTGAAGCTGAACCTCTAACACATATCATTGAGAAAACTTCACTTGGAAGAACATTGTTTGCAGGATCGGGATACCGTGCGTAATCATCTCTGATAATGGGATGCAGTTCACTAGTAAAGTCTTCAAGAAATTCTGTGAAAATCTCAACATCAGACAACATTTTGCTTCTCCCGGCCATCCACAAGCAAATGGGCAAGCAGAGGTCACCAACCGAACGATCCTTGATGCGTTAAAGAAAAGGTTGGAGCAGGCCAAAGGAAAGTGGGCGGAGGAACTTCCTAGGGTTCTTTGGGCCTACAGAACAACCAGAAAAAGTCCCATCTCTGAAAACTCCCTTCTCACTGGCCTATGGTATAGAAGCAGTAATCCCGGTGGAGATTGGTATGCCAACTTTAAGGACTGAAACCTTCGAACAAGAGTCCAATGATCAGCAACTGGCAGAAAATTTGGATTTGCTTGAAGAAAAAAAAGATCAAGCCAGAATAAGGATGGAAGCCTATCAGCAGAGAATGGTCAAAGCTCCAACATGGGGCTCAGGACGGTCAGCTTTCAAGTTGGAAACCTTGTCTTAAGAAGAACTTTTCCGAACACCAAGGAGCCTACTATGGGAAAGTTGTCACCCAACTGGGAAGGCCCCTACAGAGTGATGAAGGTTGTTAGGCCTACCACTTACTGGCTAGAGGACATGGCTGGGAAATCTATTCCTAGACCTTCGAATGTAGAACATTTACGGAATTATTATCAATAAAGGTTTTTCTTTCTTTTTAGTACCTCCACAAGATGTTCATCTCTAAATGTACAGACCTTCAGAGTCTGGTCCATCTTTAAATGCACAGACCTTTAGAGTCTGGTCCATCTCTAAATGCACAGACCTTCAGAGTCTGGTCATATCTAATGCACAGACCTTCAGAGTCTGGTCCATCTCTAATGCATAGACCTTCAGAGTCTGGGCCATCTCTAATGCACAAACCTTCAGAGTCTGGTCCATCTCTAATGCACAGATCTTCAGAGTCTAGTCCATCTATAATGCACAGACCTTCAGAGTCTGGTCCATCTCTAATGTACAAACTGTAATACCCTGACCCGAGATACGACAAGTTTATCGAGGTTAATCGACTGAATAGGGTAATGTGAGTTGTTTGAGCTCTATATCATGGTATTTCATGGAACTAAACGATTAAGGGATGTGAATGGTTTGCTTAGTATACCTAGTGTCGGGCAACATCCGAGCATCTTAAGACCCAACATCGTAATGCGTGCATGCACGCATTCCCATGCACAAACATATTTCACATACACGTAGTACGTCTAAAATCAATGTATGCATGAACTGTTAAAAATGGATATATATGTACATATATGAATATACTTCACGTATAAAGATGTATTTTATAAATAAATACATATAGTATAATATATAGTATGTATATATATATATATGTATATGTACACATATACATGTATATATATATATATGGAAATATCAAAGAAAAGACAAAGGAAAATGAGGGGGGGCTGCACATGCATAGTGACCTATGTATACATCACTATGTGCGTGTATGTGTGCTTGAGTGTGTTAGGAAAACACACCAACCGACCTTGTGAAGGTGGTGTGTGTATATATGTAAGTATATGTATATATATATATATATATATATATATGTGAGGGCACGTGGATGGCTAGGGTTGAAGGGGTGGTTCTCTGCAGTCAAGACTGACTGCAAGAGAGACAAAGAGAGAGAGAGAGAAGAGAGGCGGTGGAGTGTTGCTTTATATATATGTATACGGGTTATGAGATGAGAGGAAATTGGAAACAACCGAAGGGAACTGAGAGGCTGAGAGTAAGAGGAGTACCATCAGGGATTCAAAAACAGAAGCAAAAGAGGTCCAAGGGCGTAACAACCGAAGCAAAAACAGAAATATAGGTGAGTGGTGTAAATTCTGTTTTTATATTTTGGAGCATGAAACCCTAATTTATCTATAGGGCCTTGTAGAGTATAGAAATTGAAACTTATAGCAAAAAGAATCAAGTTAAATGGTGTTGAAATGAGACAGAAATGTCAAGTTGCAGGTCTGATGAATAATCTGGATTTCACGAGTTTCGTGCTTAAAACTTGGTTTTTATAATGAGGAGCTGATCCTCTATTATACAGGAATAAGTTAGAAACAATTCGGGATTAAAACAGTCAAAGAATATGCACGAAATTGAGAGGGAAGGTTTGGCCGGAAAGTCGACCGGAGCTATGAATCCCTATATTCATGAAGATGGGGAGGGTCTTGATGAAAACTAAGATTGGGGTTGAGGTCCTTGGGAAGAAGGGAAGAAAATGGCATTGAAAACGGGGTGGAATAAGGTCGGATTTAGGTTGCCGTCACCGGAGAAGGTGACGGAACCCTAATGCATGCTCACCGGAGTATTGGGGAAGACGACCGTGAAGTCGTGAGGCTATCGGGTTAAAATTAAACCGGATCCGAGTTCGGATCGGGTCGGGACCCGACCGAAATAAAAACGGGTAAGTGAAACGGCACAGTTTTGTGTAAAGTTAAAAGGGTTTTTAAATTGAATTGGGGGTGTTTGGTTGCATGTTTTAGAAATTAAAATTGAAATTGATTTGGGGGATGGGGATATCCTATTCCGGTTTAAGGATTAGCCACTGTTTGGCTATTCTGATTTAGAATAGGAAAGTTTGAAATTTCAATTTGACCCAGGAAGTTTCAGAATTTATAAACTGACCCCCCAACTGTTAATTATTATAAATTGACCCCCAGAATAAAATATTAATTAAATATTAATATATTTAATTAACTTAAAATAATAAAAAATTATGAAAATACCCTTGAGTCAAAAAGCAGTCAAACGAACTCTGGTTAAAATAAATGAATAGTGAATTTTGATTATTTCGAGCATTCAGGACTCAACGATGGAGTCCAATTTGTGAAAAAAGGTCTCAAAAAGAGAAAACCCGTAAAAGTGCAAAATGACCATTTTTCCCTTTTTAGTACAGAAGTCCAAACGAAATCCCGCGAAAGCCTAAACCGACTTTCTTTGACATTCCGGACTCAATGGTAGAATCTAAACTAGTGATAGAGATACTTATGATAACAAGGCATAAAATTTGATGAATAGAATTAATCCTGAGATGAATCTATTGATATATAAGGAACTCGAAAGGGGAGGCAAACTCACGGGATACTGATCTTGGATCATGAAATAGAAGTAAGTAATCTGATCTCTGTATGTGGCAAAGGCCTAAGGTGCTATGCATGTGTTGATTTTTATGGTGTTGTGCTTCCAGATGTTATTGAATAATATTGATGCTTGTTCTAGCTCGTAAATACTATGAATCGAATGTTATTTTGAACATGTGATCCGTAAGTAAAATCCGATCTCTATACGTGGCAAAGACCTCGCTGTGTTATGCATGTGTTGACTGTTATTGCTGTATTGTGTTATGCCATCAAATGTTACTAAATTACATTGATGCTTGTTCTAGTTCGTAAATATCATTGGATTAAATGTTATGTTTTGAGCTTGTGATTATTATACAGTTGAGATATGATACGATTATTGAATCAAATGCTATGCCTTGAGCATGTGATTATTATACTGTTGGATTATGATGCTTGAATATTGCATCGTCATATGTTATACTTTGGACGAGAGTTATGATCATTTCATACATCAGTAAATAACTACAATACACTATTGTTATGGAAAGTAGGTTGGGTCTACATGAGTAAGTCAGACAGTAGTTTCTGATTGCAAAAGGGTATGGCTGGATCCTACTAAAGGGTGTAGGCTGGGTGTGCATGAGCAAGGCAGATAGAGAGATCTGTTTGCAACAGGGTATGCTGAGTCCTATGGTAGACTGGGTATACATGAGCAAGTCAGATAGAGAGATCTGTTTGCAACAGGGCATGTTGAGTCCTACTGTAGACTGGGTATACATGAGCAAGTCAGGTGGTGAGACCTATTTGCAACAGGGTATGCGCATGAGCAAGGCAGATAGAGAGATCTGTTTGCAACAGGGTATGCTGAGTCCTATGGTAGACTGGGTATACATGAGCAAGTCAGATAGAGAGATCTGTTTGCAACAGGGCATGTTGAGTCCTACTGTAGACTGGGTATACATGAGCAAGTCAGGTGGTGAGACCTATTTGCAACAGGGTATGCTGAGTTCTACGTGTATATATATATATATATATATATATATCAGATCATGGAAATCATTCTACGCATCATTGCATTTGATCGAATAATCATTGTCATTTCACCATTATGTGATGTGACTTATTGTTGTTAATATTATATCATCTCGATTGGTTATCGTGTTACTATGAACTGTGTATCTTGTTATTTGAACCCCCATATGTTGACCTGTCCTTGACAGAGTAAAGGCATGCTTACAGGGCTTTCACAGCTCACACAGATACTACACACATTTTGATTATTTCAGGTGAAACGCTACATCTTGGAGTAGGGATTGAAATCCCGAATAGGCGTAGAGTGGTTGCAGATGATGTACTGCAGGGATATTTTGATAGTAAAGTATAGTGCTTGTCCTATGTTCTCCCATCACTCCGTGTCTTGGGGATAGTTGTATTTTGAACATTTGGGTCTGTAAATTAAAGAACTCTAGTAATATCAACGTAGAACTTATAAAATCTTCCGCTGTGTATTCAAGTCTTCCGTTGTATATTTAACTTTTGATTACATGTTAATAACTTACCTATAAATGTTGACTTAAGGTAAAAAGGAAAAATCATGTTCGGCCGTCAGGTCGGATCGGAGTCGCGATGCCAGATCTGCATAGGGTGGATTCTGGGTCGTGACACAGACCTTCAGAGTCTGGTCCATCTCTAATGCACAGACCTTCAGAGTCTGGTCCATCTCTAAATGCACAAACCTTCAGAGTCTGGTCCATCTTTAATGCACAGGCCTTTAGAGTCTAGCCCATCTATAATGCACAGACCTTCAGAGTCTGGTCCATCTCTAATGCACAGACCTTCAGAGTCTCATCCATCTCTAAATGCACAGACCTTCAGAGTCTTGTCCATCTCTAATGCACAGACCTTCAGAGTCTGGTCCATCTCTAATGTACAAACCTTCAAAGTCTGGTCCATCTCTAATGCACAGACCTTCAGAGTCCGGTCCATCTCTAAATGCACAGACCTTCAGAGTCTAGTCCATCTCTAATGCACAGACCTTCAGAATCTGGTCCATCTCTAATGCATAGAACTTCAGAGTCTGGTCCATCTCTAATGCACAGACCTTAATGCACAGACCTTCAGAGTCTAGTCCATCTCTAAATGCACAGACCTTCAGTGTCTGGTCCATTTCTTAAAAATTACAGACCTTATAATTTGATCCAGCAAGTATTCAAACCTGATGATTCAGTCAGTTTAAAGGCATCAATTTTCGATATCTACAACTACTTTCCAACTATTATTATTTACACAAGTATCCTAGATCGGTAGATCCTCAGAGCTATTTCTTAGATTACTTGGTTTATATACTACCGAGCAACAGCACTACATTGCCTTAGCATCTGCAGCAGCTCAAAGTACTTCAATTCAAATCACAAGTGTTATGTTTCTTTGGTCTACTCCCAAAACATACAAACAGAACTATTGGTGAAAAGTAGTTATCAACAGTGCTCGGAAAGGTGTTTCAACTCCAAAAGAACACATCCAATCAAAAGGTACATCAGATTTCAAGAAAAGGGATCCAATTTTATTGATAATCCATAAAGGTTACATCAGTACAAGAAGACTAGAAAAATAAAAAACAAATACGCAGAAGCTACGACAATTTCAGGCAAGATGTTGTTTTGTTCTACAACAGCATGGCTATCTTCCTTGAATCTTTCTAGTATAGGGGAAAGGGTTCAGAGTTCCACACCACCATTACCGCTATCACCGGCTTCCATTTGAAAGGAAGGAACCCTGAACCCCAATCTGCATCGTACCCAAGCCATTTCATCATCACTGTTACTGGTATCAATACCAACGGAGGATGAGGGCACTAGGTCTCAGGAAACCTCCATTCTCCACCTTCATTTTCCTCAAAGTCGGCACGACACCTAAGCCGGCTTGAGCAAGGGTCCCTGCCAAGACACAAAAGGGAGGAGGCATCCCACCTTCGTCTTCATCACTAATATTGTAGGCCTCGATTGAATCAAGGAGGGCCCACCTCCAAACGAAGAAATCTCGGCCGAATGCTAAGATGGATAAGAAGATCTTCGCCTCCTCTAATCCTTCCTTGGAGATTGAATCAAAAGGAAGGATAATTCTCGGCCATAGTTTAATCATTCCCAACTCGGATTAAAAACCGTCAATCATCTCCGAACAAACAGCATCTTCTAAGGATATTTGATTCCCTCCGACGGGAAAACAGTTTGGAAGCAAGGAGCAAAAAGATTAAGGCGCATCAGTATGCCCCCCTCTCATATATATAGACCCTTGAAGTCCAAAAGACATCCATCTGAACCGTCGCAATGGTTAAGGGAAAGGTTGGCCTCAAAAACTCAAAAGACAGCTGTATAATAAATGACGCATTAAACCATTCTCTCGGAATACCAAGAGACAGGATGTAGAATTTTCCCAAATGTACAGCCTTAGTTAAGCGCTGAAGCTTCTAAGATGATGAAATAAGCAGAATCTGGTCCATTTTGATATGCAGGCCTCCTATCCAATATACAGACCTCCCAGTCTTATCTATTCCACTGACCCTTGATGGGCCACGTATATAACAAAAGACCAACAGCTCTGATGTATCCCAGTCCTGGTCTTGGAGACTTAGGAACAGAAGTTTCAATCATCAGAGTAATGGTCACAAGCCACCCAATTATTTTTACAAATCTTTGGTTCAGAACAATCTGCTTCGGAATTCTTCAGAGTTTGCTTCCACTCTATGTGATACGAGATCAATATCGGATCCCTACTCATCTGATTATATTCGCTTTCTTATCTTATTATGATGAGACAGTCAGAATTAATCTTCAATCACTATGTTATTGCAAGTAATGAAGCTCGAAAGGCAACTGTTAACTATTAAAGAATTGATCTAACATGCAATAGGGTTCAAAGCAGCTATACTTGCAACAAAATTCGCAAAAATCAAGGACACAAGAAAGATCTAAAGAAAAGACCATTTTATTGATAAATGTGACTTCTTACATCAAAAACTGGCTAAACAAAGAAGGGGTGAAGTTGATGGAGCCTTAAGCCTTATCGGAAGGGCCAGGGTCCTCTGCCGAAGGAAGGTCGGTAGCCATGGGCTCTTTGCTCGGGGCAACATCAAATGAAACAGCTCCAGGAGCAACAATTGACGATACGTCAAAATCTAGAAACCTAGCAAGAAATCTAGATCGGGAGTTCTCAAAGCCAAACTGGATCAGCTCGTCACCCATCTTATCAACTTCCTCCCTCATTTTCGTCTCAGTTTCAACCTTGGCATGATCGACTGCCTCTTGAAGCTTCTGATCAAAGGAGCTTCGAAGGTCAAGCATCTCCCTCTGAAGCCCTTCAGCCTGCCAAGCATAAAGGTCCCTTTCGAACTCCACAACAGCCAGGTTATTGCCAGCCTCCTTCAGACTCTCCTCGACAATATGAGCCTTGGACTGAGCCGTTCCAAGCTCCAGCCTCACTTCATCCAACTCGGCCTTCAGCTTATCAGCCTCCTCAAAACTCAGAGGAGTCACCATCAGAGCAGCCAAACTATGCATACTCTGCACAACACAAAGCAAACAAATTAAGTCGAATGCAAGAACAAACAAAAGAAGGACAAGAAGAGGCTTCAAAGGTTACCTTCATTTAGAGATTCATCATCTCATTCATTAGTTTCACAAGGTTATCCCCCCTATACAGATGAGGGCCCTTAGACCAGATTTGGTCAAAGGCCTTCTTGGCAATCTGATAGTCCAGCTCATTAGATGGTTGGGAAGGAGCAGCAGTCGCCTTCCCCTTCCCAGCTAGTTTACTCAGAACGGAAGGGGCCGGGGGAACTGTCGAGATCGAAACAGCAGGTTCGGCTTCCTTCTCAGCCTCTGTTGGAGTTGGTTCAGGAGAGCCAAAAATCAACCTCCTTCTTTTCACTTGAAGAAGAGGCTCGGGCTCAAGTTGGGAGGAAGCCTCCCCCACCGATTGTGCTTCCGCCTCTGACCACCTCGATGTTAGCCTTTTTTTGAGTGCATCAGTACGAGCAGCCATCAGATTCTCCAGAGCAACAACAACGGTATAAGCTCAGTCGGGAGTCGAAAGAAGCTTACGATACTGACCTTGGAGCTCGGTAGTAAACTCAGACTTCCTCCAAGCACTCCTGACTGCACATAAACAGGAAACAGCATTTCAGTTCATCAGCTCGGAAGACATAACAAAGCTAAAACGACCTAGGGAAAATAAGCCTCACCCTTATAACCTGTGATACGAGGGAATATCGAGACATGATCCTGGAAGTCTTCACGCTCCTATCCTCCTCCAATAAAGAAGTACCACTTCTTCCATGTTTTATTAGAAGAGAGTATAGAGGACAGAGGTCGGAACCCCTTCTTAAACGACATATAAAAAAGGCCCTCCGCCTTCATATACTTCAGATCCATGTTACTACAGATCAGATCTACAGATAGATCTACACTATTCTGGTGCCCTAACACTATAAACCCTAACAGATGCCGCCAACTATTAAGGTTAAAGTCGGTAGGACAAAGTTTGAACCAACAAAAGAACTATCTAACTAAATCAGGCAATAGAAGCCTTAAACCCATCTCAAACCAGGCAAGATAAACACAGATCTCCCCAGCTTCAACATCATGAGGATGATCTAGTGGGCCCAGTACCTTACAGGTAACATTTGGGGGAAAATCGTACTTCACCCTCTACTCGTCTAACAAGCTCTGAGTAATAGCACTTTTGCCCTCTTCTCTATGGGAAGACCTGCCAGAGGTTTCCCCAGCCCTGTCTCGGGGTTCTATAAAAGCATCGACTATCCTAGTCTCAAAACTGTGGGGAGGCCCAACACACCTCTCCCCAACATCCTCGGCTATAAGACCACCTACATTCTC